>JAFEMH010000070.1:122500-722500 GCA_022495995.1 Adenophora triphylla var. japonica
CAACTGTTGGGTTTTATGGGTCCATGCGCAGCGGAATTAAGCATCAAATTAACACAAAACCCAAAGCCCTAAGATCCGTTCTATACGATTAAATTGAATTCCTATGAGATAGAATTTACTAACCTTTATTGCTTTCCGGTCTTGAGCTATCGAACAATTTATCGGTGTGATTTTGAATCACGATCTTCGATCTTCAAAACCTTTGAACCTTCAGATTGCTTTGGACAATTTGAACTCTAGGCCTTGATCGTCGTACGAGCGAAGACCCTCTAGTAGTATCCACACATTAGAATGAAGCAAGAACAGTTCTTGAGAATTGCTAGATTCTTAAACCTATGGAAGAAATATTGAGAAACCTTTTTGGTGATTTTCTCACTTGAAAATTCGGCTCAATTTCGGCTGTTTATAGACTCATAAGTATTAGAGTTTGTGCCCTAATCAAATTAGGAACAAGTGTAAACCGCCTCTGTGGCTAGTTGTGTCGCACGGCAGAACATGCCAGATGGCCAGTTGTGTCGCGCTACAGAACAAGCCATATCAGGAACTCTCAATCATTTCTTCCTTTGATTTAACCAATTCATTCTAGATGTGTGTGACCCAATAGGATTATATTATGTTGGCAATGAGCTCGATCATATCGATCCTCATAAGACATAAGCGGACTCTAGCAAGCCATTATGTCTACCCAAATAATATAACGTAGGAGTTCACGTTTCCAATGGTACACTTCCATTTCTCCCTTTGTCTCACGATGTTATATTGAACACAAGTCATGGTCCACGTCAACTTATATCTGTTCAATGCTTTCTCGATCTTGAGTATAATGATAATCCAATCGCATTGGGGTGTGGCCACACACTTTCCATCATTATCACTCATCGAGGAGCCCAAATAAAACATCTCTCTTTCGAGGGACAAATTCCATCTTGACTTATCATCCTTCCCATCATGAATCCGATCATGCCAAAGATAGCCTTTATAAATATCGTGTTAAGATATCGTTTGACTAAAATCAAACATGACTTTCATCATATGTAAGGTCATGATAATCTCAGGCCTAGGGACTAAATAAAGTGACCATATGAGATTTAATTATGACATTTGACCATGACATAAATCTCATACGGGTCAAGTCCAATCACTTGTTCTCTAACAAGTACCCATAATTTTAAAGTGCATCCCTATGCATATAATCATCATATGATTATCCATTGACAATTATACTAATTATTCTCTTAATAATCAGGGACGGAGATTATTACAACAAATATGCAAACTATATAATAATCAAATAATAAACATAAACGATAAAGATGATACATAACGGTTTTCAGTTAAACATAACTAAAGCCTAGGGCATTACACCAACAGTCTCCCACTTGCACTAGGCTCCATTTATGTATAGAATACTCATAGATCTAACATGACCATCATGCTTCTGCCTGTGCGAGGGTCTTTGTTAGTGAATCCCTTATGTCATCATCGGTTGATACTTTGTATATCTTAACGTCTTCTCATTCTTTATGAATTCCTCGAAGAACGTCTAAGTGAGTGTTTGGATCGCTGTTGTGACCTTGGTTCCACAAGTGGCACCACTATTGTCATAACAAAAGTTTCACCTATTAGTGATACTTGGAACACTTCCAAAATACTAATGAACTTTTGATCCAAACTGCCTCTTTTAGCCACATCATATGTTGCTAAAGTTTGGCCTTAGTAGTAGAATCGGCTATGATTTTCTGCTTAGAACTCTTCTAATAAAACCATACCTTCAATAAGCATAAACACAAATCCTAATTGCGATTTTAAATCAACTTTGTCAGTTTGGAAGCTAGTCATCTATGTAACCCTTACAACAAGATTAACTTCCAACCTTTCAAACACCAAGAACGTATCCTTAGTTCTTCTCAAGTACTTAAGGATCATCTTGACTGCCATCCAATGGTTCTCATCACAGGATCAGATTGGTATCGACTCATCATGCTTAGAGCATACGAGACGTCGAGTCTAGTACAAATCATGGCATACATGACAGATCCAAGTCCCGCAGCATATGGAACTTCATTCATTCCCTTTTGCTCATCAGTTGTCATAAGACAATGAGTATTTCTAAGAGAAATACCATGACCCATTGACAAGCTACTCTTTTAGATTCTTCTAAGAACATTGTCAATGTGAATACTTTGACTCAAACCAATTTATCCTTCTAGATCTATCTCTATAGATCTTGATGCCAAGGATGTAAGTGGCTTCACCCATATCTTTCATTGAGAAACTTTTCCTTGATCAAGACTTTGACTGTCGTAAGTGTCGGAACTTGTTTTTTCAATGAGCAAGATATCATTGTAATAAAACAATAGAAATAATACTACACTCTCACTGAATTTCATGCATACACAAGATTCATCTTTGTTCTTTGATGAAGTCAAACTCTTTGACCAATTCATCAAAATGAAGATTCCAATTTCTTGAAGCTTGCTTCAACCCATCTCATGGATCTTTGAAACATGCATACTTTATTAGAGTTTCTTGGATCGACAAACTATTCGGGTTATGTACTATACACATCCTTAATAATCTTTCCATTTAAAGAAAGTCGTTTGACATCCATTTGTCATATCACATAGTCAGAATATGTGATAATGGCAATTGAAACTCTAACAGACTTCGACATTGTAACTGGCGAAAAAGGTTTCAACATAGTCAATACTATGAATTTACCTAAATCCCTTTGTTACAATACTTAGTCATGAAAGTATACACCTTCACATCCATGTCGGTCTTTGAAGACCTACTTGCACCCTTTAGTTTTTACACCTTCAGGTAGCCCAATCAAGTTCCAAACTTGATTGTCAAACATGGATTGTAATTCGAATTCCATGGTTCCTAACCATTTATCCAAATTAGGAGTGGACATCGCCTCAAGATAGGAAGTAGGATTGTCATTCTCAATGACTTCCACCTTATTACTTTCCGAAACGAGAAATCAATATTTCTTGAGTTCGGATCGTAACCTATCCGATCTACGATGGACTTGTGCATCTTGAACCGGTTCCACAACTCATTGTGAACTTGGTTCCGTCTCTACTCTTGGTCCCATATTATTTTCGGATTCTTGAACTTCTTTCAAGATTAATTTTACTCCCACTAAATTCTTTATTGAGAAACTACTTCCCAAGAAACGAATCGTATAGAGCAACAAACGTTTTGTTCTCTTTGCGGTTGTAAGATTAATTTCCGAAAATAACCTTGTCAGATTTGGTGCTAACTTATCAGAGATAAGTCTCTTTATATAAGCTTTGCAACCCAAAATCTTCATGAAAGACAAACTACGTTTTCTTCCATGCCACATCTCATGTGGGGCCTTAGGAACCGATTTAGTAGGGACTCGATTCAGTGTAACCGCATTATTTCTAATACATATCCTCAAAAGGAAATAGAAAAGTCTAATTGACACATCATCGAATGAACCATGTCCTACAAGGTTCAATTTCTCCTCTCAGACACACCATACAATGTGGTTTTCCGGGTGGAGTCAACTCTGAAACGATTTCATAGTTTTGAGATGATTGTCAAACTCTTGGCTCAAATATTCACCACCTCGATCTAATCAAAGTACTTAATAGTTTTTCCAAGTTGTTTTGCACTTCATCTTGAAATGTTCGAAACATCTCAAACGATTCACCTTTGGACTTTATCAGATGGACATAGTCATATCTAGATAAGTCTTTAGTGAAATGTGATGAAACACCGAAGTCTTCCCCTAGCAATGCTACTTAATGGTCCACATACATCTCATGCATAATGACCAATAAGTCACTAGCCCTCCCACTACTCTTAGTGTAGGGTGGTTTGGTCAATAATCCCAATAAATAAGATCCACATTCCTCAAATGATTCATCGTCATATGAGTCTAAAAGTCCATGTTAATGGAGTTTAGATATATGTTTCTTATTTATCTGACCAAACCGGCAATGCCATATGAACACATTGTTCATATTATTCGGTTTAGATTTCCATTTATATTATAGATATCTTTAATATTATTTTGTTTCTCATCATCAAGGATATGAAGACCATTCAATGACATATGCAATACAATAAGGCATATCATTAAATAAATATAAAACTTCTTATTGAAAATAAGAAAATTATATCCTTCATCATCCATTTAAGAAACGGAAATAATACTCCTACCCAAATCCGGAACGTAGTCATACTTGTTCAATACAAGTATTAGTCCTCAAGGTAAAGTGACTTCATAAGTCCCTTATGGCTAATGTTGCAACTCTTGCTCCATTCCCATGCATAGGTTTAATTTACCTTCTTTGAGTAGCTTTCTATTCTTTATTCCTTGCACATTCAAACAAATGTGAGATCCAATTTGGTATCATATACCCAAGAACAAGAAGTCGAAAGGAAAATATCTATCATATAGATAATTGAAGTAGTAGCAATCATATTGCCCTTCTTCACCTTTTAGGCCTTCCTAATAAGCCTTGCAACTTTGCTTCCGATGAACAATCTCATTGCAATGGTAGCAAACTGCATCCTTTTGAGACACTTTGGGTTTAGCCTCTTCGGCTTTGACAACTTTTGTCCTAGGTTTAGCAACTTTTGCTTTACCTTCTTTTCCTTCCCTTTTGAACCCCTTTCTTGTGTTAACCATTAACACACTTGCGGATTGCTCCTTTTGCATCTTATGCATTAAAAAGCCTACACCACAGCATACATCTTTTACCTAGCTTGCACTTGGAACATTTCCTTTGTGCGGTGTGCTAGAACAAAAGCAGTTTCCATGTGTTCAAGGTTCTTCATAAGAGCCTTTAAACATGGTGGCAAGTATAAGGCAAGCAATGCTATTGGAATCATCAACATGTTTCTAATGTTGCTCCTTATTTGCCCTTTACAACATTTGCAGTGGGTTCAGTGGGAACGGATTCATCAAGAACGTACACATTTACACAAGAACCATTCTTTAGGCTTCTGATCCAATCAGAATTATTTGTATCGTTCCTTTCGAACTTTGTCCTTCATAAGGACGAATCGCAATTATCATTATGTAATGCTACTTCTACAATAAAATATACAAATTATATGAACACATATCAATACCAACACATTTATCATTTAAGAGCAAATAATGTATTTTACAAATACTCCCACTAAATCATACACCTTCCAACGCAAATAAGCATAATATGCATTTAATGGGCTAAGATCCAACTTTAATTTAATCTCAAGTACGCTATGGTGCACCGCTCAAGATTAAATTAATTAGGTAGAAAACATCAGTCATATCGTATATGACTCTTAGATCTTTTATGGGATTTATTCAAGACATCATATGTCTAAGCATATTTTAATCTCACCTTATGCCTTGGGTCCAAAACCATTTTGATAACCCAATTAAGTTCATCCATTTTAAACTTATAGGAACCACCATTTCCTCCTCTTGTTCGCAAACGGAATAAAATCAAAGCACCTTGCTATGGCAAGCCCACCCAAAACTATCCGAGTGGTCTCAAGTGTTTTAATCATGGATTGGCATAAAGAACTTAAAAGTTAAATGAAGGTTCTTTAAAGCAGATTATAAGCATATCAACAAAGATAATCATAATGTAGACCAGGTAAGTTCCCAAGAAAATAGGTGAGCCACAAGGACTGCTTAAGTACCAAATCTTCCTTCGACAGAACTCTCCTAGTCATGCACAATTATAATACCAATTTGAATGCAACATAATCAATACTTTGTATACTGACTTGTTTCTCATAAACAATCAGACTCGTAAACTGATTTGTTTCTCATAAACAATCAGATTCCTTCAAATTTTGCGTAAACTGACTTGTTTCTCATAAACAATCAGAAAACCAAAATTTAATGTTTCAATTAGACATTTAGGAAATTATGAATCAATGTTTCAACTAAACATCTAATAAAATTCTTAACACTTAAGAACACATAATTCATGCATCCCAACAATTAATAAAAACACATTTAAATTAATTAAGCATGCATAAACAATGAATTAATCTAGCATAGCCCTATAAACTCAACTTCCAGAAATTTATAGCATCCAGATTAAGACATTAAACATATCAGATTATAACATAATCACAGATTAGCAGAAAAATTATCAAACTGATTCTGCCCAGATTGGCTAGTTATGTCGCACGGCGCAATCAACCAGTTGGCTAGATCTGTTGCGTGACATACCAAGCCCAACTACCAGATTTTCTCCTCGTGGCCAACTCTGTCGCACGACTTGAGTTGCCAGTTTGGCAGATTTTCTGAATTTCAATCAATTCCAATCATAAAGCAATCAAATCAAGTAAACAGCTTTTACAGATTTAATTCAGCATAATCAAAAGACGATTTTCACATTGTTTCACATGAACTATAAACATTCTACCGCATACAAAACATGCAATAAGCATATAAACAATTTATATCTTGATTCTAGCATGTTAATTCAAACTTAATCATACGAACCAGGTTCTGATACCACTGTTGGGTTTTATGGGTCCATGCACAGCGGGGCATCAAATTAACACAAAACCCAAAGCCCTAAGATCCGTTCTATACGATTAAATTGAATTCCTATGAGATAGAATTTACAAACCTTTATTACTTTCCGGTCTTGAGCTATCGAACAATTTATCGGTGTGATTTTGAATCACGATCTTCGATCTTCAAAACCTTTGAACCTTCAGATTGCTTTGGACAATTTGAACTCTAGGCCTTGATCGTCGTACGAGCGAAGACCCTCTAGTAGTATCCACACGTTAGAATGAAGCAAGAACAGTTCTTGAGAATTGCTAGATTCTTAAACCTAAGGAAGAAATATTGAGAAACCTTTTTAGTGATTTTCTCTCTTGAAAATTCGGCTCAATTTCGGCTGTTTACAGACTCATATTTATACTACTTTAGTATTAGAGTTTGTGCCCTAATCAAATTAGGAAACAAGTGTAAACTGCCTCTGTGGCTAGTTGTGTCGCACGGCAGAACATGCCAGATGGCCAGTTGTGTCGCGCTACAGAACAAGCCATATCAGGAACTCTCAATCATTTCTTCCTTTGGTTTAACCAATTCATTCTAGATGTGTGTGACCCAATAGAATTATATTATGTTGGCAATGAGCTCGATCATATCGATCCTCATAAGACATAAGCGGACTCTAGCAAGCCATTATGTCTACCCAAATAATATAACATAGGAGTTCACGTTTCCAATGGTACACTTCCATTTCTCCCTTTGTCACACGTTGTTATATTGAACACAAGTCATGGTCCATGTCAACTTGTATCTGTTCAATGCTTTCTCGATCTTGAGTATAATGATAATCCAATCGCATTGGGGTGTGGCCACACACTTTCCATCATTATCACTCATCGAGGGGCCCAAGCAAAACATCTTTCTTTCGAGGGACAAATTCCATCTTGACTTATCATCCTTCCCATCATGAATCCGATCATGCCAAAGATAGCCTTTATAAATATCGTGTTAAGATATCGTTTGACTAAAATCAAACATGACTTTCATCATATGTAAGGTCTTGATAATCTCAGGTCTAGGGACTAAATGAAGTGACCATATGAGATTTAATTATGACATTTGATCATGACATAAATCTCATACGGGTCAAGTCCAGTCACTTGTTCTCTAACAAGTACCCATAATTTCAAAGTGCATCCCTATGCATATAATCATCATATGATTATCCATTGACAATTATACTAATTATTCTCTTAATAATCAGGGACGGAGATTATTACAACAAATATGCAAATTATATAATAATCAAATAATAAACATAAACAATAAATATGATACATAACGGTTTTCAGTTAAACATAACTAAGGCCTAGGGCATTACACCAACATCAACAATGATGCAGTCAAACAGGGCCGAGAAAGCAACAGATCAAGGGGCTGCGATCCAGGCGGGCGCCCCATGGAAGGCCAGGCGTGCGCCTCACTTGAAGAAATCCAAGGCCAATCGTATGGACTCGAGGCTGGCGCCTCAAACTAGGTGGGGCGGGCGCCTCAGTGACGGGGGAGCATTGCTGATGTTTTTACTGATGCGTTTACTGATGTTTTAAATTCAATTAAGCAGGGTTGTTTCATCCTTTCCATTCCAAAACATTTTTAGGGTTTGCTTAGAGTATTTAAACATGTTTTAGTTGTTGAATAACTTAGTTTTTTGGATTTATGAATTGAATTAAAGGACAAGAACGGCTGTGCCTTCTTTGTTAACGAATCTTGTTGATTTTTCGTTCGGTTCATCTCATAACCTCTGTTCTTTACATCATTTGGTATCAGTTGTCTGGACGATTTGATGGCCGAACGAGGGCGTGGAGTTCATGGAGGAAGAGGTGTTCGTGGAAGGGGCCGTGCAGCGGATCCTCCGGAAGACGATCATCACCGCGAGCGTGATATACGCGATATTGAGATCGACGATCTGAGAAGACAGGTTCAGGTACTTCAACTCCAAGTTCGGAATCGCAGAAATCGTGGGGGGACACCGCCGATTATGGGTTCTGATTCGGATAATTCTTCCGAGGGTACGGAGTATCACGAGGGAGTCAATCCCTTTGCCAGAAATCGTGGACATCATAATAGGTATGAGGAAGACTCTTTGAAGGATATCGACATCAAGATCGAAATTCCGAAATTCGAAGGTAAGACTCATCCTGACGAGTTCATTGATTGGTTAAATACTGTTGAACGTATTTTTGATTTAAAACCTATGAAAGATGCTACTAAGGTGAAAGTGGTATCAATCAAATTGAAGAAACATGCTTCGATTTGGTGGGAAAATGTTATGAAACAAAGGGTTAGAGAGGGTAAATCCAAGGTTCAATCTTAGGATAAGATGAAGAAATTGTTAAGGCAAAAATTTCTTCCAGAACACTATAGATAGGATTCTTTTCTTGCTTATCATAGTTTGAGGCAAGGGGATATGTCTGTAGAGGAGTTTATCCATGAGTTCGACCATTTGTGGATGAAGTGTGATGTTGCAGAAGAAGACGAGCAAATAGTAGCCCATTTTTTTTGGGGATTGCGCACTGATATTTCAGATGTTGTCCACCTGTAACAATACTGGACTTATGATGATGTTTGTAGGCTTGCTTTGAAGGTTGAAAAGCAATTGCAGCAAAAGAAGAGTGTGAATGGTTGGCAACACAAGACTTTTTCGGGTAATCATAGTAGTGGAAGTCCTAGCAAGGTTGAGGGGGTTACACCTATAGTCCCAGTAACACTAGTGGCAGAAAAATCTGGTGCAGTTCAGGAAGCTTTAAGGGATAACAAGGCAACCCGGTGCTTCAAATGTCATGGGATTGGTCATTTAAGGGCCGAGTGTATCCCAACCGACATGTTGTTGCCTTAATGGAGGATAGTCCACCGGTTTATGATGAAGCACCAGATGATTCAAGTGGTGAAACTGAAGAAGTGTATGCAGATCAAGGAGTGGCATTGGTGGTTCAACGGGTGTTGAATGTGAATGAGGTGAAAAACGAGGTTTGGCTTCGTCATAACATTTTTCAGATTAAGTGCACTGCCATGGGGAAAGTGTGCAACGTGTTCATTGATGGTGGTAGTTATGAAAATATCATTTCTACTGAGATGGTTGATAAATTAAGCTTGAAAACGGAAGAACACCCACAACCGTACAAGTTGTCTTGGCTGAGCGATGGGAGTTCATTGAAGGTAAACATGCGGTGTTTGGTGTAATTTTCCATTAGCAAACGTTACTCGGATGATGTATGGTGTGATGTGGTGCCAATGGTTGCGTGTCATTTATTTCTTGGTCGTCCGTGTTTTTTTGATCAGATGGTTAAGCATGATGGCTACAAGAACACTTATACCTTTACGAAAGTTGGAGTGACGGTAACATTGTACCCTACAGACTACCGAAAGACACTTGACTCCGATAAGGCTTTTGTCCCCATTAATCATTAACTCCTAAGCTGGTCTAGTGTGGATGGCACATCAGAGCGACACATCAGGTACAAACAGCAAGTTGGTACACATCGAAAGCGAATTGTTTTTCAGGCGGGAGGATTACTTTGGGTTCACTTGTGCAAGATGGGGTTTCTGTTGAAGCGTCTTGTTGGTATCGACTCGTGGTCGAGTCTTTTTCAAGGGGGGGGGGTGAATGATGTAGAGCAACAAGCAGTCAAACAGGGCCGAGAAAGCAACAGACCAAGGGGCTGCGATTCAGGCGGGCGCCCCACGGAAGACCAGGCGCGCGCCTCACTTGAAGAAATCCAAGGCCAATCGTCTGGACTCGAGGCTGGTGCCTCAAACTGTTGTGGATATAGCCCTCCACTACCCAAGCAAACCCACAAGAACAATAAGAGCAGACAAAACAAAGCACAAGAAATCAAAGCACAGAAAGAACACATAAATTGTTAACCTAGTTCACCAATATGTTTGGCTACGTCTGGGGGCACTACCAAGCCAGGATCTTGCACTATAATATGTTTCTATGAAGTTACAATGAGTTTAGGGGCGGCACTTTGCTTAAATATATGCCAAGGAACAAAACCTAACCCTAGATGGACAAAGGAACCCGAAAATTGGCCTAAAACCGGGCCCAGAAATTTTCTCTTCCCGTCAAGAGCGCGGCCGCCCTTGGTAGTTGCGCGGTCGCTCTAAACTCCAGAGAATTCTGCACCCTCATACTATCCTCCAGCGCGGTCGCCCTTACCCCCAGCGCGGCCGCCCTGAACGCCAGTCTGCTCCGACGATTTTCTTCCCTTTTTGCTCCGAAACCCGGTTGATCCTCTATCCCAACAATCTCCCACCTAGAGATCAACCGCATATATAAGCCCCGTATCCGTTCTTCAACTCATCCTTGGTGTCCTCCTAGTGCTCACCTCGATCATGGTAGTGCCATCCTCCTCTCCTATTCTCCAAGCCCAATTGAAGCTATGCACAGCTTCAATTTCTCAAGGTTTACAACCTTTGTCAACATGTCAGCCGGGTTCTCCGATCCCAATATCTTCTCCAGCCTTAAGATCTTCCTTTTCAAGAGATGCCTGATGTAGTGAAACCTCAGTTCAATGTGCTTCATCCTAGAATGAAACGCCGGATTCCTAGCCAAATGTATTGCGCTCGGCATCACTTTGTAGAGAGCGTTACCACTTCGCGTCTTCCCAAGTTCACCCAAGAAGTTCTGCAACCATACCATCTCTTTGCTCGCCTCTGTCACTGCCACATATTCTGCTTCTACAGTCGACTGAGCCACGATCTTCTGCAATTTAGAAGCCCAGGAGATTTCCGTACCACCCAATGTGAAAACATAACCTGTAGTACTTCTCCTCTTGTCTAGATCGCTTGATGCCAAATCCGCATCAACATAACCCGCTAACACGACCTCCTTGCTTGAGAAACATAGAGCCTTATCAGCAGTACCCTTTAAGTAACGTAGGATCCATTTAACCACTTCCCAATGTTGCTTTCCTGGATTGCCCATGAACCGGCTGACTACTCCCACCGTATGTGCAATGTCCGGCCTTGTACACACCATTGCATACATTAGACTCCCCACTGCCAAAGCATATGGAGTCCTCTCCATCTTGTCACGCTCCTCCTTGCCCATAGGTGAGTCCTTCTCGGATAGCTTGAAGTGCATATCCAATGGTGTCCCTGTTGGCTTCGCCTCTTCCATGCAAAACCTTGCCAAGACTTTCTCAACGTATTTTGCTTGTGAAAGAACCAACTTACCCGACTCCCTATCCCGGTCAATCCGTATGCCCAAGATTTTTATGGCCTCCCCCAAATCCTTCATCTCGAACCGTTCTGACAACTGAGCCTTCAATCTGTTTACCTCTCTACTGCTAGAGCCCGCTATTAGCATGTCATCCACATATAACAGCAAGATTATGTACCCATTGTCCGTGTTCTTGAAGTAGCAACAATGATCCGCCTCACATCTGATAAAATCAATATCGTGCATGAATCCATCGAACTTTCTGTACCACTGCCTAGGGGCTTGTTTAAGGCCATACAAGCTCTTAGTCAATCTGCAAACCAGTTCCTCGCTACCCTTGGACAAGTAACCCTCTGGTTGTACCATGTAAATTTCTTCCTCCAAATCCCCATGAAGAAAGGCCATCTTTACATCCATCTGTTCCAGCAACAAGTTATCTGCCACTACTATCCCCAGAACCATTCTGATAGTGGTCATCTTCACAACATGAGTGAAAACCTCGGTGTAGTCAATACCATACTTTTGCTGAAACCCTTTTACAACCAACCTTGCCTTGTAACGTTTACTGTCGTTTGCTTCTTCCTTTATTCTGTAGACCCACTTGTTATGCAATGCCTTCTTCCCCTTAGGCAGTCTAATCAACTCCCAAGTTTTGTTGGCTTTTAATGATTCCATCTCATCGTCCATCGCAGCTTTCCACTTATTACAAAGTGCACTACGAACAGCCTCCGCATAACATTCCGATTCCCCACTATCTGTCAACAACAAGTAGTAATTGGAAGGAGTATACCTATCAGGCGATCCACGCAACCTGCTGGATCTACACAGCGGAATATCCAGTTCCGGAGTATGTGGTTCATCTTCAGTGACCCCCTGACCATGGTTATCATGAACTGTTCTGCTCCCACCCGAGTCTAGAATATCCACCTCTACAACCTCCGGTTCTGAACTAATATCATCAGATGCCCCCTTTCTGTCCTTGTACAATATTTGTTCATTGAATACCACATCTCGACTACGAATAATTTTATGGTTTTGGTCATCCCAAAACTTATACCCGAAGTCATCCCCGCCATATCCAATAAACGTACATTTTACAGATTTTGCATCTAACTTAGTTCTCTCAGCAGAATCAATATGAACATATGAAACGCAGCCAAATATGCGAAGAAAGGACAGATTTACCTGCTTGCCACTCCATGCTTCCTCTGGAATTCCATTCCCTAATGGTACCGATGGTCCCCTATTGATCAAGAAAGCCACCGTGTCAACTGCATATGCCCAGAACGTCTTCGAAAGTCCACACTTCAATCTCATACTTCTTGCCCGCTCATTCAATGTCCTGTTCATCCTCTCTGCAACCCCATTGAGTTGTGGTGTGCGCTTTGGAGTCTTCTCCATGCGAATACCATTCGCTGCAAAATATTCCCTAAACTCACCGAGCTCATACTCCCCACCATTATCTGATCTCAAGCACTTAAGCTTAAGTCCCGTCTGATTCTCCACCAAAGCCCTCCACTTCTTGAATACCTCGAAAGCTTCATCTTTCCCCTTCAAGAAATAGACCCAGACCTTCCTTGTTAAATCATCAATAAAGGTCATGTAATATGACGCACCACCCAGAGAAGTTACCAGAGATGGTCCCCATAAGTCCGTGTGGACCAGTTCTAACTTTGCTTCCCTCAAAGCCCTACCCGTCCTCGAGAAATTACTTCTCCCCTGTTTGCCAAACACACAATCTTCGCAGATCCCCACGTTGACTGTCTTCAAACCCGGTAGTAGTCCCTTTGAACAAAGTACTTTCATCCCCGTCTCACTCATGTGACCCAATCGACAGTGCCACAAATCAGTATCACCCTTGGCTGACGCCACCGCGATACTATCCTTGGTGTTATTCGCCAAATACAATGTCCCCTCCTTATTACCCCGAGCGATCTCACAATCCTCCTTGGTAATAACCCAGTTCCTACAGCCAAATGTTACCTTGTAACCTTCTTCGTCCAACTGCCCAACTGATAATAGGTTCTTTTTCAAACCCGGAATGTGCCTGACCCCGTTCAGATGTAAGACCTTCCTGTCCGATGCTCCTATTCTGACATCCCCCTTCCCCTTGATTTCCAAAGGCTCGCCATCCGCCAGATAGACCTTACCGAAATCACCGGAAGTATAATTCTCCATCTCTTCTGCATGCCCGCAAGAGTGGAATGATGCCCCCGAATCCAGCACCCATGATTCTAGTGCACTACTAACACTCAGAACCGCACATCATCACCTTCGACTGTCACATTCACCGAATTGCCCCCATGATTGGGACAATCCTTCTTGTAGTGTCCCAACTCCTTACAGTGATAGCACTGAACTGATCCCTTTGCAACCCTTGGTTTGTCTCTGTTCTCCCCGGTCTTGCCCTTACCACCCATCACGTTCTCCCTAGATTCAGTTCTCCCTTGTTTGCTAGTACCCGGCCTTCCCCTGCTAGTAGTAGCTAAGGCCGATCCCGAAGCAGTTTATGTCCCCAATTTCTTCATGCGATTTTCCTCGCCCAAGAGAAAGTCTTTAACATCATCATACTTCAATTTGGTTTTACCTGCTGAAGCATTGATCGCTGTCACCGTCCCGCTCCATCTTCCTGGTAAAGACGCTAGCAACAAGCACGCATGAACCTCATCATCAAACGTAATCTCCAACGCAATCAATGAGTCTATAACATCCATAAACTCATCGATGTGTTTAGCTAAGGATCCTCCCTCTTGCATCTTGAAACTACCCATCTTGCGTATCAAATCAACCTTGTTTGCAGCAGATGGTGTTTCAAATCTCTCAGTAAGATAATCCAATAGCTCCTTTGTGGTTTTTGCCTTCTTGGTAGTCTTCGCAATCCACTTTGACAAAGTAGATCTGACCACCCCTAGGGCCTTCCGATCCATGAGTTCCCAATCTTCCTGCGTTTCTTCTTCCGGTTTGACACCCTTTAGAGGCTTATAGAGTTCTTTGTTATACAGGAGATCCTCTATCCGCATCCTCCAAAATCCGTAGTCAGACCCATCGAACTTCTCAACCGCCTGTTTGTCCTTGCCCATTCTTGATTGCTTGACAACACCCAATCGCTCGATAAACCAATCTTACGATTAAACCCTGATCTTGAACCAAGGCTCTGATACCAGTTGTTGTGGATATGGCCCTCCACTACCCAAGCAAACCCACAAGAACAATAAGAGCACACAAAACAAAGCACAAGAAATCAAAGCACAGAAAGAACACAGAAATTGTTAACCCAGTTCACCAATATGTTTGGCTACGTCTGGGGGCACTACCAAGCCAGGATCTTGCACTATAATATGTTTCTATGAAGTTACAATGAGTTTAGGGGCGGCACTTTGCTTAAATATATGCCAAGGAACAAAACCTAACCCTAGATGGACAAAGGAACCCGAAAATTGGCCTAAAACCGGGCCCATAAATTTTCTCTTCCCGTCAAGAGCGCGGCCGCCCTTGGTAGTTGCGCAGTCGCTCTAACCTCCAGAGAATTCTGCACCCTCATACTATCCTCCAGCGCGGTCGCCCTTACCCCCAGCGCGGCCGCCCTGAACGCCGGTCTGCTCCGACGATTTTCTTCCCTTTTTGCTCCGAAACCCGGTTGGTCCTCTATCCCAACACAAACTAGGTGGGGCGAGCGCCTCAGTGACGGGGGAGCATTGCTGATGTTTTTACTGATGCGTTTACTGATGTTTTAAATTCAATTAAGCAGGGTAGTTTCGTCCTTTCCATTCCAAAACGTTTTTAGGGTTTGCTTAGAGTATCATGTTTTAGTTGTTGAATAACTTAGTTTATTGGATTTATGAATTGAATTAAAGGACAAGAACGGCTGTGCCTTCTTGTTAACGAATCTTGTTGATTTTTCGTTCGGTTCATCTCATAACCTCTGTTCTTTACATCAAACAATAACTGAAATAGTCACCAATTGATTCTTATCTCTGTGTTAGAAAAACAACCATGACTTCAATTCAAATAGTTTTAACACATGAACCGGTCCTTTGACCTCTGATGGCAAAATATGCTTAACAAATTACAACTCCATGAATAATTCATCACCGGTTTGTTGTATCCTCAATGTGTCCGTCTTGCAGTAGCTAATTGCTTTCAATTATTGGATTCTCAAGGTTAAGTTTTTTTCTTTTGAGTTGATTTCGACATTAGGAATTTTCTTTTTCAAATCGGTTTCGGAATTGTGTTTTGTTGTGGATTAATCAAGGAGGTTGTTTTTGTTTTAGATTAGGGTCAATAGACGAAAATTTGGGTCATAATTCGAATGATTGAGCCTATCACTAATTCATTGGATAAGAATATTGGGGCCTCAAAAATTACTTATTTTTTGAGGGCTCTGAACATCTGATTTTTTTTTTTTAAACTGTTGGGCTAGCCCTGCCGATCAATATTGGTAGTGTTGGAAGTGCCTGTGTGTTGATAAAACATTGTACGCCATATTATGTCAACCTTGTAACCGTCCCATCTAAGAACTATTTTGAGATTTATTTTTTCATAAAACATTTTAAAAATATTAAAATAATAAAACATTTAATTCAAATTGAATATCCACTGATTGTTCCATATCCAAGTTGAGGCAGAAAAGAATCTTCAATAACCGTAACTATGTCTAGGCATATGTTAAATTTCACAAACATGCATCATGTCTTATTGGAAACACATCACATTTACTACCCAAGAATGACATGTCTCCACAATGCTTAAATTGTCCAAAGGTTGGGTAAGGAATAGTGACAACTCCCACCCGAAATATCATAGCAATCCTTTCGCCTACCAACCCAAAATAGATCACTTAAAACCAATTTATTATGATTTGATCTTATGAAAAAATTGTTTTTTACACTTAGAATCTATTTGGATGCATTGATTTTGAATTCAATAAATATTTAAATTTTATAGAATTTAAATAACTTAGAATTTGCTTTCAAAATTATAGCATTTCCATTGTTTGAATAATGTGTGAAATTCAATTATAATTTTACATTATACTTAAAATAAAAGTTCAATAATAAGTCAAGTATTTAGTTTAGTTTGGTGGTAAATGGTTGTTAGTTATTATAAATAACAAGGGTTCAAACCTTGCTAACAACAAAATATAAAATTTTTATATTTTTTAAAATAAATACTTCCTCCTTCTCACTTCAAATGAGCCATGTGATCATTTCACGGTTCTTAAGATTTTTTTTTAAAAAATGAATAAAGGATTGAAAGTTGGTAGAAGATTAGAGGAGATAGAATGTAAAAGTTAAAAACATTTAATAGGAGAGAGAATGAGTGGGAGGAATAGTATGTTAATGATTGGTTTTTTTGTAAATATGTTAAAATTATAAGGGTATAATGAATGATTTTTTTGTAAATATATAAACTTTATGAGGGTATAAATGTCCAAAACACTGTTCACATATTTTCATTTATGGAATGACTCACTTGAAGTGGGACGGACCAAAAAGAAAAGTGGCTCACTTGAAGTGGGACGCAGGGAGTAGTATATAGTGGTGGTGGTTAACAGCGGCGGTAGGTTGCAGCCGGCGGAGATAGTTGGAGGCGGTGATTTTCGAAAGCGACAGTGGTGGCGGAGAGTGGCCGGAGGCAGCGGCAGCGACGGTGGCCGGAGGTGTTGGTGGCGGCAATGGTGGCTGTAGGCGACGGTGGCGGTTACCGCAGGTGTTGGCGGCGGCGGGAGGTGTCATAAATGGTGGCCGGAGGCAGAGGCGGTGGCCGGAGGTGTTGGCGGCGGCAATGGTGGCTGTAGGCGACGGTGGCGGTTGCCGGAGGTGTTGGCAGTGGCGGCGGTTGCTGGAGGTGTTGGCGGCGGCGGGAGGTGGCACAAATGGTGGTGGTTGAAAGTTGTTGTGGTGGTGGTAAAAAGAATGTGAGTTGTTATTAATTGATCAAAATTTAGAATTTAAATTATTAGGATTTAAGATGGAATTAGTTTTGTGAAATTGAGTGATTTAGAATTCCAACGCAATTTCAATTCCAAATTTTAGTTATGTTCCCAAACAATGAAATTAATTTTGGAGGCCTCAATTTCAATTCCAATCTATGAAATTGGGGTATCCAAACATACCCTTAGAAAAATGAGATACATACCTTATAAGTGCCAATGCTAATGTTATAAATAATTAGTTATTAGATATTTTATAATAAATGTCATTTTTTTATATGTTAGTACGAATGAATTTTGAGCAATAATTTTAGGTTAATATAATTATTCTAATGAAAATTTAAAAATTGTTATTGATATTATTTAGGAAAAATGCAAATATAGTACCCCAACTATAAGGCTTGTTTGGTTTTCATACCTAAACTAGTTTTCGTTGCAAACACAGTACCTCATCTGTTTTGAAGGCTCGTTTAAGGTACCTAGGGCTAACGACATTCATTTTTCAGTTAAATTGACATGTGCCATGCATGTGACTCATTTTCTGAAGGGTAAAATAAGAATACAACAAAAAAGAGAATATAAAAAAGGTGAGAAGTAGTTGACGCGTGCTTATCAACCGCTGCTACTCCAGTTAATCCCAAATCAAAGTTAGGGCAAACCCAAATCAAATCTAGGGCAAAGAGGAGAAACGAAATTACGAAGAGGAGTTGTGAAATCAGACTTGCTAAATCATAATCGAAGGAGTTAGGGTTCGTAGGGTTGATTGTCGAAGTTGGAAAAATGGTGAATCCTAATATGAGTTGGAACATTCGTCAAGAGGGGGAGCTTTTCAATCCAAATGAAGTATACAGTAAGAATCGTTTTTCTTTTGTTTAGCACTAGCTTTACATTGTTTTGTTTACTTTATTTGTTAAATTTCATAATATATTTGGATACAGTAATTAATTAGCTAATAAATCGAAGTGTATTTTTCGAACATTACACTTGGATTCAGTAGCTAAATAACTACTGATTCGAGCACGCTCTCTCATTAATTTTTATTTTTTTTTACGCTCTCTCATTAATTGCTTATCGTTTTTACAGTTTCATCCTCGTCGATTATATTGATTGCAAAAATGCCACCGCGTTTTTTAATAAACGCTTAATATGAACTCCTTATTTGCATCTTATCTAACAATTTTAATTGTTTACTAAGTTCCTATTTTATTCAGTTTCTTATTTGAGCATCTTCATATATATATATATATATATGTATATATATATATATATATATATATATATATATATATATATATATATATATATATATATATATATATATATATATATATATATATATATACATATATATATATATATATATATATATAACCAATACCTTATAAACATTGGGTACCAAGAAAATGAGTGATCAACGGAATAGAAGTTTTTAGGAAGAAGTAGGACGATACAGAGTCAAGAAATTCAACAAGCAACTTACAAGATATCATCACAACAGATAACTTTATAAACAGGATATTAAGAAGAGGATCAGGATCTAACAGTAACCAACAAATAGTACAATTAGAAGAAGAAGAAAATGCATTTATGGATCAACATATGGAAAATGCAAGAAAATGGCTTTTGTTTTTCTAATAACAACATATTACTACTGTATAAATTTCCTATAGGTAATCTAGCTTCTTTTTTTTTTTTTTTTTTATGTAGGGGCTTTAATGTGAAGTACAGAAGGTATAAAAGCAATTTAAGTAATAAGACTAAGGGGTCGGAAAATTGTTTAGGCTGCCATAGATGGTATGAACACTTTACCCGTTTGCACAGATGAAAACAGAAAGTTCAGACCCATTACTGGAATGAACCTCACAGAAAGACAGCAATGTTTACTTGATAATTTGTGGCAAAAATTGGACCCCCCCTTCTAGACAATATACAGGAGAATTAATTGAAAAATTAAACATATTATTAAAGAAAAGTGATACGCCTCAACCAAGTACTAATACTCTAGATAACGACTTGGATAAAATAATTAGTGGAATAAATAAATTAAGTCTAGGAGAAGAAGTAAAAATGAAAAGAAAACCAATACCTTATAAACATTGGGTACCAAGAAAATGAGTGATCAACAGAATAGAAGTTTTTTAGGAAGAAGTAGGACAGTACAGGAGTCAAGAAATTCAACAAGCAACTTACAAGATATCATCACAACAGATAACTTTATAAACAGGATATTAAGAAGAGGATCAGGATCTAACAGTAACCAACAAATAGTTCAATTAGAAGAAGAAATAGATGTAAACAGAAACCTAGATTTATATAACCAGCATCAGTTAGATATTTTAAATCCTAGAACATTATACCAAACAGGAATGTTAAACATTAATACAGTCTTAATAAGAAGTAGTAGAGAAGAAAGACTTAGGGTAGTTGATGGAACAGTTACAATAGATTTATTCTCACCAGAAACAATCCAAAAAATAAAACAGTCTGGAAAACATTTTGCACATGTGGGATTAGTGGTAATTGGAATAAAAGGATTTGGAAGAAAAAATTTAGGAACAAAATTATTAGCCTTATTATTAGATAAATCATGGAAAACAGATTTGAAAAAAGCCATTATCTCAGGAATGGAAATAGACTTAAGTCAAAACACAACGCTATTTTACTGCACACCAGGAATACTAAAAGACATAAAAGATCTACAAAACATTAAAATTGCCTTAAAAACAAAAGGATATGATAATTATGTAGGAAACAATATAGTAATAAGTGTAGGAAAATTAGGGAAAGCTAGTAACAGATCAGGAATGAAATATAAAGTAAACATAGACGGAATTGTTAATACAATTGCCTCAAAATCTATACAAATGATAGAACCACTTAAAATAAATCCCGAGGAATTAGCAGGACTGGAATGGTCTTTGGACGACCTACAAGAACCAGACAGTAAAGTATTAATACCAAAACAAAGTCATATATACGAAAATGCAAATGGATTGCAAAGTTTAAGATTCGTAAATTTTAGAAGAGAAGACCCTACACAAAGTGATAATGAAACAGAAACAGAATATAATTTTATGAATATAGAATATGACACAGAACCAATCTATGATACAGATAGTGAAGATAAAGAAATAGTCATAGGATTTGACCAATTTGAAACATAAGAAAATGACTTTAGTATAATAGACTATTTAGAAGAAGAACCCTCTACAGGCTTTAAAATAGAAGAAACTAACAAAACATTTGAAGAAATTATAAACAAAAAATTCACAGAATTAAATATCCAAGAAGAAGTGGATGACATGATAATAGATTGTATTACAGAATTAGGATTAACATATGAAGAAAGTTATAATAAATTACAAGAAATCTACAATTTACCTTTGGTAAGTGATATACAACAGGGAAAAACAATGATAGCTGATTTTTACAAACAAGAAAATGCATTTATGGATCAACATATGGAAAATGCAAGAAAAAGAGCTAAACCTGAATGGACAGAACCAGGAACAGCTACAGAAGATGTAATAGGAAGAGAAAATTGGACCCCCCTTCTAGACAATATACAGGAGAATCAAAATATACTAGCCAAGGAGCTAGATTACCTATAGGAAATTTATACAGTAGTAATATGTTGTTATTAGAAAAACAAAAGCCACAGTTATGGAGTGATGAAATATTACTATGGGAACAAACAGTAGTAAGGATGTGGGAAACAAATAAAAGGGATAGCATGGATATGTTTTCATATTTAGAAACTACATTAGGCCCAATAGCCTTAGGAATATGGCAAAGCAAAAAAGCCCAAAGTCCAGATGAAATAAACAGATTAAAGGCTATAGGAGATAACCCATATAACTTCACTAGTCAAATTAGAACATTAATACTAGGAGTAGACCCAGCAAAAAATACTACTCTTATACAAGATACAGCCATTAGAAATTTGGAACAATTAAGTATAGCAGACATGAAATACATAAATGAATTTACCCTAGATTTTACTAGGCTATTATCACAAACAGGACAGGCTATGAATGATGAATTATGTGATAAATACTTTGTTAAATTACCTGGAGATTTAGGTAAAACCATCCATAATTCATGGAAACAAGAGTTTGGTGACAGACAGAACCTAGGAATTGGACCTAGAATCACATATACCTTTAACATATTAGAAGACAAATGTAAAGAAGTGATCCTCCAAGAACAATTAAAAAAGAGTGCTTATGCATTCTGTAAAACAGCAATTTACACAGCACAAGCTTATGGACAATATAATAAATTCAAAAAGAAAATAAGAAAAAGTACAACGTATAGAAAAGAGTACAAACCTTATGCAGGGAATAAGTATGTAAGAAAACTTCAAACAAGAAGATGTAGATGTTTTATTTGTGGAGATGAAAAACATTTAGCAAACAAATGTCCAAATAAGAACAAAAATACAGAAAGAAGTAATTTAATAGAACAATTAGGAGAATACAATATAGAACCTCTAGACAGTAATCAATCAGATAATGAATCAGTATACAGTATCTACAGTAGTGATGATAACAGCCAAATCACAAAAATTACATACACTTATATGAATAAAGAAGAAGAATGTATACATAATTGGATTAGTAGAAGAGGAAATAATTATATAAAATGTTTTAATTGCGGTTATTTTCCGAGCATAGAAAAAAGGTCACAATAAAACATATGCTTTAAAGAAATTTGTTATATATGTTTAAAAACATTATTCGAGCAAGAAATGACTACAGTAGAAGTATCAGCTAAAACAGTAAATATGGAATTAGTTACAAAAAAATTAGATAAACTGGAAGTAGCAACCGAATTACATAGTCTAAAAATAAGAAATATAGAAAAAATGATATTGCAAATAGAAAATACAATATATAAGGGAAAACAAAAAATAACAGAAGAAGAACTAGTAGATTATACAAATATGTCAACAGAACATACATTAATACAAACAAGGAATATAACCAACATGATAAATTTACAATGTAGATTATGGCTAGATAATAATGAGTATTTAGATCTTACTGCTTTATTAGACACAGGAGCTACAAAAAGTGTAATATCACATGACATGGTTCCAAAAGAGTTTAAGAAAGAATTAACATATAAACTAGTAACTAGAACAATAGAAGACAGGCTAATGACAATCACACATTGCATCGAACCTATAGGAATACAGTTTCTAGACTTTTCAGGAAATTATAGCTTCAAATATGACATACCACAGGTAAATATTAGTCCAGAATATGTAAAATTAAAAGACTTTATATTAGGCCTAAATTTTATTCTAGGATTACAAGGGGCCATAACAATTACAAAAAATTATATTACACTTAGTAAACATATTTATAGCATACCTACACTACGATATAATCAAACATCAGAGTTCGCACAGAAGCGTGGTGGACTAGGTAGCTTAGAATTCCTAAAATCAAATCATCAGAATAAAAAATGCCATATAGAAAATGAAACTTTAAATCTCCTCACAAACATGCTAACACAAGAATTAGAAAAAGGAACAGATATAACAAAAAGTATAAATCATCCTATAATTCTACATCTAGAGAAAATAGGATTAATAGGAGAAGATATTACAAACTCAAAGGTTACATATATGTGTAAATTTAAAATAAAAAATCCTGACATTACAATCAGAACAACTAACATTGAATATAGCCCGTTAGATAAAGAGGAATTTAAAATACAAATCCCAGAAATGATAAAACAGAAATTAATTAGGAAATCAGAAAGTCCACATAGATCAACAGCTTTTCTAGTTAGAAATCATAGTGAAATAAAAAGAGGAAAAGCTAGAATAGTATATAATTATAAAAGACTTAATGATAATACAGAAGATGATGGATATAACATACCAAATAAAGATTCTTTGGTAAACTTAATACAAAAGAAAAAGATATTCTCTAAATTTGATTTAAAATCAGGATATAATCAATTAAAGTTAGAAGAAAAATTCAAACCATGGACAGCTTTCACATGTTATGAGGGACAATTTGAATGGAACGTTTTAAATTTTGGTCTTAAGAATGCACCCTCAATATTTCAAAGATTTATGGACAGTATATTTCTAAAATATGATTTTTGCATGGTTTATATAGATGATATCTTAGTAGCAAGTGAAACTTTACAGGAACATGAAAATCATTTAAAACAAGTTTTTAATGAAATAAAAACACATGGGATAGTAGTATCAAAAAGAAAAATGGAATTATTTAAAAGAAAAATATCCTTTTTAGGATTCGAAATAGGAAATGGGAAAATAGAATTACAACCTCATATCTCAACAAAAATTATTAATTTCCCAGAAAAAATTGAAAATCTAAAGCAGATACAAGCCTTCTTAGGATTAGTTAATTATGCAAGAAAATTCATCCCAAATTTATCAAAGTTAGTAGGACCACTTTACAGTAAAACCACAAAAAATGGTCAGAGAAATTTTAATAAAGAAGATATAAAATTAGTAAAAGAAATAAAAAACAAAGTAAAAAGAATAAAACCATTAGAATTACCCTTAGTAACAGATTATATAATCATAGAAACAGATGGATGTAAAGAAGGATGGGGAGCAGTCCTTCTTAGTAAACCTAATAAATATACTCCTAAAGACACTGAAAAAATATGTTCTTATGCCAGTGGAAATTTTAATAAAACAGGATTAAATTGGACAAGTTTAGACTATGAAATACAGGCATTAATAAATGCATTAGAAAAATTTAAAATATTTCTAAATAAAGAGTTCACAGTTAGAACAGATTGCGAAGCAATAGTAAAATTCATAAAAAATGACCAAAGTAGAAAAGTAAATAGGACAAGATGGATAAATTTACATAATATAATACAAGGTAGTGGATACATGATTAATTTTGAGCATATAAAAGGAAATAATAATATGATTGCTGACATTTTGTCAAGAAATCTTAACAGGTTATTTCGAACAAATGGATAATAACGGTAAAAAGAAGATGGTGCTGCATCCACAGACAGCAAAGGCTAAAGCATTGGATACATCTGACAGTGAAAGCATTAAGACAGAAAGAACAGACTATCCACAGTACAGAAGACCATCATGGGAGGTAATTCGAAACCCCCTAGACAGAAAAATTGGATCACAGCAAGCTGGGCCTAGCTCGACAAAATTTCGGGTGGACAAAAATTTTATACCTAGAGCCCAAGCCCAAACAAAAACCCTTACGTTTGGAACAAACACTTTACCCGTTTGCACAGATGAAAACAGAAAGTTCAGACCCATTACTGGAATGAACCTCACAGAAAGACAGCAATGTTTACTTGATAATTTGTGGCACATACAAACATTCCCAAATGAATCCACAAAGAAAGTCCAAATTTTAAATTCTCTGGGCTATTTCTTTCTGGAAACATCCCAAAAAAACCCCCGACAAGCCCATAACCAAAAGATTTTCACATTATGTTGTTCTTCGTGGAACAGTTGCTAAACATATACAGTGCCCGAGCCCTCTTTACAAGGGGTTCCACAGTTTTTCAGAAGCAATGTATACAGCCAGAGAGCACTTCGGTCTTAATACATTTTTTATAGAACCCGAAGAGGTAAAAACATTTTCTGAAATTACAAAAGAAAATACAGAACAGGTCATTAAAAAACAGGAAGAGGTTATTGCAACCTTACAGAAACAACTTCTTCAAAAAGAAAATCAAAAAGAAAAGAATAACCAAGTTATATAGTTACAGGTTGAGAACAAACTATTGAAACAACAGGTGAAAGTTCTTGAAGAAAAATTAGAAAAGTCTAAGGCTGCAAGTCGTGAGCCTATTCTCAACAGGGATTTCAACAGCTTTAAAGCCCGTGTTCTTGACATACCATGGAGACAGACATTACAGCCAGTACTGGACAGATTCAAAGAACTGGATGAAATGATTTCAAAAAGAATTTGTATAGGATTCCCTTTAATCCTATATAAATTACAACAGATGATAGTACAGATAGTCTTTCGTGAGATAAAATATACAGGAGTGAAAGTAACAGAGAGAATAAACAGTGAAGGAAGAGATACAGGAGTATTGCTACTACAGATTGATTTGGTTGAAACAGACATGCCACAGGAACTAATCACTCAATTATACCATTATGGAATGATTGATTATGTTCAATTTAGGTTAACCCCTAAAACAGAAAAAATAATCAACAGCTTTGGAGAAAAATTCACAATAGTAGCAGGAAATATTGCAGTCCAATCTCATCCAAAAGTGGTGGGATGTAAAATTTTCGCATCCTTCCCCGAAGCAGACAGTCATACCTACAGACCATCAAAAAAAAAATTTTTGTAAGCACCGAAGTCATAGACCAGGAGGTACTTGATTTGGCAATAAAGATTGAAGAAAACATTGACTTTTCAAGCCTTTTTTGGCTCCATGATCAAGTGAAGCATACATAGAAAAAGATGTATTAAATGATTATCACCAAAATGCTATTACAGAATACCAAAAAACACCAGAGCTCCCTAGATTCTTTCCTTGGCCAAAATACAAGCTCACGGCAGAAGGACATTACACCCAAATCTGGGCAACAGAAAATTGGAACATGCTTCTCCCGTTTATTGGAGAAGGAGAAAAGTTAGTACAAGACCACATTGTCAACATAAATGATCCATGGCCCGAACCAGAAGACGATTACATGCAAGATGCACAATCAGACGGAGGAGACACCGTCCCAACCATTGACAGCAACTACAGAGACTACTAAAAAACACGCAAGCAATGACGACAGAAGACAGATGACATATGCAATGACGTCCGGCGGCTAAATCAAACAGATAGTGGGAATCTTTCTTTTATAAACATGGCCGGCAGCATCTCCTTTATTTTTGGCAGAAAGCATCTACTTTTTAAAAGTATTTTATCGTGTCTAGCTTTTTAGTAGTGCTTCTTTTATTTTATGTAAATCATTGTACTTTTTAGGTAACCGGTGTAAGAACCGGCTAAGTAGGTTTCTAGTTCAGGGGCTATATAAACCCCTTCCATCCTCAGTTGTAAGTACGAGAGAAAAAACCCAAGTTATAAAATTCAAGTGTTCATACCATCTATGGCAGCCTAAACAATTTTCCGACCCCTTAGTCTTATTACTTAAATTGCTTTTATACCTTCTGTACTTCACATTAAAGCCCCTACATAAAAAAAAAAAAAAAAAAGAGTGTTTTTGCTATTCCGCTGTATAAATTCTGAAGAAAAAATTTCACTATACCTCCTTAATTGTCTGTAAGTATTCTTTATCTTCTTCCTTTGTCTACTTAAAATATTATGTGTGTTCTGTTAGTATTTGCATTATGTTTTACCTTTTTGTCTGTTAAATATAAATTAATGATTAAAATAAATATTTGTTTTTATTTAATGTTCATTAAATTTAAATTATTTGTTAAAACTACAAGATATGTTTAAATTAGCATTGTGGTTTATAGTGGTTTAACGGAAACCCGAAAAATTCGCCATCGAAAAATCCGCCATACCCCCCTTTTTGGGACTAGGTAGCTTAGAATTCCTAAAATCAAATCATCAGAATAAAAAATGCCATATAGAAAATGAAACTTTAAATCTCCTCACAAACATGCTAACACAAGAATTAGAAAAAGGAACAGATATAACAAAAAGTATAAATCATCCTATAATTCTACATCTAGAGAAAATAGGATTAATAGGAGAAGATATTACAAACTCAAAGGTTACATATATGTGTAAATTTAAAATAAAAAATCCTGACATTACAATCAGAACAGCTAAACATTGAATATTGCCCGTTAGATAAAGAGGAATTTAAAATACAAATCCCAGAAATGATAAAACAGAAATTAATTAGGAAATCAGAAAGTCCACATAGATCAGCAGCTTTTCTAGTTAGAAACCATAGTGAAATAAAAAGAGGAAAAGCTAGAATAGTATATAATTATAAAAGACTTAATGATAATACAGAAGATGATGGATATAACATACCAAATAAAGATTCTTTGGTAAACTTAATACAAAAGAAAAAGATATTCTCTAAATTTGATTTAAAATCAGGATATAATCAATTAAAGTTAGAAGAAAAATTCAAACCATGGACAGCTTTCACATGTTCTGAGGGACAATTTGAATGGAACGTTTTAAGTTTTGGTCTTAAGAATGCACCCTCAATATTTCAAAGATTTATGGACAATATATTTCTAAAATATGATTTTTGCATGGTTTATATAGATGATATCTTAGTAGCAAGTGAAACTTTACAGGAACATGAAAATCATTTAAAACAAGTTTTTAATGAAATAAAAACACATGGGATAGTAGTATCAAAAAGAAAAATGGAATTATTTAAAAGAAAAATATCCTTTTTAGGATTCGAAATAGGAAATGGGAAAATAGAATTACAAATTTCATATCTCAACAAAAATTATTAATTTCCCAGAAAAATTTGAAAATCTAAAGCAGATACAAGCCTTCTTAGGATTAGTTAATTATGCAAGAAAATTCATCCCAAATTTATCAAAGTTAGTAGGACCACTTTACAGTAAAACCACAAAAAATGGTCAGAGAAATTTTAATAAAGAAGATATAAAATTAGTAAAAGAAATAAAAAACAAAGTAAAAAGAATAAAACCATTAGAATTATCCTTAGTAACAGATTATATAATCATAGAAACAGATGGATGTAAAGAAGGATGGGGAGCAGTCCTTCTTAGTAAACCTAATAAATATACTCCTAAAGACACTGAAAAAATATGTTCTTATGCCAGTGGAAATTTTAATAAAACAGGATTAAATTGGACAAGTTTAGACTATGAAATACAGGCATTAATAAATGCATTAGAAAAATTTAAAATATTTCTAAATAAAGAGTTCACAGTTAGAACAGATTGCGAAGCAATAGTAAAATTCATTAAAAATGACCAAAGTAGAAAAGTAAATAGGACAAGATGGATAAATTTACAGAATATAATACAAGGTAGTGGATACATGATTAATTTTGAGCATATAAAAGGAAATAATAATATGATTGCTGACATTTTGTCAAGAAATCTTAACAAAGTTATTTCGAACAAATGGATAATAACGGTAAAAAGAAGATGGTGCTGCATCCACAGACAGCAAAGGCTAAAGCATTGGATACATCTGACAGTGAAAGCATTAAGACAGAAAGAACAGACTATCCACAGTACAGAAGACCATCATGGGAGGTAATTCGAAACCCCCTAGACAGAAAAATTGGATCACAGCAAGCTGGGCCTAGCTCGACAAAATTTCGGGTGGACAAAAATTTTATACCTAGAGCCCAAGCCCAAACAAAAACCCTTACGTTTGGAACAAACACTTTACCCGTTTGCACAGATGAAAATAGAAAGTTCAGACCCATTACTGGAATGAACCTCACAGAAAGACAGCAATGTTTACTTGATAATTTGTGGCACATACAAACATTCCCAAATGAATCCACAAAGAAAGTCCAAATTTTAAATTCTCTGGGCTATTTCTTTCTGGAAACATCCCAAAAAACCCCCGACAAGCCCATAACCAAAAGATTTTCACATTATGTTGTTCTTCGTGGAACAGTTGCTAAACATATACAGTGCCCGAGCCCTCTTTACAAGGGGTTCCACAGTTTTTCAGAAGCAATGTATACAGCCAGAGAGCACTTCGGTCTTAATACATTTTTTATAAAACCCGAAGAGGTAAAAACATTTTCTGAAATTACAAAAGAAAATACAGAACAGGTCATTAAAAAACAATAAGAGGTTATTGCAACCTTACAGAAACAACTTCTTCAAAAAGAAAATCAAAAAGAAAAGAATAACCAAGTTATACAGTTACAGGTTGAGAACAAACTATTGAAACAACAGGTGAAAGTTCTTGAAGAAAAATTAGAAAAGTCTAAGGCTGCAAGTCGTGAGCCTATTCTCAACAGGGATTTCAACAGCTTTAAAGCCCGTGTTCTTGACATACCATGGAGACAGACATTACAGCCAGTACTGGACAGATTCAAAGAACTGGATGAAATGATTTCAAAAAGAATTTGTATAGGATTCCCTTTAATCCTATATAAATTACAAATGTATGATAGTACAGATAGTCTTTCGTGAGATAAAATATACAGGAGTGAAAGTAACAGAGAGAATAAACAGTGAAGGAAGAGATACAGGAGTATTGCTACTACAGATTGATTTGGTTGAAACAGACATGCCACAGGAACTAATCACTCAATTCTACCATTATGGAATGATTGATTATGTTCAATTTAGGTTAACCCCTAAAACAGAAAAAATAATCAACAGCTTTGGAGAAAAATTCACAATAGTAGCAGGAAATATTGCAGTCCAATCTCATCCAAAAGTGGTGGGATGTAAAATTTTTGCATCCTTCCCCGAAGCAGACAGTCATACCTACAGACCATCAAGAAAAAGAATTTTTGTAAGCACCGAAGTCATAGACCAGAAGGTACTTGATTTGGCAATAAAGATTGAAGAAAACATTGACTTTTCAAGCCTTTTTTGGCTCCATGATCAAGAAAGTGAAGCATACATAGAAAAAGATGTATTAAACGATTATCACCAAAATGCTATTACGTATCACCAAAAACACCCGTAGCTCCCTAGATTCTTTCCTTGGCCAAAATACAAGCTCACGGCAGAAGGACATTACACCCAAATCTGGGCAACAGAAAATTGGAACATGCTTCTCCCGTTTATTGGAGAAGGAGAAAAGTTAGTACAAGACCACATTGTCAACAGAAATGATCCATGGCCCGAACCAGAAGACGATTACATGCAAGATGCACAATCAGACGGAGGAGACACCGTCCCAACCATTGACAGCAACTACAGAGACTACTAAAAAACACGCAAGCAATGACGACAGAAGACAGATGACATATGCAATGACGTCCGGCGGCTAAATCAAACAGATAGTGGGAATCTTTCTTTTATAAACATGGCCGGCAGCATCTCCTTTATTTTTGGCAGAAAGCATCTACTTTTTAAAAGTATTTTATCGTGTCTAGCTTTTTAGTAGTGCTTCTTTTATTTTATGTAAATCATTGTACTTTTTAGGTAATCGGTGTAAGAACCGGCTAAGTAGGTTTCTAGTTCAGGGGCTATATAAACCCCTTCCATCCTCAGTTGTAAGTACGAGAGAAAAAACCCAAGTTATAAAATTCGAGTGTTCATACCATCTATGGCAGCCTAAACAATTTTCCGACCCCTTAGTCTTATTACTTAAATTGCTTTTATACCTTCTGTACTTCACATTAAAGCCCCTACATAAAAAAAAAAAAAAAAAAAAAAAGAGTGTTTTAGCTATTCCGCTGTATAAATTCTGAAGAAAAAATTTCACTATACCTCCTTAATTGTCTGTAAGTATTCTTTATCTTCTTCCTTTGTCTACTTAAAATATTATGTGTGTTCTGTTAGTATTTGCATTATGTTTTACCTTTTTGTCTGTTAAATATAAATTAATGATTAAAATAAATATTTGTTTTTATTTAATGTTCATTAAATTTAAATTATTTGTTAAAACTACAAGATATGTTTAAATTAGCATTGTGGTTTATAGTGGTTTCACGGAAACCCGAAAAATCCGCCATCGAAAAATCCGCCATACCCCCTTTTTTGGTATCAGAGGATGAGAGATCCTAAGTCTAAAAGACTACAACGGGCTTGATCGGTGGCATGTTGATGTAAGTCCACAATATATCAAGAACCCGTGTAGGTGAAGATGAGGGATTAATCATTCTTTTATATCATTACTAGGATGATATGATGGAAGTTTTTGGTTTCAATTTATGTTAAATATTATATGATTTCGTTTTGAAGTATTCTTCTTTGTTATGCTTTAAATACCATAAGGGCTTTATGACTATTTAATGAAGGTTTTAAAAGATTTAAGGAAAAGACGAAGGGTTAGGTTTCCCCCCAAATATTATTGCTTCCTCTATCTCATCATCGCTTAATTTAATCGAATTATTCAATACAACTCTTGAAAATCAAAGAACTTTGAATAAAGTAGTTGAAAACCTAGATTACATTAAACATTTAAATAATCAAATTTTTACAGATTTAAGAGATATCCGAAACAATTTACCTAATAAAAGAGAAATTCAGCAGTTAATCTATTTGTTAGAAACTCGAAAACCAAAAGAAACAGTAGAAGCTAAAGAACTTTTGCAGAAAATAGAAAGACAGGTTGAAAATCTTGAGAAAGTAGTTGAAACAGTTAAAAATATAGTAGAAGGTTAAAACTGGAAAAATCAAGAGAATACCTACAGGCTCTAAGTGACGCTAAAAAATACAAATCAGAGAGTAATACAGAAGAAGTTACAGGATTTACAACTTATGCAGGAACTGGTAAAGTCGATAAACATTACCCTATTATCTTTAATTTCATTATAAGTCTACTTTTACAGATAATTGAAAAATTAAACATATTATTAAAGAAAAGTGACACGCCTCAACCAAGTACTAATACTCTAGATAACGACTTGGATAAAATAATTAGTGGAATAAATAAATTAAGTCTAGGAGAAGAAGTAAAAATTAAAAGAAAACCAATACCTTATAAACATTGGGTACCAAGAAAATGAGTGATCAACAGAATAGAAGTTTTTTAGGAAGAAGTAGGACAGTACAGGAGTCAAGAAATTCAACAAGCAACTTACAAGATATCATCACAACAGATAACTTTATAAACAGGATATTATGAAGAGGATCAGGATCTAACAGTAACCAACAAATAGTACAATTAGAAGAAGAAATAGATGTAAACAAAAACCTAGATTTATATAACCAGCATCAGTTAGATATTTTAAATCCTAGAACATTATACCAAACAGGAATGTTAAACATTAATACAGTCTTAATAAGAAGTAGTAGAGAAGAAAGACTTAGGGTAGTTGATGGAACAGTTACAATAGATTTATTCTCACCAGAAACAATCCAAAAAATAAAACAGTCTGGAAAACATTTTGCACATGTGTGATTAGTGGTAATTGAAATAAAAGGATTAGGAAGAAAAAATTTAGGAACAAAATTATTAGCCTTATTATTAGATAAATCATGGAAAACAGATTTGAAAAAAGCCATTATCTCAGGAATGGAAATAGACTTAAGTCAAAACACAGCGCTATTTTACTGCACACCAGGAATACTAAAAGACATAAAAGATCTACAAAACATTAAAATTGCCTTAAAAACAAAAGGATATGATAATTATGTAGGAAACAATATAGTAATAAGTGTAGGAACATTAGGGAAAGCTAGTAACAGATCAGGAATGAAATATAAAGTAAACATAGACGGAATTGTTAATACAATTGCCTCAAAATCTATACAAATGATAGAACCACTTAAAATAAATCCCGAGGAATTAGCAGATCGGAATGGTCTTTGGACGACCTACAAGAACCAGACAAGAAAGTATTAATACCAAAACAAAGTCATATATACGAAAATGCAAATGGATTGCAAAGTTTAAGATTCGTAAATTTTAGAAGAGAAGACCCTACACAAAGTGATAATGAAACAGAAATGTAATATAATTTTATGAATATAGAATATGACACGTAACCAATCTATGATACAGATAGTGAAGATAAAGAAATAGTCATAGGATTTGACCAATTTGAAACAGAAGAAAATGACTTTAGTATAATAGACTATTTAGAAGAAGAACCCTCTGTGCTTTAAAATAGAAGAAACTAACAAAACATTTGAAGAAATTATAAACAAAAAATTCACAGAATTAAATATCCAAGAAGAAGTGGATGACATGATAATAGATTGTATTACAGAATTAGGATTAACATATGAAGAAAGTTATAATAAATTACAAGAAATCTACAATTTACCTTTGGTAAGTGATATACAACAGGGAAAAACAATGATAGCTGATTTTTACAAACAAGAAAATGCATTTATGGATCAACATATGGAAAATGCAAGAAAAAGAGCTAAACCTGAATGGACAGAACCAGGAACAGCTACAGAAGATGTAATAGGAAGAGAAAATTGGACCCCCCTTCTAGACAATATACAGGAGAATCAAAATATACTAGCCAAGGAGCTAGATTACCTATAGGAAATTTATAAAGTAGTAATATGTTGTTATTAGAAAAACAAAAGCCACAGTTATGGAGTGATGAAATATTACTATGGGAACAAACAGTAGTAAGGATGTGGGAAACAAATAAAAGGGATAGCATGGATATGTTTTCATATTTAGAAACTACTTTAGGCCCAATAGCCTTAGGAATATGGCAAAGCAAAAAAGCCCAAAGTCCAGATGAAATAAACAGATTAAAGGCTATAGGAGATAACCCATATAACTTCACTAGTCAAATTAGAACATTAATACTAGGAGTAGACCCAGCAAAAAATACTACTCTTATACAAGATACAGCCATTAGAAATTTGGAACAATTAAGTATAGCAGACATGAAATACATAAATGAATTTACCCTAGATTTTACTAGGCTATTATCACAAACAGGACAGGCTATGAATGATGAATTATGTGATAAATACTTTGTTAAATTACCTGGAGATTTAGGTAAAACCATCCATAATTCATGGAAACAAGAGTTTGGTGACAGACAGAACCTAGGAATTGGACCTAGAATCACATATACCTTTAACATATTAGAAGACAAATGTAAAGAAGTGACCCTCCAAGAACAATTAAAAAAGAGTGCTTATGCATTCTGTAAAACAGCAATTTACACACCACAAGCTTATGGACAATATAATAAATTCAAAAAGAAAATAAGAAAAAGTACAACGTATAGAAAAGAGTACAAACCTTATGCAGGGAATACGTATGTAAGAAAACCTCAAACAAGAAGATGTAGATGTTTTATTTGTGGAGATGAAAAACATTTAGCAAACAAATGTCCAAATAAGAACAAAAAAACAGAAAGAAGTAATTTAATAGAACAATTAGGAGAATACAATATAGAACCTCTAGACAGTAATCAATCAGATAATGAATCAGTATACAATATCTACAGTAGTGATGATAACATCCAAATCACAAAAATTACATACACTTATATGAATAAAGAAGAAGAATGTATACATAATTGGATTAGTAGAAGAGGAAATAATTATATAAAATGTTTTAATTGCGGTTATTTTTCGAGCATAGAAAAAAGGTCACAATGCAACATATGCTTTAAAGAAACTTGTTATATATGTTTAAAAACATTATTCGAGCAAGAAATGACTACAGTAGAAGTATCAGCTAAAACAGTAAATATGGAATTAGTTACAAAAAAATTAGATAAACTGGAAGTAACAACCGAATTACATAGTCTAAAAATAAGAAATATAGAAAAAATGATATTGCAAATAGAAAATACAATATATAAGGGAAAACAAAAAATAATAGAAGAAGAACAAGTAGATTATACAAATATGTCAACAAAACATACATTAATACAAACAAGGAATATAACCAACATGATAAATTTACAATGTAGATTATGGCTAGATAATAATGAGTATTTAGATCTTACTGCTTTATTAGACACAGGAGCTACAAAAAGTGTAATATCACATGACATGGTTCCAAAAGAGTTTAAGAAAGAATTAACATATAAACTAGTAACTAGAACAATAGAAGACAGGCTAATGACAATCACACATTGCATCGAACCTATAGGAATACAGTTTCTAGACTTTTCAGGAAATTATAGCTTCAAATATGACATACCACAGGTAAATATTAGTCCAGAATATGTAAAATCAAAAGACTTTATATTAGGCCTAAATTTTATTCTAGGATTACAAGGGGCCATAACAATTACAAAAAATTATATTACACTTAGTTAACATATTTATAGCATACCTACACTACGATATAATCAAACATCAGAGTTCGCACAGAAGCGTGGTGGACTAGGTAGCTTAGAATTCCTAAAATCAAATCATCAGAATAAAAAATGCCATATATATATATATATATATATATATATATATATATATATATACACCAGAGCAAGCCCGTGTCCAAGGACACGTGTTTTTTTTTTTTTAATTTTAAAAAAAAAATTAAATTTTTTTAAGGGCAAAATGGGAATGGGACAACTTAGTGAGGGCAAAATGGGAAATTAAGCTTATGGAACTGTTCATTGTACTGTAGCAAGGACAATTACCATTTATACTATATATATATATATATATATATATATAATATTTTAGTTATCGTGTTAAGTAGTTAATTATTTTTGTAAAAAAACATGTTTAATTTTAAGCATCATAAATACCAAAAATAAAAAATATATATTATTATCTACTTATAATTGCTAGTTAATTATTGTGTTACGTACTTAATTATTTTATTTAAAAATAGTCTCTTTTTTTTTAATTTTCAAGCTTCATATATTCTGATAATCATAAAAAAGGTTTGAAAATCAGAAAAACAAAATAGTAGTAGTTGCCAGTTAATTTATTTTGCTTGAATTAGTTATCATGAAAAAAATCATCAATAATTTTTGCATTCCCAGTCCCCCCAACCACAAATCCCTCCCCTAAAAATTATACCACATCAAAACCTAGGTCTAATTGATCCATCAATTCTACAATATAATGAACAAATAATGTTAGATATGATTAACCAATCGTCAAACACAATAAACACCCCTCAATTTCCCGACTATACGACGGATTCGATCCCCGCTAGGACGAATGAGGCCAACAATGATTATACATATGGAACCATACATGACATTTTTGTGACATAGATGACGATCGAGGATGATGAGATACTAGTCGCTCATGAAAACCGTGTTTGAAAAATATGTTGTTTGTGAAAAAATTGTGTATATTTTCTTGAATGAATAGTTTGTCATTTGACAAAGATTATTGTGAATTCATGTTTCACTCCGTTAGAACATTGAAATTGTATATCTATATGTCCAACATAAGATTGCATGAGAAAGATATAATTTCTCAAAGTTTGTGGATTGAAATTGTAACTTTTTGAAATTTGACTCCACTATTGATGTCCCATTATTCCTAGATTAATTAAGGTATTAATAGGGATCATTACCTTGGGATTTGGGGTTAAAAAGTGTGGAATTAAAACCCATAAATACAAGGTTATGAATCACATATTAATACAAAGATTAATTGGGCATTTATGGGAGAGTTGTTTGGAGCTATAAGTGAGAAAGACACAACAAAAGAAATAATGAATTCTTTTTCCATCAATTCTCCTTCTTCCCTTCTTGTAAATGGCTTTTCTTCTTCTTCCTATATCCTTCTAGAATAAGTTCAATGGTGATTTTGTCCAAACATAGTGCACTTCGCCGAAAAGCTCAAGTGCGGAATTGCATCTGGTTCATCCATTCTATCCAGTGAGACTAATGTCCGTTGAAGCCTTGAGCACTCGTAGTGAGGGGATGAATTAGTCTTAATGACAGTGTGTCAAATACGACTCGGACTCAATCAAATAAAGACGATGATCATATGATTTTCTCTTTGTTCAAGTTTATATTGTAACTTGTATTTTATTTATCTTGTAATTCTTTTTCTACTATGCTCAATTAGAGATTTTGCCTAACAATCTTAAGACTAATTCGATATTTGAGAAAGGATAACAGGTTTGAGATATCCGGTGATCAGCCATGGTAAATTTTAATTCCCGCTTTGTTAACCGTTGGATCGAGCGGTTTACATGTCCACGACTCATAGTAAAAGATTCCGAACGGTGAAGATCAGAATCTATTATGTGGAAAAATAATTTGAACATATAATAAATTAACGAATGAATATCAAGGATTTTGTAATGATTGTATAAAATAGTTGTGGCGACGCCACTTCTAATATTTATACAATGGATGATATGTCTCTTATAGTTCACGAGAATTATAGTGAGATTTTTTTTTTGAAAAGTTCGTTGTTGAGAAGATGAACATTGAAAGATTTAGTCTTTAGCATTGTATTTTATCAATGATGTATTTACAAAGATGATAGGTCTTCTTAAAAGAAGTTGTTAAATCCTATTATTTTCAATTGTGACAAATATCACAAAGATAAAAACAATAGAACTTAATGAAAGAAGTTGTTGAATTCTATTATTGTGAAGATTGATAAATGTTATATGAACTAAAACTATAGTGCTTCTTGGAAAAAAAGTTGTTAAAACCTATTTGGGAAATATGTGACTAATGTTATAAAGATAATAACAATACAACTTCTCGAAGAAAGTTGTTAAATCCAATTGTTGTTAACGATGACAAACGATACAAAATATTTAGAAAGAGGACTTCTGAAAGAAATTGTGAATTATGTAAATGAGAATGACTTTCTCTAATATAGAGGTACTCCAAGATGAGACCTTTAAAGTTTTGGAATAATAAACCTCCAATAATAATTTCATTAAGGAATTTAGATGTTTTTTTAATATGGGTGGTGATGGATGTGTTTCTATCCATCCAAATGATATACTTTTAGACTTATTTAAGTTTCAACCTTGAGTGTTTTAATAGTTTTTGGAGTGATTATGAGTACAGGAAAGAAGAGTAAATAAGCATGGATTATGGTTTTAAAGAGTACAAAAGTGTATGATCAGAATCGAGGTAGCAAAGGATAAAGAATGGAGCCTAAAGTAAAGATAATAAGATGTGACCACTAAGCAACCAATTTCATTGTATAGTTATCGTCAATAGCTTTCCAATGATATGTGGTACGTCCAAAATGGAGTTTGTATGAATAAGTTATGGTCTTCGAAAGTTTGATAGAGAAGGTACAAATCACAATGCAAAAGGTGGATCGCCCACCATAATACGGTGTGCCCGCACTCTCACAACAAAAACCTTGGAGAAGCTGAGCCCATATGTGCGGCCGCCCACCATAATATGATACGGACGTGCAATCTATGGACTTTTTGGGTATTTTCAAAATTCTAGGGACTTATTGGGAATTAATTTCACTGACTCTTTGAGAATTTAGAAAAAAACTTAGGACTTTTTTGTAATTATAAAAATCTCAGGGACCTTTGGAGAATTTTGACCAGCAGCTTCAGACAACAAGGAATCTTATTGTTTTCCAAATCTTGACACCTTATTAGCCCTAATATAAATAGAAAACCTCTAGCCATGTAAATTAAGTATGATATTTTTTTTTCAAGTTTATTGCAAGAATTCAAGGATCAATTTTCAATTTTTGATGTTCTTTATTTTATTTTCTGTTTTCTTTTCCATAGATTTTAGTAGCTAATTAATTTGATTTATGTTTTAGATGTAACTTCTATTGTATCTTTATGCTACATATGATTTAATTCTTTCAATCAATTTTGTTATTGTTAATCTCAATATTCTTAATACTGTTTTTAGGTTACAATTATATTTTAAAATATCTTTGGCCTTTAAATTACTTGGGTATAAATTGTTGTACTAGCATGAATGATTTATACATTGACCATTATTTTGATGATATAATTCAATTGAGAAACTAGCGGAAATCAAAAGGATCAAGGTTTAATTGGTCTTATGGGCTTAATGAATTTATTGCATGTTGTATAGACCTAGCACACTACCAGAAAAACATGTTTTAGCAGCGAAAATTTCCGCCGCTAAAGCGCCATTTTCGTCGCTGTTGTATACCCACCAGCGGAATAATTACGTCGGTGATACGCTAGTGGCAGCGCCGCAGCGGTCCGGCAGTCCAATTTCCGCCGATGTACACAGACGGAAATGGTATTCCGCCGGGGTCCATCGGCGGAATTTTCCGCCACTGAGGTAATTTAATTTAATTAAAATTGTAATTTTACCGACGGAAGGTTAATTTGATTTAATTAAAATTCTAAATCCTTCGACGGAATATTCCACCGCTGATGAAAGTTTATTTAATTAAATTGTAATTTTATCGACATAATTTTCCGCCACTGTTTTATTCTGATTTATTTAAAACTAGTAAAAGCCCGTGTCCGAGGACACGTGTTTTTTTTTTTTTTTAAAGGGCAAAATGGGAAAGGGACAACTTAGTGAGGGCAAAATGGGAAATTTGGCATTTGGTACTGTTCATAGTACTGTTCACCCACTGGTGTGATTTATACTATAGATTCTAAATCCACCGACGAAATATTCCGCCGCTGATAATGCAATAAATAAAAAAAATAAAAAATTTCAATTATAATACATTTTTGTATATATATATATATATATATATATATATATATATATATATATATATAATATTATAATTGACATTTTATTATTGTTTTGTTTTTACTATGGTTATCTCTATTTTTATAATAACAATTTATCATTTCTTTACATTCAATTCACACCACCATTACCCTCTGCTCACAATCAACACCATCACAATCTCAACCATCGCCACTATCGTCATCACAGCCGGCACCGCCGCTGCCGACCACATAATCTCTGTCACAACCATCAAAGAACAACAAATTAAAATTAAGAGAAAATAAAGTAATCAAAAATAATTTCAAATCAAGAAACAAATATTTAGATGGTTTTATATACACTAACAATTCAAAAAATTATCCAAAATCAAACACCATAATTTTTGATCTACACACACACACGAACACACATACCAGATCTACACGGATCTGAACATAAAGCACAAACAAATCTAAGCGAACAAAGAGAGAGGAAGCGAGAGAAAGAGAGAGAAAAAGGAAGAAGGAGAGTGAAACAGAGAGACTTATCTGAAGTACGGTGGCGACGACGACGGCGACGACGTTTCTATATGAATAGCCGTGAAGGTGAGGCGACGAAGCAGTAGGAGAATATGTGATGGGAAGGGACAGGGCGGTGGGGAGACAGCGGGAGGGCTGGTAGAAGGAGAGGGTGAGGCATGGCGGGGGGGGAGGTGAATAGGAGAGGGGAGACGGTGGGGAGGCTTGGGGTGAGAGAAATGGATAAAAGAGATACAGTGTGTGTGTGTGTGTGTGTTTTTTATTTAGGAGAGAGAGAGTTGGTGAGATAATGTAGGAGATAGGGGTAGGGTTTTTTTTTAAATGGATTTGGTTGGGTGATTGTGGGCCTTTGATGTTAATAAATGAATGGTTGAGATCATCAAGTAGTGGAGAGGTTATGTGATGATCCATGTGAACCTTCAATAACGAATGAAAAAATGACACCTCATATATGCTTTTATTGTTGTTTTGTTTTTACTACGTCTATTAGTAATAATACACAGTTATAATAATAACAATTGTATAATTTGTGTGAATACTTACTACTATAATTAATAATACTTGTTAAAATAATAATAATAATAATAATAATAATAATAATAATAATAATAATAATAATAATAATAATAATAATAATAATAATAATAATAATAATAATAATAATAATAATAATATTAATATTAATTGTTGATAATACTCATTAGTGTTGCAAATATTTATTATTATACTCCCCCCGGTTCAAAATACATGTCATTTTAGAATTAAAAATTTACAAAAAGTTATACAATATACCCCATACATCAGACACCCATACTTTATACCCTAAATCATATATTCTGTATCATATACACATACCATATATTCTAAATTATAACCCATATACATATACCCTAAACCTTAACATATACCCTAAAACATAACCCATACCCTATTGTCCTCTATTTTCTATTATATACTTTTATTTCCTTAAAAATTCTTAACTTTTTTATATAGAGCCGTTCTTGAGTAAAACAAGTTCTAGGATAAGCTATCCTAGAACCTGTTTTGCATAAATACCTTCTCTGTTATTATGAAGTGCCTCCTACAAAATTAGAAAGTGCCTGTTCTAAAATAACACTAATATAACATTTAAATCGGTTGTAATGTTAAATAATAATGGCGATATTGTTGAAAATAGTGCATGTTGTAGTGTTAAAAAATGTCTATTGTAGTATTGAAAAGTGCCTCTTGTAGTATTGAAAATGTCTGTTGTAATATTGAAAAGTGTCAAATTAAAAAGCACATGCAAGTTGTAGTATCAAAAAGTGTCTTTTGTAGTATTGAAAACTGCCTTCTACAGTATCAAAAAATGTCTGATCAAATTTCGTAAGTTTCAAATGAGTTCAAAAATACATGCCTGTTGTAGCGTTGGAAAGTGCCCCTTAGAGTATTCAAAAACTGCCTTATACATTGTCAAAATGTGTCGGTGCCTTTTTCGTAAGTTCCATTTATTTACAAAAATGTCACAGCGCCTATTGAAAAGTTCTACTTATTTATAAAAATGTCACCGCGCACATTTTAAAACACGTTCTACGCTCGCGCTGAGCGTAGAACGCGTTTCATCCAAGATTTTGTATTTTATATAACTTTTTGTAAAAAAATTTCCTACTAAATAACCTCTCAAATAGTTTTAATTATTCGAAAAAAAAATTAAAAAAGTAAATGCTATTGTCCGTCCTTCTTTTTTTCTATTATATACTTTCATTTCTTTAAAAATTCTTAACTTTTTTTATATAACTTTTTGTAAAAAAAATTACTACTAACTAACATCTCAAATAGTTTTATTTATTCAAAATAAAAAAATTAAAAAATAAATGCTATTGTCCGTCCCTATTTTATTCTTCTATATACTTTCATTTCTTTAAAAATTCTTAACTTTTTTTATATAACTTTTTGTACAAAAATTTCCTACTAACTAACATCTCAAATAGTTTTATTTATCCAAAAAAAAAATTAAAAAAGTAAATGATATTGTACGTCCCTCTTTTTTTCTATTATATACTTTCATTTCTTTAAAAATTCTTAACTTTTTGTAAAAAATTTCACTACTAACTAACATCTCAAATAGTTTTATTTATCCAAATTTTTTTTAACTAAAATTGTAATTTAACCACCGTCGGAATAATTCCGCCACTGAGGTAATTTAATTTAAATAAAATTATAATTTCACCGGCTGAAATTTCTGCCACTGGGTTATTTTGATTTATTTAAAATTCTAAGTAAACATTGACGGAATAATTTCGCCGCTGATAAATTTTTACCGACAGATTATTCCGTCGGTACAGATCGAAGACCAGTCAACATACATCAGTGGCGGTATTGGAACGAATATTCGCAGAATATTCATTTTTAGTGGCAGAAATATTCCGTCGCTGATAATTCTGTCGGTGTAAACGGTACCAAATTTTATCCGCCACTATTGCTTCCATTCCGCCGCTATATAGTGACGGAAATATTCCGCCGTTGATAATTCTGTCGCTAAAGACCCGATTTCTAGTAGTGGCAGAAAGTAAAACATAAATGAAATATTAGGGTTGCAAATCGCACACCAAATCGTCCCAACCCTTAACTTAGTGTACAAATCCTTGAATGAGATTGATTATTTGCTTACTAAAATAACATAGAGTGAACATATTTGTGAAATCGAATCCGTGAATCCCTTGCTTTAATCTGGTTAATTCCTTGTTTTTATTTGCTTCCTTAGTCTAAATTTAATTCTTGCTTTCGGAGAGTAGAACAACAATCAAATAAAACCCCCTTTTTGTTACTTTTCTCATTACTTGAATTTACTTGTTTGACGCCCAAGTCTCTGTGGTTCGACACCCTGCTCGTGCATACTATTATAACATTAACTAGTACACCTGTTAGGTTATTTTATTAAAAGAATGAGATTTCCTACATCAAGTTTTTGGCGTCTTTGCCATGGACTTGGTATTAAAACAAATTTGTTTACCTAGTAAGTGCACTAGTTTATCATAATGTGCAATTTGCAAGAGTCAAATACAGAGATACTCGTGTGAAACAAGTATATTTTATTAGTGCAAAAGTAACAAAAGGTGGGGGGCGGGTTGATTGTTTGATTTAGTAAACTAAGAATGCAGAGATTAAAGCAAATAAAGATAACAAGAAAACAAGGGATTCATGGATTGGGGATCAAAATAATTATTACTTTATGCTATTTCGAATTATGTAAAAGAAATCAATATCATTCAAGGGTTCGTTCACAAAAGATTAGGATTGGGACGTTTGGTGTGCGGATTGCAACCCTAATAATTCCTCTCTTTGTTAATATATTCCGTGAGGTCAATAAGAACATTCAAGAAATTCCATTTAAATCATAAAAACATTAGAACCTAGGTTCGTCTGACTTTTTGACCAGTCATCAAATGAATCTAAGCTTCTTAACAATAGTCAATGTATAAAATATCCACGTGAGTGCAACAATTTATACCCAAGTAAATTCAAAGGCCAAAAGTATCTTAACATACAATTGAAACCTAAGAACAATCTTTAAATGTTGAGAAGAACAAGAATACGAAAGAGATATGAAGAATTAAAACCTTAGCATAAAGATCCAATTGTTAATCACCCAATCTACGAACCAAGAATTTAGCTGCGAAGGGCCATAAAAGCGATGGAATAAAAACCTTGAATCCTTGTCTTCAAACTTCTAAAACCTAAACTATGAATTAAGAGATAAGAGATCCAAAACCTAATCTAATAGTGTTGTTTATATAGTAGGAGAGGAAGGGAGTTCCTTAATTTCAACCAAGTATGATCAAATCCTATTCAAATCTGGAGAAGGGGGTAAAAATCTGTCATGATCCGCTGCAATCCCCCTGGGCAAGGTCTACCACAATCATCCATGCGTTCGCGCTAAGTTTCTGTCAAAATCGCGCGACTGCTCCCTTTTTAGGCGCGATCACTCACTGCCTTATGTCCCTTTGGTACGGCCGCCCTCTTTTTAGGGGTGCGGTCTCCCTCCACCTTTCTACAGGTTTGGTCCTTCTTTTTCTCTCCTTTTGCACTCCAACCCCTCTACTTTCGAAAATATTACAAAACACATCAAATATCTCAAGTTTGAGCATAAAATAGGTCTAGAAATGTATCATTTGGATGGGTAAAACCACATCCATCAAATACCCTCAAACTTATCTTTTGCTCGTCCTCAAGTGAAACAAAACTTAAAACAAAACAAAACTGCTAACTAAACTAAAAACAAAGAAAATATTTTTGGGATTGTTTAATTCATATATTAGGTTGTTGTCACAACAAGTCTCAAATCTTTAAACACAAATAATCTACAAGTATCATCATGAATATGAGATTATATTTACATGGATGCATCTAACTTACAATTCTCCACCATAATAATGTAATATGAATGAATAATGGGAAGATCATTGTCATCAAAATAAGATATTTTATAGGGTCATTTGTGTCATACTCTAGATCAGTTATAATAGACAAAATTACTGCACAAGGACACTCATATGTATGTTTAACACAACTGTCAACTCGGCTACTCTTTAGGGATCAAATATGGCTTTGGCTTGTAATGCATCGCGATAATAACAGGATAGGTTCACGATTTCAAACGAAGGTAAGGATATACGAAGTCAAGCAAGTGAAACTAGAAAGTATTCAACATACATGTATCCTCACTTTGAATTTATCTCTCCGCTCAACCATGCCAACCCATTGATCCAACCCCCAAACTTATGATTTTGCATTCTTTCACACATGGGGTTGATCACCTTTCCTTCCTTCGGCCACGTTCCACTTTAACACAAGAGAGAGCAAGGCTTTTTTCAGATTTTTCTTTCTTTGCTTTGCTTTGCATATATATAGATCATGAAGAAAACAATGCATTTATATACTTTGCACAAGCCCCTCTTTACAGTACAATACATAACCCTTTTCTTTCTTTTGTTGACCACTTTCCACTCAACCCTTCATTATCCAATTATAACTCACAAATTCCCTTTCATTCCCTAGTTTCACTTTCTTGAAAATGTGAGAAAATAGTTTATAAGTTTAAAGGGTAGGATAATGTAAGTATCAAAAATAGGTGACTGGTGGTCTAAGATAATCTTCAAATTTGTGAAATATTCCATTCTTTTTAAAGCTCAAAAGGGGTTATAACAGAATATTTTATAAGTGACGAGAAAGTTAAAGGCTTACAAATTGGGTTCAAAGAAAATAACCATATATCACTTCCTGAATAGCCTAATTGATGTATTATTGACAGTCATGCAAACACGTTCCACGGGCCCCGAGAATGTCAAAGTGATCCTACAAAGGTCTCCTAAATTAGTAACAATGATAAAAAAATAACATGAAAGTGATAGGTGAAGTAATCATACTTTACATATTTTAATGCAATTATATCCTCATACTGATAATGATACTCAAAATTTTAAAATTAAGAACCCTCAATTCATCATCGACTCTAGCCAACATCCCAAAATATTAAAAGAACAAAAAAAAGAAAAAAAAAAATCATTTTTTCTATTTTTTTTGGGGAACTCGGCCAGCAGCTTCAGATTTTCCTTTTTCAACAAGGAAACCTATTGTTTTCCTAATTTTAATTTTGACACCTCCTTAGCCCTAATATAAATGGAAACATTTAGCCATGTAAATTTAATATGATTTATTCTTCTTTTCAAGTTTGTAGCAAAGATTCAAGGATCAATTTCCAGGTTTTGATTTTCTTTATTTTATTTTCTGTTTTTTTTTTTCATGGCTCTTAGTAGTTAATTTATTTTATTCATGGATTGAATGTAACTATGGTTTGATCTCTATGCTATATATGATTTAATTCTTTAAATCATTCTTGTTATTATTCATCTCAATATTTTTAATACTGCTTTTTGGTTACAATTGTATGTTAAGATACCTTTGGGCTTTGAATTACTTGAGTATAAGTTGCTGCACTAGTGTGGATGATTTATACATTGACCATTATTTTGATGATTAGATTCAATTAAGGACCTAACGAAAATCAAAAGGATCTAGGTTCAATTGTTCTTAAAGGCATAATGAATTTCTTGCACGTTGTATAGACCTAGCGGAAAGTATAATATAAAGGAAATATTAGGGTTGAAAATCGTACACCAAATCGTCCCAACCCTTCACTTAGTGAACGGATCCTTGAATGAGATTGATTATTTTCTTACTAAAATAACATAGAGTGAAGATAGTTGTAAAATCCAATCGGTGAACCCTTTATTAATCTGGTTAATTCCATGTTTTTATTTGCTTCCTTTGTCTAAATTTAATTCTTGCTTTTGTAGAGTAGAACAACAATAAAGGAAACTCCCTTTATGTTGCTTTTTTCATTACTTGAATTTACTTGTTTGACACCCAAGTCTTTGTGGTTCGACATCCTGTTCGTGCATACTATTACAACAGTAACTAGTACACTTACTAGGTTATTTTATTACAAGAGGGAGATTTCATCCATCAGCTGGTTATAAAAAATAAATTGTGTTAATTCTCCTATTGAATTATTAATTTATTCTTGGAGTAACTCTCTAATTAAGTTAGAGAGTTATATTTGTAGCAATAAAGTTATAATTGTTGAAAATTAAAGTCAATGTTTAGGAAAGACTCCTTGTGTGGAGACAAATCTCTAACTGAATGTGGTTGTTCCAAGTATTTCGACTCACCATAGTGAGAAGTTATAAATTTTTTGATGGCCTTGACTTTAAGTGATGGCAACAAAAAATATTCCACTTGACCACCTTGAACTTAGTAAGGTTTCTAAGGAAGATCCTACAAAGTTGGGTGATAATGAGACAGATGTTAAAGCCGTGAATGCGGTTGAAGCCTGCGAATTTCTTTTGCCGAAACTATATACTTAACGAATTATCGAATTCGTTATATAACATATATAGTACCAAGAAAATGACAAAATAATTGTGGGAGTCGTTGAACAATAAATATAAAATCTAGAATGAGGGTGCAATGAAATTCATTGTAAGCCGCTTCCTTGATTTTATAATAGTGGACTTCATAAATCGTAAAAAGTCATATGAAGAAGTGAAAATATTCTTTCATGAAAACAATGTCAAATGGATGGTGTTGAGTGAAATTCTCAAGTGACGACAATAATTGAGAAATTGCTTCCCACTTGAAAATATTTCAAGAATCACCTTAAACATAAATGAATAAAATTGAGGTGTACGCTATTCATCTTTTTGTTGGAAAAGAGAATAGATCAAAGAAGAAGTTGTCTATCACTTCTAGTGGCGAAAGCAAATGTAGCGAAGCATATCGAAATGCTTAAGACAAAGACAAAGTTGGTCAAACTTATATGAAAAGTAAAGCTTTTCTAAAATATCATAATTTTTTGAAAAGTCAAACCTATTTGGAAATCAAAAATTTTGAAAAGTCTAACTTGTTTGAAAAGACAAATTCATTTGAAAAGTCATTCTCGTTTGAAAAGTCAAACTTGTTTGAAAAAAAAAGTGCCAAACATATACCTTATGCCTTGAGAAAACGGTAGATGTAATCAAGAATGGTATTCATGATATTTGAATGAATGAAATGAGAATTGAATCAACTGATGGGTTGAGTAAGTGATCAATAGTGAGTAGAAGTTTCATTAGGTGGATCACATTCCCTCATTCGAAGATAAATTCAAACAAAATGTGAAATGTGTTGAACTTAATCATCATATGTTAAAAATAGTGATGTTTTGTGATATGTATAGATTGTTCAACAAAATAGCAATAATAACAATGTTATTGTTATATATATTAAGCGTTGTCTTTTTGAATGGAGAAGTTTAAAAACAAAAGAACATAGAGATGTTATATTGCTAAAGTCAATCTATGATTGAAAAGACACATATTAAAATGTGTAATGGTAAGTCTAGACTTGTATGTCAAAGACTTAATACCATTAGACAACTACTCTCAACTAATTTGACTATGTGAAGTCAAATGATAAACGGATCCATTAACCAAATGGTTAAATAGAGAGTTAGTTGAAAGCTTAAAGAGGGGAATGAGACTTAAGCCTTCTAAAAGTTAAACACATTGAAAAACCCAATCTAGATGATTGGAGATCCCAAAAACTAGATTCAATGGAACCACCTAACTGTTAAAAGACTTGTAGTGTTACTTTGGGGAACCAACCCCAAGTGCATTCCTATTAGTGACATAACAAAAGGATAATGACAAGCCTATGGATTTTGATTATTCTTACGCGTCGAAAAGTCAAGCAGGGTAATACAGGTTACTTTTAAGAAATTACCTATGTGAGAGAGAAGTAGGACATGTTCGAGGAGAATTGTGTGAGGCTCAATTCTTAGTCTCTCTCGCAGAATCAGGCATATGATAAGGGGCATGAATGAACATAGCTAAGATAACTGAACTATGTTAGGACGATACTTGTGTCAAATAAATGATCTGCTACACAAAAAGCATAATGATTCAAGGATATCGCGTCTATTGACTTGCGATTAAAGTAAATATATTTGTATAAGCGAAGTTTCAATGGGCATTCCCACACATAGTATGCAATTTTTTGTCTGCCAAATTATATCACCAATCTTGTCATCAATTTCCTTCATGTGGGGTATTATTGGAAAAATATGTTGTGTGTGAAGAAAATTGTGTATATTTCCTTACATGAATTGTTTGTCTTTCGACAAAGATTATTGTGGATTCATATTCCACTCGGTGAGAACATTGATATGGTATATCTATATGTCCAATTTAAGATTGGATGAGAAAGATATATTAGCTCAAATTTTGTGGGTTAAAATTGTATCGTTTTTAATTTTGAACTCCACTATTGATGTCCCATTATTCCTAGATTAATTGAGAAATTAATAGGGATCATTACCTTGAGATATGGGGTTATAAAGTGTGGAATTAAACTTTGTGAATACAAGGTAATGGATCCCATATTAATACAATGATTAATTGGGCATTAATGGAAGTGTTGTTAGAGCTATAAGTGAGAAAGACAAAAAAAAAAAAAGAATTCTTTTTCCATCAACTCTCCATCTTCCTTTCTTGTAAATTGCCCTTTTTCTTCCTTTGACCTCCTTGAATAAGTTTAGTGGTGATTTTGTTCAAGCATAGTACAATTCGCCGGAAGGCTCACGTACGAAGTTGCATCTGTTTCATCCGTTCTATCCTGTGAGACTAACGTCTATTGAAGCCTTAAGTACTCGTAGTGAGGGGACAAAAGGAGAGTGTGTCACGCACGGCCCAGACTTAAGAAAATCAAGATAATAATCATACAATTTTCTCTTTGTTCAAGTTTATACTATAACTTGTATTTTATTTATCTTGTAATTCTTTTTCTATTGTCCTCAATTAAAGATTTTGTCTAGCAACCCGTACAACTAGAAATATACATATTACCGATGTTGGCTCGGGTGGTGCACATAGCGATGAAAGTGGGAAGGGTAAGGGACAGCCCAAAGTGATTAAGTATGCCCATATTCGGTGATTGTTATTGGTGAAATCAAAGCCAAATGGAAACGCAAAAATTTAGAGAAAAATGCATTTTAAAATGCGCGTTGACATTTTTATAAATAACGAGAACTTCGTGCGGGGTGACATTTATGCAAATAAATGAAACTTCGCGCGCGCTGGGATCAAGGTCGTGGCTAAGTCCATGGCTAAAATACCTTCTGAATATCAACATCAAAGGGTTCTGGATATCAATATTAAATACTTTTGAATATGAATTAACAAGAACATTTGAACAAAAATAATGAAAAAAAAAAAACCTTCTAGATATCAATTTTAAAGATTTTTTGATATTAATATCAAAGGCTTCTAGATATGAATTAACAATCACATTTGAATATGGCCATGCCAAACAAACCTTTTGGTTATCTATAAGCCTTTGATATTGACATACAGAACCTTTGAGATTGATATGCAGAACCTTTGAGATAGATATCCATATTATTTGTTTATGAAGGGAATTTTGAGACCTACAAAGGTTACGGGGCTTCACCCTTTGATTAAGGGTTTAAACCCCCCCCCCCCCAAAAGACGTCATTTAGGCCCTTAAACATGTTTTTGAAGTTTTTATAAATGAAGTGCTAAAAGATGGCCGGTGGTAGAGTCTAAATGACCAGTTCGCGAGTTACAGAGACCAGTTTATGTGTTGAAAAGAGGCAGGGGGTGTTGAAAAGTTACAATTATTTACAAAAATGCCACCACACGTTTTTTAAAAGTTCCTATCATTTACAAAAATTCCACCGCGTATTTGAAAATATTTTTTTCCTAATCAATAGAAAAATGTGTTTTGCAGAGACATACTCCTTGGAAATGACGTCAAATAATTATAATTGTTTATTTATTAATAATTAAATTTATTCAATTACTGTCCTCCATTGTTTTTACTCAATAAATTAATATATTTATAGTAATGAATAATTATGTTAAAATTAAGATATTTAGGGGCCGTTTGATTCGGTGGAAAAAAAGTGAAGGAATGGAATGGTCAATGGAATTGAATTCCTTAAGGAATTGGAATGAAAAAAAACTGGTCAAACCCCTCCATTTGGTTGGCAGGAATGGAATGAAATTGTGATTCAATTCCTTGGGAAATCATGTTTGGTTTAAAAATACAAATTATAGGAATGAAATGAAAGCATATAAAATGTCCAATTTACCTTTTTTTTTTAAAAAAAATATTTTTTTTGGGGGGGGGGGGGGTGGGGGGTAGGTAGGGGGTATGCAAAATGAGTAAAAAATATTTTTTTTTGTGGGGGGGGGGGTGGGGGGGTAGGGCGGGAAATTTGGATGGGGGTAGGTAGGGGAAAATATTTCGTGGGGGTGGGGGGTCGGGGGTAGGGCGAGGTGGATGGGGGAGGGGTAGGTAGGGAATTTTTTTTTTTTTGTGGGCGTAGGTGGGGGGTAGGGCAGGGCTGGATGGGGGGAGGGGGTAGGTAGGGGAAATTTTTATTTTTTTGTGGGGGTGGGGGGGTGGGGGTAGGGTATGGCTGGATGGGGGGAGGGGTAGGTAGGGGAATTTTTTTTTTTTTTTGTGGGGGTGGGGGTGGGGGGTAGGGCAGGGCTGAATGAGGGGGAGGTTAGGCAGGGAAAAAAAATTTCGTGGGGGTAGGGGGTGGGGGTAGGGGTGGTTTGGGTTTGGGGGTATTTTGGTCAAAAAAAAAATTTCCATTGCCAAAGGAATTCATCATTCCTTCCAAAATTGGAAGGAATGAAAATCCATTCAAAGGAATGAAATTTCATTCCGTAGGGAATGGAAAAATTTTCATTCCAACGAATCAAACGGGGCTAAGGAATGAAGTCAACGAAATTGACCATTCCATTCCGCCCCGAAATGGTCAATTACCGCGAACCAAACGCCCCCTTATTGTGTAACATTATGACACTCCATGCGCTTAGGAATAAATGTCACAGTAGACAATTGAATATTTTAATCTTTTTGTTATGTTTCCTTATATGCCCCATATCTTCATGAGTAGTTAGTATATTTAAATATACTAACTTTTTTGATCAAATTTTCTTAAAAGTTTTTTTTTTTTTTTTAGAAATGAGATTAAGTTTTTTTAGGACAAATGAAAATAGAAAATTTTGGGACAGTGTGCGTAGTAACACTTCTTTGTGAACCATTGGACAAGGCTGCAATACCTAATTAGTGGAATCACGGGCTGCAATACCTAATTAGTGAAATACATTATTGAAAGAATATATGTCCTTATCCCCTTTGTCATTTTTCATTATTTTTGTTTCATTGAGACCCATTAATTAAGCCTGTTTATTTGTACTTCAAATTGAGTAGTTATAATCTCTCATTTATTCTCCCATCATCACATGTCAAAATTTCAGCATTTCTAATTTCATAACCTAACCATCAATCTTATTCGATTACAAAAATGATTGTCTATTTTCGGAATGCCCCTAACATGAAAAACGGACATTTATTTGAATTTCACTTAGGGAGTAATATAAAATCTGAGTCTTTTATTCTGTAACCTAACAACTCAATCAAAATGAAAAAAAATCAGATTAACTAATTCAATGAATTGCATTCTGAAAGTTTTTACATACCTTTTGCAAATTGGACGGCTTAAGTGGTCAGAAGGGAGAGAGAAGAAGGGAATACACTGCGGAGGTGGCCGGAAGGGAGAGAAGAGATTCGAATGGGAGCCAGAGTGACAAATCCGGTATAAGGAATAGAGGCCGCCGGCTTGGGAGCTCGTCAATCGCCATGAAATAAAAAAGCCTCCCCGCCGAGTAGAGAGGGAGCTCTCATCAATGGGAGCTCGTCAATCGCCGTCGCCGCCGAGCAGATAAAGATCGTAAAACGTAAAGAGGGAGCAACAAAAATTAATTAGGGTGGGCCCTCGTGTTATTTATATAAAATCCAACCCACGAAAATTTCAGATTACCCACGGAAATTTCTGTGGGTATTACTCACAAAAAATATTCTGTGGGTATTACCCACGAAAATAACAAATTATCCACGGAAATTTCCTTGGGTATTACCCACTGAAACTATTCCGTGGGTAATATCCACGAAAAAAATTTCGTGGGTAATTAATTCCATTACTCACGGACATTCCATCGGAAATACCCACGGAATAGTTTCCGTGGGTAATGTAAACGTTTACCCTCAGAATTTCCGTGGAAAAAAAGTTGAATTTTTTAAAATTTGACTTTTTTCAATCCGTAGGTAATAAGTTTATTTTCGTGGATAATATTGACGAAATATTCTGTGGATAATTTTACGTGAGTAATCTGAGAGATTCTAGTAGTGTTTTTACGAAGACACCCAACTATAGTTTCTTTTAAGAAAGGGTAGCTTAGGAAGATCATCAAACATTAAATCATATATTTAAAAATGCGACATTTATTTTAGTGATTTTTATCAATAATTCCCTGAAGCATAGTTGAATCTATAATAAAACCGACACTTTTATGTTATTCCGGATAGAACCCCTAGGTTGAAATCAACAACCCCTAGAATCCATGACCCACGCTATGAAAAAGCAAAACTACCCCCACTTATACAAACCCGTAAATACATCTTCTTCTACCTCTCTTTCCTCCACCCTAACTGTAATGACCCGAAATTTTGTTAGTATTATTTTAATTAGAGAATAAAAAAAAATACTTGTTTATTAGTTTTGGACTTGGACTTATTAAAGTGGGCCAAGTTGATGAATTGTTAAGTGGGCTTTGTAGGGAATCCAAAACCCAATAAGATTATGAAAGCCTTTTCCTAAATGGGTTATTAAAAATAAACCCACACTATTTAAACTAAAACCCTTCCTAATTTTTCCCATAATTCTCATAATTCACAAAAGAGAAAAAAAATAAAACCCTAACCTACCTAGGGCGGCTGCCGAGAGGAGGGAGGAGGAAAACTAGGGTTTTTCAATTTTTTTGTGAAGATCATCTTTGAATCAAGGTACTAAATCAATTCCATTGTATCTAAAATTGTTAAATCTTAGTTTTCAATGTTAGATTATTAATCTATGCTTAAACTAGGGTTTAAATTTTTATGAGTATAAATGTGTTATATTATTAGGATATGTATAAAATCTAGATCCTATCAATGATTATTGAAATAGGATTTGAGGATGGATTAATGGATTTTGATCTAGGTTTTTCCATACCAAAAGAATTAAAACAAATTAAGTATTTTGTGTGTGTTTATGTGTGTGTGCCGTGTATGTGTTAATATTTTTGATGTTAAAACTTGTTTATAAAATTGTTATGAGTAAATATTTTGGTGTCAAAAAGGTTTAATTGTGTGTAAAAATGTTTTGGGTTAAGAATCTAACAAGAGGTAAAAAGCTGAAAATCAGTTTTCAAAAGCCTAGTGACCAAACTGTAAAATCTGGAAATTAGGGACCAAACTGTAAACTTTGAAAGTCGAGGGACTGTTTTGTAAAAATCTGAAAGTCGAGAGAATGTTGTCTAAAAATCTTAAAGTTGAGGGACTATTTCGTAAAACCTAAAAGTTGAGGGACTGTTTTGCAAATTTTTGAAAGTCAAATGACATCCTTGTAATTTTTATTTGTTAAAAATCCTGAAAGTGTGTTGAATATAGTAGCTGAGTTGTTCTTATGAAAAATCAGTTTCTTTAGCAATAGGAAAAACATGTTTTTAGTAAGTTTCAGTACAAGTATTACAAATGGCCGGTTTAAAAGACTGACACTTTATAATATAACACTTGCACTCCGAAAAAATATGTTTTGTCTTAAAGAGTGCGAATGTGAGTGTTTAATAGTGTCGTTATGTATTAAAGATTGCTCGAGTTTGAGAGTTTAAAAGTGTCGGTATGTGTTAAAAGGGTGATTGTGTGTGCCTTGAAAAATGACAGTTGTAGTGTTAAAACATGTCGGTATTAGTGCTATAAAGAGTGTCATCATTCAAAAGTACATGTGCTTGTATTAGAAAAGTGTCGCCGTTAGTGTTGAAATGTGTTTTAGTAAGTTTTGTTTATTTACAAAAAAGACATCGCGCATTTTAAAAGAGTGACATTGGTAATGCTAAAACGAATGCCAATACTAGCGTTGAAAAGTGTTAGTGCTAGTGTTGAAAAGTGCTAGCGTGTTTTAATAAGTTTCGATTATATATAAAATGTCACTTCACATTTTCAAAATACATTTTTTCAAAGTTTTTGTTTTACTTGATTTATTTTGGCATAGTAGTTGTATGACCTATAATTAATATAGCTACAAATAAATGAAATGTACTCCATCTATCTCCTTCATAAAAGATAATTTTACTTTGATTTTAGTGGTTAAGTTAATTGAAATTTTAAGTAACAATAACAACAACAATAAAGTTTTAGTCCCAAATAATTTGAGATCGACTAACATGAATTCTCATATGTCATCGTAATAGAAAAGATGCAAGAAACAAATAAGTCAAAAGAAGAAATAGTTGGAGAAAAAAATAAATATTAGAAAATAAAAAGAAGAGAAGAAAATAAAATAAAATAATGATTATAAAAGAATAAATATATAATAGATAGAGAAAATGAAAAATGAAAATAATAATAATAATAAATAAAACAAATAAAAATAAAAATAAAAATCAACACATCACCCACATGAATTTTTGCCCTCCACTGCGGCATTTTCAACGCCATATTTGCTTCAAATCCAAGTAAACTCATATCACTTTCAAATTTCAATCACCCTAATCCACATGAAATTTTAACTAAACATTTATGAAAATAAATTATCAAAATGTAAGTCTCAAAAATTGTGATTAATGTATGATTAAATGTGTTATCAATAACAAATATAAGAATTTTATTTAAATAATCAATTTTTTATAATTTTTTGGTCAAAATTTAATCAGGTTGGCCACCAAATTCAAATGAGTCATTCTCCATTTCATGTTGTTATAGAAAGATATGTAGAACCTAAGACCTCCTGGTCTTGTGGTATGCTAACCAGCCTCCCTTCTGGGAGGTCTTAGGTTCGATTTCCCCTGGGGATTTTATATGTGGAAATATATACCATGAGTTTCAGTATCCTTAGGAGTCCCCCGGGGCACAGCTGAACGGTTAAGGAAGCACCATTGCTGGGCTTGCAACCTCAGCGTGGGAAGTTCGAATCTTGGCAGGAGCAGCCGGAGCAGCCAATTTATTGGTGATGTAAGAGTGATGTAAATGCCAGTAGGAGGGCTTCCTTGGGGCCATGAGTATAAGGGGCTGACTACCTCGGGCATATATCCCGCGGTTTACCTCCGTCAGTCACTGAGGGGCCGGTAGTTGGTGGTCCAGGATTAGTCCGGCGAAGCTGGGAACCTGGATAACAAAGAAAAAAAAGAAAAAAAAGAAAGATATGTAGAGGCATATAATTGGTTGCCTCATAAATCATCACTTATTTTTTTTGTGGTAAAAAGATCAAAGCTTGAGTGTAACACAGTCCAAAGTTCCATTCACCCCATGGAAAATCATTTTCACAGATCTATTTCCTCTCTCTCTCTCTCTCTCTCTCTCTCTCTCTCTCTCTAATTGTTCACAGGAAAGCTTTAAAATTTTGATGGAGGAGAAATGCCCTAAATCTTAGTCTTGATTTCCCTATTTAACCTTTGTAGTTTGCTGCTTCTTCATAATAAACCACCAATAAAAGAGTAAGGTTTTATGTTATCTACTATTATAACAAAGACAAGTGATTAGGGTCAAGAGAGTTGCTTGTTATTATCATGGAAAAAAGGTCATTGTCTACTTTATAAATACCCATCTCCTCCTTCACCCCCACTTCCATTTTCTGCATCTTTCCTGTTCAGATTTGTGTGAAAAATTAGAAATAGAGAGAGAGAGAGAGAGAGAGAGAGAGAGAGAGAGAGAGAGAGAGAGAGCCACAAAAACTTTTTCAGTAGCTTCTTTCCTCAATCATACCATCCCCTTTCCCTTTGTTTCTTCATCAGGTTAGTTAAGAGCTCAAACAAATGAAATCAACAATCTTAAATTAGTTTTCTTGCTTCACCACTTTCATGACAAATCAATCATTCGATCGCGAATAATTTTCTTTTTACCAAAATAATAGATGATGTAATTCTTGGATGTTATACCTCTTTGTTTGAGCTCACATAGTTTCCTGATTTAAAATTTTTTATAAATTTTTCTTGCCCTTTTTCTATAACCCTTTTAGTACTTTTCATTGTTATTGAGATGAATTTCTTGTTAGGTTATAGTAATGGGAATTAAATTGGGTATTAATATTCATGTTTGTGGTTTAATTCAGCTGAAACCATGTCGTTTCCAAGCGATTCAGGGGATCTATCTCCCGAGAGAAAAACGGGGAGAGGAAAGATCGAGATCAAGCGGATCGAAAACACTACGAATCGCCAGGTCACCTTCTGCAAGCGCAGGAATGGTTTGCTGAAGAAGGCTTATGAACTATCTGTTCTTTGTGATGCTGAGGTTGCTCTTGTTGTCTTCTCTAGCCGTGGTCGCCTTTACGAGTATGCTAATAACAGGTACAAATTTAACTATAGATATTCAAGGGTTTGATTACATCTACTCATTTTTCTTTCCTTACTTTTTTTACTCTACATAATTTCTTTAATTCATGCTCTTGCTTTGTTGGCATTTTTAATTAATTTGTTTACCCTAAATTAGTGACAATGAAAGCCTTTTCAAGTTTCTAAACTAGTAGGAGGTCTTTGGTTTGGTGTATATTTGTGTTAAGGTAAAGTAACCTTTTTATATATAGATTTTGTTTCTCAAGGAAGTTAGACTTCTTTAGTTTTCTTGTTTCTCTACATATATCTGATGAAGGAAATCTAACCCTTTTCAGTTCTTGATTTTTTTGTCCTTTCAAAAAGGAGAATTTATAAACTGCCTGATCTTAAATTTTCATCTGATTTTTGTTTTCTTTGTCTAAAAAAGCTTCTTCTAGGGCAATTTTGGGCAAGATCTGAAGACAAAATTATGTTTTGAGGGGTATTAAACATAGATTCAGACTTTCCAAATGTAACAAATAAATAAAAATGTGAAAAACAAAGATTCAGTTGGTCTTTTCTATTTTGTTGCTTTTCCCTTAATGAGCTTTGGTTTCTTTTATGATCCAATTTTCAGTTCATAGTTTTGGTACATACAAATATACATCTGTTGTAAAAAAGATAGAAATGGGTTGTTGTTGTAAGCAAAACAAACAGAGATTTAGTAAGGTCTACCCAAACAACTCATGAGATCAGCTTCCTCCCTATATTTCTTCCTCCATTTCTGTTTATGTCTTCTACATATCTCTCTCTCTCTCTCTCTCTTTCTTTCTCTCTCACACACACTTCACACTGTGTGTGTGAGAGAGAGAGAGAGATAGGTGGAAAGGCCTACAAAGGAAGTTGTCAAGCTCCCATTTGCCAATTCCTTCCCCATCTCATGACACTTCCTTAATTTCTTATGTCTCAGTCAGTTTTAACCTCACAAAACAAAAGTACTCTTCTTGAAAGATGTCATCAGTCAGCCTTGTCAATGCATAAAACAGATTTATTGGGTTTTTTAATTTCTTAACATTCATCTCTCTCTAAAATAAATCTTTCTGAGCCATTGTCAAATTAATTTCCAAATTAGGGTTCATCAATGTCTCCTTCAAGATCATTAATTGTGTCACACTGTGCACTGTTTCAGGTGAAAATTCCCCCAATTAGGGTTTGATATATGGAATTCATTTGATGGGTACATCTTATAAATCTCCCTCTTTTCAATTTCGGTTGTAATTTAGTCAAATTAGGGTTTGTATTGTGTCAATCAGTTGCTATATGGGCACTTTTTATGTGAAAGGTAGATGGGTTTTGCTTTATTTTTAATTAAGAAAACAAGAATAATTTCTAGAGATGCCACTATAAAAGGCTGGAAAGGGTTTGTTTTGTGTACAATCGTCGAATAATCAAATAAAATTCAAATTTATTATTAATCAAAAGCAAATTTAAATTTATTTATTTTTTGATAATTCATTTTGGGCGGAGGAAGTATGAAATCATTTGTGATTATTTTATCTAATTTGGAAAAGGATTTAAGGGCTAAGATTAGGTGAAGAAAGTATAATCCGAGTTGAAAGAATCTTTGGTAACGTCACACATGATTTTTCAGTTTTGTAAGACTTCTGACAACATCTTTCAATGGTGAAGATTGATTAAGAAGTCTATTTTTTGGAGATAAAAGAATTAAAATAGATAATTTAACAGCCCCCCCTTTGGGCCATCACAAGAGTGACTTTCTCAAAGCCTCTGAAACTGCTGAAACTTAACCTGCAAAGAAGTTAACACAAGTAAGATCGATAGAGAGAGAAAGTGAACAGCCAATGGGAGGCCTCACTTATAGCTCATCTTATCATAGATCTTGTACAGTATTATATTAGTGTGTGTATGAGAGAGAGAGAGAGAGAGACATAGAGAGAGAGAGAGAGAGAGAGAACTCTAGGTCATATGATGTCCAGATCTTGTATAGATGCATGGTTGAAATTGTTAATGCTTTAAATTACTACAAGATTGACATTTAAATTATTTTTGATGATACTAGGTTGTTTATTAGAAACAAATCAGTGATACGACTTGCCCGGACATGTGGGTTTCGAAGGACCTCCCCATAACACTTGACCAAAAGGTGTTTGGTGGTGAAATTGTGTTTATATATGAGGGAGAACATAAAATTAATCAACATTTTTGGTATGCGTACTAAGTTTTATAAAATTAAAATAATAATCTAACACTAGAAAAAAAAAAGAGTTTATTTAGAGCTTTAAATTTACCTGTTCATCAAATAAAATTGCATAGAGAGATTTGAGATTTTTAACTGACATATTATTAATTTTTATAGTAAAATTCACTCACACCATATTCTTACTTTAAACCAATAAATAGTAAAATTGATAGTTTAAAGTAAAAAAACTAACAATTTTAAAGTTATAATTTTTTTTTAAATAAAATATATTTTTAAATAATCTTTTGAATTTGAATTTTATTCCTATTACTTTAATCATTCATCAACAATTTGTAATTTTTTTTATTATGATGTTACTTAATTACTCCCTCCGACCCATCTGACTTAGGACAATTTGCCATTTTTGACGTCTCACTAGTTTGTTTTACCGAAATAATTAATATTCCTTCTGTTGTCGAAAGTTTTTTTTTTTTTTTCCATTTTGACTTTTATAATCAACTTAACTGAACTTTAATAATAATTTCATGAAAACCTAATTATTTCTATGCAATTCTAAAAACTGATATTGATAGTTTTTATATGGTGAATCAATAACAATTTTTAGAATTGTATAGAGATACTAAACTTTTTATAATGTTGTGGTTAAAGTTTCAATAAATTGACCAACAAAGCCAAAATGAATCAAACATTCGGGACGAAGGGAATATGATGAGATGGTTTTTAGATTGCGCATACTTTCCCTATGTTCCGGCTAAATTTTTATTTTTGTATTAACACAAATATTAAGAAAAAAATATAATAAGTGTGAATATTGCGAGTATGAAAATTGAAGTAGAAAGAGAAGTTGTGATAAAAAAATTGTAAATTGAGAGTTGGTGTGAACATACAAACGATTCTCATCAAATAAAAAGGAATTTGAAAATATTTATTTTTAAAAATTATACCATTTTAATTAACAAGAGGTGGTGTAAATTTAGGTGTACAAAGAAACTAGAAAGAAAGAGTGTGTGTGTGTGTGTGTGAGAGAGAGAGAGAGAGAGGAAGGGCGGGAGAAAAAGGTACGGAAAGTAGGGAACCAATGGGATTGATTTGGGTTGGTCTTTGGTTTCTGCATAGGCTTGTTTGATCATATGCATGGGGAGGGTACAACAATAGCTGCCATGAAATGGACGGCTCTGATTTACTCAGAGTTGCAGCAAGGAACAGAAGAAAAAAAAAACGCAACTTGGGATTTACCGAGGCGGGTAAACGACTGAAGTTAATGCCATTATCCTTAGGGTAAATACTCAATTACACGTGGATCAAAATCTAGCCATTAAAACAGTGAACCAATCATAAAGAGAGGATACGTGCCAGCATGGCAGAGACAGCCAATCAGTAGCTCGACGATATTAAGGTTTAAATTCGGAGATTCCGAGAAAAAAGTGGGATTTGTTTGTGCATTTCACTGTAGATTGGTTGGGTCAAAATTTTGAGGACAAAATGTTTTATTGACTGACTAAAGAAAGAACATTCAGTGTGTTTTTATTTATTTTAGGTTTAACGTGTGGGGTTTGATGAATTGTTTTGATTTAACAGTTTTGGTCAACATTGACTTTTATTTTTGAGCCACATTTTTTGTGATTTTATGCATTGTTTTACCCTTTGTTCAAATCTATGCCTTCTTGTTTGTATGGTTCCAACAAAATCATTTAAACATAGGGATTTGGTATATATCCCTTTCGTTCCGATTTAAGGTTTTTATTTTCTTTTTTATCATTCCTATTTTAAGATTTTTAATTATTTTATTTTCTAAAATGGACAATGAGATCTACTTGCTACGCTGACAATAACAATCCACTTGGCGGATCTAGAATGTATTGACAGGGGGTGCACAATTTATACTATAAAAGTACAAACTATTTTTTTTTCAAACGCGAGTAAATTATAATACATAACTTAAAACATTAGTTAATTATTAACATATGTTATTTTTAACCCACCGTTTTCTTCTTATTGTTTACTTGGACATAGTAAGTTTATGTCATGAAGAAGTAAAAAAACAAAGATATTTACATTATTGTTGTTTTAATGATGACATCATTTTTGAAAGCATTTCTTGAAGTTAATATTGTAATTTTTTTTTCTTATATGTTTCGAACTTACTTATTTTTACGAACAATAAACGATAAAAAAAATTAATAGATAATAAATAAAATTCATTTATATTAGTTAAAATTATGAGCAAAAGAATTCAAAATATTAATATTTAAAAGAAAAAAACATTTGTCATAATAGGGGTAAAAAGTTTAACTAGAATAATAAATAAAAACTAATTATGATGAGAAAAGAATATAAGTAAGATTTTGAAAAAGAGTTCATTTCTCATATTAGAGGCTAAAAATATACTCCCTCCGTCCCAATAAGAGCTTCCCTTTTTGCCATTTTGGGTGTCCCGCTAATAGCTTCCACTTTTCTTTTTTGGCAAAGAAATCTTTACTATTTCCTCCACTCATTCTCTCTCCTCATTATTTTAATACTCACAACACTATTATAATTTACTATTCCCTCCACTCATTCTCTCTCCTATTTTCAAATTACACTCACAACATCTTTACTTCCCTCCCACTTTCTTAATTTGCGTGATTTTTTAAAAAGTGGAAGTAATTGTTGGGACGGAGGGAGTAGTGAAATTTTTTGTAACTAGTAGGATTTGAAACTTGGTCGTTAATGATAAACTATAACACCTTACCAGCTGAACTAATCATAAGACCTATCAATAACAAATGAGAAAATTAACTAATCTTATATGCGAGTGCACTTAATAAGTAGTGTACATTTTTTATAATTTTTTAAAACTAGAAATAAATCTTGACCGGATACACGTGCACCCCCTTTTAATACATTAAATCCGCCCTTGCCACTTACTATATCCTAACAACTTTCTTTCTTTTGTTTTATTTTCATACTCCCAACATTTTTTTTAAATCTCCGTGTAAAGTCAAACTAAAAACATTAAAATGGGGCGGAAGGTGTATATATATCCACATTATTTTAAAAGTACAACTACAACAACAACAACAACAACAAAACCTTAGTCCCAAAATAATTTGGGGTCGGCTAACATGAATCCTCATATGTTATCGTGAAAAAAAAATAAATAGAAAAATTAAATAAAAAAAAATTAAAAAAAAATAAAAATAAAAATAAAAAAATAAAAAAATAAAAAAATAAAAAAATAAAAATAAAAAAATAAAAAAATAAAAAAATAAATAAAAAATAAAAAAATCAACCCCCCACATGGATTTTTTCCCTCCACTCCGGCCTCTTCAACACCATACTTTCATCCACTCCAAGTAAATTCATATCATTTTCAATTACTCAAATCCAAGTTTGTTTGGGTCTTCCCCTACCCCTCGCCATTTTATCATTTCTCCACTGTTCCGGCCTCCTAACCGGTGCATCACTCGGTCTCCTTCTCACATGTCCAAACCACCGTAGACGATTTTCCCTCATTTTATCCTCAATGGGCGCAACTCCTACTTTACCTCTGATCACCTCATTCCCCAACCGATCCTTTCTTGTATGACCGCACATCCATCGAAGCATACGCATCTCCGCCACATTCATCTTATGCACGTGACACTGTTTCACGGCCCAACATTCGGTGGCGTATAGCAATGCCGGCCTAATTGCCGTGCGGTAGAATTTTCCCTTTAATCTATTGGGCATGCCGCGATCACAAAGAAACCCTGTAGCACTCTTCCACTTCAACCAACCTGCTTTAATCCTATGAGCCACATCTCCATCTAATTCTCCATTCTTTTGGATAATGGATCCAAGATAGCGAAAAAACTCAGAAGCTTGGATAATATTTCCATCAAATGTGACCGCCCCTGCCTCCCTACTTCCAACTCTTCTAAACTTACACTCCAAATATTCAGTCTTGCTTCTGCTTAATCGAAAACCTCGAGATTCCAAAGTGTGTCTCCACAACTCCAATTTACTTTCAACACCCTCTCTTGTCTCATCAATCAGCACAATATCATATGCGAACAACATACACTTTGGTATATCATCTTGGACTGACCTCGTCAATTCGTCCATTATCAAAGCAAAAAGCAAGGGGCTAAGTGCGGAACCTTGATGCACTCCAATCTTTATAGGAAACTCTTCAGTCTTTCCAACACTAGTCTGTACACAAGTACTAACTCCATTATACATGTCCTTGATAATATCAATATATTTCTTTGAAACACCCTTCTTTGCTAATGCCCACCAAAGTACCTCTCTTGCACTTTATCATATGCCTTCTCCAAATCAATGAAAACCATATGCAAATCTTTCTTTTGATCCCGATATTTCTCTATGGTTTGTCTCATAAGATATATTGCCTCCATAGTCGATCTTCCTGGCATAAACCCAAATTGGTTATCCGAAATATCCACAATTTTTCTCAGCCTTTGTGCAATCACTCTTTCCCAAAGTTTCATAGTATGACTCATTAGTTTGATCCCCCGATAGTTGGCACAATCTTGGACATCACCTTTATTCTTATACAAAGGGATCAGAGTACTCTTCCGCCACTCCAATGGCATTGTGTTAACTCTCCATATCTTGTTAAATAGCGTTGTTAACCAATCTACTCCCCTCTCCCCGAAACATCTCCAAACCTCAATTGGTATACCATCCGGTCCAACGGCTTTCTTCAATCTCATCTTTTTCATTGCTATTTCCACTTCACTCTTTCGAATTCTCCGCATAAAATCTCGATTAACCATACTCGAAGAGATATTTAAATCTCCAACATCCTGATCTTGACCGCCATTGAACAAGTTATCAAAGTACGAACTCCATCTATCTTTTATCTCTTTATCCCCGACTAAAACTCTTTGGTCTACATCCTTCACACATTTAACCGTCCCAATATCTCGTGTTCTCTTATCCCTCATACGAGCGAGTGAAAAGAAAAAAAAAAAGACGATATAAAGAAAATAAATACTTAGAGATACTTCATTCATCCTAAATGAATTTAAGTTTTTTTTTAAAACACATTATTAAATGTTTTTTTGATCATTTTAGTAATTTAAATACCTAAACACCTTAATCAACTCAGGTCTCCACATTTTTATTGTAATCGCTCCCCCACTATATTATTGATTAATTAAATTAAACATTGACCAATTATTTACATTAATTTAATCATTCCAATAAAAAATTATAATTGTTATTGATAATATTATTAATGGTGTATTAGTAAAATGTTTCAAAATTTATTGAATAATTATTTTTTTCTAAATCTTTGAATGTTCAACCAAATTAACCTATACGAAAAGTGAGACTATGTTTTCAATGCTAGTATTTCTTAAGAGTTGTGTAACTGTTGGGTTAGGGAGTATAAACTAACAAAAAATACTGATGGGTTGAAAATCTAAACTAATGAGCGATTTGTGTTAGAGTCAAAGCATTCGAAAAGGAAGAAAAAGAAGCAGAAATGCGAAGGAGAAAACTGGGCACACATCATCAACGCATAGGATGATGATATGCAACCGCATCATTCGCACACTTATATAGATGCATTAAGTTTTTTTTTTTTACAGTTTCCTATTTTGATTGAGCTTTCTACTTGAAATAGGTTTAGGGATTTTGCGTAATCCCTATATAAACATGCGTGATGGCTATAAACATGTGGACTTTATTGAAAAACTAGGATACTATAGAGAGAGCTACAAAAGAGTATCAAGGGAGGCCACGGGGTAGGAGAGGCATGAGGGCAGTCGACCACCCCTTGCGATGACCGTGTTGTGTGTGTTCTAGAAATTTAATATTTACGAGAGAGAGAGAGAGTATTTCACGTAGAGAGTAGCCATGCTTATATCTGTGTGATTTAATATGTAAGTTGTAAACATGAGATACATTGATTTCAGTGACAACCCATATTCCTAAGAACTAGTTTCAGAGCTCCATGGTTTGAAGATTCACGACCGCTTGATTTAATTAAAAATGGGCTGCTGAGATTAGGGTTATAGGAAGAATCCAGGGTTAAGAGTTGCATAGATTCTGTCAAGATTATGGCATAGATCCAAGATTACATTTTCAGAGATTAATGTGGATTGTGGAATCAAAACTGCATTGCAGAGATCTAAATGGATTAGGTGTTATTGGGGTAGTCAACTTGGGTTGGAGAAAGATCACGAGTGGCAATGGACCGGAGATATGAAAGATGAAAAGGAGAATTCCATTAGGCAGTTTAGGTTAAATTGTCGATGCAGGTGGCACAATCGATTTGCCGCTTGCGAAGGAGGAGCTTATCTCTCAGATGAAAAGGTGCTTGGCACACACAACGACAGACGTTACAGATGCATTAATCTCGGGTGGAGAGCAGTCACACTATTTGCAATTGTTTTATTTGTGTACCTCATGCAATTTCCAAGTGATCAATATATGGAAGTTGAGGGAAGCGAGACGTATAATTTAAGAAGCCGAAGGGACTGTTATGCAATTGCATGCGTGTTACGCTTAAAGAGGAGATGAGCGACGACTAGGAGTAACATGAGGAGAAAAGAGAAAATGTTACTATACATTACCTAAAAGAACATCAAGGCATCGATGCAAAAAAAGTGAGTGGCTAGCCAATGTGCCACTTGATAATGACAACTTATTCAATGAACAACATGTTAGTTGGGAGGATGATAGTCTAAGTCAGTTGGCAAGGAGATCTTGAAGTCATATGTACTCATAAGAGAGTGAAGGAGAACCACTTTGGAGACGATGCAATGCGTATAAACAAGGGAATAGCCATGTTTGTAGGGGGGGGGACATTGCAAAGAATGTCGATTTGGAGAGAAAGGTGAATAAGGATTTACATTGAGGAATCTCACGAGTGGTAAGTGATTAAGAACATGAGAAATCTAATTCAACAATATTGAAGCAACGCTCGGCTTTAACTCGCCTTAGTACTTGAGCATGGGGACTCAGATGTGAGCGTGGACACTCGGTGTTATAGAGAGGAAGAATGACCGGAGAAGATGATAAATATTATTGATATGTGAAAGTATATATACAAGCTAAGGCCTAGCTATTCTTGGTACAAGATAGTAACAAATAAATAAATGATTACACAAATGATTACACAAATGATTACAATCATATATGTGGTATACAATAAGCGGATATACAGGAAGGTAAATAATGGAATTGATTTCTATTGAGATTTATTGTTATCACGCCCCCGCAAGACGGACGACCGGGACGAGAGAGCGATCTTGGACATAAGTTCTTGAAAACGAGCACGAGCAAGTGGTTTGATTAATCCATCAGCAAGTTGGTCTTTTCCAGAGATGTAGGATACACGCAGAGTTTGTTGTTGAACATATTCCCGAACGAAATGATAGTCCAGTCCAAGGTGTTTCATCCGCGAATGGAACTTTGGGTTAGCAGCGACGTAGGAAGCTCCCATATTATCCGTGTAGATGACCGGAGGAGAGGAGGGAAGACAGCCAAGTTCACGAAGAAGATTCATAACCCATAAGACTTCCGCAGTTGTAGCAGCAACTGCACGATACTCGGCTTCGGTGGATGAGCGAGCAAGTGTCCGTTGTTTACGAGAGCTCCAAGAGATGGGATTTTTGTCAAGGTAAATAACATATCCTGTGGTAGAGATGTAGTCATCTTTGTCACCAGCCCAGTCGGCATCGGTGAATGCATGAAGAGAGAGGGGAGAGTCATGGCGAAGCAGAAGACCAAGGGACTGAGTGCCAGAAAGATAACAAAGCACACGCTTCAGAGCAGACCAATGCTCAACAGTGGGTTTGTGCATGAATTGAGATAACTTGTTTACAGCAAATGAAATATCAAAGCGAGTGAGGGAGAGATATTGGAGGCTCCCTACGAGAGCGCGGTACTCCGTGGGATTAGAGAGAGCAGATCCCGAGGTAGAAGTAAGGGGCGGATGTGTAGCCAGAGGAGTAGGGACGGGTTTGGCAGTCGACATGTGAGCACGGATGAGAATGTCTTGTATATATTTTTGTTGGCTAAGAATGATGCCATTAGGATGGGGAAGAACCTCAACACCAAGAAAATAAGAGAGAGAGCCCAGATCTTTGAGTGAGAAGCGAGAAGAGAAGGTGGAGATAAAGGTATTTACAAGAGTAGAGTTGTTGCCGGTAATAATTATATCATCCACATAAACCAAAAGAAAGATAGAGTCACCATTGTGACAGAGAATGAATAAGGACGAATCAGAGACACAATTAACGAACCCAAGACTGAGAAGATAGTGCTTGAGTTCATTATACCAAGTACGAGGGGCTTGTTTTAAACCATATAGTGCTTGACGGAGTTTGCAGACATGAGTTGGGTGGGAAGGATCAATGAAATTGGGAGGTTGAGCCATGAAGACATCTTCAGAAAGAGACCCTTGGAGAAAGGCATTGTTTATGTCAACTTGACGGAGAGACCAACCATTTACTGTGGCAAGAGAGAGAATAGTACGCACAGTAGTAGGTTTGACAACCAGACTGAATGTTTCAGAGTAATCAAGACCGGGATGTTGATGAAATCCTTTGGCTACGAGGCGTGCCTTATGGCGATCAACAGAACCATCAGGAAGAAATTTGGTTCGAAAAACCCATTTTCAACCAACAAGATTGTGAGACGGAGAGGAAGGAACTAGATCCCATGTGTGATTTTGAACAAGAGCATCGTATTCATTTTGCATGGCTTGACGCCAGACTGGGATTTTTAAGGCTTGAGCTACTTTAGTGGGTTCAGAAATATCAGGAGGGAGAGAGATATGGAGGTTCATTTTGGTGAGAGGTTTGCGGATATTGTTTTGTAGTCGAGTGAGAGGACGGGAAGGAGGTGGAGGGGGTGGAGGGATTGCCGAGGGGGAAGGAGAGGGCAGAGTAGGAGAGGGTGGGTCCGGAGATGATTGTGTTGGACTGGGAGGAGAGGCAGTAGTAGGGTGATTTTCGGTTGAAATGGGAGGCGGTGAAGAGGTACTAGAAAGAATGGGTAAATGGAGTTGGCACCATTCATCTGGAGATTCGGGTGAAGTAGGGGGAGATATATAGGCAAAGGGAAAAGTATGTTAAATAAACTTGACATGTCTTGATGTATAAATTTTGTTGGAGGAAGGTTCGAGGCAGTAATATGCACTTTGGGTGGAGGAGTAACCAACAAACACACAAGGAGTGGAACGAGGGTCGAGTTTATTGTTGGTGTACAGACGGAGCCACGGGTAACAAAGACAACCAAAGCTTTTGAGTTTTAGATAATTGAGTTGGCGATTGTGTAGTTTAAGAAAGGGTGATTGAAGATCAAGTGTAGGGGTAGGCATGCGGTTTATGAGGTAGGAGGCTGTGGCAAAAGCAAGAGGCCAGTGAGTACTAGGCATGGAAGAGTGAGTTAAAAGAGAGAGACCCGTCTCAACGATATGTCTGTGACGGCGTTCAGAGTACCCATTGTGCTCGGGAGTATGAGGGGGAGATGTGAGATGAGATATTCCATGAAAGGCAAGAGTGGGACGGTGACCAATATATTCTCCGCCATTGTCACTAAAAATGGTGATGATGGGACGTTGGAAGTATTTTTCAACTAGTAATTAGAAGCTAGAGAAGATAGTGGTTGCATCATTTTTATGTTTAAGTGGATAGAACCAAATGTACTTGGAATAATGGTCAACAAATATAATGTAGAATTTGAAACCATCATAAGAAGAAATAGGAGAAGTCCATACATCACTATAAAGCACATCAAGTGGACCATGAGATTGAATAGAATTGGCATAAAATAGTAATTTGTGACTCTTAATACAATCACAAGAGTTGCAATTAAATGAAGAAGATCTAGGAATTTGTAAATTAAACTGAGAGCGAACATGATTCAAAATAGAAGACGACGGATGACCTAATCTATGGTGCCAAGTTGAAGTGGTGGATAAGCCGACGGAATGAATGGTAGGAGATGGAGATTGCCACTCGTAGATGCCAGCTTTACTAGGACCTTGGAGAAGTGTGATCCCCGAGCAAAGATCCTTCACAACATAAGAAGATGGTAAGAATGTGATAGAAGCATTGTTATCACTACATAATTTAGATATAGAAATAATGTTGCGAGAAATTGAAGGAACATGCAGAATATTTTTGAGATGAAAAGTAGATGAGGAAGAAGAGAGGGAAGTAGAACCAGTGTTGGAGATGGAGAGTCCAGAACCATCACCAATTAAGAGTTCCTCGGTATCATCATAGGGAGCATGTAAGGCGAGGTTGTTGAGATCATTTGTAGCGTGGTGAGTGGCACCATTGTCCAACAGCCACGGTTTCTGAGGGGGTGCAACAACAGTGGCAGTATAGGCTTGTGGGTTGTGGGTAGAAAATCTGTTGTGGTTTGGGCGAGGCAATGGATTAGGGTTAGGGGATGGAGGGGTAATATGAGGAAATTGAGTCTGGAATACAGGGCATTGGGTAAGGTAATGTCCTTGATTACGACACCATTGGCAACGGACTTTGAAAACAGGATTTTGGCGAGGGTAGGAAGAAGGCGGAGCAGTTGTTGGGGGTAGGGAGAAGGCCAGTGGTGGAGGAGAGATTTGAGGAGTTGCGAGGCTGTGGTTTTGCCACGTAATTGACAGTAGCAGGAAAAGGAACAATGGTTTTGGATTTGTGTTAAGTGAAAGCTCACGGTTGATAAGCTTTTCATGCAATTCATCAAACGTGATGGGAGTATCACGGCTATGGACATCATTGATTACACTGTCAAAGTCGGAATCATTCAGTTGATCTAGAACACGATCAACAATGTCATCGGCATCAAGAGGGCGACCAAGCGAGGCAAGTTGGTCAGTGCAATTCTTAAGTTCTTGCATATATTCAGAAATAGAACGAGGACCCTTTGTAATGCTACGAAGGTGATCCTTGATCTGTTTGATGTGACCTTTGGAGGGGTTTGCGTAGGTTTTAGCAAGGGTTTGCCAGGTGGCAAGAGTGGTGGAGCATTGGGAGATGAGAAGGACAATAGGGGCAGAAAGGGTACCAGCAAGTGCTCCGAGAAAGAGCTTATCTTGGCGGAACCAAGTTATGTAGGCTGGATTTGAGGTTGTGGTGGTGGTCTGAGATTGGGCTGCGGAAGCATCAGATGCACCCGAGGCAGGAGTGACAGGGATAACATTGGTAGTGGTGGTAACAGAGATGTCCTTGGGAGGGGCGAGATGAGTTCCATCAATGAACTTGTATAGGTCATGGCCTATTACAGTTGCCTCGATCTGGGTTTTCCATGAAATATAGTTGGTTGGGGTGAGTTTGAGGATGTGAGTGAGAGAGATGATGATTAGGGGCTTAGAAGGTTCAGCTGAATTTTCAAGGAGGGAGTAGTCAGAGGATGCCATGGATGCCGAGAGAAATAAGAAGGAGAAAAAAAATTGGATCGGAAGTTTTGATACCATATAGAGAGGAAGAATGACTGGAGAAGATGATAAATAATGGAATTGATTTCTATTGAGATTTATTGTTATCAAGTGTTGTCAAGTTACAGTGTGGGGGGTCATCTCCGGGTGAGAGATTGATGCGTCGGTCACTGCGTTTGGTTCTAGTCTCCGCGTGGGAGATTTGGAGATTGTTTGATTATGAATTCTAAACCAAGAAGGAACATTAGTGGGATGAAAGTTTAAACCGGGGAGGAATTTGAGTTGGACTCAAGGTACTTGAAGAGGAGGAAAAGGAGGAAAATAAAGCTGCAAACGCGGAGGAGAAAACTGGGTGTCATGTGAGCGCATCATCCGCACGCGTATGTTGGCGAATGTGTTATGCGAGCGAATCATCTGCGCGCATAAGTGCAATTAGGATTGTTTGGCAGTTTTGTGTTCTTCTAAATGGGCTTACTACTTGAAAAAGTATTGACATTGTAAAACATTATAGCTAAAAACAAAATAGGAAAACTACATAAAATTTATTTTAATTACTCCATATATGCTTTACTTGATTGACTGATGCCAAATTCCCCGATAACCTTTTAATGATTTGTAGCTTAGGTCAAGGTTTTGCCTGATGATCTTTCATTTGCTAATCTAGTGCTACAAGACTGATGGCAATTACAACCGCTGTTCCACCCGCATCGTTAGTCCCTTTTTTTTCGTTGTTACTTTAAATGAAATTTGGGCAATGTTTTAGGTTAGTTTTAATTATGCGAATGAGAATCTAAATATTGTGATTGATAGCATTCATAATGGTGTATCAATAACAAGTTTTAGATTTTCATTAGTATAATTAAAACTAACCTAAATTATTGCTCAATGTTCACTCAAAGTAACAACGAAAAAATAGGGACTAACTTTCTGGGACGGAAGGAGTATAAAATCTTTCATATTTGCTAGATGTACCACCTAGCTAGGGCCTAGGAGTACATACCCTAGTCCATTCTTGGTAGTACAAATAGAATTCAGGTCTAAGGGATGGGATTTGGGAAAATTCATAGCCAACAAATTCACAACTGTGGGAAGAAGCAGATGCATTAATTATGAATGTTTAAGCTACAGAAATACCATTACTAATGAACATACATCATGATCTAACATCTTCACACATAATAGGCCTCTTTTGGTGGAATAACAGGACAAAGTTATTTGACTTCTTCTGTTCTTCAGGTTCCTATATTTTCAAGAGTTTTGAAGCAATTCTCATAAATTTTTTTTTCGGACGCTCAAAAAATAATGTTGGTATAAACGAAATGGTAAATTAAAAACACCTAAAGTGTACAAAGACCTAAAAAACCACTCAAGACAATCCGAGATTCTCCTAGCGGCTTATCATGCAAGCTCAAACACTTAGAACAGCATCAAAAACAAGATAGTATGACAACTGACAGCAGAAAACAGAATAAAAAAGAGAATATATACTTATGTTTGCCCAGTTTCGGTGGAATATCAGGACAAATATATATGTAGATTCTTCAGGCTTCTTTATTATCTAGAGTTTTGGAGCAATTTTTAAAGACTTAGAATTAGATTAGAAACTGGATTTCTGCTAGTTAAATTTAAACAAAAACTGTGTTATTTTGATGATTAAAAGCTCTTCAGGTTCAGTTCGTTATGTATTATTCGCCTTACCCTTACACGTCTTGATGTCGCCAATTCTGCAGTGTTAAAGGGACAATTGAGAGGTACAAGAAGGCATGTGCGGATCCTCCCAACAGTGGGTCTGTCTCTGAAGCCAATGCTCAGGTACACTTGAGATGCTTAATTTATGGACTTTATTGTTAGTCATTCTATCTGCTAACAGCTTACCGAGCTTTCACATGATTTGATAACTTGAATTATTTTTTGAAACCTTTTTTTTTTTTTTTTAATGAAAATTAAAAACCAAAAGATTTTAGCTTCAGCTGACATCCTTTATCACTATGTTTAATTCAGAGTAAGAGAGTAGAATGTCAGATTACAATCTGAGGAGTATAATTTGTAGCTAGAAAAATCATTTAACACTAATTTTTTAAACTAAGACCTTCTAAGATAAGACTAAATATACTAATCCATGTAAATTATTAAAGTTTCTTAACAAACTCATGAAAAATCTTATCAAATCTCAGTTCTAATTACAAATATCATTTTCAATAGAAAATTCATTTACCACTTATTATAGTTTATATATATATACTGATATTGAAATGTGTTGCTAAATATATTCATGCAAAAATTAAAAGAAACTCCGTAAATTAAATACTCCCTCCATCCCAAAATGTTTGTCTCATTTGACTTTTTTGTTGAACTTTGACCACAAATTTATGAGAGATTAATCATGTTCATGAAATTCTAAAAGTTGTTCTTGATAATATTATTAATGGTGAATCAATAGGAATTTTTAGAATTTCATGAACATAATTAAATGGTCATATACTGTATTTGTGGTCAAAGTTCAACAAAAAAGTCAAATGGGACAAACATTTTGGGACGGAGGGAGTATATAATTTATGCACAGAAGATACCCATTGCAACACTTTCCGTTAAAATAAAAATAAGAAATGAAACAAAATAACAATAATAAAAAATATCTCGCTAATTTGTGGTAATACAAAGTAGTATATTATTACTAATACGAATGGTGTTGAACATATTGATTTCAGTTTTACCAGCAGGAAGCAGCAAAGCTGCGTAACCAAATCGCCAATCTTCAGAATGAAAACAGGTAACTTTCGAAATGATTGCTTACATTATTTATATGCGCAATATTGATGGTTTAAACTTTCCAAAAGGAAATTCTACAGGAACATTATGGGTGAAGATTTGGAAGCCTTGCTTCCAAAGGATCTTAAGAATTTGGAAACTAAATTAGAGAAAGGCATTAACAAAATCCGATCCAAAAAGGTAGCTCGTCATCCATGAACAATTAATAACATCTCGTTTCGTTATACTCACTCTGTCGACCCTAAATGAATGAATGTCGATTTTCAAGAAATTTTTGTCCCAAAATTAATGTCATTTTTGAAAATAACTTTGTCCCTAAATGTGTTTTTACCAAACTTTTTTCACTAGTAACTTTATATTTGAAAAACTAAAAGTTTTAAAAGTGGTAAACAAGAATATTTATGCATCTATGTCAATAAAAATATAAACCGCACACATTTTTAAAGTTTTTAAAATGAAATTTCGACATTCATTTAGGGACGGAGGATATTTTTTTTTCCAGCTAGCTTACTGATTGCTCAGTATAGTTCCCTAGCTCTTGAACTTATTTCTCCTCTCTACGAAATTGCAGAATGAGCTGCTTTTTGCTGAAATAGAATATATGCAAAAGAGGGTATGTAATTCTACTCCTTATGAAGCATTTTCACCTTATCTCAATCTAGGATGATTTACTGCAGCCAATGCACAATCTTAGCTCAAGTATACAGCTTCACTTGTATAAAAATGAAAAGGGTCTGCTCAATCTAGGATGATTTATAAAAATAAATAAAAAAATAAGTTCCTGTAATTGCATTTCGAGTACGAGATATGAAAAATGAAAAGGGTGATAATTCTGCAGTGCAGTCATAACTTTTGGCAACCAATTTCCTAATTACTCTTTATTTATAATTATGAATCTGAGGACCACAGGAAATTGAGCTGCACAACAACAACCAGTACCTCCGCGCTAAGGTTTCTCTCTCCCTCTCTCTCTCTCTCTCTCTCTCTCTCACACACACACACACACACACACTCACACAAAAGCACAGACACATTTGAAAACGTGTTTACGTGGTGACATTACTGGTTTGATGTATGCAGATAGCTGAGAACGAAAGAGCTCAGCAGCAAATGAGCTTGATGCCTGGCAGTTCTGACTTTGAGCTCATGCCACCCCAACCTTTCGATGCACGAAACTACCTACAAGTTAATGGTCTTCAACCAAATAATAACTACTCTTGCCAAGATCAAACTCCCCTTCAGTTGGTGTAAGAATCTCTGTTCTTACATTTAATTATTTCAGTTTTATCTTTCAGTCTTTCCATAATCCCCAAGACTAATAATTACAAAAACTGTCCCAGGTAATATGTTTGAAGTGCTTGTGATATTATTTATGATGTTTTTATTTCGTGTGGACGAGAAATACTTTCATGTGCCCGTTGAAATATTTGCGGTCTCCAGAAGAAAATAACCAATTGCAGGCCTGAGATTGAGCTCAGTATTCTCTGTTGATCAATCCGTTTCACTGTAAACCAGGAAGTATTTCTCTGTTTTGTGTTTTCATGCCTGCACTGTGGATTCTGAACTTTTAAGAAAAACTTGTTTAATTAATCTGTTGGTATGTCTTTTAGTTTGTTTTTCTTCTTGCTAAAGACATTCTTGTATGGTACCATATATATTGATTGTTGTTGACAATTTGGTCCTGAAATTTTGCCATACTCCCTCCGTCCCACTCGAAATAGGATTTTTGAAAATAACACGGGGATTAAAGAAAAGTGTTAGAGAAGTAACTGTTGTGAATATAAAAAGTAGGGTAGGAGAGAGAAAGTGGAAAGTTGTTGTGAGTGCAAAAGTGATTTCAATTCAATAAAACTTTTTCATTTTGGGGTTGTCATATTTCGAGTGGGACACCGAAAAAAGGAAAAATGTCCTATTTGAGTGGGATGGAGGGAGTATATAACAACAATTAATACTTCATCCAAACTTTAAAAAAGTTCAAAGGCCAGGAATGAAATTGGTTTTTTTGTTTCTTACTTTATGAGTTACAGAACATGAAGCTAGGTATTCAAAGAGCAAAAATGTAGCTGCAAAAGATTTTTGACAGGCTGAAACATACAATATCAAATATCTCAAAACAATTAAGCCTACATAAGAAGGGGAAAATATGTAGCTGCAAAATATACAATTAGAAGCTACTTCATTGGCATCATGCCATTGTGCTATATACCTATTTTCCATGTTGAGCTAAACGGCGAATATCAAATGGGTAGGCATCGGATGGGGATTCCACACTGTAAGCCCTCCTAGCAAAAATCTTGTTTGCAGCTTCCGATGGGTGAAAAGAATCCCAGAAGAGATATTCATTTCTATTTGAACATGGAGTTTGAAACGGATAACACATAAACTGGCCATTGTTTCTACCTACCCCACAACACGCTGCAATCGTTACTTTTAAACCTGCATATAGATCAGCAGCAACAACATGATAAGGACTTTAGGACGGCTAATTAAGTCTTGACTTAAGATTTAATCATGAAGTAATTAGGACGTACCATAAGCTTTAGGACGGCTAATTAGGTCTTGGAAAATGCCATAAGAGTTGATATATATAAATTTGGCATCAGTCAAATTCTTGTTCAAAATATCTACTAGAGATATGAGCTTCTTGTTGAAAATCTCATTGGCGACATTAATCTTGGTCACGCATGTTTTACCATCTGGGCTCTGGGCCAATAAATTTGGGCTGCATCCTATCTGTCCGATTCCATTCAAAACAACTTTTCTTGCGCCATAGTTATACAATATCTGCAATCACAAATTTAAGTACAATGTCAGAAGAATTTAAATTAAAAACTCGCCAGTAGTGTTAGAAAAGCTTACCCTTATGAGCTGTGTATATTGATTAATAAGAACGTTTGCATACTGAATTGGCGAATATTGGCGGCTAGTCGAGTAATAGTTAGGCATGAAATAGTTATTTAAGTAATCGTTGCTGCCTAATCCAACCGAGTAAATGCATTTGCCGAGATACTTTGCAGCAGATTCTTCACCGCCTAATAAGTTGACGATTTGTGACACCGTGTTCTTGTAATTATACACCTGCCCACCAAAACTAATTCGTACACCCTACATACAACAACAATATTTCAATATTTCAATATATATATATTACGATTTCTTAAATTAATCTGATATAATGATGAGATAATTTTTAGAAGAAGAAAATAATAAGTGTACCAAATGCTGCCCAGTTTCATCTCTAATACCAGCTGCTGCAGATGCGTAGTTCACACCTCTCAGTATGTCTCTTTCACTTGCATATGCATAGGGTGTGATATAACTGTCGAACCCCAAAATTTCAGCTGCCAAGAAAAAATATTATGAAATTAAAAAAATGAACATACACAACAAATATATATGTTACTCCCTCCATCCCAAAATGATCTTCCTACTCTGTTTTGTTGTTAATACGAATGAACTTTGACCAATAACTATAGATTGATTTAGTTATACTAATGTAAATCTAAAACTTGTAATCGATACGTACAGGCAAAACTCATATTTTGGTCATTCTAGAAACCACATTTTTGCAATGTACTCATGGAAGTATTTTTTTTGCAATGTCCTCATCCAAGTACCAAATTTTTGTAATGCGCTCACTTCACTAATGGAGCTGTCAAAAATTTAACGGATTTCTTTTAAATGATGGCACATGACCAACACCCATTAAAAAATAATGGGTATGTTAGTAAAGTTAACTTAAATCCAATGAGTCACTTTAAATTTTAAGAAAATGAAAAAGAAGCAAAAGCAAACGAAAAATAAAATAATAAATAAAAAATGTCTTGGTACATAAGTAAAAATAAAATAAAAAACTTAAGATATAAAAAATTAAATTTAAAACAATAAAATTAAAATATTAAAATTAATTTTTTTTGGTACTTTAGGAAAAATAAAAATAAAATACAGATAAAAAATTAAAACATTTTTTTTGGTACATTAGGGAAAATAAAAATAAATTAAATTAAATTAAAAATAAGAAATAAATAAATAAAATTGACAGAAAGTTAAGTTTATAACGGTTGTTATACACGTGATATCACTAGGCAAAATCCCGTTATAAAATTGGCGTTTCCGTTAGCAAAGTGAGGGCATTGCAAAAATCGAGTACTTGAATGTGTACATTGCAAAAAAAATTACTTGAATGAGGACATTGCAAAAACATGATTTCAAGACCAAAATATGATTTTTGCCATAAGTAAACCATCAAAAATACGATAAATAGTAGGTTCTTTAAAAAAAATACTATCAATAGAATAGTAGGTTTTACATTTTCATTGAGATAATTTAATCATTCTAAAATAATTGCTCAAAGTTGTTCGTAATCATAGTAATGACAAACAAAGTGGAAAGATCATTTTTTTTGTGGGACGGAAGAAGTATAAGCTAAGTCACCGGGAAGGGCATATGGTTGCGAGCGAGGACTTACTGATGACATCGGCGGCAGTTTTACCGTTGGAAAACCTTCCGGTTGGACCACCGGGGAAATCGATGCCATAAGGGAGGTAATTAGCTCTGGCAAACGACATGATTCCATTATTATTCCCACTATCAGCCAACGAATCCCCAAAAATAAAGAAACATGGCACTTGAGGTTTAGCTTCAACACCAAAATACTCCCAATTCAACCCTAATAAAATTAAACTCAACATCCATGCCATTTTTTTTTATTGCCTCAAAACATTAGGAATGAAGAAGAAGAAGAAGAAGAAGAAGAAGAAGAAGAAGAAGAAGAAGAAGAAGAAGAAGAAAGAATTGAAGGTAAGAGAAGAAACGTAAGGATATATAAATAATTTGGTTGGAAATTATTTTAGTCAATTTAAATTAATGCAATAATTAAGCAATGATTAATGGAAGATTTGTGAAATTGAATTTGTTTGGTTTTTAAGATGCAAAAGTTATGGATTGAATAAATGAATTTCCATATCAGTTAATACAAACCTCATTGTAACGTAATGGGAAGTGATATTGCAATACTAAATTGGTCAGTCAAGACTTCTTCCATTAATAACCAACACATTAGTTATACTCCGTATCATTTTTGTTACTCCCTTCCAATTAATTAAAATGATTTACTGTTTGAGATATATTTCTTGGTAATAAATTAACACTTATGAAATTTTATTATTTCCTCTGTAACAAAGTAATTGTTCAATGGATCAAAAGTAATTTTAAAATGTCAGTTAGTGTGTTTAATATAATCGGTTCTTGTGTTTAGGATAACAGTTTTAGCATTAAAAGAGTGTCATTTTTTAATGTAAAATGTGTCGATGTTAGTATTAAAAAATGTTAGTGTTGATGTTAAATATTACCAGTGTTAGTGTTTTTGAGTGATATGGTTAATATATTTTGAGAGCCAATGGTTGTATTTTTGAGAGCCAGTACTGGTAGTATATTTTAGAGCCAATGTTAGTGATGAAGGGGGGTGATTACCAGAACAAAGACAACTGAAAGAAAAGAAAGACATAATGCTGGAAAATCGACTTCTAAGTTGGGAACAAGAAAGAAAGAGAACTATATAGTCTCAATTCTTATTATCAAATGCTCAAATCAAAATACAATCTGACTTCCTCGAAAACTAACTGATCTATTTATAGGCCTAACATCCAAGAAATGCATGAACATATATGGAAAACTGTTGAAAAAGGATTCAGCTGTCCCTAATGATTATGGTCGCCACTTTGAACAGTCATAACTTTTGAATACTTAGAATCTGAATGACTTTAAGATATGATTAGAAAGACGAATGAATTTTATTTCTAATGCCGAAAACCTTGCATCAAAAGGAATCTTCTAGAAAAAGTTATGCCCCGAGCAATGAAGGGTGCCAAGGCTGGAATTCTGCACTGCATCATCCTCTCCGGGTGGGAAAGAACTTGTCTCAGAGTTCAGATCGTTCTCTCTATAATACGGGCTCAAGTCACGCACATTGAATGTGGGATGAGTGCGTACATGTCCGGGGAGCTCAATTTTGTAGGCATTGCCATTTATTTTCTCCAACGCTCGATATGGCCAATCTTTTTCTCGTTCAGATTGTTGTATGTACCAGCAGGGAATCGTTCCTCTTGGTGGTAAAGTCTTCAACCTTTTTGTTAGTTGTTGGCACACCCGCAGGATCAAGATAATGGTTTGGATTCTTCCTATAGACAACTTCAAATGGATTTTCCTTGTTGAATGATTAACTACAGATTTATAAGCGAATTCAGCCCTTGACAAAATAGTGTCCCATTGCTTTGGCCTTTTATAAGAAAGACTCCAAAGCAAATTTCCCAACATACGATTCACCACTTTCGTTTGTCCATCTGTTTCTGGGTGGTAAGCACTGATATAAGCCAACTTTGTATCTAACTTCTTCCATAAACTCCTCCAGAAATGACTAAAAAACTTTGTATCACGATCTGAAACCACAATCTTGGGAATTCCTTGAAGCTTCACAACATCCGTAAAATAATGTTCAACAGCATACGAAGCATCCATAGTTTTTTTGCAGGGAATGAAATGGGCCATTTTTGAGAATCGGTCTACCACAACAAAAATAGAATCAAAACCGCGTTGTGTTCTTGGTAACCCAACAACAAAATCCAAGCTAACATCTTCCCACGGAGCACTCGGGATAGGCAACAGAGTATATGCGCCTGAACCATTACTTTGGCCCTTACTTGTTTGACATACTTGACACCTTTTCACAAACTTTGAAACATCTTGATAGATGGTAGGCCAAAAATATTTGTTCTTAACCAACATCAATGTCTTATCTAGACCAAAGTGCCCACCAAGTCCTCTGCAATGAATTCTTTAATGACATATTCTCTAAGTGAACATTGAGGAATGCACAAACATCTTCGCTTAAAAAGAAAATCATCAAGTAGAACATAATCCTCATACCTGCTTTCTTTGCACATTCGGTAGATATCCTTAAAATCAAGATCATCTACATATAAATCTATTATGGTGTCGATCCATTCGAGCTTGGTAGCAATGGAGTTCATTAGAACTACCCGTCGGCTAAGAGCATCTGCTACTTTATTAAGTTTTCCACTTTTATGCTTAAGCACAAAGCTATACTCCTGAAAGAATGATACCCAATTAGCACGTCTCCTATTCAAATTTGCTTGAGAATTGATATACTTGAGAGGTTCATGATTGTTGTTAAGGATAAACTCCTTTTGAATGAGATATGAAGGGGGTGATTACCAGAACAAATACAACTAAAAGAAATGAAAGAAATAATGCTGGAAAATCGACTTCTATGTTGGGAACAAGAAAGAAAGAGAACTATAGTCTCAATTCTTATTATCAAATGCTCAATTAAAAATACAGTCCAACTTCCTTAAAAACTAATTGATCTCTTTATAGGCCTAACATCCAAGAAATGCATGAACATAGAGGGGAAAACCAAAAGTCTGTTGAAAAAGGATTCAGCAGTCCCTAATGATTCTGGTCGCCACTTTGAACAGCCATAACTCTATGAATACTTAGAATCTGAATGACGATATGGTTAGAAAGATGAATTAATTTTCTTTCTAATGCCGAAAACCTTGCATCAAAAGGAATCTTCTTGAAAAAGTTATGCCCTGAGCAATGAAGGGTTCCAAGGCTGGAATTCTGCAGTGCATCAGTTAGTGACCATTATAGAATAAGCTGTTTGATTTGTTGGATGATGATGATCCATGGGTGAGGGCCGTGAGGACCACTGCGTATGTCTACAGCTTATCATGGTAGTGGATGAAGTTGATTTTGATTTCAGAAGTTGATTTTGATTATGAAATGTTCGTGTCAGTTTGTTTGTTTTAAAATGCCAGATAATGTGTTTAATACAACCAGTTCATGTGTTTAAGGTTAACGGTTTTAGCATTAAAAGGGTGTCAGTTTTAATGGTAAAATGTGCCGGTGTTAGTGTTGAAAACTGCTTAAAGACTGCCGGTGTTAGTGTTTTTTAGTGGGATGGGGAGCATAATTTGAGAGCCAGTGGTAGTATTTTTTGAGAGTCAGGGACAGTATTTTTGAGAGTCGATGTTAGTGATAAAGAAAACCAATTACACTTTTTCAACACCCTAATTGGCACTTTTTCCACTACCAGTGGCGGTCTTAAACACATGCTAATAGCATTTTCACACACAAACTAACAATATATAACACCATCGCTTAAAACTAATTGACGCTCTTTAAACAATACTGGCAGTCTAAAACACATGTACCGGTAGTTTCAAATACATTAACCGGTATTTTTAAATATATGAACCGTTAAATCACATGAACACTGTTGTGAAATTGGTGCTCCCCCGTTGCAATCAACACAAAGAAATCAACACACCCACACGTACAAGAAAGAAACAATCACACACAAGAACACAAGAGTTGTTTACCCGGTTCATTCACCAACTCGTGAACTACGTCCGGGGGCAATTGCCAAGCCAATATGTTATTAGTCTCCTTCTAATATGTTGCTACAATATGTTCTAGGCCGAAATTATGCTTATATAGTTTATACAAGGAACCTAGCTCAGTCAAGGAAGAGATCTACACAAAATAGGAAACAAAATCAGACCAGGATTCAAACTCTCCGACGCCAGCGCGGCCGCGCACCCCTGCAGCGCGGTCGCCCTCCTTTGCCGAAGTTCCAGCCCCAATTTTGACCAACGAGCGCGGTCGCTCTCCACCACGAGCGCGGCCGCTCTCCACCGCAGAAACTCCTTGGACGCTTCCTTCCTTGCAGTTTAGGATCCAAACCCCAACAATCTCCCACCGGAGACTAAACCAACAAACATAAAATCACCCATTAACTCCCACCACAGAGTAAAGACCTTCGAACACATTCCCCCCTCCTCCATATTGGCTTGACACTACCGCACCTCTCCTCAAGTACTAAGGCGAGTTGAAACCAAGCGACGTTTCAACCTCTCCGTGTTAGATCGTTCTTGCCTCCCCAAATCAGCTTCTACCTTGATTTCTCCCCGCAAGTCTAACTTCGCCTTCTCCCTCCAGACCCTCCTTCCTCGCAATGCCTCCCCTTGAAACTTGGACACACCTTGTTTCTTGCATCGACTGTTCTTGGTCTGAAACCGCTCTCTGTTAGGGCCCTTGGACATCCACACCGCGTTGATCAACTTTGTGTCCTCCCCAACATACCGTTTCTTGATGTCTCCCCTTTTTACACCAACAGGCCGGTTCTTAAGCCTCTTGCTTCCACCGGAACGAACATCGACGTTGTAGGTAGAATACAACATCTTCCCCTTAACCCCATGAGCCAACACCTTAGCCCCTTTTGTGACTTCCCAAGACCCACCAATGAAAGAAACACCGTATCCTTCACTGTCAAGTTGTCCCACAGAAATCACCCTCCTCCTCAAATCCGAAACATGCATCACGTCGTGTAGTTGTAAAACAGCCCCATTAGGTGTCTTCATCATTACATCCCCCTTACCTTTGATCTTCAATGGTTGACCATCACCAAGATAGAGAACCCCAAAATCTCCGGTTTTGTAACGCCTCATTGATTCTGCATCCCCACTAGCATGACAAGAAGCTCCAGAATCCAACACCCAATCTTCACCCGACTGTTCCTCCCCTAGGATTAATACATCACCACCATCATCCACCACGTGCGCACCACCACCTTTTCCCGGACAGTCATAACTGATGTGCCCCAATTCACCACAATTGTAGCACTTGACCTTTTTCCCCTTAGGTCTCCCCCTATTTCTCTCCACCCTAAGTGCAGCCCCATCTACGGACGATTCTCCCCTTTTCTCTTTCCTTCGCAACTCCTCTTGCAGGACGAGATCTCTAACCTCCGTATACACCAATGCTGTTTTCGACGTACAAATCGTTGTGACAGTAACCTCCCAACTATCGGGCAATGATTTTAGAAGAAAACAAGCTAGCACTTCATCGGAGAAAGTAATATCAACACTTTTCAATTGGTCCACCATACCTTTGAAATTGCCGATATGACTTGCCGCTGTCTGCCCCTCTGACATCTTCGCATTCGCAAACCTCTTTATCAAATGCACCTTATTGATATTCGACGGCTTCTCATACATGTCCGACAGCGTTTGTAGCAACTCCACCGTTGTCTTGGCCTCCATTGCGTTCCGTGCAACGTCGTCGGTTAGGGCACTCCTTACCGCTCCTAACGCCTTCCGATCCAACGTCTCCCAATCCCCTTGTGACATGTCTTCGGGCTTCGCCTTCAAGGGTCCATGAAGATCCTTACAATAAAGGTAGTCTTCAATCCTTGTCTTCCAAAACGTGAAATTCACACCGCTGAATTTCTCGATATGGTTCTTCATCTTGACTGCTTCACCAAAATCCCCAAGAACGCGATTCAAAATTAATCAACTAATGAAAAGATTTTGAATCCTCCGAACCAAAGCTCTGATACCAGTTGTTGTGAAATTGGTGCTCCCCCGTTGCAATCAACACAAAGAAATCAACACACCCACACGTACAAGAAAGAAACAATCACACACAAGAACACAAGAGTTGTTTACCCGGTTCATTCACCAACTCGTGAACTACGTCCGGGGGCAATTGCCAAGCCAATATGTTATTAGTCTCCTTCTAATATGTTGCTACAATATGTTCTAGGCCGAAATTATGCTTATATAGTTTATACAAGGAACCTAGCTCAGTCAAGGAAGAGATCTACACAAAATAGGAAACAAAATCAGACCAGGATTCAAACTCCCCGACGCCAGCGCGGCCACGCACCCCTGCAGCGCGGTCGCCCTCCTTTGCCGAAGTTCCAGCCCCAATTTTGACCAACGAGCGCGGTCGCTCTCCACCACGAGCGCGGCCGCTCTCCAACGCAGAAACTCCTTGGACGCTTCCTTCCTTGCAGTTTAGGATCCAAACCCCAACAAACACATGCACTGGCAGTGTAAAAAAAAAAATTGGTAATTTTTATATCTAACACTGACTACTCAAAAAGGGGTTTTTTTCCCGGCCAGTAATTTGAAATTCTCTATGCTAAATCAAATCCATGTGTACCAGCAACATGGATGAGTTCTCTGATTGGATGTGTTTCTACACATATAAATGATACACTTTGAGACTTATTTAATGCACACCCTTGGGTTATAATTGTGTTTTAATGAATTTTTGGAGTGTTTTGGAGTGCAAGGAATAGAATAAAATTTGCATGGATCATGGTTTTAAAGAGTACAAAAATGAATGATCAAAAGCGGTGCAACAATGAAAGAAAGAATTTCGAGACATATAAAAAGGTTTGACCACCAAGAAACTAATTCCATTAAATAGTAATCATTGAGAGCTTTTCAAAATATGTGGCACATACAACTCGGAGTTCGTATGAGAAAAGTTATGACCTTCGGAAGTTTACCGAAATTCAAGCATGTACCGAAGAAGAAGCAGACACACCCCAAGAGAGAACCCAATAATACTTACTGCCACTTGGGAGCGGACGCACCCATATATTGGAGGCGGATGCACCCACTAGGGACCTGTTGGAAATTAATTTCAGGGACTTTTGGGAATTTAGCAAAAATTGCAGGACTTTTTTGAAATTATAAAAATCCCATGGACCTTTGGAGATTTTCGGCCAGCAGCTTCAGATTTTCCTTTTTCAGCAAGAAACCCTATTTTTTTTCCTAATTTTGACACCTCCTTAGCCCTAGTATAAATGGAAAACTCTAACCATGTAAAGTTTTTATGTTTTATTTTTCTTTTCAAGTTTGTAGCAAGGATTCAAAGATTAATTACATGTTTTATGTTCTTTATTTTATTTTTTGTTTTCTCTTTTATGGCTCTTAGTAGCAATTTTTTTTTTTTTTAATTTCATGGATTGGATGTAACAAGTATCAATTCTCTATACTCTTGATTTAATTCTTCCATTCAATTTCATTCTAGTTTATCAAATTAATCATCATTATATGTTTTAGGATTACAATTATATGTTAAGATATAAATTGATTTTTTAACAATTAGGTATAAATCGTTACACTTGCGTGGAGGATTTTGTACATTGGCTACTACTTTGATAAATAGATTTAATTGAGAACATTACGGATATCAAACGAATCTAGGTTCAAATATTTTTGAGTACTTAATGAACTCTTAGGATATTACATGGACTTTGCGGAAAATATAATATTAGAATAATATTAGGATTGCAATTGCACACCAAACCGTTTCAATCCTTAATTGAGTGAATAAGATTAATCCCTTCGGAGGTCACGTTACGTTTCGGGAAGAGTATTTTGAGATCACCCGAAATGCCTCGTATGACGAGTTTTTCTACCTTTCTCGAAAATGTGTGCGTGTGTGTGTGTGGGTTTGCATTTTGAAAATGGGGGATTGAATGACAAGCTTAATCTTGGTTTGAATGTCAAACGTTGATTATGTGATTCCTTTTGAAAAGGCGAGCGTTTGAATGACAAACGTCGGTTTTGGAGTTTTTTATGAAAAGTGACACGAGTACTGATTTTAACTGTTTAACTTAAGTGTCAAATGTTGACTTTTTAAGAAAAGAGCGTTTGAATGTCAAACGTCGGATCTTTGAGTTTGAAGATGATCGTTTGGATGCCAAACGTCATTTCGCGCATTTTGAAAGAGAGTTTGAATGTCGAACTCCGGTTTTGAACCGGGCATTACATTGTTAACGATTTTACGGGAAAAAAGCATTAAATGATTTTGAGTGTCAAAAATCGGATTTTAAGTTTGAAGATGATCGTTTGGATGCCAAACGTCATTTCGCGAGTTTTTGAAAGAGAGTTCGAATGTCGAACTCGGGTTTTGAACCGGGCATTACATTGTTAGCGATTTTACGGGAAAAAGCATTAAATGATTTTGAGTATTGAAAATCGGATTTTAAGTTTGAAGATGATCGTTTGGATGCCAAACGTCATTTCGCGAGTTTTTGAAAGAGAGTTCGAATGTCGAACTCCGATTTTGAACTGGGCATTACATTGTTAGCGATTTTACGGGAAAAAAACATTAAATGATATGCGATCGACGAATCGTTTTTGCGACTCGAACTTTGATAAGTAAATACTATCACGAGCCAAACGGCTCGGACTTGTAAATGACAGTATTTAAAGTGCGGTATCGAGGGAATCAAACGACCCGGAATTGCAAAGTGCGTTCAACGAGCCAAACAGCTCGGAATTGTAATGTTGCGTAAAAGTAAATGACGATCGACGGATCAAACGATCCGGAGTTTGTAAATGACATGAAAGTAAACGACGTTCGACGGATCAAACGATACGGAGTTGTAAATGACATAAAAGCAACGGAACGGGGCCGGAACGCCGTTTTAACCCGAGATTACTTCTCTTACGGGAAGAGAAGAGGATCAAGGACTAAAACGTATCGGACCCCGTTAGAAGATGACGTCTACATTTCAACAACGTTCGTCCGAAACGGTTGTAGCGACTGGCGCGTAAACCAAAACGGGACGAGAGTTTAGGGAGAGAGAGAGCTACCTATTGCTAGGGTCGGCTCCTTTGGTTCGGTGGGCATATACGAGATACGAAAAGGTGTTTGGAACGGTGTTTCGAGGTGGTGGGGGTTGTATTTGGTTGAGATACGGAGTTTTCATGCAAATCGAGGCGAAATGGGAGCTCGGGAGAGGGTGAAAAGGGTTTGGGCCGTGGCTTGGAGAGAAAAGGGAGTAATTTTTGTGTTGTTAAAATGTTTGACAACCCTCTGTATTTATAGGTGAATTTTGCAAAAGAGTCTAGATGGACTAAGGCTGAATTCCAGGGGTTTATGTGAAACTTTGGAAACTGAAGGGTCTTGTTAGCAATTCTGGATTCTCTGCAAAGGAGTCCAGCCGGACTGGGACTGCATACCAGGGGTATTTTAGTCTTTCACACTGAAATGTGATTGAGGTTGACAAGGGAGCTGTGGCATGCATGCCACATGTCCTGTGACTCACCAGGTTCATGGGATTTCGTGCCATTATCCCCGATTTTGTCCGTTTTTTAAATAACTGTCCGGAAAATGTCCGAAACGGCCCCGGAAAGTGCCGGAAAGTGCGTTTTTCAGGAGAAAATGTACTTTTACGTGCGACAACGTGTATTGAGTACGCTTCGACGTTAGGACGCACGGGGCAATCCCGGGACATCTCGTTGGCTTGAGAACGGGGAGCTTGACGGGTTCCAGTTAACCTGGAGCGGGCCAGTTAACGGATTCTGGTTAACTTCTAACGGATTTTGGCGATCCGGATTTGGGTACTTACTGTTAGCCCCTCAGCGACGTCACTTTCGGAGGAAGTGGGGTCGTTGAAAAAAGATAAGGATCCAAATCGGGGGATGCCTTACTTTGAAAGACCTGGACGGTCAGCTGGCTGGACCCTTAGCTAAAGGATTCCTACGTATCCCATTGCGAGGTATTTGAACCCGAATGGAGACTATTGTGAGGCGTCTGAACCTGAGATTACTGAAACCTAAGAGGGCGTGTGGTGCCTCAGACTGAGATTGCTGAAACATACGAGGGCGTGTGGCGCCTCATACCGAGATTACTTGAAACATACAAGGGCGTGTGGCGCCTCAGACCGGAGTTACTGAAACATACGAGGGCGTGTGGAGCCTCAGACCGGAGTTGCGAGGATGCGTTTATCCTGAGATGAAGGCGTTCGTGCCTTGAGTGCTGGACTCATGATGACAGCCAGGTTTATCCGCTGGGGATAGGGTGGCAATGATGGGAATGGTTGTGTTAAACTGGTGTTATTAACAACACGAAAGGATTGACGTTCTAACGATGGGGTTAGGAACGGGATGTGGTCTCGGGAGAGACTGACACATTGCTGGGGAAAAGCATCCAGAGTTATGACGGGGTCAGTTAGGAACTGAGGGGGTTGATTGACATTTCTTTTTAGACGGATGGTCTTAGTATCCTGCTGGGGAGGAATGTTTGGGCTTACGGTGATGGCCGAAGAGGGATTGTTGTGCGGGCTTACCTTGATTGCCACTGAAGTGGGACGATCGGGCTTACGACTGGCGGCCGGGGAAATGAACGTTCACTTGCTGGAGTGAAACGATATTCAGACTTACGAAGATGGCCGAAGAGGGATTGTTGTGCGGGCTTACCTTGATGGCCGCTGAGGTGGGATGATCGGGCTTACGACTGGCGGCCGGGGAAGTAAATGTTGGTGAAAACCAATGGGAATTTTGACGTCGGGAGACGATACTGTGATTTGATGTCCGAAGACGGGACTGAGCGTTTGAATGTCAAACGTCAATTTGGGACAGAAATGAGTGTTTGAATGTCAAACGTCGATCTGGGACAGAAATGAGCATTTGAATGTCAAACGTCGATCTGGGATTTAACGTCTGGAGACGAACGTTAGTGAAAACTAACTGAAAATTTAACGACGGGAGACGGATTTGTGATTTAACGTCCGAAGACGGTTTGAAATTTAACGTCTGAAGACGAACGTTAGTGAAAACTAACTGAAAATTTAACGTCGGGAGACAGATTTGTGATTTAACGTCCGAAGACAGTTTGAAATTTAACGTCTGGAGACGAACTTTAGTGAAAACTAACTGAAAATTTAACGTCGGGAGACGGGGCGTTAGCGAGAAGCTAACGGGACTTGACCTCGGGGGAGGGGTGTTAGAAAGGTCTAACTTGGGGAAATTTTACACTTTTGTGGTCCAAAAGGGGTAAAATTGAAACTACGAGAAGCTGAGGGACCAAATTGGCAAGGAATCTTTTCAGCTACAAAAGAGTCCAGCCGGACTTGGACTGAATTTGACCAGATTCATATCAGCGCCAAGTTCGACGCAAACTGAACCATTTTCACCATTTTTCCAGGCGAGGAAGAAAGAAAGGAGAGAAAAAACTCTTCCCATTTTGTGTTTTGCTCAAATTTTCGAGGGAAAATCATCATGGATGCCGGTTTGGGACCAATGGCTCGCCATAGGAGGACCGATAACGAAAGAACGAGGTTGGTGAGGACCATTCGAACCACCGTTCTTCCTATGGATCCTTCGGAGTTTTATCCGGCTAGGGACACTCACAAATCCAAGGGAGGGATCGAAAGACAGGTAAACTTCCTCTCAATTCCGTTAATTTAAGAATGTGCATTCTTTAAATGTTAGGAATTTGACTAGAAATGAGTTAGGGATTTTGGTGCCCGAATTGGGACTTTTGACTTTGCTATGCGCCTTTGTCGAAATTGACTAGAGTGTAGTTCAATTGACACTACGGGTAGATGACATAAAAATTTTGGTTGCAAAATTCCATGCCTAAAGGTGTTTTCCGAAATTAAAGTAAGTTTAATTTGGGACAGGGTAATTTTTCGAAATGTTCGAAATGTTTTGAAAGTTCCGACTTCGACGGAGTTTTCGAAGTGTTTTGAAAGTTCCGAATTCGACGGAGTTTTCGAAATGTTTTGAAAGTTTCGAATTTGACGGATTTTTCGAAGTGTTTTGAAAGTTTCGAATTCGGCGGAGTTTTCGAAGGGTTTTGAAAGTTACGAATTGGACGGAGTTTTCGAAATGCTTTGAAAGTTCCGGATTCGACGGAGTTTTCGAAATGCTTTGAAAGTTCCAGATTCGACGGAGTTTTCGATGGAGTTTTCGAAATGCTTTGAAAGTTCTGGATTCGACGGAGTTTTCGAAATGTTTTGAAAGTTCCGAATTCGACGGATTTTTCGAAATGTTTTGACTTTTTTTTGGGATTTTGAACCGTTAATATTCCACCTGGGATAGACATATTTTAGGAAAATGAACCGTCAATGAATGGTTTTTTTTTTTGAAACTGAACCATCAATACTCCAACCGGGACGGAAATATTTTAGGAAAATGAAACTCATATCTGTGTTGCATCATTTCGATATGCGTTTGTGCACTCTGTTGATGTCGTTTCTATATTAACGTATTCTTGCCGTGTTCACCTGCATGGGCGAGGGACAGTTTGTTGGGTTTCGAGGGTCCATGCGCAGCGGAATAATGCAAATTAACTCGAAAAACCCGGAGCCATGGATTCGTTCTAGATGAGTAATTAAATAAGACGAAATAGAATAACCAACCTTGTGTGCTTTTGTCTTTGATAAACGCGTTCCAATTCCAGATTGATGATCTTGTGAATCCTTGATGAACGATCCTTGAATCACTAACGTTAGATCTTGAATGGCGAAGATCCTCTATGTGTATCCACGCGTTGAACGAACCCTAGAACAATTCTAGGTGGATTGCTAGATCCTTTGATTGAAACTCCTTTCAATCAATGAAGAAATATGGAATTGGTGTTTTGATTTCTCAATTCACAATCGAAAACTCACTCTTTTGTGTTTCTCTAAACCCAAAACGTGTGTGTGTCTGCTAGGGCAACCAAGGGTTAGTATTTATATGTTATAAATATTTTCCCATTCAGAAAACCCTAATTTTAAGTCATTTACGTATCTCTCAGCGCCGACGAGACGACTTGTCCCCCAGGGCACGAGTCGTCCCCTCTTCACAATGCCCAGATACACTCGTCCCCTTTACGAGGAATAGTTAGTACAAATGCAGGGCACGAGTCATCCCTATGGGCACGAGTCGTCCCCTATGAGACGAGTCGTCCCTCAGGACATTCCCTTAGATACACTCGTCCCAGGCCAAGGGAATAGTTGGTTCTGGCCTGGAGACGAGTCGTCCCCTGTGTACAAAAAATCCATATTCTCGATTTTTGACAATTTGTTCGATGCGTGTGACCCCATAGGACTATATTATGTTGGCAATGAGTTCGATCACATCGATCCTCATAAGACATTAGCGAACTCTAGCAAGCCATCATGCCTACCCAAATAATATAATATCAAGTTCGATTTCCTACATAGAAAATATCATAATCCCATTGTCACGCGATGTTATATTGAACATGAGTCATGGTCCACGTCAACTCATATTGTTCAATGCTTTCTCGTTACCAAGTAAATTGATCAATCGAACGATATTAATCACATTAATTCATTTGGACATGGCCATGTACATCATCAATCTTACTTACGAGTGGCCTAGCAAACATCTCTCTTTACGGGGGACAAAGTTCCATCTTGACTTATCATTCTTTCCAACAAGAATCCTATCATGCCAATAATAGCCGTTATTATTATCCGATTAAAGATAACGTTAAACTATATCAAACACAATATTCATCGAGTGGAAGACGATGATAATCTCAGGTCAAAGGATATCAATGATATAACTATATGAGATTTAATTATGACATTTGACCATGACATAAATCTCATAATGGGTCAAGTCCAGTACCTTGTTCTCTAACAAGTACCCATGAATTTAATGTGCATCCCTATGCATATAACCATCACATGATTATCCATTAAACTTCATACTAGTACTTCATAAGTACTAGGGACACGATTATTAAAGTAAACATGCAAACATATATAATAATCAAAATAACAATCTCTTATATAAATGAATAATAACATTACATATAAGTCTATCTCTATAGGCCTAAGGCACTAACACCTACAGTCTCCCACTTGCACTAGGCCCAATCATTCATGTATCTTATACCCATGGACCTAACATGACCATCATGTTTAGCTTGTGGCGAAGGCTTGGTGAGAGGGTCCGCAATGTTGTCATCCGTAGGTACCTTGCATATCTTGACGTCTTCCCTTTCACAGATTTCTCGAACGAGGTGGAAACGCCTCAGAATGTGTTTGGATCATTGATGTGACCTTGGTTCTTTTGCTTGGGCAATAGCACCATTATTGTCACAATAAAGCTCTATCGGGTTAGTGATACTCGGAACGACTTCTAAGTCACTAACGAACTTCTTGATCCAAACCACCTCCTTAGCTGCATCCGATGCTGCTATATATTCGGCTTCGGTTGTAGAATCAGCAACAGTGCTTTGCTTGGAACTCTTCCAACAAACGGCACCTCCATTTAGCATAAACACGAACCCAGACTGCGATCTAAAGTCATCTTTGTCGGTTTGGAAGCTTGCATCTGTGTAACCCTTTACAACTAGATCATCCTCCATTCCTCCAAATACCAAGAATACATCCTTAGTTCTTCTCAAGTACTTAAGGATATTCTTGACTGCTATCCAATGGTTCTCACCAGGATCAGACTGGTATCTACTCGTCATGCTTAGAGCATACGAGACATCAGGTCTAGTACATAACATGGCATACATGATAGATCCAATTGCCGAAGCATATGGAATATCACTCATCCTCTTTCGCTCATCATTTGTCTTAGGACAATGAGTCTTGCTAAGAGTAATGCCATGTCCCATTGGCAAGTTCCCTCTCTTAGAATTTTCCATACGGAATCTTCTAAGGACCTTGTCAATATAAGTACTTTGACATAAACAAATCATACTTCTTGATCTATCTCTATAGATCTTGATACCAAGGATATAAGCCGCTTCACCCATATCTTTCATTGAGAAACATTTTCCTAACCAGGACTTGACAGTCTCAAGCGCAGGAACATTGTTTCCAATGAGTAAGATGTCATCGACATATAACACCAGAAATAGTACTATGCTCCCACTTATTTTCTTGTATACACAAGGCTCAACTTCGTTCTTGATGAAGACAAACTCTTTGACTGATTCATCAAAACGTAGATTCCAGCTCCTCGAAGCTTGCTTTAATCCATAAATGGAACTCTGCAACTTACATACTTTATTAGAATTCTTTGGATCAACAAACCCTTCAGGCTGTATCATGTATACATCCTCAAGTAGGTTTCCGTTAAGAAACGCTGTTTTGACATCCATTTGCCATATCTCAAAGTCATAATATGCGGCTATGGCAATTAAGATTCTAATAGACTTAAGCATTGCTACAGGTGAAAAGGTTTCATCATAGTCAACATCATGAATCTGCCTATACCCCTTAGCAACAAGCCTAGCCTTGTAAGAATGTACCTTCCCATCCATGTCGGTTTTCTTTTTGAAAACCCATTTGCACCCTATGGTTTTTACACCTTCAGGTGGATCAATCAAGTTCCAAACTTGATTATCGTACATGGATTTGATCTCGGATTCCATGGCTCCTAGCCACTTGTCCGAATCAGGAGTGGACATCGCCTCTTGATAGGAAGTAGGTTCATCATTCTCAATGATTTCTACTTCGTTACTTTCCGTCATGAGAAATCCATATCTCTCAGGTTCGGATCGTATCCTATCCGATCTGCGAAGAACTTGTGTATCTTGAACCGATTCCACAACTGCTTGTGAACTTGGTTCCGTCTCTACTATTGGTTCCTTGTCATTTTTGGGTTCTTGAATTTATTCAAGATCAATTTTACTCCCACTAGTTTCTTTAGAGAGAAACTCTTTCTCTAGAAAGACACCATGTCGAGCAACAAACACTTTGTTCTTGGATTGGTTGTAAAATTGATATCCTTTCGTTTCCTTGGGATATCCAACGAAAATACATTTATCGGATCTGGGTGCAAGCTTATTTTCAGAAACCAATTTCTTTACATAAGCTTCACATCCCCAAATCTTCATGAAAGATAAACTAGGTTTTCTTCCATGCCACATTTCATGTGGGGTTTTAGGAGCCGATTTAGTAGGGACCCTATTAAGTGTGAAAGCAGCTGTTTCCAATGCATGTCCCCAAAAGTAAATAGGAAGGTTAACTTGACTCATCATCGATCGAACCATATCTAATAGAGTTCGATTTCTCCTCTCGGACACACCATTCCATTGTGGTGTTCCGGGTGGAGTAAGTTCTGAAACGATTCCACAACTTTTAAGATGATCATCAAATTCTTGGCTTAAATATTCACCACCTCGATTGGATCGAAGTGTTTTAGTAGTTTTGCCAAGTTGATTTTGTACTTCATTTTGAAATATTCTAAATATCTCAAATGCTTCACTTTTGTACTTCATCAGATAGACGTTGACATATCTTGATAAGTCATCAGTGAACGTTATGAAGTACCGAAATCCTCCCCTAGCAATGCTATTCATTGGTCCACATACATCAGTATGTATGAGAGCCAACAAATCATTATCTCTTTCACTACTCTTAGTAAAAGGTGCTTTAGTCATCTTGCCCAATAAACAAGATTTGCAAACATCATATGATTCATAATCATATGAGTCTAAATATCCATCTTTATGGAGTTTAGAGACGCGTTTCTCATTTATGTGACCAAGACGGCAATGCCACTTAAATGTGTTGTTCACATTATTTGGTTTAGATTTCTTGTTAACATGATAGATATTTTCAACATTATTTTCAACATCAAGGACATAAAGGCCATTAAATGATTTTGCGATACAATAAAGCACATCATTTAAGTAAATAGAAAATTTCTTATTCTTAATAAGAAAACTATAACCTTCATTGTCTAAACAACAAATTGAAATAATGTTTCTGCTCAAATCCGGAACATAATAGCAATTATTCAAAACTAATATTAGTCCGCTAGGTAAAGTGACTTCATAAGTCCCTACGGCTAATGCAGCAACTCTTGCTCCATTTCCAACACGTAGGTCTACTTCACCTTCTTTGAGCTACCTTCTATTCTTTAGTCCCCGCACATTTAAACAAATGTGAGATCCACATCCGGTATCTAATACCCAAGAACTAGAAGTAGAAAGTAGAATATCTATCACATAGATACCTAAAGTCATGGCAATCTCATTGCCCTTCTTCTTCAGTCCTTCCTGATAAACCTTGCAGTTACGCCTCCAATGCCCAGTTTCCTTACAATGGTAGCACACCACATCCTTTTGGGATTTGGGTTGAGGCTTCTCAACAACGGCAACCTTTGCCTCCGGTTGAGCAACTTTTGCTTTAATCTTGGTTTTCTTGAACCCTTTTCCTTTATTCACCATCAACACTTGATTGGTTTTCTTGGCGATATTGTTCTCTGTATTCTTAAGCATCCCATGCAGTTCAGACAGAGATTTATTCATCCCATTCATGTTATAATTCATAACAAATTGATTATAACTTTCAGGGAGTGAATGCAATATCATATCCGTAGCCAGTTTCAACTGGATAGGATATCCAAGCCTCTCAAGGTGTTCGAGGTGACCCTTCATTTTCAACACATGAGGCCCAACAGGTTGTCCTTCAATCATCTTGCATGAATGAAGAGCCTTCATGGTGTCAAACCTTTCCTGATGTGTTTGCAACTGGAACATTTCCTTCAAATGATTTCCCAAATCATAAGCATCCATGTGTTCAAGATCCTTTTGAAGGGCCTTACACATGGTAGCGAGCATCAAGCAACCAACATCAATAGAATCATCCATATGTTTCTTGTGTTGATCCTTTTCAGCTCGAGTTGCATTAGCAGCAGGCTCGGGTGGAACGGGTCCATCGAGAATGTACAACTTACTCTCTTGTTTGAGAACAATTCTCAAACTGCGGATTCAATCCACATAGTTGTTGCCATTCTCTTCCAACTTGTCCTTCTCAGGGACTGATCGCAGTGACATAGTTTGATTAGGGTTTGATGCCATTGATCTACAAAGATATGCAACACATATGAACACATATAATTACCGATTTCATTTAAGAGATTAAATAACGTATTTCATAAATACTCCCACTAAATTATATAACCTTCTTATACAAATATGCATAATATAATTTAATAGGCTAAGATCCAACTTTAATTTAATTTCAAGTCGGCTATGGTACGACTGCTCAAAATTAAACTAAAAAGGTAGATAACATTTATCAATGATATCACCATATGACTCTTAGATCCTTTATGAGATTATAGACATCATATGTCACATGTTTCAATCTCATCTTATGCCTTAGGCCCAAAACTGTTTTGATAGCCTAATTAAGTTCGACCATTTTAAACGTATAGGAATTACCATTTCCTCATCTTGATCATACAAAGATAGAATTAATGTACCTCGCTATGGCGTAGCCTGCATAAAACTATCCATGTACTCACAAGTGTTTAAAATGGGTGGCATAAACAAACTCAAATTTCAATGAAGGTTCAATTTTCATGTTTATCAATTAATATGGCAAGGTTGATTCATGAAAATTATATGAGCATAATTATGAACATGGGATGTTGCATCACAAATCACATTTGATCTTTACAACAAAATTTCTAATCAATTAGGGTTTAATGATTCATGCAAAATCTCATTTAATATGAACATAATCCCTACAACAAACAATTTGCTCAAGACCTAGAAATTTATCAATTTACAATAATCATATTAATGAAATTGATATCCCATAATCTAGATTAATCATATTAATCATACAATTTAATTTCATAATCATGGCATATCATTATATACAATTACTCACAAGCAAAACCCATATAAATTCATATTCTAAATCATATTCATCATGAAAATTAACACAATCTCATTATATAATTATCATGATTATCTAAAATAAACATCATGAACGGGGCTCTGATACCACTGTTGGGTTTCGAGGGTCCATGCGCAGGCGGAATAATGCAAATTAACTCGAAAAACCCGGAGCCATGGATCCGTTCTAGATGAGTAATTAAATAAGGTGAAATAGAATAACCAACCTTGTGTGCTTTTGTCTTTGATAAACGCGTTCCAACTCCAGATTGATGATCTTGTGAATCCTTGATGAACGATCCTTGAATCACGAACGTTAGATCTTGAATGGCAAAGATCCTCTATGTGTATCCACGCGTTGAACGAACCCTAGAACAATTCTAGGTGGATTGCTAGATCCTTTGATTGAAACTCCTTTCAATCAATGAAGAAATATGGAATTGGTGTTTTGATTTCTCAATTCACAATTGAAAACTCACTCTTTTGTGTTTCTCTAAACCCAAAACGTGTGTTTGTCTGTTAGGGCAACCAAGGGTTAGTATTTATACGTTATAAATATTTTCCCATTCAGAAAACCCTAATTTTAAGTCATTTACGTATCTGTCAGCATCGACGGGATGACTCGTCCCCCAGGGCACGAGTTGTCCCCTCTTCACGATGCACAGATACACTCGTCCCCTTTACGAGGAATAGTTAGTACAAATGCAGGGCACGAGTCATCCCTATGGGCACGAGTCGTCCCCTATGGGACGAGTCGTCCCCTATGGGACGAGTCGTCCCTCAGGACATTCCCTCAGATACACTCGTCCCAGGCCGAGGGAATAGTTGGTTCTGGCCTGGGGACGAGTCGTCCCCTGTGTACAAAAAATCCATATTCTCCATTTTTGATAATTCGTTCGATTCGTGTGACCCCATAGGACTATATTATGTTGGCAATGAGTTCGATCACATCGATCCTCATAAGACATGAGCGGACTCTAGCAAGCCATCATGCCTACCCAAATAATATAATATCAAGTTCGATTTCCTACATAGAAAATATCATAATCCCATTGTCACGCGATGTTATATTGAACATGAGTCATGGTCCACGTCAACTCATATTGTTCAATGCTTTCTCGTTACCAAGTAAATTGATCAATCGAATGATATTAATCACATTAATTCATTCAGACATGTCCATGTACATCATCAATCTTACTTACGAGTGGCCTAGCAAACATCTCTCTTTACGAAGGACAAAGTTCCATCTTGACTTATCATTCTTCCCAACAAGAATCCTATCATGCCAATAATAGCCCTTATTGTTATCCGATTAAAGATAACGTTAAACTATATCAAACACAATATTCATCGAGTGGAAGACGATGATAATCTCAGGTCAAAGGATATCAATGATATAACTATATGAGATTTAATTATGACATTTGACCATGGCATAAATCTCATAATGGGTCAAGTCCAGTACCTTGTTCTCTAACAAGTACCCATGAATTTAATGTGCATCCCTATGCATATAACCATCACATGATTATCCATTAAACTTCATACTAGTGCTTCATAAGTACTAGGGACACGATTATTTAAGTAAACATGAAAACATATATAATAATCAAAATAACAATCTCTTATATAAATGAATAATGACATTACACATAAGTCTATCTCTATAGGCCTATGGCACTAACACCTACACAGTTGACGTTCACAACTTGAAGAGCCGGGGAGCCTTTGAGGCGGTTAGATCGCTGTGGGAGATACTCCCCGACGAGGCTCGGGACGGAGAGAGGAGTCCACAGCAGTATGGGGTTAGCTTCGGTTTGGCTGGATTCATTAGCGCAGTGGCCGCAGTAGCTTCGACGCAGAGGGTGAGGTCCTTGTACGTTGCTCTGAGCGAGTACTGGTGGGACACGACCCACACTTTTCATTTTAGGTGGGGGGGAGGTGACTGTGACTCCTAGTGACTTTGCGGTGATCACTGGGTTGCCATTCTGGGGTAACACGCTGGTGTGGGTGGATGGCTATACTCTGGGGCAGTTGTCGGAGATGCTGGGCTTTGATATTACCAATGCCAGGGGCTTAGGTATTCGGTACAGGCCGATGGAGACTCATCAGAGGAGGGGTATTGATGCTTATTTGGAGGGGTCTCCGAGGATGACCGCAGAGCGTCTGGCTCGAGGGTTCATATGGTTTGCCTTGTCAGTGACCCTGTTTCCTACTTCTGACACATCCTGTCATTTCCCTTTGCTCGGCTCGCTGACTGATCTGGACACCGTGAGGGGGTTTGTATGGGGGGAGGCTGGACTGGCCGAGCTATACCATGCCTTAGATAGGTTCTTGCGGGGAGAGGAGAACACCTTATGCTGCTTTTCATTTGCTTGGATGTAAGTTCCCGTCTTTTTATCTTCCTTATCTCATTTTGTACTCGTATGTATCTGCTCTATAGCTGACATAACTTTCCATGTGCTTGACAGGTGTGGGGTTTGGAGGTGTTCCGCCCGTAGAGATGGGAGATCAAGGAGGCGTATGAGTCCTTGTTCCCTGCCATGTTGATTTGGCAGAAGGAGGCGAAGAAGCCAGCGTCGTCGAGGGAGGGTACTCGGCTGAATTATGAGGAGTTGTCTCTGGCTCTGAGCCGAGAGTTTTTCGAGTGGATCCAGCTGACTTGGTGGAACCGGATTAATGTCGTTGTGGTTCAGGCTGCTAGAGAGGTCACACGTCGGCAGAAGCTGCTGGTGGGGCTTCACTGTGACGCGATGTATTTAGGGGAGAGGGTGACCCGTCAGCATGGTCTGGGGTCCCTTCCTATGGTGCCGATGGACCCACCTCTGCACATGCAGCATCCTTTGTTGATACCAATGGAGGATCTAGAGCGGTATAGATAGGGCATGTTCTATACCGAGTTTATCATAGAGGGTGCCGACTATGACATCTTCTTGAGGACGAGGCTGATGTAAGTACCCAAATCTGGCTCATGCCTTCCGGTTAATTTTCCCGGCAATTCCGGTAATTTTTCTGGTAATTCCCCGGATTTTCCTAAAGTTCCGGAACAATTCCGGAACTGTTCCAAGCCTTTTAAGGGCTGAAGGAAATGCTTGGTGATTAAGAAACACGTTTTTCTTAATCCCAAAACCCTTCTAGAAGACTGCCACCTTGCATGTTTCTAGAAAAATCCAGATTTGGCTACTTATGTCGTGCGACATAACCAGCCAGGAAGAGTTCTAGAAGGCTGCCACCTTGCATGTTTCTAGAAGAATCTGTAGTGGCTACTTATGTCGTGCGACATAACCAGCCAGGAAAAGTTCTAGAACCATGCCACCTTGCATGTTTCCAGAAGGAATACAGTCATGGCTTGTTATGTCGTGCGACATAACAAGCCCATGCAGGCAGCCTATAAATAGAGGCCTTCACCTCTCATTTTCACACACCTCTTCCACCCCTCAGTCCCCCTCTATAGGGAATACGCTCCAGAAGCCTCCTCTCTCCTCACATACCCCTCAAATCAACCTAATCCTCCCAAATCCATCCCACACACACTTCCCACACACACACTTCCCACATACATCAAGAAATCAAGGAGTTCCCAAGGATCCAAGGCCTGAACTCAGTCTCCGGAGGAGGACGCTAGAAGGCTCCTATATCTAACTTGATATAGGAGTTGTGGATCTTCAAGGGTAACGAGTTTCTACCCCTTTTCCACTCTCTATTTTCCTTTGAATATGAAATCTATGTGTTACATGCATTGATAATATAGTATTCTGATTAAAGTTGCATGCTTTAGCTTCATATTACCCAGATCCACATTTTATTTCATTACATTTCATATAAAATCTTCGTTTTGACTTGGTTTTTGCATGAACACTCAAGATGAGTGTGGATCCCTCATATCCACACCCTCTTGAAGTGTTCATTATTTGATAAATATGCTCTATGAGATTTGTTTGTGAAGTAACTTGACCATTTTGGTGCCTTGTTACCTCTGCAAATCTCAGTTGTAAAGCCTCTGCAAAATGGCTAGTTATGTCACGCGACATAGGCAGCCTATGTCGTGCGACATAAGTAGCCGGTTTTCGAAGCTTCACGGTTTCAAGTCGTAATCTGATGTTAACCCCCTTTAAGCTATAACCGATGTCTATCTCGCAATTTAGATAGTATCTATGTACATACTATGTCATCTTTTCATTAAAATATCATTCTCATACATAAAGATGCATCCTTTACACCTAAATCCCATTTTTCATGCATTAAAATCATTCCTTTTCCATTTTAAATCCCTTTTCACATTAAAGATGCACTCTTTGCACAAAGATCATTTCTTTACATAAAAAACATCCATTTGCAATCAAATGCATCATTTTCAAACCAAAAATGCCATCTTTTTGCTAAAATATCATTTTTACATGCATTTCCCCTTTTCCCCAACCTTGGAATGGACCGGTGTAAAAGTTCTCATCTTTGCATCGTTCCTTCCATTAAAGGTTCATGATTTCTTTAGGAAAAGGATAACCTTGAACCCTATATCTCCAATTATCGCTTAAGAATGAGTATGAAGCCTCTATACGGGCTCGACCATCTTAAAGCGTAGGATTGATGGGCTAAGGACATTCCTTCCTAAAGAACCTCATCTTTGGCCCAAAAGAGAGTCATTCTCTCGATCTCGCAAGTCCCAAGGGTCCCGAGGCTTAAAAATGCGATGATCATAAGTCATAAGATGAGGACGGGATCATAATCCCAAATACATAAATTCCAAGGAATCCCGAGCGACAACCAACAAATGGTTTGTACGTCCGGAAGACAACTTGGGACATTCCCCCCTTTATTTTCAAACACATGCACACAAAGAAAGCACGCAAGCAAACACGATTAATGAAATCTAGGGAGACTTGCTCCGGCAAGGCACTTTGGGTGAACGCCAAACGTTCTTCCCAAGGGGTAACTTAACCTCCGAACCCATAAAACCTTTTTTTCAAAGTTTTGAGGTAATCAAAATGGCGTGGCGACTCCGTTTTTCAAATAACTCGGATGTCTTCAAACTCGCGTGAATTCCAATAAACAAAAATTTTGGGCACACATTCACAGTTTGGCGACTCCGCTGGGGATAATCCCAAAGGAGAAAAGCTTTATTTTCAAAACAAAAGTCGATACTTGGTATATAGGTGGACCCCACTTACCCTTCCTGTATCGCTCCCTAACCCGGGGCTTGGGATAACAAGGTGGTTTAACAATCCCACGTACCAGTATCCCTTTTTCGAAAAAAAAATAATTTTGAAACAAAAAATAAATAAATAAAAGAAAGCTTTTCCCTTTGAGTGGGTTAGACTCCCATCGCCGATTTCATTAATCGTGCTTGCTTTCTTTTACCATGCATTGCATCATTTGCATCTTGGAATCTGTGCATACTTTGAACGGGAAATAACCCGAAAAATAGCAAAAGGAGTGGAACCTGGAAAATTGATCCATGCAGTCGTACGGCTAATCCTCATAGGATTCTGACCATACGACCTCAGTGGCAATTCCACCAGGAAAAATCATGGTTAATCTGGCAGTCCTAGCAGCTTGGGGCTATTCAGCTCCATGGTGGGGCTCCCAGAAAAATTTACGTGCTTATGTGTTGCATTTTCCCCGTCCCGAAAATCATTCCTTTAAAACACATTTATGAAAATCTCTGTTTTAACTCAAAAAGGAACATTTTTAGGAGACCGCACACTACGCGCACCTGATATATCCTGTACACTTTTGCACGCACGTCCTTCAAACCCGAGGGTGGTTCAGTGCAGATCACGGACAGCCTTACGATGCTCCCGGGCGCGCACGGAATCATCCCAACCTCCCCATGGCAGCCAGTGTCGACCAATGCACAGTCCGTGTCACACGTTTCAAAAAACCGTGACTTTTGGTTGGTTTTTGGTCTAGTCCGTGTCATATAGCCCAGTTGCATACCCTCGTAAAGGTCAAACCTTAGTTCATAACGGAAGAAGAACTCTGCCAAAATTCCGACAAGGAAAAATTGGCGAGATCTCGACTCCGACATTGACTATTGACCTTGACCCGCACGGAATGCGTAAGAGTCAAGACCGAGTCTTTGCCAACAAATCAAAAGATCTTTCGCTCAAGCGAAGCTCTGCCAAAATTCCGACAAGGAAAAATTGGCAAGATCTTGACCGGCATTGACTTCGATTCCGACTCACGCACTGCGTATGCAACGAAGTTCAATGTGACACTGTGTCATCCGGCTTTTGCCGCCCGACCCATGCCTATTATATTCTCGGACATTACCAAAAGTCAAAAACCGTCATTCGCTCAAGCGAAACTCTGTCAAAGATCCGTCGAGGCAGAGAGACGAGACTTTCACGGTATTGCCTTGACTATAATCCGCATCGCTCGTGCGTTGAAAGGTCCTATGACCCGCTAGACCCGATAGGAGCGTTCTTTACTCTCGGTCGGTGGGATCCGCGTGCCCTATAGGACCCTCGCCCGGGGCTGTCCACCCTGGGAGGTCGAAATACAGGTGGAATACGAGGGGCTTATAGACGTAGTGACGGAACCCACTGATCCAGGATCTAGAGTAGTTGCGAAAAAGAAGGGCAAACCCCCTTTTCCAACCAAATAGAAATAAATAAAAGACATTGTTTTAAGTAAATTTGAACAATTAATGTAATCATAATTGCATTTTCCTATCTCTGATATCCCTAATCGGGACCTCCTCGGTCCGATTTCCGATTTTCTATTCAGACCTTTCGCGGTCAAATCCCTAATCGAGACCTCCTCGGTCCGATTTCCGATTTTCTATCTCGACCCTTCACGGTCAAATCCCCAATCGAGACCTCCTCGGTCCGATTTCCGATTTTCTATTCCGACCTTTCACGGTCAAACCCTAATCGAGACCTTTTCGGTCCGATCTCCGATTTCCTCATCCCGACCTTTCATGGTCAAATCCCTAATCGAGATCTTTTCGGTCCGATCTCCGTTTTCCTTATCCCTACCTTTCATGGTCAAACCCTAATCGAGACCTCTTCGGTCCGATTTTTGATTTTCTTATCCCGACCTTTCATGGTCAATCTTTAATCGAGACCTCCTCGGTCCGATCTCCGATTTCCCGAATCGACTTTTCATGGTCAAATCCTTAATCGTGACCCCCTTCGGTCCGATCTCTATTTCCAATCTTGACCTTTCAAGGTCTCATCTTTTCCGATCAATTAGGATTAGGAGAAAATGCGTTTCGAGCAAAAGTTAAAGCGATAAGGGAATGTTACTTGAGCCTTCAGCCTAAACACTTACCTTCGAGTCTAAACCTTACCTATCCCCGAGTCTAAACCTTACCTATCCTAAACCTTGCCTATCCCTTTCCCGCAGCGAAAAAGAAGTGAGCGAGAGTACTGGGTCAGCGGCTTTTCAGTTCAGACAGTTCATCAGCTCAGAGAGTCAGAATGGCAGATTTGACAGAAAACAGTGAGGGTATGGGAAATCAGATGATTAGGAAGGAAGAGTTAGTCCTGGCTTTGGAAAATGCCCAGAAGGATCATGAAGAGCAGCTGTCATTGCTCATCGGTGCTCTTCGCCGCAATGGAATCCAAGTAACAATTGAGTCCAACGGTTCTCTGGTAGTGGTCGAAGATGAGACTCCAGGAGTAGCCATCTCAGTTCCCCCAGCCTATAACCAATACCTTCCTCCATCCACATATGATCCCTTGCCAAGGACCACTTCTCCTCAGTCCTTTCCAACATCCCAGCTCATCAGGGCCCCATTGCCCTCAGCTTCTCAGAACGGATTGGATTTCACCCCACTTATCCCTCAGTCTCAGCAATACCTGCCAGTTTATGCTCCAACCTCACATAATCAGTTTGAGATATGTGGCTATGTTCTGAAGCCCCTATACCCGCCTGAATGTGATCATGAGTTACCAAAAGATGAACCGAGTTTTCAGCTGTTACCTACCGGACTTAATGAATTCAGCCGTCAGTTCGCTACTACAAGTCCTGTTGCCAGTTCCGGTAGCCCAAGAGTCCCCGTTGACCCCTATGTGGCAATGTTGATGGAGCAAGTGAAACAGATGCAAGAGAAGCTTGACCTCATGATGAGTATCAATACTCCCTTGACCCAAGATGTCGGACCAGGCAAGGAAATGACTCCACCGAGCATAACCCAATACCAAGCAGCAACCGTACCTGGCTCAGCACCAGTACCTCACAAAGGAAAGAATGTCACAGCTTCCTTCAGCCAAATCCAACAGTGGAACCAATTGGACAATGGGAATGCGAGTCTTGAGAATAACAAGGTCCCCCGAAAACCTCGCTCCTTTCACTTTAACAATACAGAGATGCCTTTAAGCAAGATTACGGAAGAGCTAGTGAAAGAAAAAGCTGATAAAGCCACGGAGAATTGGAAGCCCGGGAACCCCGGTATCGGAATGGACGAGACCAAACAACTGTCGCTTCCATCAATACCATGGGCACAACACTGACAATTGCACCGCTTTGAGGCATGAGATCCAAAAGTTGATAGAAGATGGGAAGCTTGAGAACCTCCATGGGCCAAAGACAGAAAGTTATGACAAGAGGTCAATTCAAGAAGTGCAAGGTCGAAACGTCGGCTGATGACTTTGGGATGCCCATGAGCAAAGTTTTCAACGATTTGGTGAAACGAAGCCTTCTCACACCTCTCGAGAATCATAAGCCAAGAAACCCAAGTAGAGTTGACGGGGCCAAGTTACGTGAGTACCACAAGCATTATGGTCATGTGACAGACAAGTGTGTGGAGGCGAAGAAAGAAATTCGGTGGGCGATCTACGAAGGAAAGCTCAAGCTCCTGGCGAGTCCAACCCGTGAAGAGTAGCTAGACTAGGGTTTACCTATCCTTAAAAAAAAAAAAAGAAAAAGGGAAGAAAAAGAAAAATAGTCTCTCAGTCAACCTTCATAGGTCCTAGTATTTTTTCCTTTCAATTAAGTCCTCTACGGACATTGTATTAAATCTTCAATTTTCTATAAAAGAGTCTTCTTCTTTTCTTGCTAGACTTAAGACATTATTTGCACACCTACATTACATTTAATGAAATGGTTTTATTTTATATGATCACTTGCATTGCTCAACGAACAATCTCTCGAAATAATTAACATTCTGATTAATCGGTGTGAGAAAGTCAACTAATGCCACCAAGCCATACACTTTCCTCACCCCGCAAAAGGCCTTCATCAAAGCCATACACTTTCCCAAACCATGTCCACCTTCATCTTGACCAAGTCAACGACGGCGACAACATCAAGGAACGACAAAAAAGGCCACTCAGCTTCGAAAGATTGACCCCGTGTCGACAACAACCTAGGGGCTTGGCTTAGACTTCAAGGGTATCAAGAATGTTCAAGCAGGGGCTCGCCTTGGTCCTCATGTGCTCCAGAAAATAAAAAAAAAAGAAGAAAAATCTTAGTGCAAAAAGAGTAATGCCCAGCTAGGCTGAAAATCCCAAAAAAAGGGCAGTCTAGGCAAAAAAACGGGGTTGCACATAAAAAAAGAAGAATAAAAAATCTTAGTGCAAAAAGAGTAATGCCCAGCTAGGCTGAAAATCCCAAAAAAGGGCGGTCTAGGCAAAAAACAGGGTTGCACATAAAAAAAAAAAATGAGGCCAAGGACCCAGCACCGCCCATCAAAAGCTTGACGGACAGGCAAAATCAAAGCTCAAAGAATGAAAGTTGTCGATAACAATGGGGCGGTCGAAGCAAAAGCAGAAGCATTTCATGAGCCTTTAGGCATATGCAAGTCCTTTCTCCCAATGAAAGACGAGAATCAGAAAGCAATTGAAGCAGCCGTCCAAGAATGACTTGGTCAAGGAATCATCCCGAGGCCCAAGCCTCATCATCCAGTCTTTTCATCCGAGCCTTTTCACTAAAAGGAACCACAAATCCCATTTCCCAAAGCCAAACACAGTCCGGCCAAGGCCGAACTACGGCGACCTGAGCTCCTCACAATGAGGGGAACGTAGGCAACCAGCGATGGTCCGGTCATAAGCATATCCAAATTCCTGAAAACCCGGTCTCATCAAATGACCCCTCCCATAGACACAGCCAAATTCCTGAAAACCCGGTCTCATCAAATGACCTCTCCCATAGACACAGTCAGATCCCAGAAAACCCGGTCTCATTAACGACCTCCCTATACACAAACTTTTCTTTCACACCAGCCAACTTTGATCCGCGACATTGGTTGACTTTCTCCTCATGATTAATAAGAATGTCTCTTCATATCGAAATTAGCGGTTGAATAACCCGAACATTAATAAAGGGTTTTAAGCAATCTTGTGATCATTGTAAATAAAACAAGTTTTCAGATGTCTTGACAAGTCTTCCTTTTCTACATCTTAGGAAAGATAGCGCTAAACACTGATTTTACGTCGGCGGGGGCTTCCATACACTTTTACCAACCTTTCTACGCTTATACTCTCTCAAAAGAGTCAGACCCAAAGCGAGCTTTTGTGCCTACATCGAATAAGGCCATCAAAATAACACAAGATCGGGATCTATTCCCACCTTTCGAAAAATATGCCCCTGCATGTATAAATTTCTAAGATTATTGTCTTTCACATTTCCTTTAGGATGACTGATCGACTAAGGAAAATAAAAAAAAATAATAAAAAAAAAGACAGAGAGAGAAGGATAGGTTTTCCCTCTTCTGCCACAATTCGCATTAGGGCTGCCTCGAAAACTCTGTCAAAGCATTCCTTTAAACTGGGGCTTCTTTAGCCATCTTCGGGGTTCGCATCGGGTTCTTCACTAGGTCCTTAGATGGGTTCAGTTTTGTTCAGATCAACCTCAGGATCACTTCCGCAGTACCAGTCATATTGGGAGTTTCGCTAGGTCACCAGACTGGGGCTTCGCCAAGTCACTTCGCCTACTCAGTTCATTCAACCGGGGCTTTGCCAAATGAAAGGATCTTTCCTTGCTTTAGTAAGATATTGGGGCTTTGCAGAAAGTTTTTCCTCAGACCGGGGCTCCGATAAGTCACATCCATCCCTAGAAAAGAAGTTTGGTCACTCCAACATCTGCTTTGGTTGTAAAAGCATGTCAGCATCAGCTTCAAGCGCCAGAGTTTAAGAAAAGGACTTTAGTCAAGACCCGAGGTTTAAACCCAGTCTCAGCCCAAGAAGGAATTCTCGTCCACGTTGACAACATCTCAATAAAAGCAGTAGTTCAGTCCACACCCAAGGAATACGATCCCACTTGCTTGAAACCCGTCTTTAACAATTTCCAAATACATTCCCTATGTGCATCCAGCCCAGTCCCTACCATGTTTCCAAGAGAAAAATCATCCCTAGGCTCAAGTAACGTGCCAATTGCTAATGATAACGTTTTCTCCCAAAAGCGCCTTCGTTACTTCCGTTATAAAGAGATAACGCTAGGCGACAGTTTCCTAATTGTCAAAAATCCAACTTTGGCTACCTCTATCACAGATCGAGAAGTATGCTCAAGTTTTCCAGTTATAGCTGCCTCTATCTACTCGATAGTGACGTAAGCTTTAGCTTCCTCAGGTGACGACCTCCACTAATCGTCAAAACCTCAAGAATCCTAGACATCGTTCCTAAACTGTCTAGGTAAAGTTTGAACTACGATCAAGGCTTGATTCCTCCGGGATACGTAGGTAGCCTTTCATAAAGGTTCAGCCATCTGACCACATTGGTCACCTTTTCCCTTCTCCATTCTCCAAGGGAGCGTAAGCTTTTCATAAAAGTCCAATTTTGTGACCGTATGGGCCACCTCTTTTGATTTGGAACATTCCTATGAAGGATTGGTTGCTTGACCTCCTAGGTCACCCCATTTCCATCCTTAAGGGACCAATATCTCTTTGCCATTGTCCTAAGGAGACCAGGTTTGTGACCTATTTGGTCACCCAATTCCAACCTGTGTCAGCAATTCCACTCAAGGCCAAAAGGTAAGAGAAGTGCAGCCTTGGCTACTTATGTCACGCGACAAAAGCGGCCGATTGGCTACTTATGTCGTGCGACATAATAAGCCACATCGTACATCGCAATCGGCCAGCTTCCCTGCTTTCCCTGTGGCACTCCCGACTTGTCAAAAGCTGCAAATACCATCCATTCACCTCTCAAATGCATAAGGAAGGGTTCATTTACCCCATATATACACTCATGCATTCATTTACAAGCTAAAAATTCATCCAAGTCATCCATTCAAACCATTTGTACATACAAAGTAGATCAAGTCCAAAAGTTGTGCATAAAAAAAATAATAACATGTGTTTTCCCCAAAGGGGGTACAATAGCCAAAAAGTCATAAATGTCTAAGGGGAAAGGGGGCTACTCTGAATCCTCTCCATCACCCTCTTCATCACCCTCCTCATCTCCATCCTCGTCGTCATCCTCAGCCTCCTCTGGCTCATCGTCAGGATCGTCCGAAGGTGCCTCGTAGGCTATGGTCTCCGTGCGGTAATAGTCGTCGAGCTCGGTGATAACAGTGGAGTCAAGCTCATAGTCCGTGGCCGTCTCAGCTCCGTCCTCATCCTCATCATCATCATCAATCTCAATGGGTCTGTAAAGAGGCACATTTGCAGTCTTTGTCCGAGGCGTCGGTCCTCTAGTGCTCCCGCTAGTGCCCACGTCATCAGAGCGGCTCTTCTTCCTTCTCGGTTGGCCGGGTGGAGAGATATCAATCGAACCCCGTGACCGGCACCGATTCTTCCGAAACTCATGCCTTTCTCGGAGCTTGCCAATCATGCCCACGGCGCCGGTATATGCCCCGGTCAAGTGCCCGTAAGCTCGAGCCGACACTGCTACAAGCATGACATAATAAGTGTCGAATACGGTTCTTGATAACGAGAGAGAGATGCAAGCAATCCAAAGAGGCGTAAGGAGCAATACTTACGGATCTAGAACCTCGCGGGAGCACCGGATGAGGATGAGTGCAGGACATATCAATGTGAGCTCGCCTCATGCGACCGCCACCCCGATAATCAATGAAAGTCGGGGCAAAGGAGGTCTAGCAACATAGCCGCCAAAGGCCCCACGCTATGAGCGCCATAACCAACCCCGGGTCTGTGGAGACCGAAGATGCATGGCCACGTACATAGTATAGTCCCCCTCTCGTGTGTAAAGATGTGCCGCCATGCCTACGATCAAAGCATCTACATTCTCCAACCGGGCGAGGCAACCACATCCTAGCCGGAGGATCATCGGGGATCCGAGCGTGCCTATTCGGCCCATGCCTTGTCTATACACCCTCTCTCCTAGATACAAGGCGTCTCCGGACAAGCCCACCAGTAGCTTGCGACACTCGTGAAGTGCGCGGCGTGATCTAAATCCAAAGCGCCATAACGACCAGCCCAGGGAACAAGCTCATCCTCTCGTGGAACCCCTCTCGGGCATGTCAACGTATCATGATAAGAAGCGGTAATCCTGCACCTCGAGCCCTCCGGCGTCACGGGTTCTGTTTCTGGCATCCTTCGTCCACCGACGAAGAGCAGAAAAGTGGTGGCAGGAAACTCATCCTTGATCTGCCACTCATAACAGCCAAAATACTCGTATGCCCAAGCCTGAAAAGGAGAAGAAGGAGTCAAAACAGGGAAAATAAGGGATATAATGAAATGCGCAAAAGAAAAGAAATCAAGGTGAGAGAATACCTCAAAAGCCAGATGAAAGCAGGTGAAGTACTTCGCCTTCCCTCGGCTGACGTCATCTGGGGCCAAATACATCTCGGCTAAGGCCGCTCCCCAGGACGTATTCCCGACGGTATCCCATGCCCTCGCAGCTCCAACGGTGAAATCAAAGCAGTGGATGCGCCGTTGATGAACAAAGATGTCGGAAAAGCCCACCCATACAAAAGCTCTAGCCAATCTCTCGGCTCTCGGCCGGCTCTCAATGGGATCATCTACCACACAGTGTAGTCCCCGCTCTCGCCCTGAATCGTGCCATGTAGCACCCCAACTCATATCCATTCCCCTTCTTGATCCGGGGAACGAAACCAAGTAAGCCCATAAAATCATCATCGCAATAGGCCGGGCTCAACTCCCGTACATGGGCTCCTCTATGTAGAGCGGCTCATCCGTAAAAGGCACCCTGTGATGACCGCAAAGTCCGGAGTGAGCGTGCGTCTCACCCCAAGAGAAGTGAAATGAGTGAGTGGTCTCCCACCGTAACTCTCTGAATGCCCTCACTAGATCCACACTCCTCTCGAGTGCCCCCGATGGCCTTCGCCATCTCAAAAATTGCCCTAGCCCGGCGTAAATCAGGCCCTTAGGCGAGTCCGCCTGCTCCTGGCTACCCGGCAAGCTATCCCATAGCCTGCCAATCACCTCAGGGGAGCCACGGGTGCGCAATCCCTGCAAGAAAACATGGCACAAATATTAATATTTCGTGCTATGAAAAATAGGTCAAAACCTATCATCTAAGAGCATGCATTCTAGTATCACAGTTCCTAGGTCAATCTATGTTCACATGCCAGTTCATGTCAATAGCACGCCTAAAAAAATCGGTTCAAATCAATTTCGCCCAAATTGAAAGAAATTTTCAAAAAAAAAACCTAGGTTTCTTACCTCTTCCTTCTTCCGAACATCCGAAGTATGCTCATCGAGCTGTGGGTAGAAATATCCTCTTGGTGCTTCCGGAAGAAACGGCCGTTGATTCCTTTGAACCCCCTTTCTTCGAGTAGCTAAGTTGGCATGTTGAGAAGCCCTCTTGGTCGGATAGAGCCTAGGAGGCATTTTCCAAGTTGAATCGAACTAAAGATTTGTTTGATTTCTCTAGATCCCTCTCAAATCGCCCTCTGAGATTGCTCTCCCTCTTCTCGCCGTCGCCTCCCTCTCAATTTCAAGTCTAAATTAATTTCAAAATGGCGACTGTGCGATTTTTAATAAATCTGTTCACCTGGCCTATTATGTCGTGCGACATAATAAGCCTCTGTGGCTTGTTTTTACAATTTTGCCCCTGAAGGCTCCATTTTACAAATTTTGTCCCCCGTAGGCCTGTTTTGTCCTTTGTGCCACTGGCATTTTCAATCAAATTTTCCCTCCAATGCCCCCCGAGGCTTATTTTACAAGTTTACCCCCTCGTGGCTCATTTTATTTGCCTTTAGCATTTTTAATTCACTTCTTTTACAAAAAATTATCAGGATACATCCGACTTTCTTTACAAAAAATCATCGAGTCCTTCTTACTTCTTTAGTCTCTGTTTTTTTTTCCGTCATAAAGAAATAAAGTCATCTAGCTTTAGTAAAGAAATAACGTCGTAAGCTTTAGCTTCCGTTAGAATGAAATAATGTTAGGTCAGAACTCTAAATTTGTGCAACCACTATCCGCGAATAGTGACGAATGCCCAAGTTATTTCAATTTGTGCAACCACTATCCGCGAATAGTGACGAATGCCCAAGTTATTTCAATTTGTGCAACCACTATCCGCGAATAGTGACGAATGCCCAAGTTATTTCAATTTGTGCAACCACTATCCGCGAATAGTGACGAATGCCCAAGTTATTTCAATTTGTGCAACCACTATCCGCGAATAGTGACGAATGCCCAAGTTATTTCAATTTGTGCTACCACTATCCGCGAATAGTGACGAATGCCCAAATCATTTCAATTTGTGCTACCACTATCCGCGAATAGTGACGAATGCCCAAATCATTTCAATTTGTGCAACCACTATCCGCGAATAGTGACGAATGCCCAAGTTATTTCAATTTGTGCAACCACTATCCGTGAATAGTGACGAATGCCCAAGTTATTTCAATTTGTGCAACCACTATCCGCGAATAGTGACGAATGCCCAAGTTATTTCAATTTGTGCAACCACTATCCGCGAATAGTGACGAATGCCCAAGTTATTTCAATTTGTGCAACCACTATCCGCGAATAGTGACGAATGCCCAAGTTATTTCAATTTGTGCTACCACTATCCGCGAATAGTGACGAATGCCCAAATCATTTCAATTTGTGCTACCACTATCCGCGAATAGTGACGAATGCCCAAATCATTTCAAATTGTGCTACCACTATCCGCGAATAGTGGCGAATGCCCAAATCATTTCAAATTGTGCTACCACTATCCGCGAATAGTGGCGAATGCCCAAATCATTTCAAATTGTGCTACCACTATCCGCGAATAGTGGCGTATGCCCAAATCATTTCAACTTGTGCTACCACTATCCGCGAATAGTGACGAATGCTCAAGTTTCCCAACTTAAGTTACCTCTATCTCCGTCATAAAGAGATAGTGCCGTAAGCTCTTGCTTCCTCGGTGTGACAAACCCTCCGAATTGTCAAAATCTCAAGGATCCTAGACATCGTTCCTAACTATCTAGTGATGCTTGAACTACGATCAAGGCTTGATTCCTCCGGGATACGTAGGTAGCCTTTTATAAAAGGTCCAGCCATTCGACCACTTTGGTCACCCTGTTTCTTTGTCACTCCTCAGTGATAAAGCGCCCCTTCATAAAAGTTCAAATATTCGACCACCTGGGTCACTCCTAGCATATCCCCAGTAGGATCAATTGCTTGACCTCCTAGGTCATTTTCTCTTCTTTTTCCCAAAGAAGAGACCGTTTCTCTTCTTCCTTCCCAATGCGGATCCTAATCCCGAACTACGGCCTGGCTTGATTCCTCCGGGATACGTAGGTAGCCTTCCAAATGGTTCAGCCACTCGACCACCTTAGTCTCCCAATCCGTCTCGGCATTCGCCGCATCGGATCCTTTTCTATCGACAACCCCACTCGCCTTGCAAGTGACGTTGCCGAGGGCTTCTGTAAGTACCCAAATCGCTCATGCCTTCCGGTTAATTTTCCCGGCAATTCGGTAATTTTTCCGGTAATTCCCGGATTTTCCTAAAGTTCCGAACAATTCCGGAACTGTTCCAAGCCTTTTAAGGGCTGAAGGAAATGCTTGGTGATTAAGAAACACGTTTTTCTTAATCCCAAAACCCTTCTAGAAGATCGCCACCTTGCATGTTTCTAGAAAAATCTGCATTTGGCTACTTATGTCGTGCGACATAACCACCAGAAGAGTTCTAGAAGGCTGCCACCTTGCATGTTTCTAGAAGAATCTGCAGTGGCTACTTATGTCGTGCGACATAACCACCAGAAATGTTCTAGAACCATGCCACCTCGCATGTTTCCGGAAAGGAATACGATCATGGCTTGTTATGTCGTGCGACATAACAAGCCCATGCAGTGTACCTATAAATAGAGGCCTTCACCTCTCATTTTCACACACCTCTTCCACCCCTCGGCCCCCTCTATAGGGAATACGCTCCGTAAGCCTCCTCTCTCCTCACATACCCCTCAAATCAACCTAATCCTCCCAAATCCATCTCACACACACTTCCCACACACACACTTCCCACATACAGCAAGAAATCAAGGAGTTCCCAAGGATCCAAGGCTCGAACTCGCCTCCTGAGGAGGACGCTAGAAGGCTCCTATATCTAACTTGATATAGGAGTTGTGGATCTTCAAGGGTAACGAGTTTCTACCCCTTTTCCACTCTCTATTTTCCTTTGAATATGAAATCTATGTGTTACATGCATTGATAATATAGTATTCTGATTAAAGTTGCATGCTTTAGCTTCATATTACCCAGATCCACATTTTATTTCATTACATTTCATATAAAATCTTCGTTTTGACTTGGTTTTTGCATGAACACTCAAGATGAGTGTGGATCCCTCATATCCACACCCTCTTGAAGTGTTCATTATTTGATAAATATGCTCTATGAGATTTGTTTGTGAAGTAACTTGACCATTTTGGTGCCTTGTTACCTCTGCAAATCTCAGTTGTAAAGCCTCTGCAAAATGGCTAGTTATGTCACGCGACATAGGCAGCCTATGTCGTGCGACATAAGTAGCCGGTTTTTCGAAGCTTCACAGTTTCAAGCTGTAATCTGATGTTAACCCCCTTTAAGCTATAACCTGATGTCTATCTGCAATTTAGATAGTATCTATGTACATACTATGTCATCTTTTCATTAAAATATCATTCTCATACATAAAGATGCATCCTTTACACCTAAATCCCATTTTTCATGCATTAAAATCATTCCTTTTCCATTTTAAATCCCTTTTCACATTAAAGATGCACTCTTTGCACAAAGATCATCTCTTTACATAAAAAACATCCATTTGCAATCAAATGCATCATTTTCAAACCAAAAATGCCATCTTTTTGCTAAAATATCATTTTTACATGCATTTCCCCCTTTTCCCCAACCTTGGAATGGACCGGTGTAAAAGTTCTCATCTTTGCATCGTTCCTTCCATTAAAGGTTCATGATTTCTTTAGGAAAAGGATAACCTTGAACCCTATATCTCCAATTATCGCTTAAGAATGAGTATGAAGCCTCTATACGGGCTCGACCATCTTAAAGCGTAGGATTGATGGGCTAAGGACATTCCTTCCTAAAGAACCTCATCTTTGGCCCAAAAGAGAGTCATTCTCTCGATCTCGCAAGTCCCAAGGGTCCCGAGGCTTAAAAATGCGATGATCATAAGTCATAAGATGAGGACGGGATCATAATCCCAAATACATAAATTCCAAGGAATCCCGAGCGACAACCAACAAATGGTTTGTACGTCCGGAAGACAACTTGGGACATTCCCCCCTTTATTTTCAAACACATGCACACAAAGAAAGCACGCAAGCAAACACGATTAATGAAATCTAGGGAGACTTGCTCCGGCAAGGCACTTTGGGTGAACGCCAAACGTTCTTCCCAAGGGGTAACTTAACCTCCGAACCCATAAAACCTTTTTTTCAAAGTTTTGAGGTAATCAAAATGGCGTGGCGACTCCGTTTTTCAAATAACTCGGATGTCTTCAAACTCGCGTGAATTCCAATAAACAAAAATTTTGGGCACACATTCACAGCTGAGGAACCCGCAGGTGCATCACAGGGAGGGCGAGGGTCCTGGATATCCCCGAGACTACCCGCTCCCTCGAGCTAGGCTGGCGTATGAGGGGCTAGATGGTTCTCGCAGGCGGTTGGTGATCCCTCTTCCGGATGAGATGAGGCCTCGGTATAGATTGGACCCCAATGCTACGGTGAGTGCTTTTGATTTTCTATATTTGATAGTAGCATTCTACAAATGTTGCATCTGTGCTGTCTGTTTGTCTTTCGACGACTTTCCTGGTTTGCAGGTGTCTGGCCGTACGTACAATCAGGCCGTGAGACAGTTGGACGGGTGGGCCAACTACGCTAGGAGGCTTGTGGAGTTCCTGCGGTGCAATTCCCGGAGGAGTGCGGCTGTACATGAGCCGAGGCCGTCTAGGACGAGAGGGCCGTATGCCTCCACGGCTGGTGGAGCGGACTTCACGCAGGGGTTCGGCCAGTTCTATGGCGAGACGACGGGGTTCGGAGCTCGTCACCCTTCGTACTCGGGGCACGAACAGGGAGAGTCCTCGAGTTCGCAGGCGCAGAGGCGGCCTTTCTCGTATTCTCGCCTGGAGGAATTTGGAGATTACTTGTTCTCGACGGATCCGGCTGCTGCGGGGCAGTACATTGAGTGCTCGGATGACGAGCAGGACTCTGAGTAGTCCTCTTTTGTTGATTTATTTTTAGACAAAATGTGTGTATTGTCCAAAACAAATTGACTTGTACTTGAAAAGGGCCTTTGAGGTGAAACTTGTATTTTGCACATTTATTTAGTGATTACCTTCTTTTATTTTCGACAAATAAGCAAGTAGGCTGATCAAAAATAAATAATGAAACATGCAAAAAAATTTGAACTGGTCAAAATTTATGTCTATATGCACTATTATTTAATTAGTTGCACTGTTGCATGAGCCCGGGGCGGAAGTGGTGTTGGCAGTGGTTGATTGAAACCATGGGTGCACGCAGTTTCAAGGAGGCTTGAACAGGATTTAGATTGGAAATGTTTCCAAATTGAAAGCAGCTAGCTACAGAGTTGACCCAGTCAACTTGAGAAACAGTCCGGCCGGACTTGGACTCGATTTCCAGATTCTTTAAATTGCAGTTCAGCTTTGCAATTTGTGAAAACTGCATGTTTGCTTCGATCCATCAACTGAATTTCTTTCTTAAATTCCTCAAGATTTTCTTTGCTCTTTCTATGGCTCCATTTCCTAGGCTATCGTCTCAGATGCAAGAGCGATACCTGGACAATTTCCAGTCGTGGGTACGGCACCACACGAGGCAAAGCAAGGGCTTTTTCGAGGGTTGTTACGGGATGAAATCTGTTTGGGCTTTGAAGGAGCTCATGCCAGATTGGGATCTTTTGAGAGCTGCGGCTCGCTACTGGGATGTGCGGAGGCATGTGTACAACTTTTCGTACAACGATATTACTCCCACGTTTGAAGATTTCTGGGCCATTTTAGGAGGACCTGAGACGGAACAGCTAGTTCTTCCCTTGGCGGGTGGCATGGCCACTGTTGAGAAGTTAGTGTCTTTGCTTGGCGTTTCAGCCGAAGAAGCATACGGGATGCTAATACTGAACACAGACTATGCTGATATTTTGGGGCTGCCCGATAAATTTGCCGGTGTTGAGGGGATCATCTTTGCGTGGGACGCGTTTGCTCTGTGCGCAATTGCCACTTTGTTCACATTTATGTCCCTGGGTGTGTGCCATCACAGTGTACTGGACCTGGTAAGGTAGTGCCGAAACGGGGGAGACATCGTGCCTTTGGTCCTGGGCGAAATGTTCTTGGGCATAGGTCGGATGGCGACCAGCAGCCGATACATGTAGGGAGGGAGTCCCGCTATGCTCACTATGTGGTTGAGGGAGTGACTGCAGATGATGCCCGAGGTGTCAGTGTCTTGTGACCCTTGGTCCTTTTCTCAGCATCCACTGGTGATAGGGGGCTATCAGCCTGAACTGGAGCTCTGGATGGCCAGACTCCGCATGTATCACTTGCGATGGTGGGTTCCTTATTGGAAGTTACAGACTTGTCGGATCGCTCAGGAGGGTCTTCTGGTTGTCAGAGTACCGGGGTTATCCCAGACGTCTTTCTATATTTCCTCATTGGTGTTGTGACAGTACGGGCTGGAGCAGGTGCCACTGACGGGTTTGGTTCATGCTGCTACCTTCGAGGTGGGATCTCTGCTGATGGAAGATCCTTCGACGCTATTGCTTCTCACACGGCTGTGGCAATACACGTCCTTTCCTGCCAGGGTTCTCTTTCACCGGAGAGGGGGCATTGTTCTGTCTACGCATTATCTGAACTGGTACGAAGAGTGTATGGAAGAGACACAGATGGCCATCTTATGGAGATGGAGGGAGCTGTTGGGTGTTGATTACCCTGATGGCTTGATTTTGAGGAGGGCCGAAGCGAGAGCTAACCCTCGGAATCGTACTGGGGACGACATGGCTGACTATGAGGCCAATGCTGATCGGGCGGCCGACCAAAGCACGGTCATGATGACTCGAAGAGAGGCAGCTCAGGATAGAGCTAGGGAAAGGGCTGCGTTGGCAGCTGCTCGTCTGACGGAGGCATCGGGAAGGGTCCCTGAGCCAGGTAGAAAGACTACGGGAATATTCCCTGTGAAGGTGAAGAATACTCGTCGTGGAAAAGGGAAGGGGAAGAAGGATGAAGGACCAAGTACGGGGAACTAGGTTGAACTTGCTATTCGGAGTATCCACCCACTGACATTGCAGACACATTAATTGATTAATGTATTATTTTTGTTTTGCTAGCGTGTAGCGAGTCAAGAGTTGACTGTGCTTGAACTCATCAAAGATTGTTTTAACCGTAATGAATTTGTAGGTTAATTGAAAAGAGTTTTTTGAAACACAAGTAATTGATGCTTATTTGTTTTTTTTTGTATTTTTTTAGATCGAACCAATGATGGCTGCCTACGTTCCCCTTTTACAATTGGACTAAGGGGCTCAGGTCACCGTAGTTCGACACTTTAGGTGAATTTGAGAAAAAACAAAGACAAAAGAAGTGCGGCCCTATTTTTTACCTGGATCATTATCGGGAATGTATCCAGTTGGGTATTACTCTTTTAGAACTTTAATTTTACTGAGGGGTGGTGTATGGGGAAGGAGAGTTGACTCGTGCTCTTCCTCAAACGAAGTATCTGCGGAGCTTGCTTCCGTTCACGGGGTTAACGAAAGGGTTCCCGTCCAAATCTGCTAACTTCATGGCTCCTCCGAAGAAGATTCATTGTACCACGAACGGGCCTATCCAGGTAGGCTCCCACTTTCCGAGGGGATTGGTCTGCGTAGGAGGCTTTTCCTTTAGCACCAAGTCGCCTTCTCTGATGTCTCGGATCTTGACTTTCTTATCAAATGCTTGGTCCATTCTGCTTTGGTAGGCATGAGTGTGATCCATGGCTTTCAATCTGCGCTCGTCGAGTAGAGCAAGTTCATCGTGATGGCTCTGTAGCCATTCGACTTCATTGATCCCGTTTCCCATGAGGACTCGGAGGGATGGAATTTCCAATTCAACTGGTAACATCGCTTCCATTCCGTATGTGAGTGCAAACGGAGTCTCCCCTGTGGCGGTTCTGACTGATGTTCTGTATCCCCAGAGGGCTAAATGTAGCTTTTCGGGCCAGTCCCGACCTCTGGCGGTCATTTTTCTGATTATCATTGCGAGAGTCTTGTTCGCTGCCTCTACTGCACCATTAGTCTGTGGTCTGTAGGGAGAAGACTTGTGGCGTGTGACTCTGAATTCTGTCAATAGTTGGTCACAATCTCCTTCGAAGTGGGTCCCATTGTCAGATATGATCTCGTTGGGCACTCTGTATCGGCACATGATGTTCTCTTTGATGAACTCGGCCACCTTCTTAGAATTCAGTACCTTGTATGATCTGGCTTCTACCCATTTGGTGAAGTAGTCGACTGCGACTAATATGAACTTGTGACCATTGCTCCCTGGCGGAGTGATTTTGCCGATGACGTCGATTCCCCATGTGGCAAAAGGCCATGGTGTAGTCATGCAATATAATTCGTGAGGAGGGATGTGATTAAGGTTGGAGAACCGTTGAGATTTGTCGCAGCTTCGGACAAACTGGATGCAGTCTGTTTCCATTGATATCAAATAGTATCCCACACGGAGGATGATCTGTGTCAATGCTCTGGCGTTCATGTGCGGACCCCAGGTTTCGTTGTGAACTTCGTTCATTAGCTCGCTGGCTTTTTCTTTATTTACACACCGAAGGAGTGGCCCTTGGTGGCGCTTCTTGTACAACATACCCCCCAGAATGACGAAATGGGATGCCAGGCATTTTAATGCCATCATGTTTTTGGCTTTGATCCCTTCTTTATATTTTCCATCTTCACTTGTGAAGGAAGCTTCTCCGTTTTGGAGGTACTGGTAGATTTGATTGTACCAGGGTTCATCGATCGATTCATTTTTTACTTCGATCTCACAACAATAAGCGGGTGTTTCCCGTCTGCCTATTTTGAGGGGTTTTACTGATTTCCCATCGGGAATTTCGACAAGAGATACGAGGGTAGCCAGGGCATCTGCGAAGCAGTTCCTGTCTCTTGGCAAATAGTGGAAAGAGATGTCCTTGAACTGAGCAATGAGCTCCTCCATATACGCGTGGTACTTCTGGAGGCCAGAATCTATCGTCTTCCATTTGTTGGACACTTGATTGATGATCAATGCTGAGTCTCCGTATACTTCCAGTTCTGAGATGTTGCGCTCGAGAGCGGCTTCTAGACCGGCTGCACAAGTTTCATACTCTGCTGCATTGTTGGTTGTTTCAAAATTTAGCTTGATGGCTATGGGAGTGTGCTCGTCCTTGGGATCGACAAGGAGCATTCCGATACCATTTTCCTTCTTGTTGGCTGCCCCATCGAAGAAGAGTTGCCAGCGGTTTGCGCTGTCAAGTGAAAAAATTCCGTCATCCGGAAACTATGGATCAGGACCCTTGGATTCACTGCTTGGGCAGTCTGCCAGCTGATCTTCCATTACTCTGCCCTTTGTTGATTTTATGACCATGTAATTGATGTCGAACTCAGCCAGGAAGAATGACCACTTGGCTAGTCGCATTGACAGGGATGGCTTGTCCAAGAGATATCAGACGGGGTCCATCTTGGAGACCAGGAGCACTGAATGTGACTGCATGTAGTGTTTCAGTTTCCCGACTACCCATACCAAGGCGGTACAAGTTTTCTCTAATGCTGAGTAGCTGAGTTCACTTCCTTGAAGTTTCCGGCTTACAAAGTAGATTGCATGCTAAACCTTGGAATCTTTCTATTCTTGTGCCAGCATTGCTCTGATTGACGTGTCTGTTACTGTCAGGTACAGGAGGAGTGGCTTGTCTTCATGTGGCGGGCACAGAATTGGGGGATTCACCAAGTATGTCTTGATTTTCTCGAAAGCTGCCTGGCACTCGGAGTCCCAGTTGATGTCGACATTCTTCTTCATCAGCTTGAACATTGGCTCGCAGAGAGATGTCAACTGGTTGATGAAGTTACTAATGTATTGAAGTCTTCCCATAAAACTTTTCATTTCTGTCAGTGTCTGTGGCGGTTTCATGTTGATGATGGCCTTGATTTTCTTGGGATCGGCTTCGATACCTCTTTTTGTAACCATGTACCCCGGTACTTTGCCTCGCTTGATGTCGAAGGTGCACTTTGCAGGGTTCAATCTCATGGAGTGTTTTCTGAGTCTGTTGTAGAACTTTCTCAGGACTGCCATGTGCTGCATATCTGATCCTCTGGAGTGGATGTTCATGTCATCGACGTATACTTCGATTTCCTTGTGAATCATGTCATGGAAGAGGGCTTTTGCAGCCCGCTGGTAAGTAGCCCAAGCGTTCTTCAAAGCGAACGTCATGACTGTGTAGCAGTATGTCCCCCACGGAGTGGTGAAAGCAGTCTTGGCTTGATCTTCCTTAGACATTTTGATCTGATTGTATCTGGCAAACCCATCCACGAAGGACTTTACCACGAAATTTGCCATGGTGTCGACTAGCATGTTGATGTTGGGCAGTGGGAAATCATCTTTAGGGCTGGCCTTGTTGAGATCCCAGAAATCCACACAGCATCTGACCTTTCCATTGGCCTTGGTGACCGTCACGATGTTGGTGAGCCAGGTCGGGTATTCAATCACTCTGATGAAACTGACGCGGAGCATTTTCTCAATTTCTTCTTTCACTTGCAAGGACCACTCTGGCTTGATCTTGCGCAATTTCTGTTTGACAGGCTTAGATTCTGGATCCAAGGGAATTCTGTGCTCCACGATTGAGGGATCGAGTCCTGGCATGTCCTGTTATGACCAGGCCAACACGTCAACATACTCCCTGAGGAAGTTTATCAAGGCTTCCTTTTATGCATCGGCGAAGAAACTGCCCACTTGTGTCTCTTAAGGCTCTTGCACTGACCCCAGGTTCACTTTGGTCATAACCTCTTCGGCAGCTTGGGCCCAGTTGTCCTCTTGGTCTACTAAACGCTTGAGAACTTGTTTAATGTATTGTTCGTTTAATGCGTCTACTTCTTTATCAAGTGATTCGTTATTAATGTCTTTTAAGTTGTTTGTTAACTTATCAGTTGTTAAAGTGGCAATGAGGGGATACTCCAAAAGGTCAGATTTTTCATTAGATGCGAACGGAAATACACTGTTGGCTACGCTATCATAGTCTTCCGGCTTAAGGCCGTTGGACGACTCAGAGGACTGGACTTTAACAAGGACTGACTCAGAGGGTTCGAGACCGGGTTTAGGGAGATGTGGGTGCAGGCCCAACTTATCTTCCAATTCTGCCTGGCTTGCCCTTGGTCTGGTGAAAGTTACCTAGTTCTTCAGTGGCATTGCTGGATGCTTGATGAGGGTTCGGGGGTCGAGAGGCTTGGCTTCTGCTGTCCCAATCATGGCGATCATGCTGTTTTTAGAGCCCAGGTCAATCAGGTTTAGCACCTCCATGACTTCTTCAAAAAGACTCTGTAGAGCGGGTCCACTGAGAGCGTCTTCTATGAATTCTAGTTCGTTCTACTTCGGAGTTACTGTCTCGAATGTGGCCTCGGCGGCTGACCCGAACAGTCTGTTTCACATGAAGAGTGCCTCGAGTTGGTCTTCCAAGTCTGGGATTCCTTTGAATGTGTACTCATGCTGAACTGTTGTGGCAATTAGTCCAGGTAGAGCTGTGATGTCGAGGAACGCTCCCCTTATCGGATTAGCCTCGAGTCCTTTGAAACGCTTGAGGTCTCGTGCTAACTTTTCCATCCTTTCTGTAGTCTTTGTGTTGACTATCCTTGCTTCTTTCTCATCTTCATCAGTTTCACTTTCGGTCCCTCAGTTCTGCTGTCGGTTCCCTTGTCGGTCCCCTCAGTTATGCTGTCGGTTCCCTTGTCGGTCCCCTCAGTTCTGCTGTTGGTTACCTTGGTGAAGTAATGAGCAAGGTCAAAACTATAAGGTCGGAGGTTGGGTGTGCCGTAGGAGGCCCCCCTTTTGCGGGCTGCTGCCTTGGTGCGGGCGAGCCTTTTGTTTTCCCTGATGTCAGCCGGTGTTGGCACATAGCCAAGCCCCTGGACCGTGGTGTGGTCCTTGACTTCGATGACTTGGTGTTGGCCTTGTAGCCTTTTGCCAAGCCCTAATCCTGGGATGAAGTTCATGAGTTTCATCTTCTTCATGGAAGGAGGGATTTTGTCCCGAAACAGTGGAAGGTCCACGCTGCATATTTGGATCTTGGAGGTCTCCAAAGTGAATCCAGTTAATGCCATGTCGTCATCATGCTTGATCTCTAACACTGGAATGCCGTTGGTGCTGGTCCCCTCGGTGGTGACGCTTGTCGAACCAGATATTTAGAGTAGCAACCCCGAGAACTGTACGGGAAGTGGAGTCATAGGCCTTGACAGCGTGGACTGAAGGCTTCAGATCTGTGGGCTTGATGTCAAGCAGGTCCATCATCTTGGCGGGCAAGACATTCATTCTGGAACCTTCGTCTACCAACACACGGGGAAGGCGACGCTCGTCCAGCTGGACTGTGATGTAGAGCAGCTCATTGTGATCATCCCCAAATTTTGGTAGGTCCAAATCTGTGAAGGTGATGATGTTGCCGTAGTGGATGTTGCCGATCATCTGAATTACTTCGTCTGGGGTTACGTCCACGGGGACCATGGTGCGGGCCAAACTTTCCTCCAGCTTGAGCTTGTGAGGATATGAAGATGTGAGCAGGGACCAAAGGGAAATGTTCGCCTGGGTCTGCTTGAGCTGAGTGAGGATCAGGTCCTCTTTCACGGAACTTGTGTCTTCAGGCAGGCCGGGTTGCGATTCTGGCTCCGCTAGCTTTTTAGTGGGCTTGGGTGGTAATGCATGGATTTAACCCAATCGGGTCAGGATACTTACATCAGGTTTGGTCCCTTCCGAATAGGTCGCTCTGAGCTGAGCCATAGTCAGAGGAGGATTCCTCGAAGCATAGGGCCATATGTCTTCCCTCACTTCGTTGACTGTAGATGCATTCCCGGGAGCTTCGGCAGCCTTCCGGATTCTGTCCCAGGATACTCGCTTGGGTGCCTCCGTGGGGAGGGAGTCTATGGTTTGTTGCAATTGCTCGAACGTCAGTGCGCAACAGTGGTTGCCAGGACTGAACTGTGGGTTGCTGACCCTCCGGGGGAGGTTAGATAGTTCTTGGTTCAAGCGAACAGTCTCTTTGATCTCTTCATGGTATACCGCACTCCTTTCCTTCTTGCTGAGCATGCTCAGGGCATTCTGGAGTTGGGTTTGGCGATATTCATGGTTCGCTAATTTTCCTCCACTCTTGGCCCAGATCAACTTTCTTGCAGTAGAGCCTGCGTCGAGAGTTAGCGCCTGTGTTTCTTCCCATGTGAGAATAGCCAGTGCTTCCTTGAACTGCATACGGCTGTCTAGATAAACTTCCATCGGGGAGTGCTTTCCCTTCTGCTTTATCTGAGCGGCGGGTATGTCGGAAGGTGAGTACACGGCTTCCCGAACATCTGCCCATGTAACTGGCTGCTGCCCCAGTTGATCGTTTTTGTAAACGAATGCCGCAGTCTGTGGAATCACCCTGAGTAGTTGCTGGAGATGTATTTCCATCTTTCTTTTCCTTTTGAATAGACCTTCCTCCCTCAGTTGGCCTTTTTGTTTGAGAGCGGAAATGATCCGTCCCCATCCTCCCAGGACCCTTGGGATTCCGGTTTTGTTGACTTCATGTCCGGCTTGGAAGAGAATGGTTTCTTTGTCTTCGTCGTCGCTTTCACAGAGAACTTGCTTTCCTCGGGGAGGTAAGCGCTTGTATTCTTCCTGCTGTTTGGCTAGGTACCCCTTGTACTGTGCCATTCCATCTCCTGGGTCGTCGGGACCGTTGACTGCCCTCACTGGCCGGAGGGGGTTGGATGAGAAAAGACGGTAGTCCAGGAAGTTGCCGTGAGCAAAACCCTTGAGGTCAAACTGGTCTAGAGTAGCCTCTAGGTTTTTGTCTGAAGCTGCTTGTGACACTTTAAGGGCTTGGTCCCTGTGGGTCTTCTAAGCTTAGTTTTCGTCCCAGAGACGGTTTTCTTGAGCGGCTAGTTCCATGAGGGCTTTCCTTGCGAGAGCTAAACAGTCTCCGTAGGTGCGCGCCGTCTGACTAGTGTCTAGAACTGTGATCACATCTAAATCCCCAAATGGCGGAAATACTTGGATTATATTGACGAAGGAAGTCAGGCTGGGACATTCCATGCGGCCCTCCTTGATCTCGGTTACCAAGAAGTTCGCCCATATCTGCTTGATTGAACCCACGGGGGTGTTGAATTCTGCGATGTTGATAGTCTCGTGATCCCACTGGATTGCCAAATCTATCAGAGCTAGCAGTTTGCTGGCGGGATGCCGGAGTCCGTTGCCGTGATGGCTGGGAGCAGGATCAAACTTGAGCATGTTGATGCTGAGGTGATCATTCCTTTCGTCGGAAGCTGGATCTATCTTGCGGGGAAGACTCTTACAGATGTTTTCAGGGTGGCTATTGGAAGCGTTCCCGAGGTTGATCTGATTTGTAGCAGGGTGAGGAGATTTGTCTCCTTTGCTGGCGCCCTTGGCGGCGCTTGTAGCTGTAAGCTTGACCGACGGCACGGGCCGGTTGTGTGAATGTGGTACCCAAGATAGCGGCTCTCTTTTTGTTTACTTATTTTTTTGGAACCACTTTCTCGTGTAAGGGGGATCACCGCCTCACATCAGTTTGGAAACGTCCGGTTTAAATGGAAAAATGGAGTCGCCACGCCATTTTGATTTCCTCAAAACTTTGAAAAAAAGGATTTGGGTCCGGAGGTTAAGTTACCCTTTGGGAAGAACGGATCATCGTTCACCCAAAGAGCCTTGCCGAAGCAAGTCTTCCAAGATCCGCTTTTCATACTTGCCTTAGTGCTTTCGTGTGTGGGATGTGTGTTTTGAAAAGGAGGGAATGTACCAAGTGGTCTTCCGGACGTATAAACCATGAATTGGTTATCGCTCGGGATTCCTTGGACTTTTATGTGTTAGGGACTTTGGTCCCATTCTCATCTTGGACTTATGATCATCATGATGAGACCTTGGGTCACATGTGATCAAGATAGGGACACCATTTTTATAGTCCGAGGATGAGACCCTTTAGAAAGGAATGACCCTTGCTCATATATCCTACATCTTGAGACGATTGGATCTTTGTCAGGACATTTATGCTCGTCTCAAGTGATGATCGGAGATATGGGGCTCAAGTTCATCCTTTTCTAAGGGAGAATCCGTTTATGGCATCTTTAAGTGGAGGAAATGATGTAAAGATAGGACCTTTACACCATTACGCTCCAAGAGATGCTTCAAGTACCAAAGGGGACTAGGGGAGGGGTATAAAGATTGGATCTTTACACTCATCCTATGCCTTTTTGTGCCTTATGAAGGTCACTAGGCAATCCTAGGAGAGAGATCCAACCATGAGGGACATGGGGAATACATTTTTAAGCCAAAGATGACATTTTATGCAAACATATGTAATGAACATGATGCAAGCTAAGGCTAGGAATGAAAAGGAAGGACCTTTATGGCTTCCTATGTCCTTTATGAACCTTTTTAGGTGGACAATCCTTGGAAACAAGGTCTATGGGAAGGGGGGATAACATGCATGCATAAAGATGACATTTTATGGAAAAAGATGACATTTTTATATGTAAAAATTACATTTCATAAGCAAAGGATGCTACTTTATATGCCAAGATGATGTTTTAAATGCAAAGGATGCTATTTTTCACATCACCATGTGAGAGATCCACCCTAGAACATGCCTTTTGAGGTCTTATTTGTTCATCCTTGGGTTGGATCTTCCATGGATCCTATGTGATAGGGAAATGGGGTATGTATGATTTACATGCCTAAAGATGGGATCTTTAATGACAATATATCAAATACCAAGCAAATAAGTAACAAGATGTAAAGCAAGGAGCAATATATCACATAAAGGCAAGTATATTTTCAAGGAAAAGGGGAGGAGAGGTTACCAGTGGTGGTGTTCCTCTATCTCATTGAAGTTTGCCTAGGGAAGGACCAACTTTGGAAGGGTTTGAAGAGGAGGGAGGTGGTTTTTTTGTGCTCTCAGCTCTCTGGAATTTAGTGGTGGTATTTTGGCAGAGTAACACTGCTGAAAATTGTATCTGAAAATGGGTAGAGGAGGCCTCTATTTATAGGCACTCTGGGAATGGCTAATGAAGCCGTGCGGCTGTAATCATAAGGCTAATGAGGCCGTGCGGTCTTATCCCTTAGTGACTCAGCTTATTTCTAGAACCATGCAAGGTGGCATTCTAGAAGGGCTTTTCCAGCGAAGGACTACGTGGAATTTTAATTCCTAGCAAGTCCTTCACCCCTTGGAAGGTTCTAGAAAGTTCCCAAATTGTCCCTGAACTTTAGGAAAGTCCGGGGAATTGCCGAGAAACTTAACCGGAAGGCATGAGCCAGATTTGGGTACTTACAGAAGCCCCTCGGCAATGTCACTTGCAGGGCTAGTGGGGTTGTCGATAGAAAAGGATCCAATCTGGCGAATGCCGAGATGGATTGGGTGACCGAGGTGGTCGAGTGGCTGAACCTTTGGAAGGCTACCTACGTATCCCGGAGGAATCAAGCCATGATCGTAGTTCGGGAAAGATCCGCTGGGGAAAGGGGTGTCATATGTGACGAATTGGCTGAACCTAAAGTAGGCTACCTACGTATCCCGGAGGAATCAAGCCAGGTCGTAGTTCGAAAAAGATCCGCTGGGGAATTGTGAAGAGAAACTGGTCCCTTGCATAGGGAAATGGAAGGAAAGTGACCTAGGAGGTTAAGTGACTGATCCTACTAGGGATATGTTAGATGAAGGAAGTGACCAATGTGGTCAGATATCTGGACCTCTATGAGGGGCTACTTTACCACTGAGGAGTAATGAAGGAAAAAGAGTGACCACTGCGGTCGGATGACTGGACCTTTATGAAAGGCTCATACACCACTGAGGAGTGATGAATGAAAAGGGTGACCATCGTGGTCGGATGGTTGGACCTTTTATGAAAGGCTCATGCACCACTGAAGAGTGATGAAGGAAAAGGGTGACCACTGCGATCGGATGGCTGGACCTTTACGAAAGGCTACCTACGTATCCCGGAGGAATCAAGCCTTGGTCGTAGTTCAAGTCTCACTATATAGTTAGGAACAATGTCTAGGATCCTTGAGGTTTTGACGATTCATGGAGGAGTCACCTTATTGACAATTAATGGAGGTTTTCACCTGATTGACAATTAATGGAGGTTGTCACCTGCTTTGACAATTAATGGAGGTTGTCACCTGATTGACAATTAATGGAGGTTGTCACCTGATTGACAATTAATGGAGGTTGTCACCTGATTGACAATTAATGGAGGTTGTCACCTGATGAAACTAAAGCTTACGTCGCTATCGAGAAGATAGAGGTAGCTAAAGTTTGGAAAACTTGAGCGTACTTCGCTATCCGTGATAGAGGTAGCTAAAGTTTGGAGAACTTGAGCATACTTCACTATCCGTGATAGAGGTAGCTAAAGTTTGAAGAACTTGAGCGTACTTCACTATCCGTGATAGAGGTAGCTAAAGTTTGAAGAACTTGAGCGTACTTAACTATCCGTGATAGAGGTAGCTAAAGTTTGAAGAACTTGAGATAGAGGTAGCTAAAGTTTGAAAAACTTGAGCGTACTTCACTATCCGTGATAGAGGTAGCTAAAGTTTGAAGAACTTGAGCGTACTTCACTATCTGTGATAGAGGTAGCTAAAGTTTGAAGAACTTGAGCGTACTTCACTATCTGTGATAGAGGTAGCTAAAGTTTGAAAAACTTGAGCGTACTTCACCATCTGTGATAGAGGTAGCTAAAGTTTAGAGAACTTGAGCGTACTTCACTATCCGTGATAGAGGTAGCTAAAGTTTGGAGAACTTGAGTGTACTTCACTATCCGTGATAGAGGTAGCTAAAGTTTGAGTTTTGACAATTCGGAGGTTGTCACCTAGCGTTATTCCGTCATAACGGAAGTAACGGAGGCGACTCGGGAGGAAAGTCTATTTGCTTAGAGATAACGGATATCGTTTGGGAAAACAACGTTACTCTGGTTAAAGGATAACAGGAATTATATGCCTAAGTGGAAAGTCCAGGGCATAAGTGTAATTTTTCTGCTCAGAGCAAAAGAGGTCGCCCGGCATGAGATAAGGGCAAAAGAGGCCGTACGGCTTTGAGTTCATTTTCACCAGATTATTTAAACTGGATTTGAAACGGGCAAACAACATTATTTGCTTTTTTCTGCAGAGGAAGAGGAAGAGAGGAGAGAGAGAATTTTCAAAAAAAATTCAATTCCCTTGCTTTCTTGATTTAGGATGGATCCGAAAGGGAACCTAATGCCTAATCAAGCACGAAGAATCATATCCGAAGCCGCTAGAAGGAGGAGGAGGGAACTCATTCGAACGGAGAGGAAGTATGACTTCAATACGCCTCCATCTAAGTTTTATCCCGGTAGGGGAGAACACAAATCCACGAAACCTCAATTTGTTGGGGTAAGCATTCTTGATTTGCTTGATTCCATCAATTTTGATTGATTTAGGGCTTGACCCGATTTTTAGGAATTTTTCGAATTTTTCTAGGATTTTTGTTGATGATTTTGGAATCTTGATGATTAACCTATGAGGCTAAGGAGATAAATGACCATGGATGTGCAATTTATTCGAAAAATAATGAGAATGGCCCATTTTTTGAAAATAAAGTAAGGAAAAATAATGTCCAAAATGTGACGGAGTTCTTGCATGTGCTAGAACTAGGTCAATTTCTGATCATGGATGGAAAAGAAAGATTTTGAACGATGAAAAGGATTCATGCATGCCATTTTGAAAGACTTAATGCTTATGTACGAAGAATTTTGAAAATTGGAGTTTTTGTGCTTAAGGGAGCAATGTGCTTGACATGGCGTGTTTCAAATGATGAAAGACACGTTTTCTAGGCAAAGGATGCTAGAAATTTCTTATGAATGCTTTTCTTTGAGAATATGTGCACTCTTTGAATATATGCATGCTTTTGAAATAAGATGAAGGACTGACAAGTTTTTGTTGTGTTTTCTTACAGGAGAACAAGTCTAGGGGACCTTCTGAGGTTGCAGTGAAGCTATGGGACAGAATGCCCAATTTTGAGAAAGATGGGGTGAACCCCAAGCAGCTTGTGATGGCTACTGGCCTTGATTTGTTTATTGATGCTATTGAGAGAGGTATCCATGTGACCTCTAAGAGTAAGGGGCTAGTCCAGGCCCTCTCAGAGTTCTGGTGGGACACCACCCACAACTTTTATCTCAGCTGGGGGGAGATCACGGTGATGCCAACAAACTTTACTGCTATTACAGGCTTGCAGTTCACTGGGAGGCCTGTGACCTGGAGAGACCACATTACCGCTGAGGAGTTTAGAGCTTTGGTTGGGTTTGATCTTCATCCTAAGGGGCTCGGGATGGAGACGAGGTATGTGGAGGTGGCGGTCCAAGAGTGCATACATGGGTTTGCCGCCAATGAGGTGACCACCCACCAGCTCGCGAGAGCTTTTCTATGGTTGATGCTGTCGGTCACCATATTTGCCAACTCTAGGACATTGGATATGGTTTGCTTGCTTGATTCTTTGGAGAATCTGGATGAGGTTGGGGCGGTCTCTTGGGGTGAGGCCGGATTGGCGGAGCTTTATTTCTCTCTGGATATGTACAGCCGAAACAAGGCTGCTTCTATAGACTGCTTCTCTTTTGCTCTTGAGGTAGTTTCCCTCTCTTTTCTCTCTTTTACTTTTCTGTCTTGAGATTTTTATGAGAGAAATGACCCTTTTGTGTTTTGAACATGCAGGTTTGGTTTTGTGAGGTGATTGGGTTCTTTCCCTGGAACCAACAGAGTGATCCAGAGATCTTCCCGGCTATGATTCATTGGAGGGGAGATGCTAGAGACAAGTTCACTGGGAAGACCCGAATCACTTTTGACTATAAGATGGTTAGATCGATCATCAATAGGGATGGGCATGATGGAGTTGACTTCTATCCTTGGGGGAGGTACCCGGAGGTTCTTCTAGGGGATGCCGTGGAGGCAACTAGGCAGAGGAGATGGTTGACGGGCTTGACATGTGATGTCATTTACTTGGGGGACCATTTCTCTAGGCAGCATGGCCTTGTCCCTCCCTTGGACGCCATTACTCCTCACGATCCTCCAGTGCGCATGCTGCAGCCCAGGGAGTGGTCAGAGGATGATATTGCTAGGTATCACGCTGGCGTGGCAGCCGAGGAGTATTTTGACTTTGCTACCCCATATGCTACCTTCGTGGAGTAGCGGTTGAGGATGCCACAGAAGCTAGTGATGCTGGCCGTCACTCAGGGGTATGGGGAAGCTGAGCCTACTGACCCGCCTATGCCTCCTACTCATCTCTCCTACGTAGTGAACGGGGTACCGAGGAGGTTCAAGGTACCTGTTCCTGACACGAGGGAGCCCCAGTATACTTTGCCGCCTGACAGCACTGTAAGTACCTTTAGGGTCTTTTCCCTTTTTTTTTTATTTATTTGCCTTCTGCAATTCTGAGATTTTCCTGAGATTTTCTGAGTTTTCTTCTCTTTTCTCTCAGGTTCCTGCTCGCTCGTACGATGGCTTGGTATGGCAGAACAGGGGCTGGAAGGATGTGTGCCGGTCCCTTCTGAGGAAATTGGCATGCGCTTCTAGGGCTGGGGCTAATGTGCAGGAGCCCATGCGCAAAAGAAGGCACGTCGGGAGCACGGCATCTGCCTCATCGGCCTCAGAATATGCGACATCCTCTTCCAGTGCTATGCCTCAGGGACGGGGACACAATACCAGCATCCTAGAGCAGCTAGCAGAGTACGAGCATGTGAATGTCAACCTCTCTGATGTGAGTGACGCTGAAGAATTGATGAGGGATCCTAACTTCTATGAGATAAGTAGCGACGAGGAGTCGGAGGCTTAGGATTCCTTAGAATTGATCTAGGAGGAAGGAAACAAACAATGAGTACTTTTTTTATGCACATTTTATTTGTTTTTCGTTTTATTTGGGCGCCGATGGAGCGAAAACAATGTATTACTCTTTTATTTGCTTTTCTATTTTATGCTTTATGAATTTGCATATTACTTGAGCCTCGGGGCAGTTTTTTGCTTGGAAATGGGGCTGAAACTGGGTCAAAAATGGTTTGTGATGATATATAACTGCATGGATGGTATTTGGTTATGTTATTGTACAGATTTCATTGAGAAAGTGAGGTGAGAACTCCACTTGGGCAGCAGCAAGAGCTGCTGCAGATTTTTTTCTGCAGAAGGCAAAAGAGGCCGCCCGGCCTGGACCTGAGGAAAATGAAGCCGTACGGCTGAAAGTTCTGTCTGAACTGGTTTTTTTCAAAATAAAATCAAGGCTTGGACATTTCATTTCACTTTCACCCTAGGCTTGTCCCAATTGATCCCAGAGCATATTTTTGACCAAAAGACATCAACTTTGATCGTTTGCAATGGAGAAACCCGTCAGATTGCAAAAGGGGAAAAGAGATTGTTTTCTATCCGATCTTCAATCTTGGATGAGGCGTAACTTTCAATCCCACAAGTGCTTGTTTGATACTACTTTCAAGATCAAATCTTTATGGCATTTGAAGGATCTCTCGCCCGATTGGGACCTTTTGAGAGCCGCTGCGAGGTTTTGGGACATTCGGAGACATGTTTACTGTTTTTCTTACAACGAGCTCGTCCTAACTTATGAAGACTTCCGAGCATTGATTGGGGGTCCAGAGATTGAGGCTTTGTCGATTCCTTTGATCAGAGACGTGGCGGTGACAGTAAAGCTGGCATCTTTTCTACAAATTTCTCTAGAAGAGGCCGAGTGGATGATGGTAGCCCCTGACAGGATTGACCTTTCTCATATCCCAAGCAGGTTTGGATTTCCGGATATGGCTACGACCACTGTGGCTATGGATGCCTTTATCCTCTGCGTGTTTTCATCTTTGTTCACCGCTGAGTCCGTAGGGGTCTGTCATGGCAGCCTTTTGGACATGGTCAGGGATTGTAGGGCTCGGAAGGATATTATCCAACTGGTTTTGGGTGAGACCCTGCGTGATATCGACAGGATGGCTAGGGGAGACCATTTCATGAGGTCTGGGAGCCCGGCTGTGCTGACTTTGTGGCTACAGGAGAGGCTTGGGGCATTGCCAGGGGCTTCACCTAATCAGTGCCCTTGGGTGATTTCCCAGAGGGGTGCACCTAGGCAACAGGACTAAGGTGACTGGGAGTTGACTATGGCTAGGTTATCCACTTCAGATATTCACTGGTGGGTACCTCATTGGAGGCTGCAGACCCAGAGGACATTTCAGGAGTCCTATGTGGTGAGGGTTTCGGAGCTTTCTTGGTCATCCTTCTACATACCCTGTGTGACGACCCCAACCCTAGGCAATCATTTTAAATATTAAATTATATGCTTTTAATATTTATGCTAGCTTTATGTGTTCAATTATGTCCTTTAACTTCTTAAATTTAGATAAATTGGGTGAAAAGTAAATTTGGGATCTTATAAGAATTTATTGGTCATTAAATAAAGAAACTTGTGGAAATAATAAAAATGGAAAATTTATAAAATGATAAATAATGTGGGGAGGTTAAATGAGTAGGATAATTAATGGGATAAGATTTATTTTTAATTTAAAAATGATTTGGGTGAAAGCCTTGCTATTCTTCCCATGGGGGGCCATTTTGTAGAACCCTTCCTCCCTTGCCAAGTGTTTCCCCTCCCTCACCTCTCTTACTTCCTTCCCCTCCTTCTCCCTCCTCCATCATTCCTTCATACTTTCTCCTACAATATCCATGGAAGAGTTCTTGAAAGCCTCCCTCTCCTACACTTCTACCAAGACCCATTTCTTGTCCATTTGAAAATCTAAGTGTCCTTTTGTGAGTAGAACACCTCAAGGAGTTGATCAAGCCAAGAAAAGATCCATTTCATCTTGTATTGCCAAAGGTAAGTTATTATGACCCTTTTCTTTCTTTGAATGATCATGAATATAAATGTTATTGTGGATGTTCTATTGAATGTGATGATTTAGAACTTTGTTGGTTTCATAGAAATATTTTGGTTTATGGATGTTGACTTGATCTAGGGCTAAGACATGATTTCAAGGAGTTAAATGAGTAGATTGAAGTTACCAAAGTTGGAAATGCCCTTTAGCTTCATCACTTAGAATACCTTTGGTTGGAACTTTGGGATTTGAGAAACTTGTTGTTGTTCTTGCTGTTTTACCATTTCTGGGCCGAGGCACGAGTCGTTCCCTTTGGCACGAGTCGTGCCCTTGGCCCAATCGTGACCACGAGTCATTCCTAGGGGGTCCAATCGTACTGAGCAGTTCTTGGGGAATGAGCACGAGTCGTGCCCACAAGCACGAGTCGTGCCATGTGGAGTCACGAGTCGTGACTTGAATGAAAGGAAGTCGTGCCCTGGCCTGGTTTTTCACATCAAGTTTAAAGCTGTTCAAACCTAATCAAACTCGAACCAAAATGAAATCTCTTTAACATAGATTAAAGTAGAATACTTTGGCTTCACAATGACATTCTAAGTGATCAAAATGGAATAGTGGAAGTACCTTAAATATTGCTTGGAAAACGTTAGATAAACTAGTTTAGTAACTAAACAATTATGATCCCAACTTGGTAGATTCCCCTTAGACCTTTCAAGAGGCTATGTATTATTGTATAATGACTTTGTAGGATGGATTTATGCTACTTCCTTGCCTTACATTGAGTTCATATACATTGTTTCTATTGCATAGTGTATTGAATAAATGTTGCACTATGATATTGGTTGGACATGAGTATAGTTTACCATGTTGATATGTTGTTATCCCTTTTTGTGGATTTTATTCAAGTATCTATTATGTGCTTGATATGTGTGAGTCAGCTGACGTTGGGGGTATAACAGAATACGATCAATTATGGAAGTGTGACCTAAGGTGATCGGATTATGTTATATCTGTGACCGTCCCCTCCTGTGGCCACAGGTTGGGGTATAGCATCTGTATTGAGCCAAAAGCCTTACAGAGTTGCTACTGTCTTATATGGTTCTCTCGAAAACGGGTCTTATAAGACGTGAGTATTGCTTAAGCAGCTCACTGTAATTGGAGTATTATTATACCCAATGTTGTACGACTACTGTTCAGACGGGAAAAGGTAAACCAAGGTAATGGAATGTGTTTATAGCTTTCCCAATGTGTTATATGTGACTTGTTATATGTTGCATTTATTTGGCATATTGCTGCATCCATAATAGCTTGCTGAGATTTATTCTCACCCCTCTCCCTTTACTGTTTTAGATCCCGAGACAGGAGGACCGCCCAAGTAAGGACGGAGAGGAGTTTGGAGTAATCTTTTGGGGTATTGTCAGGGTATGTTTAGGGTGACGTATAAATTGTATTTTGGTAATTCCATTCTTGGAGTTTGTAATTATAAACCTTAAACTCTACGTCATAACCTTAAATCTTTTGTAACTAAACAGTTAACTATTTTCAAAGTTAGTTATCTCCTCCTCCGATGTGGAGTAGAGTGGAGTTCTTTTGAAATGTTATGTTATTCATGTTCATGTTTGAAAGTCAAAGTAAAGTTTTAAAAGTTTAGTGTTTTTGGGTTAGTTTGGGGACGCACCAACTCGGGACACGTGTAGGTTCCGGGTCGGGGTCCTCACAGTTGGTATCAGAGCTCGGTTAGAATTCTCGGGTAGAGTCTAGCTGAGTGAGAGTGTGTGGTAACTGACGTCGAGTGTTTAATGCAGGAGTTTGTTGTAATGGCGGGAAATGAAGGTGATCCGAATCTGGGTTTGGGTGGTGTTGGTAATCCGAACGCCGAGATGATGGACATGTTCCGAGGGTTCCTTCAGCATATGGCAACTCAGAATCAGAATTTGAATCAGAATCTAGGCAGACAAGGGCAACATGGTTTGGAGAAGTTCGTGAAGATGTCTCCTCCTAGCTTCAACGGAGATCCGGATCCGGTGAAGGCTGAGAGGTGGCTTGAGGCTATGAACAAGATTTTCGCAGCTATGGAGAGTACGGATGCGGAGAAAGTGAGATGCGCCGTTTTCAAATTGGAAGGACCAGCGGAGCATTGGTGGCAAGTGGTAAAGGATGGTTGGGACCGAGATTTGACACCGCAAACGTGGGAGAACTTCACGCTCAAGTTCCGAGATCACTTTGTGCCGATGGTTACTAGAGACAAGAAAGAAGGCGAGTTTCTGAAACTGGAGCAAGGAACCATGACAGTAGCTCAGTATTCAGCAAAGTTCACAGAGTTGGCCCGATATTGTCCCCATTTGGTGCCAGACGAGGAGAGGCGAGTTTACCGGTTTGTGAAAGGTTTAAGAGTTGAGTTTCGGAAGCAGTTGTTGACGCATAACTTCGCCAATTTCCAAGCAGCAGTGAATATGGCGTACCGGATTGAGAACGACATAGAGGAGCATCGTGGTAAGAATGAAGGAGGAAACAGGAACAGATTTCAGGGTCAAGGATCGGGACAGAATAGAGTGCAGCCGAGGACTTTCACCCCGGGGGCGAATCGAGGAGGTCATGTGGCGGCTCCGGCAAATCGTGCGACTTCCGGTCAGTTTGGGACAACATGTGGGTTTTGCAAGAGGATAGGGCATTCCGAAGACAAATGTTGGAGCAAACAAGGCAAGTGTTTGGAGTGTGGATCGCCGGGCCATTTCAGGAGGAATTGTCCCAAGTTACAGAATAAGCAAGCGACGGGTACCGGATTCGGGGGTCAAGGTGGTGGTGTGAAAAGAGATGTTGATGGGAAACCTAAGGATAAAGTCCAAGGTCGTGTGTTTGCTTTGGGTCGAGGAGAGGTCGATCCTAATGCCGTCATTAGAGGTATAGTTCCTGTCTCAGGAGTTAAGGCCCGCATTCTTATAGATCCCGGGTCTTCCCATTCATTTGTGGCGTCTCATTTTGCATTCTCATTGCATATCTTGCCTGAATCTATGCCTTATGTGTTAGAGGTCTCTACTCCTATGGGAGAGAGCCTTGAATCTTCTTTGATATATCGTGGATGTGATGTGACTATATGTGGGCATGTATTGCCGGTGGATTTGGTCGAGTTACCAATCCGTGATTTTGATGTGATCCTTGGTATGGACTGGTTGAGTCAGTGCCATGCTTTGGTAGACTGTCGTAGGAAGCGAGTCTCATTTGCTATGCCTGATGTGCCTACATTTATATTTGATGCCGATAAATCTATGTTCGGTTTGCATGTTATTTCTGCCTTAAAAGCTAGAAAGATGCTATCTAAGGGGTGTGCGGGTTACTTGGCTTATGTGGTAGATTCCAATAAGAAGTCTCCCGAGTTAGCTCATGTTCCGGTTGTGAATGAATTTAGTGATGTGTTCTCTAGTGAGTACTCTATGCCTCCGGACCGTGAGATAGAGTTTTGTATTGACTTAGTACCCGGTACCGCTCCTATCTCTAAAGCACCCTATAGAATGGCTCCGGCCGAGTTAAAAGAGTTGAAGGTCCAATTGCAAGAATTGTTAGACCGAGGTTTTATTCGTCCTAGTGTGTCTCCGTGGGGAGCACCGGTCTTGTTTGTTAGGAAGAAGGATGGTACCTTACGATTGTGCATTGACTATCGTTTGTTGAACCAAGCCACCATTAAGAATAAGTATCCTCTTCCGCATATAGATGATTTGTTTGACCAACTCCAAGGTTCCGTTATCTACTCAAAGCTTGATTTGAGAAGCGGATACCATCAGTTGAAGATTAGGCCGGATGATGTTGCTAAGACAGCTTTCCGTACTAGATATGGTCATTATGAGTTTGTGGTGATGCCGTTTGGGTTGACTAATGCTCCGGCCGTGTTTATGGATATGATGAACCGTGTCTTCAAGCCTTATCTTGATAGTTTTGTGGTGGTCTTTATTGATGATATTCTTGTGTATTCTAAGTCCCGGGAAGAGCATGAGAATCATTTGAGGATTGTCTTGTCCGTTCTTCGTGAGAAGCAGTTGTATGCTAAGTTCAGTAAGTGCGAGTTTTGGCTTGAGCAGATTTCTTTCTTGGGGCATGTTGTGTCGAGTTCGGGGATTTCCGTGGATCCTGCAAAGATTGAAGCCGTGGTTAATTGGAAGCAACCTTCGACCGTGACCGAAGTCCGTAGTTTTCTTGGTTTGGCGGGGTACTATCGGAGGTTCATTGAGGGGTTTTCTCGGATTGCTACTCCGTTGACTAGGTTGACTCGGAAAGATGTATTGTTTGTGTGGGATTCCAAGTGTGAAGCAAGTTTTGATGAATTGAAGAAGAGGTTGACGACGGCTCCGGTTCTTACCCTTCCGAGTGGTTGCGAGAATTTTGTTATTTATAGTGATGCCTCGAAGGCGGGTTTGGGATGTGTGTTGATGCAGAATGGGAAGGTTATTGCGTATGCCTCTAGGAAGTTATCACCGGCGGAACAGAATTATCCTACTCATGATATGGAATTGGCGGCGATTGTATTTGCGTTGCATAAGTGGAAGCATTATCTTTACGGAGCGAAATTCGAGATTTTCACCGATCATAAGAGTTTGAAGTACCTATTTACCCAAAAGGAGTTGAACAATCGGCAAAGAAGATGGTTAGAGTTTTTGAAGGATTTTGATTGTGTCATATCCTATCATCCGGGGAAGGCCAATGTGGTGGCCGATGCGATTAGCCGAAAGGCGTATGTGACAGCTTTGAGTTCTCGAGAGTTGAAGAGTGAAGTGATAGTTGCGAATGTTCGAGCCGTTCCGATATTGTATGGTGATTTGAAGGAAGCTCAACAAGAAGATCCGGAATTGAAGAAAATTTGTGATCAAGTGCAAGATGGGAAAGCCGGGGATTTTGCTTTGAATCGAGATGGGATTTTAACTTTCCAAGGGAGAATTTGCGTTCCGTCATCGCCGGAAATCAAGAAGCGTGTTTTAGAGGATGGCCATAAGTCCAAGTTTGCGATTCATCCGGGAAGTACCAAAATGTATCAAGACTTGAAGCGTGGGTATTGGTGGAATGGTATGAAAAGGGAAATAGCGGATTATGTATCTAAGTGTTTGACGTGTCAACAGATTAAGGCAGAACATCAAAGACCGGCGGGACTACTTCAACCATTGGATATTCCGGAATGGAAATGGGAAGGGATTTCGATGGATTTTGTTTCGGGTTTACCTCTCACCGCGAAGAAGATGGATGCTATATGGGTTATTGTGGATCGGTTGACGAAGTCGGCTCATTTTCTTCCGGTGTCAACTAAGTTTTCGTTAGAGAAGTTAGCTCAGTTGTACTTAAAGGAGATTGTAAGACTTCACGGGGTTCCGGTTAGTATTGTTTCCGATAGAGATCCGAGGTTTACATCTAGATTTTGGAGAGCATTGCATGAAGCTTTGGGTTCTAAGTTGTGTTTTAGTACGGCGTTTCATCCTCAAACCGATGGTCAGTCCGAGAGAACTATTCAGATACTTGAGGATATGTTACGAGCTTGTGTGATGGATTTCCAATTGTCTTGGGAGGATCATCTACCTTTAGTGGAGTTTGCGTACAACAATAGTTATCAGTCAAGTATCGAGATGGCTCCGTATGAGGCGTTGTATGGTAGGAAGTGTCGATCTCCGATGTGTTGGGATGAGGTTGGTGAAGCGAGACTTTGGGGCCCGGATTTGGTTCGAGATTCTACGGAGAAGATCAAAGTGATTCGGGATAGATTGAAGACAGCTCAGAGTCGACAGAAAAGCTACGCCGACAACAGAAGACGGGATTTATCATTTCGGGTTGGTGACTTTGTGTTCTTGAAGGTCTCTCCGAGGACGGGGATTAAAAGGGTTGGTAATAAGGGTAAGTTAGCCCCGAGGTTTGTGGGACCGTTTGAGATTCTAGAGAAGATAGGGGAATTGGCTTACCGGTTAGCGTTGCCTCCGTCTCTCTCTTTGCTTCATGATGTGTTCCACGTTTCTATGCTTAGGAAGTATTGTCATGACCCCTCCCATGTTTTGAGCTCTCCTCCCGATGATGTCCAAGCGGACATGTCGTATGTTGAAGAGCCGTTAAGAGTCCTAGAATTCCAAGTTAAGGAGTTGAGAACCAAGAGTATTCCTATAGTGAAGGTCCTTTGGAAGAACCACACCGTAGAGGAAGCGACGTGGGAGCTAGAGTCGGAGATGAGAGCGAAATACCCGTGGTTGTTTGAAAATTCAAGTAAGTTTTCCTTTTAAAAATTCGGGTCGAATTTTCTTTAAGGGGGAGTGAGTGTGACGACCCCAACCCTAGGCAATCTTTTTAAATATTAAATTATATGCTTTTAATATTTATGCTAGCTTTATGTGTTCAATTATGTCCTTTAACTTCTTAAATTTAGATAAATTGGGTGAAAAGTAAATTTGGGATCTTATAAGAATTTATTGGTCATTAAATAAAGAAACTTGTGGAAATAATAAAAATGGAAAATTTATAAAATGATAAATAATGTGGGGAGGTTAAATGAGTAGGATAATTAATGGGATAAGATTTATTTTTAATTTAAAAATGATTTGGGTGAAAGCCTTGCTATTCTTCCCATGGGGGGCCATTTTGTAGAACCCTTCCTCCCTTGCCAAGTGTTTCCCCTCCCTCACCTCTCTTACTTCCTTCCCCTCCTTCTCCCTCCTCCATCATTCCTTCATACTTTCTCCTACAATATCCATGGAAGAGTTCTTGAAAGCCTCCCTCTCCTACACTTCTACCAAGACCCATTTCTTGTCCATTTGAAAATCTAAGTGTCCTTTTGTGAGTAGAACACCTCAAGGAGTTGATCAAGCCAAGAAAAGCTCCATTTCATCTTGTATTGCCAAAGGTAAGTTATTATGACCCTTTTCTTTCTTTGAATGATCATGAATATAAATGTTATTGTGGATGTTCTATTGAATGTGATGATTTAGAACTTTGTTGGTTTCATAGAAATATTTTGGTTTATGGATGTTGACTTGATCTAGGGCTAAGACATGATTTCAAGGAGTTAAATGAGTAGATTGAAGTTACCAAAGTTGGAAATGCCCTTTAGCTTCATCACTTAGAATACCTTTGGTTGGAACTTTGGGATTTGAGAAACTTGTTGTTGTTCTTGCTGTTTTACCATTTCTGGGCCGAGGCACGAGTCGTTCCCTTTGGCACGAGTCGTGCCCTTGGCCCAATCGTGACCACGAGTCATTCCTAGGGGGTCCAATCGTACTGAGCAGTTCTTGGGGAATGAGCACGAGTCGTGCCCACAAGCACGAGTCGTGCCATGTGGAGTCACGAGTCGTGACTTGAATGAAAGGAAGTCGTGCCCTGGCCTGGTTTTTCACATCAAGTTTAAAGCTGTTCAAACCTAATCAAACTCGAACCAAAATGAAATCTCTTTAACATAGATTAAAGTAGAATACTTTGGCTTCACAATGACATTCTAAGTGATCAAAATGGAATAGTGGAAGTACCTTAAATATTGCTTGGAAAACGTTAGATAAACTAGTTTAGTAACTAAACAATTATGATCCCAACTTGGTAGATTCCCCTTAGACCTTTCAAGAGGCTATGTATTATTGTATAATGACTTTGTAGGATGGATTTATGCTACTTCCTTGCCTTACATTGAGTTCATATACATTGTTTCTATTGCATAGTGTATTGATTAAATGTTGCACTATGATATTGGTTGGACATGAGTATAGTTTACCATGTTGATATGTTGTTATCCCTTTTTGTGGATTTTATTCAAGTATCTATTATGTGCTTGATATGTGTGAGTCAGCTGACGTTGGGGGTATAACAGAATATGATCAATTATGGAAGTGTGACCTAAGGTGATCGGATTATGTTATATCTGTGACCGTCCCCTCCTGTGGCCACAGGTTGGGGTATAGCATCTGTATTGAGCCAAAAGCCTTACAGAGTTGCTACTGTCTTATATGGTTCTCTGAAAAACGGGTCTTATAAGACGTGAGTATTGCTTAAGCAGCTCACTGTAATTGGAGTATTATTATACCCAATGTTGTACGACTACTGTTCAGACGGGAAAAGGTAAACCAAGGTAATGGAATGTGTTTATAGCTTTCCCAATGTGTTATATGTGACTTGTTATATGTTGCATTTATTTGGCATATTGCTGCATCCATAATAGCTTGCTGAGATTTATTCTCACCCCTCTCCCTTCTTGTTTTAGATCCCGAGACAGGAGGACCGCCCAAGTAAGGACGGAGAGGAGTTTGGAGTAATCTTTTGGGGTATTGTCAGGGTATGTTTAGGGTGACGTATAAATTGTATTTTGGTAATTCCATTCTTGGAGTTTGTAATTATAAACCTTAAACTCTACGTCATAACCTTAAATCTTTTGTAACTAAACAGTTAACTATTTTCAAAGTTAGTTATCTCCTCCTCCGATGTGGAGTAGAGTGGAGTTCTTTTGAAATGTTATGTTATTCATGTTCATGTTTGAAAGTCAAAGTAAAGTTTTAAAAGTTTAGTGTTTTTGGGTTAGTTTGGGGACGCACCAACTCGGGACACGTGTAGGTTCCGGGTCGGGGTCCTCACACCCTGCTTGGTATCCAGGCAATTCGGGGCCTTACAGGAGCCGTTGGGCGATTGGGAGGATATCTGTACCATGGAGGTGGTGCCTTTGGACATGAGGGATCCATCCAGCTTCTCATTTTTCTCGAGGGCTTGGACATATACTGCTTTTCCACCCAGGACCATTCTCAAGAGCAGGAAGAGTACCATCTTGACCACGGCTTACTTGGAATTGTACGAGAGGCAGATGGGAGCGACTCAGGTCATCTTGGGAGAGAGACGTCAGGCTTTATTAGGGGCTGACTGCGACTCGAGCAGGATTTTGAGGGAGACTGAAGCCAAGGCGAGTCGCCACAACCAGTCGGGTAACCTAGAGACATGGAGGCTCGATATGAGAGGCTTTTGGAAGTCACTCCCCTGACCGAGGCTCAGAGAGAGGAAGTGCGGACTCGTGCCCGCATTGAGAGGGCACTTATTGACACGGGTTTGATGGAGGCTCCAGTGAGGATACCTGAGGTCGGAATGAGGGAGACCGACATCTTAGAGAAGAAAAGGAAGAACACTCGACGAGGTCGAGGTAAAGGGAAGACGACCAAAGAAGACTCAGTGAATGACAACTGATAGGTCTTTTCTTAGGATTCCCTTATTGCCATTTGCAAACACAGTAGTTTATTAGGCATTTGATTGTATTTTAGATCTATGTAGGAGGTTAGTAGAGCCAAGAGTAGACCGTGCTTGAACTCATCAAAAAGTTTTTGACTTGTAATTAACAAAGATATTTATCTTAGAATTTATAAGAAACATTTCATGGAAACTTTTATTGTCTTATTTATTGTTTAGACCGAACCAATTCTGGCTGCCTACGTTCCCCTTATACAAGAAAGACTAAGGGGCTCAGGTCTTCGTAGTTCATTTTGGTGAACTATCGGGATTAGGTCTTTTGGTCTTTTTCTTTTTCTTTTTCTTTTTTTTTTATGTGCAGCCCTGTTTTTTGCCTAGACCGCCCTTTTTGGATTTTCAGCCTAGCCGGGCATTACTCTTTTTTTCACTAAGATTTTTTTCTTTTTTTTTTTTTATGTGCAACCTTGTTTTTTGCCTAGACCGCCCTTTTTGGGTTTTTCAAATTTAGCCGGGTATTACTCTTTTTGCACTAAGATTTTTTTCTTTTCTTTTTTTTTCTTTTTTTTTTCTTTTTTTTTATTTTTTTAGACATAGTACCTGCGGAGCTTATCGCCGTTGACTTGGTGGATAAAGGTATTACCGTCCAGGTCTGCAAGCTTCATTGCTCCACCCGACAGTATCTTCTGCACCACATACGGGTCGATCCAAATGGGTTCCCACTTTCCCAGGGGGTTGTCTCTGGTAGGGGGCTTCACTTTCAGTACTAGATCACCCTCTTTGATGTCCCTGGCCTTGACCTTTTTATTGAATGTCATGGCCATTTGCCTCTGGTAGGCTCGAGTGTGCTCCATGGCTTTTAGCCTTCTTTCATCGAGCAGGGCCAATTCTTCGTGCCGGCTGTGTAGCCACTCTACTTCGTTGACACTGTTTTCCAGGAGGACCCTTAGTGATGGGATTTCCAACTCCACTGGCAACACTGCTTCCATCCCGTAGGTTATGGCAAAGGGAGTTTCTCCCATGGCTGTTCTAACAGACGTTTTGTAGCCCCAGAGTGCCAGGTGTAGCTTCTCAGGCCAGCCACGACCACGGGTGGCCATTTTTCAGATAATCCGCTCGAGCGTCTTATTGGCAGCTTCCACGGCTCCATTAGTCTGAGGTCTGTATGGGGACGACTTGTGACGAGTGATTTTGAATTTTGATAGCAATCTATCGCAGTCCCCTTCAAAGTGCGACCCGTTATCTGAAATGACCTCATTGGACACCCCATATCTGCACATAATATTTTCTTTGATGAATTGGGCCACTTTTCTAGAAGTGAGGACCTTGTAGGACTTGGACTCTACCCACTTGGTGAAGTAGTCGACTGCCACTAACACGAATTCATGCCCATTGCTTCCTGCCGGGGCTATCTTCCCTATCACGTCGATACCCCAAGTTGCAAACGGCCAAGGAGTCATCATGCAGTACAGGTCATGCGGCGGGAGATGGTTGAGGTTGGCAAACCTTTGGCATTTGTTGCACGCTCGGACATGTTGGACACAATCTGTTTCCATGGAGATCCAGTAGTAACCCATTCTGAGGATCACTTGCATCAATGCTATGGCATTCATATGAGGACCACAGGGATTATTGTGGACTTCGGTCATCAACTCTCTGGCCCTTTCTTGGGTGACACACAGGAGGAGTGGTCCCTGGTACCGCTTCTTGTACAAGTCGCCTCCTAGAATGACATAATGGGAGGCCAACCTTTTCAGGGCTTGTAAGCTCTTGGCTTTGATACCGTCCCTTGGTCTACCTTCTTTGTCTTTGAAAGAGGACTCTCCATCTTTGAGGAACTAATAAATCTGACTGTACTAGGGTTCCTTGACAGGCTCGGTTCCCAGGTCTATTTCACAACAGAAAGCCGGGGCTTCTCTTCTACCCACTCTAAAGGGTTTTATTGCCTTTCCCTCGGGGATCTCTACCGGTGAGGCTAGAGTAGCTAGGGCATCTGCGAATCTGTTCTTTTCCCTTGGCAGGTAATGGAAGGTCACTTCTCTGAATTGCTCAGTCAACTCCTCCATATAGGCATGATACCTCTGAAGATTGGGGTCTACAGTCTTCCACTTATTGGAGACCTGGTTGATGATCAGGGCTGAGTCTCCATAAACCTCGAGCTCCTTGACATTCCTTTCTAAGGCAGCTTCCAGACCAGCAATGCAAGCTTCGTACTCGGTGACATTATTCGTGGCAGGGAAGTTCAACTTGAGGGCTATGGGCGTGTGCTCATCTTTCGGATCGACTAGCAACATTCCTATGCCATTTCCACTTTTGTTAGAAGCTCCATCAATGAATAGCTGCCATCGGTTCTCAGGCTCAACTACGAAGATCCCTTCATCTAGGAATTGGGGTTCAGGCCCGCGATCCTCATTACTAGGGAAGTTTGCCAGATGGTCTGACAACGCTTGACCTTTGATGGCCTTTCTCGTCACATAATTGATGTCATACTCAGCTAGGAAGAATGACCACTTTGCTAGGCACATCGAGAGGGAAGGCTTGTCGAAGATGTACTTGATGGGGTCCATTTTCCAGACCAAGTTCACAGAGTGGGCTTGCATGTAGTGCTTCAGCTTACCGACTACCCAGACCAATCCTGCACAAGTCTTTTCGCATGCTGAGTAATTGAGCTCACTTCTCTGCAGCTTCCTGCTGACAAAATAAATGGCATTTTCTACCTGAGAGTCTTTCTTTTCCTGAGCAAGAGTGGGCTTGCATGTAGTGCTTCAGCTTACCGACTACCCAGACCAGTCCTGCACAAGTCTTTTCGCATGCTGAGTAATTGAGCTCACTTCTCTGCAGCTTCCTGCTGACAAAATAAATGGCATTTTCTACCCGAGAGTCTTTCTTTTCCTGAGCAAGCATAGCCCCAACTGCCGTATCAGTGACAGTGAGATAGAGCAAAAGGGGTTTCTGTCTATGCAGGGGGCATAGCACCGGAGGATGTACTAAGTACGCCTTGATTTGGTCAAAGGCATCCTGGCATTCCTCGGTCCATTCTGTGTCTACATTCTTTTTCATGAGCTTGAAGATGGGCTCGCACATGGTAGTCAGCTGGTTGACAAAACGGCTGATGTACTGCAGTTTGCCCATAAAGCTTTTGACCTCTGTCTGGGTTCGAGGTGGCCTCATATCCATAATGGCCTTGATCTTTCGGGGGTCGACTTCGATACCTCGCTCCGTGACCATATACCCAAGCACTTTTACCCTTGTCACTCCAAAGGTGCATTTGGCAGGGTTCAGTCTCATGGAATGCTGTCTCAACCTCTCAAAGAACTTTCACAGGTCAACAAAGTGCTACCCATCCTTGCCTTTAGAGTGGATTATCATGTCGTCGACGTAGACCTCAATCTCCTTATGGATCATGTCATGAAAGAGTGCGGTCGCTGCCCTCTGATAAGTGGCCCCGGCATTCTTAAGCCCAAATGGCATCACTGTATAGCAGTACGTTCCCTATGGTGTGGTGAAGGCTGTCTTTTCTTGGTCTTCCTCAGCCATCTTGATCTGGTTGTAGCCAGCAAAGCCATCAATGAAGGATTTGACTTCGTAGTTAGCAGTGGCATCCACCAGAATTACTATGTTTGGCAAGGGATAATCGTCTTTGGGGCTGGCCTTATTCAGATCCCGAAAATCTATGCAGCAGCGCACCTTCCCATTGGCCTTAGTTACAGTCACAATGTTGGACAACCATGTCTGATATTTGATGACTCGGATGAATCCTACCCACAGTAGCTTCTCAAACTCTTCTTTGACCTGTAGAGACCACTCTGGCTTGATCTTTCTCAGTTTCTGCTTTACCGGCTTAGCATCTGGTGCCAGAGGAATTTTGTGCTCCACAATTGAACTGTCTAGCCCCGGCATATCTTTGTATGACCACGCAAACACGTCCATGTATTCTCTGAGCAGATTGACCAGTCTGTCCCGTTCAACCCCCTGGAAGAAGTTCCCAATCTGTGTCTCTTTAGGTTTCTCGACAGTACCCAAGTTAACACTTGTCAAAACCTCCTCGATAGCTTGGGCCCGGTTTTCCTCATTTTCTGTAACCTGCTTAAATATTTCTTTAATGTATAGTTCGTTTAGTGTGTTTGCATCTTGTTCAAATGATTCATTATTAGCTGTTGTTAAGTTTTGAGTTAATTTATCATTTGTTAAGTTGGCAATAAGGGGATACTCAGAAAGATCTGTCATTTCATTCAAAGCGAAAGGAAAGATGACATTGGCTACATATTCATAATCCTCAGGCGTGAGGCCTTCGGATGACTCGGAAGACTGGAATTCAAAGATTACTGACTCAACATGACTCTTGTCCCTAACGACTCTGGACCCTACACTACTTATTGACTCGAAGTCTTTGATGCGGGTTGGACTGGGGTTCACTCTGTCCTGCTGTTGCCCTGGGGAGTAGCAGTCTTGTCAGCATTCTTCAGAAAGGTGGAAACTTCATACTGATCGAAAACTTGTCGGAAATCATTGGTAGGCCGATACCTTGGAAAGATGGTGAGGGGAGCTAGGGAAGCCTGATGCAATTTCTCAGCGAGCTCGTCCGTGATGACCGAACTCATTGACTGAAGGGTCTGGCTCATCTTGTCAATACACTGCTGATAAGTTATTTTCTCCTTACCGATCTTTGATATCACAACCTTTTCGGTGTAGCCAACAGGAGGGTTGGCCTGGATAATGCTGATGAAGTCCTCCTCGGGAGATACTTTGATTCTGCCTTGGTTAACCATGTATTCTATGGGAGTCTTATATTCTGTTTCCAAATCTGCCATCTTTTCGTTGAACTTCACAATAGCAACAAACTCAGAGCTCTCTGCTTCAAGAGTATCAATGATGATGGGAGTGTCAGGCTTGACTGGGTTTTGGATGACTGGTTCCTTAACGCGCTCCTTGGCATAACTGACGTAATAATTGAATTTACCGGAGGGCTCTCCTAGGGTCCCACGCTCTTGTCTCCCGATTCATACCTTTCCTTCAATTTCTGTTGCATGGACTTCCTCTTCTTCTTCTTTCTTGAGGGAGCATCCTCGTTAATCCAATCTTGATAGGCATCTTCCAAACAGCCATCACAATCACATACATCGTACCAGATGTGGGGTCTGGGTTGAGCTGGGATGACCTCTCCACTTACTTGATTATCACCATTGTTGATTACCATATTGGCCATTCTTAACACTGGGAAGTCGGGACTTGACGACTTTGATGGATTATTTGAGACCTTTTGTGCCGACAAACTGCTGACCCGGTATTCTCACCCGATTCTTTCACGCTGCGGGAAAGGGATAGGAGAGGTTTAGACTCGGGGGTAGGTGTTTAGGCTGAAGGCTCAAGCAATATGCAAATTAAGAATCTTCCAGTTTACTTAAAACAGTGTCTTTTATTAATTTCTATTTGGTTGGAAAAGGGGGTTTGCCCTTCTTTTTCGCAACTACTCTAGATCCTGGATCAGTGGGCTCCGTCACTACGTCTATAAGCCCTTCGTATTCCACCTGTATTTCGACCTCCCAGGGTGGACAGCCCCGGGCGAGGGTCCTATAGGGCACGCGGATCCCACCGACCGAGAGAGAAGAACGCTCCTAACGGGTCTAGTGGGTCATAAGAACTTTTAACGCGCGAGCAATGCGGATTATAGTCAAGGCAATGCCGAGAAAGTCTCATCTTTCAGCCTTAACGGTATTTCGGCAGGGTTTCGCTTGCGTGATTGACGTTTTGAGTTTTTCGGCAATGTCCGAGAAGATAATAGACATGGGTCGGGCGTTAAAAGTCGGATGACACAGTGTCACATTGAACTTCGTTGCATACGCTGTGCTTGAGTCAAAGTCAATGCCGGGTCAAGATCTTGCCAATTTTTCCTTGTCGGAATTTCGACAGAGCTCCGCTTGCGCGAAAGATCTTTGGATTTTTGGCACAGACTCGGGCTCGACTATTACGTATCCCGTGCGGTTCAAAGTCAAAGTCAATGCCGGAGTCAAGATTCTGCCAATTTTCCTTGGCGGAATTTCGGCAGAGTTTCACTTGCGCGAAGGATCTAGACTTCCGTCATGGGCTAAGGTTTGGCCTTTACGGGGGTATGCAACTGGGCTATATGACATGGACTAGACCAAAAACCAACCAAAAGTCACGGTTTTAAAATGTGTGACACGAACTGTGCATTGGTCGACACTGGCTGCCATGGGGAGTTTGGGGTGATTCCGTGCGTGCCCGGGAGCATCGTAATACTGTCCGTAACTGCAGCTGAACAACCACCCCGGGTTAAAGGGACGTGCGTGCATAGTGTACAGGATATATAAGGTGCGCGTAGTGTGCGACCTCCTAAAAATATTCCTTTTTGAGTTAAAACAGAAATTTCCAGAAATGTGTTTTAAAGGAATGATTTTCGGGACGGGGGAAAATGCAGTAAATAAGCACATAAATTTTCTGGGAGCCCCGGTCAGTCTTGGAACTGAATAGCCCCAAGCTGCCAAGGCTGCCAGATTAATCTCAATTTTTGTCCTGGTGGAATTGCCAATGAAGCCGCCCGGCTAGGATCCAGGGAGGATTAAGCCGTACGGCTGCGTCAAGCAACTTTCCAGGTTCCAATTTCTTTGATCTGCAGGCTGTTTTCCTGGCCTTTTGGGCACCTTTTCAGCTTTCAGCAAGCTTCCTGTTCATTTTCAGAATGTGCACAATTCCCAAGAAGCAATGATGCATGCAATGCAATGCAAGAAAAATAAGGCAAGCATAAGAAGCAGATATGCGGCGGAAGGCTAACCCACTCGGAAAAAGCTTTCTTTTTTTTTTATATTTTTCAAAAAGAGATACCGGTACGTGGGATTGTTAGACCAATATTTATCCCAGGCCTCGGGTTAGGAAGCGATACAGGAAGTTTAATGGTTTCCACCTATATACCGGGTATCATTTTTTTATTTTTAAAAATGAAAGCTTTCTCCTTTGGTACTTTCCCCAGCGGAGTCGCCAAACTGTAAATGTGGTGCCCAAGATAGCGGCTCTCTTTTTGTTTACTTATTTTTTTGGAACCATTTTCTCGTGTAAGGGGGATCACCGCCTCACATCAGTTTGGAAACGTCCGGTTTAAATTGAAAAACGGAGTCGCCATGCCATTTTGATTTCCTCAAAACATTGAAAAAAAGGATTTGGGTCCGGAGGTTAAGTTACCCTTTGGGAAGAACGGATCGTCGTTCATCCAAAGAGCCTTGCCGAAGCAAGTCTTCCAAGATCCGCTTTTCATACTTGCCTTAGTGCTTTCGTGTGTGGGATGTGTGTTTTGAAAAGGAGGAATGTACCAAGTGGTCTTTCGAACGTATAAACCATGAATTGGTTAACGCTCGGGATTCCTTGGATTTTTGTGTGTTAGGGACTTTGGTCCCATTCTCATCTTGGACTTATGATCATCATGATGAGACCTTGGGTCACATGTGATCAAGATAGGGACACCGTTTTTATAGTCCGAGGATGAGACTCTTTAGAAAGAAATGACCCTTGCTCATCAATCCTATATCTTGAGATGATTGGATCTTTGTCGGGACATTTATGCTCGTCTCAAGTGATGATCGGAGATATGGGGCTCAAGTTCATCCTTTTCTAAGGGAGAATCCGTTTATGGCATCTTTAAGTGGAGGAAATGATGTAAAGATAGGACTTTTACACTATTACGCTCCAAGAGATGCTCAAAGTACCAAAGGGGACTAGGGGAGGGGTATAAAGATTGGATCTTTACACTCATCCTATTCCTTTTTGTGCCTTATGAAGGTCACTAGGCAATCCTAGGAGAGAGATCCAACCATGAGGGACATGGGGAATGCATTTTTAAGCCAAAGATGACATTTTATGCAAACATATGTAATGAACATGATGTAAGCTAAGGCTAGGAATGAAAAGGAAGGACCTTTATGGCTTCCTATGTCCATTATGAACCTTTTTAGGTGGACAATCCTTGGAAACAAGGTCTATGGAAAGGGGGATAACATGCATGCATAAAGATGACATTTTTATGGAAAAATATGACATTTTTATATGTAAAGATGACATTTCATAAGCTAAGGATGCTACTTTATATGCCAAGATGATGTTTTAAGTGCAAAGGATGCTATTTTTCACATCACCATGTGAGAGATCCACCCTAGAACATGCCTTTTGAGGTCTTACTTGTTCATCCTTGGGTTGGATCTTCCATGGATCCTATGTGATAGGGGAATGGGGTATGTATGATTTACATGCCTAAAGATGGGATCTTTAATGACAATATATCAAATATCAAGCAAATAAGTAACAAGATGTAAAGCAAGGAGCAATATATCACATAAAGGCAAGTATATTTTCAAGGAAAAGGGGAGGAGAGGTTAGCAATGGTGGTGTTCCTCTATCTCCTTGAAGTTTGCCTAGGGAAGGACCAACTTTGGAAGGGTTTGAATAGGAGGGAGGTGGTTTTTTGGTGCTCTCAGCTCTCTGGAATTTCGTGGTGGTATTTTGGCAGAGTAACACTGCTGAAAATTGTATCTGAAAATGGGTAGAGGAGGCCTCTATTTATAGGCACTCTGGGAATGGCTAATGAAGCCGTGCGGCTGTAACCACAAGGCTAATGAGGCCGTGCGGTCTTATCCCTTAGTGACTCAGCTTATTTCTAGAACCATGCAAGGTGGCATTCTAGAAGGGCTTTTCCGGTGAAGGACTACGTGGAATTTTAATTCCTAGCAAGTCCTTCACCCCTTTGAAGGTTCTAGAAAGTTCCCAAATTGTCCCTGAACTTTAGGAAAGTCCGGGGAATTGTCGGGAAACTTAACCGGAAGGCATGAGCCAGATTTGGGTACTTACAGGTTGCCACTGGGGCTGGTAGCCGGAAGTGATGATGAGCTCTGAGCTCAATTGGCCAGGGCCTTATTTACCATGAGCAGGCAGTCATCGAGGGTAACTTTGGCATTGCAAAATCTGATAATAAGGACCGGATCCTTGGTATCATCGAGATATCTGGAAAATATGATGTTGACGAAGTCGTCATCAGTCACTTGATCAGAGGGGTTCTTTGTCGTGTCAACCAGTTGTTTCCATTCGCCGGATAACCGCCTGTACGGGATGTTGAGCTTGACAATTTCCATGGTATTGGAGCCCTCGTCTTAGGTGACATCATCGGAACTGGTGCCGTCCTCGAAACTGAGTATATGTATGTAGGGATCTTCCCACGGACCTGTCGCATCCTCGACTCCGGAGAGTCCTGATTCGTTGTCGTCTGACGACTCAACCCAGACATAAGGACGCCTCGCGTCCTGCCGCGATGCTGGTGCTGCTAGAAAAACATCATGCCCTTCGCTCGAGAAGAGGGGCTCGGCGGGCAATTCCTCGTGGAGGACGTCCATACGACTACCATACATTCATTACGAGTGTGACGATGCTTGTTGACCTTTATCACAAAGATTTCCTCACCTGGTGGGGCCAGAGAGTAGGATTGAAGGATGCTAACAAATCTCCGATCGGAGACAGGGGGTTTACGTGCCCGCATCATGGCGATGCTCAGGGTTTCTTTCCAGTCTACTTTCAAGTGTCGAAAACAGCAGTTGAACTTGATGAACCTGACTGCTTCAGGGTCTGCCTGCTCGAGGACGTTAATATAGTTAGCATCTTCGGACTCTGAGGGATTCTGATGAGATTTGCCCCGATAGTCCCTTGGTCGGCTTGAAGGAGGTAGCCCCGATGCCTGGTTGCGGGCACGCTTGGCTGTTGTCTCGGCTTCATTCCCTATAAGGAAACTGTCTCCTCTGATGACTTCAAGATCTCCCTGCCGATTAATGAACTTGACGCACTGATGGAGAGTGGAGGCTATGGCTTTCATGTGGTGCAGCCAAGGGAGTCCCAACAGAGCTGTGAATTTGGACGAGATGTCCATCACGTGGATTTTTTCTGGCACCATTTGGGTTTCGAAATAGAGATCTAGAGTCACCGTCCCCAGGATGGGACGAGACGTGCTGTCGTATGCCTTGATAGTCCGGGCAGATGGAATCATGTGGCCTTCATCGATGCGTAGGGCTCGCATCATGCTAAGAGGGAGAACATTAACTGCTGATCCGTTGTCTACCAATACTCCGGGGAGAGATATGGTGTTGAGCCGGAGAGTGATGTACAAAGCTTCATTGTGCCCCGAGGCATCTCTCAATAGGTCTTCGTCACAGAAAGTGAGCATACTGCCATACAGTCGGGAATCATAGATCTGGTCTCTTTCCGGAGAAGGATAGTCATCAAGCCATCCGTTTCCTGTCTTCCTCTTGCGAGGTAAAGACTTTGGTGGTGCCTCGGGATTGTGTTGAGGCTGCTTGTGGCGGTGGCCGCCCTTGGTTAGCACGTTGATTGAGTGCGAGTGCCAAGCTGACTTTGACTTTCCTTTGCCGGCCCGTGCTCTAAAGCTGGGCAAATTGAACCTTGGTTGATCCCGCGGGGGGTTAGGCTTCTGGCTGGCAGTAAGGTTGTCAAGATTTGAGGTAGTCTGGTGTCCTGAGGCCTGAACTTTGGTGTCAGCAGGACTTTTCGGCTTTCCCACCCCTGTCTGCTCTAAAGTTGCGTGGCCTGGAGGAAGGGAGGACTGGCTGGAGTAGAGTACATAGTAATCGAACCTCCCAGATGGCTCTCTGAGTATACCCACACTGGTGTCTCCACCTTCATATCTTTCTCTCAGTTTCTGTTGAGAAGACTTCTTCTTCTGCTTTCTAGGAGGATTACCCCTGACCATATTTTGGGATTTGTACTCCAGGCATGCGGAGCATTCACAAACATCGTAACTGATGTGGACATTCGATGAGGACCTGGCTGGAAGAGGCGGAGGCACTGGCTCTGCGGCAATCTTCTTTGGCACCCATTAAATGGAGTTCACACTGTTGTTGTTCGAAAAAGGGTTTCCGACCGTATTGGGTCCACGGGGACACTCTAATTTTCCTTCCTCTATCAAATTTTGAATTTCGTACCGTAACCCCACGCAGTTGTCGGTGGTATGGCCATGATACTGATGGAAGGCACTGTACTTGCTCTTGTTAGCGTTGACTACGGGATTCTTGGGTTTGTAGTTAGCAACGAGTTTGAGGAGGCCTTCCTTGATCAAACCTTCCAGCATCTTACTCAGCGTCGAAGTGTACGGCAGGCTGCTTCGAAGTGGAGTTGTTGCTTTGTGGGACTGAGTTTCTATTGCCCGACTGCTGTCCCTGATGAATGTAGTTGACAGACGTATCTTTCCCTTTGCCGGGGGCCGGTGCGGGATTGAATGCAACTGGCGATCGGTATTTGTATGGCTGTGCAGTAGCCAATTTTTCCTTGAGATCCTTCTTGAACTGTGAGCCGGCATTAACCATGGCCCGGAGATCTGGGAAGAAGTGATGACTGATGAGAGTTCTGATGGACGGTCTTAAGCAGGACTTGAAGATCCGCATCTGTTCATCCTTGGAGAGTGGCTCCATGATCTCGGAGAGTTTCCAACTCCACCTCTTGTAGAATTCTCCGACGCTTTCATCTGCTTTCTGCTCGGTGGTGATTAAGTCCTCACGACTTGTTTCCCACTCTAAGTTGGATCTGTACCATTCTAGGAAGATGTTACTGATCTGATCCCAGGTGTGGCGATCTGCAGGCTTGACCCTTAGGAACCATCGTAACGCTGAACTCTTGAGCGTATGCTGGAAGTGATCGGCCATTTGCTGGAGGGTTGCTCCTTTAGCTCTCATGCCGAGAACGTAGGTGTCAACATGCGTTTGAGGGCACTCGGTTCCGTCAAATCGGTCCATCTCCGGCATTCTAAACTTTGCAGGGAGAGGCGTGACCATTCCCGGATCTGTGGACTTGAGCGTTTCTTGCTTTGAACTGCTCATGCTGGCTTTCAGGTCTTTCATCTGTTCGACCATCCAGGCTAAGGTTGGGTCCAGTAGTGGACTTTGAGGCTCGGCGCCGGGTGCTACCACGTGAGCGGTAGTGGTTGGAGGTGGAAGGCTTGATATATGTGGATATATGGGGGCCTTTTCTGGACTGTATCGGGGTTTGTCCCCGGTGTTTTGGGATTCGTGTATAGGCAATGGGATGAACCCAGGAGGGTATTGGAGGATATTGGCATCTGTTTGAGATGGTCCAGCGGTGCGCTGGTTGTAATGAGTGATGGGAGTAACACTGGCTTGGCCGTACATGACAGGGTTGCCCTGAGAGGTGGCCACCTGAAGCCTAGGTCGGCTATTTCCTTGGTTCGAAGGCATCCCGTAAGTTGGCGGGGGAGGAACCTGGTTGAAAGTTTGAGGAACTGGTTTCGGGGAATCGTCATCCTCGACTAGGATGAAAGTACCGTCTGACTGGGGGATAGCTACTTTACCTCGCTCATTCAGAAGCTGTACCACGAAATTCTGCTGATCTTCTTTCTGCCTCTTGTGAACCTCACAAGCCCGGATGGCTTCTTCCAATGTCATATCTGTTACCGGTGGCGGGGGTCCGTCCCCATCACGATTTCTCGGTGAGCTAGACATGTCGGATATTCTGGCTGAGGGAACTGAGGGAATCGAAGAACTGTCTGATGCTGGCGTAACTGTGACTCTGGCGAGGCGCTGACCCGAAATTCTGAACCACTTTCGGCTCGCTGCAGGGAACGAAAGGCAGGGTTTAGGCTTCGAAAAGGGTATTTGGCTCAAGGTTTTGGGCTAGTGCAATGTGCAGTTACCGATTAATGTTTACTTAAAACGCGTTTTCTCAGAGTCCTAATCGGTTGGAAAAGATCGTGTCTTCTTTTTCGCAACTAACCTAAGGCTCTAATCAGTAGATATCGTCACTACGTTTATAAGCCCCTCGTTTCCATTTGTAGATCATCTTCTCGAGACAGACAATCCCGAGCGAGGGTCCTATAAGGCAAACGAGTTCCACCGACAAAGGAAAAAGTGAACTTAAGGCTAGCTGATCACGCAAACTTCCAACGTATGTGACGTACGGACCACGGTCGAAGTCAACATCCTTAAGTTAAGGCGGGGATCATGCCAAAATTTCGGCATGACCTCTCCTGACTCGCTTGCGCGAGGGGCCTTAGCTTTTGGTGTTGGCCAAGTTGTGGCTGGCACGGTGCATACGGTGAGGGTTTGTGACACGGAGTCACATTGAACCTTCGGGTAAATTTTTCGGCAGAGCTCCGTGTCAAAGTCAAGTCTAAAAAGCTCAAGACTTCGGGTCGGGAACGACCTTCGGTCTCAATCTTTCGAGCTTGACTCGTAACGGAACCCGGCGTAAAAACATACACTCGGGCTTTATGACACGTACTAAGCCAAAAACCAATCGGGGTCTTGGACGAAGTGTGACACAAAGAGTGCATGGATTACACGGGTTAGGATGGGCTGTTTGGGACGACCCCGTGCGCGCTTGAAAGATGTCTGGCAGACCAACCGAGCTGCAACTGAACGGTCATCCCGGGTTACGGGTCGTAGTGTGCAGTGTACCGAGGCAGCAAGTGCACGTGAAGTGCGGTGTACCGAGGTAGCAAGTGCGAGTAGTGTGCAGTCACTAAAATTCTTTTTCTGAGTAAAACAGAGATTTTCAGAATGTGTCTTAAAGAATTTTATGCGCAGTTCAAAATGTAGCATGAAAATCAAGTATGAACGAGAATGCACGAACATGTTATGATTTTGAAAAAGATACAAATGTAACGCCCTTTTGAAAAACCATTCGAGGTTTAAAGCAACACACGCACACAAAAACGAGGAAGGGTAAACGAAAGTTTGACCCACGGAAGGCTTTTTGAAAACAACGGCAGTTTTGAAAAAGTATCCAAGTCCCCAGCGGAGTCGCCAACTGAAATTACCCGGATTTTCGCGCGCGGCGAAAAGGCGGTTGTCTTTCGCGGGAGATGTTGGTTTCTGAGACCTCGCTTTCGGGAAGGAGAGGAGTCGCCACGTTGTATTTTGAGCCGAAACGTTGAAAAACGGCTTTTGTGAAAACGGTGTCGTTTTTATTGGTAGCAAAAACTTAGAAAAAAGCTTTGAAAGGGGGTGTCATTTTTATTGGTAGCAAAAATGAGAAAAAAGCTTTGAGTACCCGATATTGTTAGGTTCGGAGGTCACGTTACGTTTCGGGAAGAGTATTTTGAGATCACCCGAAACGCCTCGTATGACGAGTCTTTCTACCTTTCTCGAAAATGTGTGCGTGTGTGTGTGTGGGTTTGCATTTTGAAAATGGGGGCTTGAATGACAAGCTTAATCTTGGTTTGAATTTCAAACGTTGATTATGTGATTCCTTTTGAAAAGGCGAGCGTTTGAATGACAAACGTCGGTTTTGGAGTTTTTTATGAAAAGTGACACGAGTACTGATTTTAACTGTTTAACTTAAGTGTCAAATGTTGACTTTTTAAGAAAAGAGCGTTTGAATGTCAAACGTCGGATCTTTGACTTTGAAGATGATCGTTTGGATGCCAAACATCATTTCGCGCATTTTGAAAGAGAATTCGAATGTCAAACTCCGGTTTTGAACCGGGCATTACATTGTTAGCGATTTTACGGGAAAAAAGCATTAAATGATTTTGAGTGTCGAAAATCGGATTTTAAGTTTGAAGATGATCGTTTGGATGCCAAACGTCATTTCACGAGTTTTTGAAAGAGAGTTCGAATGTCGAACTCCGGTTTTGAACCGTGCATTACATTGTTAGCGATTTTACAGGAAAAAAGCATTAAATGATTTTGATCGGATTTTAAGTTTGAAGATGATCGTTTGGATGCCAAACGCCATTTCGCGAGTTTTTGAAAGAGAATTCGAATGTCGAACTCCGGTTGAATCGGGCATTACATTGTTAGCGATTTTACGGGAAAAAAGCATTAAATGATATGCGATCGATGAATCATTTTTGCGACTCGGAATTTGATAAGTAAATACTATCACGAGCCAAACGACTCGGACTTGTAAATGACAGTATTTAAAGTGCGGTATAAATGGAATCAAATGACCCGGAATTGTAAAGTGCGTTCAACGAGCCAAACAGCTCGGAATTGTAAAGTTGCGTAAAAGTAAATGACGATCGACGAATCAAACGATCCGGAGTTTGTAAATGACATGAAAGTAAACGACGTTCGACGGATCAAACGATCCGGAGTTGTAAATGACATAAAAGTAACAGAACGGGGCCGGAACGCCGTTTTAACACGAGATTACTTCTCTTACGGGAAGAGAAGAGGATCAAGGACTAAAACGTATCGGACCCCGTTAGACGGTGACGTCTACATTTTAACAACGTTCGTTCGAAACGGTTGTAGCGACTAGCGTGTAAACCGAAATGGGATGAAAGTTTAGGGAGAGAGAGAGCTACCTATGGCTAGGGTCGGCTCCTTTGGCTCGGTGGGCGTATACGGGATACGAAAAGGTGTTTGGAATGGTGTTTCGAGGTGGTGGGGGTTGTAATTGGTTGAGATAAGGAGTTTTCACGCAAACCGAGGCGAAACGGGGGCTCGGGAGAGGGTGAAAAGGGTTTGGGCCGTGGCTTGGAGAGAAAAGGGAGTAATTTTTGTGTTGTTAAAATGTTTGACAGCCCTCTGTATTTATAGGTGAATTTTGCAAAAGAGTCCGAACAGACTAAGGCTGAATTCCAGGGGTTTCTGTGAAACTTTGGAAACTGGAGGGAGTTGTTGACAATTTTGGATTCTCTGCAAAGGAGTCCGGCCGGACTGGGACTGCATACCAGGGGTATTTTAGTCTTTTCACACTGAAATGTGATTGAGGTTGACAAGGGAGCTGTGGCATGCGTGCCACGTGTCCTGTGACTCACCAGGTTCATGGGATTTCATGCCATTATCCTCAGTTTTGTCCCTTTTTAAATAAATGTCCGGAAAATGTCCGAAACGCTCCCGAAAAGTGTCAGAAATTGCGTTTTTTAGGAGAAGCTATACTTTTACGTGCGATGATGTGTATTGAGTACGCTTCGACGTTGGGATGCACGGGGCAGTCCCGGGACGTCTCGTTGGCTTGAGAACGGGGAGCTTGACGGGTTCCGGTTAACCTGGAGCGGGCCAGTTAATGGATTCCGGTTAACTTCTAACGGATTTTGGCGATCCGGAATTGGGTACTTACAACTTGCTAGGTATTTTATAACAAGAGAGAGATTTCCTCATCAGTCTCCAATAACCTTCCTCAACCATTTACAAAAGTCAATGATCTGGTGGCGTGCTTTATGATCGAAGAAAAAGTCAGTATCAATTTACAAAAATCGACGTCAATTGATGTTCTTTCTTTAAATACCTATTTCATTAAACCGATTAATCAATCGCAATCCATTACACAATAGCCGATCTTTCTTCTCCGACAATGGCAATTTCGTCGACAAGCCCCAATAAACGATTGAGTAGATAACGGCTGAGCCGGTATGACTTTGAGTGCGATCTAAAAACCTGCTTTTTCCTAGCTCTTTATTATGTAGGAAAAACTAGTTTTTCACAACACTTATTTTCATCCTACATACAAAAATGAAAGTAATGTATATATATAAATGCACGCACACGCACGGGCACACACCCACAAGTTTGTGTTTGTATGTGATATTGTTGGGTTTTGGGGTAATATGCGCAGCGAAAGATTTAGCAAATTACAAAACCCTAACAATGAATCCGTCTAATATGAATAGATTAAAACTATGAAATAGATTTACTAACCTTGGTTGTGAGTTTGTTTTTCGTTACACGAATCGTAATTTAGATTTGAATCGTCAACGAAACTTTGATATTCTCGTTGTTCTTCCTTGTGATGAATCAACAATTGTAGGTCTTCAAGCTTTAGGTGATAAAGCAACCACCCTCTATCGGTAATCCACACGCGAACGAACCAAGATCTATATCTTGTTGGATTTCTAGATGATCCTTGATTGTTGAAACACTTTTCAACAATATATGGCTAATATGGAATCGAATCTAGGGTGTTTTGATCTTTGATTCGTAATCAAAATCAAGAGATTTGTGTTTCTCAAAGACCTAAAATTCGTGTGTGTTGGCTTAGCAAAAGGGGGCTATTTATACTTTATAAATATCCCTAACTGTTAGGGAGAAAAGCCCTAATCCTAAGCCAAAACAGAACGCTGAAACGGGGGCTGGGCGGTCGCCCACTAAGGTTTCCGGCGGCCGCCCAGTTGTACAGCCTTTATGGATTTTTTGAAAAACTTTGTGAGCAGTCGCCCACAACACCCCGGCGGTCGCCCAGCTGTACGGTGGATTGTGGGAGGTCGCCCACTATTACCCTCGACGGTCGCCAAGATGTACAGTTCCATATTCGAGCCATTTTCAATCTGTTCTTCGTGTGTGACCTTATAGGAATTATATTTTATGTTGGTAGTGAGTTGAAACATCAACCTCACAAGACATAAATGGTCTCTAGCAAGCCATTATGTCCACCCAATTAAATATAACATCAAAGCTTGATTCCTTGATAGATCAATGTCACAATCCCTTTATCACACGATGTCATATTGAACATAAGTCATAGTCCATGTCAACTTATATTGTTCAATGCTTTCTCGACTCCGATTATGTTGATAATTAGTGTGAATTTGATCTCTATTAAATCTCTTGAGTGTGGCCACACATTTCATCAATACAATTCATCGAGGGGCCCAAGCAGACATCTCTCTTAACGAGGGACAAATCCCATCTTGACTTATCATTCTTCCTGACAAGAATCCAGTCATGCCAACATAACCCTTATTGCTATCCTATTAAAGATAGTGTTAGACTACATCAAACACAACGTTCATCATGTGGAAGATGATGATAATCTCAGGTACTAAGGTGGCGTTGTTACATGTTTTATTCCATGTTGAGCACAAATATCCTCAAATGGAAATTCATACTCACCACCACGATCACTTCTAATCACCTTTATTTTCCGGTTAAGTTGATTTTCAACTTCATTTTTATAGAGAATAAATTTCTCTATAGCCTCATCTTTACTTTTGAGAAGATACACATAACAATATTTTATGCTATCATCAACAAAAGTCATAAAGTACTTATTTCCCCCACATGATTGTGTTGATTTGAGGTTGCATAAGTCTGTGTGAACCAACTAAAGTGGTTCATTATTTCTTATAATAGAATGGAGCAGACTTTTTGTTAATTTTGTCTCTACACAAGTTTCACATTTATGTTTGTAGTCTATTTTACATTTTGGTATGCAATTCAAGTTAATTAATCTATGTATAGTATCATAATTAACATGTCCTAGTCTACCATGCCACACATTGGAAGACTCAAGCAAGTAAACGGAAGAATTATTCATTTCATTGCTTTTGGGCTTAATAGCCATTACATTTGGTTTCACAACCATCACACCTAGCTTAAACATTCCATCATTGACATACCCTTTTCATACGAACATTCCACTCTTAGATAAAGTAACAACATCCGACTCAAACACAATACGAAAACCATGCTTAATCAAAAGCGATCCGGACACCAAATTTTTTCTAGATATCGGGCACATAAAGCACATTATTGAGAGTCAATTCTTTCCCGGAAATCATCTTGAGCACCGCCTTCCCTTGATCTTTTACATCAAAAGTGGCCGAATTTCCCATGAACAATTTTTCACCATTTTCAAGGGCTTCAAAACTACTAAACATGTCTTTGTTGGAGCACACATGCCTAGTTGCACCGGTGTCAATCCACCACTGATTTGGGTTTGAACACAACAAATTCACCTCGAAAATTACCGCCGCTAAATGCATATCGGAAACTTCATTTGAGATGACATCAACTATGTTTGCTTGCTTCCTTGGCTTTCTACACTCGAAAGACTTGTGGCCCACAATACCACAATTGTAGCAAGTTCCACCAAACTTCTTCTTGGAGATTCATCCCTTTGGCTTCAAACTATAACCTTTTCCGGGCACAAACTTGCCTTTGGCCTTGCCTTTGTCCTTGGAGCTATCACCATGCTCCACCACATTGGCTTTCGCCACAAGTAGATTATTCAACTTCTTTTCCGCAATTCTATTCTCTTCCTCAATTCGAAGGCGAATAGCAAGCGCTTCGACATTCATTTCCTTTCGTTTATGTTTAAGGTAATTTTTGAAATCTTTTCAAGCGGGAGGCAATTTTTCAATCATAGCCGCCACTTGAAAACTATAACTAACCACCATTCCCTCGGCATGAATTTTCTGAATTATTATTTGCAATTCTTCCACTTGACTTTTAACTGTTTTAGAGTCCACCATTTTGTAATCGAAAAAGCGGCCAACAATGAATTTCTTTGTGCCTACGTCATCGATTTTGTACTTGTATTCCGAGGACTCCCGTAGTTCCTTTGCAGTTTTCTTAACACTATAAACATTATTTAGTGTATCCGACAACCCACTTAGTACGTAATTTCGGCAAAGAAACTTCGAATGCTTCCGAGCATCAAGAGCATTAACTACTTGTACGTCCGTCTCATTCTCACCCAACTGTAGCGGATCTTCCTTAAGAAATCACTACAAGAAAATTGTCAAATAGCGACAGACCAAAATCTGTCGCTATTAGCGACGGAATAGCGACGAAAGCAAAATAAAACAAAAAGATCTGCTAACGACAACAATACCGACGGATTTAACGACGGATTTAGATACAGACATGAATCTGTCACTAATCCGTCGCAGTAGTGGCGCCAAAAAAGTCCGCCCATTTTTGCCGACAAATTAAGTTTTTAATTCAAAGTGAGAGTGAGACGGATAAGAATTTGGAGTTAGGAGTCAATAAGTCATGGGTTCGAATTGGAGAGAAATTTGACCTTTGTTGTCCTATTTTTTCTTTTCGTAACGGAATAACGACGGATAACAATTTCTTTTAGAACTTTAACGACGGATATTTTCTGTCGCTATATAAATAAAAAAATAAATAAATATTTTTTCTTTTTTAAATTAGCGATGGAATAGCGACGGATTTTACATAAATAATTTAACGACGAATATTTTCCGTCGCTATATACATAATAAATAAAAAAATATTTTTTTCTTTTTAAAATTAAAATTAGCGATGGAACAGCGACGGATTTTACAAAAATAATTTAATGACAAATATTTTCCGTCGCTATTTAAATAATAAATAAAAATAATTTTTCTTTTTAAAATTAAAATTAGTGACGGAATTTACGAAACTAATTTAACTACGGATATTTTCCGTCGCTATATAAATAATAAAATAAAAAATATTTTTTCTTTTTAAAATACCGACGTAATAGCGACGAATTTTACAAAAATGATTTTTTTTATTTTTAAATATTTATATTTTTCATTTAGCGATGAAAATTTTTAATTTTCATTTTAAAATTATAAAAATATATATATTTTTAAAAAAATCTTAACTTTTTTTTTAAAAAAAAATTCAATACTAACAAACATCTCAATTAATTTTTAATCCATACAAAAATTTAAAAAAATTAAAAAAATATATATTCTATTGTTCGTCCCTCTTTTTTTCTTTTATATACTTATTTTTCTAAAAAAATCTTAAATTTTTTTATGTGACATTTTTTTAAAAAAATTACTACTTAACAACTTCTCAAGTAATTTTTTAATCCATAAAAAAATTATAAAAATTAAAAAATATATATGATATTGTTCGTCCCTCTTTTTTTCTTTTATATACTTATTTTTAAAAAAAAAATCTTAACTTTTTTATTTAACATTTTAAAAAAAAATTCACTACTTAACAACTTCTCAAGTAATTTTTTTTATCCAAATTTAAAAAAAATCATAAAAAGTATATGCTATTGTCCGATCCTCTTTTTTATTTTATATACTTTCATTTAAAAAAAATGAAACATAATTTTTTTTTAAAGAAATGAAAGTATATAAAAGAAAAAAAATGACGGTATAGTATGTAGGGTATAGGATATAGTATATAGGGCATATGATATAGTATATAGTATATAGGGTATAAGGTATAGGATATAGTATATAGGGTATATAGTAAATAGGGTATAGGGTATAGTATATAGGGTATAAAGTATAGGGTATAGGATATATGGTATAGAGTATAGGGTATAGTATATAGGGTATAGGGTATAGTATATAGGGTATAGGGTATAGGGATAGTGTATAGGGTATAGTATATAGGGTATATGGTATAATATATAGGGTGTAGAGTATATGGTATAGGGCATAATATATAGGGTATAGGGTATAGTATATAGGGTATAGGGTATAGTATATAGGGTATATGGTATAAGGTATAGTATATAAGGCATAGTATATAGGGTATAGAGTATAGAGTATAGGATATAGTATATAGGGTATAGGATATAGTATATAGTATATAGAGTATAGAGTACAGGGTATAGGGTATATAGTATAAGGTATAGGTGTGAATGTGGCCCCGAAAGAACCGTTTTCTTTTTACGAAAAAGGGGGTCGCCGTTCACCTCAGTTTGAAGACACCAGTTTTATGAAAAACGGAGTCGCCACGCCATTTTGATTTCCTCAAAACTTTGAAAAAAAGGATAAGGGTCTGGAGATTAAGTTACTCCTTGGGAAGAACGTTTGGCGTTTACCCAAGGAGCCTTGCAAAAGCAAGTCTAACTAGATTCGAAGTTTGTGCTTGTTTGTGTGCTCGTGTGCATGCGTGATTTGAAAAGAGAAAGGAATGTGCCAAGTTCATCTGCCGGACATAAAAACCATGTAAGAAGGTTTTAGCTCGGGATACCTTGGATTTGATGTTTTCGGGATTTTTGATCCCGTGCTCATTTTGGACTTGTGATCATCATTACGGGACTTATCTACCCTCCCGTTAGATTAATCAACCATGATAGGCGTAGGAACCTTGGTATGTCTTAACCTAACATTCCTTGGAGATTTAGTCACATGTGATCAAAAGGGGCTCGTCTTTAAGTCCAAGAATGAGACTCTTTAGAAAAGGGTGAATCTTTGTCCATCGATCCTACATCTTGAGACGATGATGATTTTTAGGGACATTTTATGTTTGTCTCAAGTGATTATCGGAGATTTCGGGACTATGATCCTTCGGTTTCTAAAGGGACAAAGATTGTGGCATTTTTTATGGTGGAAATGATGTAAAGATGGAGTCTTTACAGCGATCCTCAGCATGGAATGCACCAAGCACCACGGGACTAGGGGAATGGGATGTAAATATTGGATCTTTATACTCATCATATGTCTTTTTGTGCCTTAGAAGGCTTTTAGACAGTCCTCGGAGAGAAAGATCCATCTCTAGGGACATGGGGGAAATGACATTAAAGTAAAGATTGCATTTTAATGTAAGTAATACAATGAGTATCATTAAACTAAAGACAAAATGTAAAGGGTATGATCTTTATGGCTTTTCCTATGTCCTTTAAGACCTCATAAGGTGGACAATCCTTGAAAAGCTAGATCAAGGGAAGGTGATGACATAATATGAATAAAGATTGCATTTTTATACATAAAAGTAAAGGGAAATCACATCATCATATGGTAGATCTTTCCTAGAATAAGCCACTTGTGAAACCTTGTTCATCCTTGGGAGAGGATCTCCAATGAATCCTTTGTGTAGGGGGAGTGGGAATATGATGATTACATTGCATAGATGGAAACTTTAAAACAATAAATGCATATAAATGACAAGTAATAAATAAAGCAAGGTAATATGAGAGTAAATCAAGGGTAAAGGAAGGAGAGATTACCAATATTGGTTTTCTTTATCTCCCAAGGGGATTTTCCTAGGCAATATCTATTTAGGAATAAATTAGGGTAGGATTAGTGTATGAGAGAGGAGGGTTTTGAGGGATTTTAGTTACTGGAATTTCATTTTGTTATTTTGGCAGAGTAACAGTGCCTCCAAATTGTATCTTAAAACGAATAGAGGAGGCCTCTATTAATAGGCGTCTGTGTGCTTCCTAAAGAAGCCGCCCGGCATGATCTTTTGGAGAATTAAGCCGCCCGGCATTATCCACCGTCGTGTCAATAAGTTTCTAGATTCATGCAAGGTGGCAGCTTGGAAGCTTCTTTCTAGCGAGGTCCTGTTTGGTATTCGAATTCCTAGTAGGTCCCTCCTCCCTTGGAAAGTTTGGAAAAGTTCCCGAATTGCCCCTAAACTTTATGAAAGTTTGGGGAATTGCCAGGAAACTTTAACCGGAAGACATGAGCCAGATTTGGGTAATTACAGTAGAGTATAGTATATAAGGTATATAGTATAGGGTATAGGGTATAGTATATAGGGTATAGGGTATAGTATATAGGGTATATTATATAGGGTATAGTAGACATGTCCAAACGGTTCCGGTTCCGGAACCGCCGGTTCCCGGTTCTTAAATAGCCGGAACCGTATTCGAACCATATTAATCTGGTTCCCGGTTCCCGGTTCTATCCGCCGGTTCCGGTTCCGGTTCCAACGGTTCCACCGGTTCCATCACCATCTAACTTTTTATTTTTTTTTAAAAAAAATCCAAACCTCTTAAGACAGTAAAGACGCTAACTAATCTGTTTTTTTTAATCCAAACCTCTTAAGACAGTAAAGACACTACAAGTACAAATACTAAATAAATGCTAAATATTACATTTAACTTACCTTGATCAATCGCCGGTTCTCGGTTCTCGACTCCGGTTCCCGGTTCCGGAACCGCCGGTTCCCGATTCCGTCGGTTCCTCGGTTCCCAATATGGTGGATTCGTATTTGAATCGTTTCAATCCGGTTCCCGGTTACGTTCGGTTCCCGGTTTCGGCGGTTTCCGATTCTCGCCGGTTCTTGGTTTCGGTTCTACCCGCCGGTTCCGTCATTTCCCGGTTCTATTTAGACATGTCTAGGGTATAGAGTGTAGGGTATAGGGTATAGTATATAGGGTATAGGGTATTGTATGGCATAGTATATATGGTATAAGGTATAGGGTATTGTATACTCCCTCCATCCCAGCCTAGTGTGAACCAAAATGTTGGGCACACCGATTAAGGAAAAGTAAGAGAGAGAAAAAGTGGAGAGAGAATGTTGTGAGTGTAAAAGTAAAACAGGAGAGAGAATGAGTGAAAGGAATAGTTAGGAGAAATAATATTGTGAGTGTAAAAGTAAAATAGGAGAGAGAATGAGTGGGGTAAATAGTGAAGATTCCCTTCCATTTTGGGCAGTTCACACTCGGCTGGAACGGACCAAAAGGGAAATAAGTGTACACTCGGCTGGAACGGAGGGAGTATATTACATAGTATATAGGGTATAAAGTATAAGGTATAAGGGATAGGGTATAGGGTATAGATATAGTATATAAGGGTATAGAGTATAGGGTATAGGGTATAGTATATAGGGTATAGGGTATAGTATATAGGGTATAGTGTATAGGGTATAGTATATATGGTATAGATTATAGAGTATATGTTATAGTATATAGGGTATAGTATATGGGGTATAGTATATAGGGTATAGGGTATAGTATATAGTATACTCCCTCCGTCCCACCTCACATGACACCCTTGGGGTGGGCACGGGAACTAAGAAAAAAGAATAAAATAAAATAAATGTGTGGTAGAAAATGAAGAGAGAGAATGAGTGGGGTAAATAGTAGTGTTGGTTGAATAAATTGAATGGTGGAAAATGAAGAGAGAGAATGAGTGGTGGGGTAGAGTGAATATAAAATTATAAAAAGTAGGCTATTTTGGGAAGTGTCAAGTGAGCTGGGACGGTCCAAAATAGAAATAAGTGTCAAGTGAGGTGGGACGGAGGGAGTATAGGTTATAGGGTATAGTATATAGGGTATAGAGTATATGATATAGTATATTGGGTATAGGGTATAGGGTATAATATATAGAGTATAGAGTACATGGTATAGTATATAGGGTATAGGGTGTAGGGTATAGGGTATAGTATATAGGGTATATAGTATAGGGTATAGGGTATAGGGTATAGGGTATAGTATATAGGGTATAGAGTATAGGGTATAGGGTATAGGATATAGTATGGCATAGTATGTATGGTACAAGGTATAGGGTATAGTAAATATAATATAGTATATATGGTATAGGGTATAGTACTGAATATTTTTTCAAAAAGTTATATAAAAAATTATTAATAATTATTATTGATATTTACTTGTTTTTACTACTAATTACTATCATTATCACTATTGTTATAATTAAATTTCATTACTTATTATACACTCATTATTATGAAATTATATTATATATTAAATTATTATAGTTATTAGTAATTATTTTTATTAATTATTAAATTATTATAGTTATTAGAGTATAAGATTTATGGTGTAATTTATTTAGGTATAGAGTGGGGTTTAGGGGTTCAAATATATTACTAAGCATTATATTTTTAATTTTTTTGCATATAAATAAATATTTGAGAAATTTTTTACTACTGAAAATTTTCACAAAATGTTTTTAAAAAAATTAAACAAATGAAAGTATAAAGAATGGTTATTAATAATCAGCATTATTAACTATTTGACATTTATTTTATTAAATTTTTAGCTTTGACATGGATCACCATCTTAGCCATCTATAATAACACATTTGACTTGAATCCAATGACTCACATTTTAACAAACTATTTCACTTGAATAATCATCTCAACCATCCATTCACTTTAAATCAATAGCCTAGATCCTTTATCACACTCTTTCACTCATTCACTAAACAAAACCCTACCCACATCCTTTTTTTTCCTTATACCACCTCCCTCATCTTCTCTCTCTCTCTCTCTCTCTTCACGCATTTCATCCCTCATCCTCTCTCTAAACGAATTACACACACTCTCTCTAAACGCATACCACGCCTCATCTTCCCCCTCAGTTCGACTCTCCCTTTCTCCCTCAATTCAACATCACCGGAATCAATGGCCGTCCTCCCACCTTCTCCCCGTCATCCTTTCACCCTCTACCCACCACGATATTTCATTCCCAAAGCCCCTTCCCACTTCTTCTTTTCCATTGCTTCTCATCGGCGGCCACCATTGTCGCCGACCTTGCCATAGCCGCCTTCAATTTCTGGTAAGTTTCTCTCTCTATTTTTCACTATTTCTATCTATTTCTTGCTCAAATCTGAATTTTTATTACAGATCGATGTAGATCTAGCTTTTTTTTTTTTCGTATTTTTGTGTATGTGTGTGTTCAGATCCATCAAAAAATGGGTTTTGTTTTGTTTTTGAAAATTTAGTTCTATTAGTAATTTGCATTAATTTTTAGTTTTGGCTTTTATTTACAAGTGTTTGTGATGGTTTTGGATTTTATTTGATTGTCAAGACTTCTTTCATAGATGTATATGAAACACACAACACTGTGAAGCACAGTAACGGCTTACGGGTGTATGTCACATTATCACACTATAAATAGCTCCCAAGTCACAACACTTGTTCACAATTTCTCTCACACACATTTTTACTCAAACTCCAACAAAAATGGGCTTAAATACTTTTCCTCTTCTCATTGCAACTATTCTTTCTCTAACATTTCTGTTCAATTTTTCATCCAGGCTTGTTGTTGGAGATCCGGGTGAGTATCGCAGAATTTGTAGTGACAGCCTATAACACGGGGTCCCAAAAAGGCCTGAGTTTTGTGAAGGTGGTTAGGGGTGAGAAACAAGAAATGATTGGGTCGAATTATTGGCTAGTTATAGCAGCAAAAGATGGCACTGTTACAAATAACGACGACGCAGTTGTTTTCGTCAATACACCGACTGGTTGGCATCTCGGTTCATTTGATGTCATTCCAGGTGAAGAGTAAGAAAGAACTTGCAATATTAGATACGGGCTTTGTATGCAGATCTTTGGGTGGAGATCCACTAATGAGCACAACATTACCACTTGTTTTTGTCTTTTCAGGAGGCTTTTCCTATAGGTACTGGCATTCGGCCAAGGCAGCACAAAATGCGGTACAATTCCACTGAAGAGAGTTCCTTGAAGGGGGAGGAATTTAACAACATAAGCTGCTGATCTGAAGCAGCATCCAGAACTATATAGCAGAATGTTGGTCATGTCCTACTCAGTTTTGTTGTACACGAACGATTATGAAAAAGATTATGAACGTTGCTGTGGTTTCTCAGTTTTCCTTCTCTCATTGCTTCAGGGAGTGCAATTATGTGGTTGACAGTCTTGCTACTTTGGCTAGCTCTTCTCATAATTCTACTCATTTCCATTGTATTCAATTTAGGACTTTAACTGTATTTTGGATGTTTAGGGATCAAAGTAAAAAAAAAAACTGATATGTAAGGACTGTATTGAGTATAAGAGAAGTTGAGGGGAGCAAAGTGTGACTATTGAAATATCAAGGATTGATTTGAGAATAATAAAAGTTAAGGGATTGATTATATATATATATATATATATATATATATATATATATATATATATATATAATTTTTTTAATAAAATATATCAAATTAGCGACGGAAAAATATCCGTCGGTAATTAGGTATATCAAAAAAAATATTGAAAATTTTAATTTAATTATAGCGACAGAATTATTTGTCAATAAATCCCTCGTTAATTTGGTCGTGAAGCAGGAATTACACATTACCGACGGAAATTTATGTCGCTAAACTGTCGTTAAAACAATCAATTTGTTGGCTTTTTTTTCAACATTAGCGACGGATTTTTTAAGATAGCGACGGAATAATCCGTCGTTAAAATAACGACAGCCCGTTAAATCTGTCGTTATCATTTAACGACAAGGGTTTTAACGACTGAAACTTTCCGTCGGTAAATGCCTTTAGCGAGGGATTTTTCCTCTTTAGCGACGAAATTTTCCGTCGCTAAAACGTGATTTTCTTGTAGTGAACCTCGCCAAGTTCAAGGTGGTCAAATAGAAGAGCATCTTTTGTTGCCACGGTTTAAAGTCTTGGCCAACAAATTTTTCCGATTTTCTCACCATGGTGAGTCGGAACAGTTTGGACAACCACATTCCTTGAAGGATTGGTTTCCACAAGAAGCTTTTCCTCCACACGAGGAGTTTCGAAATTGTTTCCAAAATTGGTTCCCACGTTGTTCGATTCAGTAGCCATCTGAAACGAAACAGAAATTTTAGTTCACTGTTTTTATAAATTTTTCCTTTCAAACAAAGGAATTTGTCTTAAGATTGTTGGAATAATTGATTACAAAACCAATTAAAAATTACAGAAAAACAAAATAAAAACTGTATACAAACGAAAATTGAAAATTGATACTTGAAGTTGCCCGAGTCGTGTGTGAAATACTCTCCTTAAAACAAATTCGTCCCCTCACCGAGTTGTGCTTGATGTTCCACCAGATGTTTGCTACACAATAGTACATCCGGCAAACTGAAGTTATGCCTGGACGGTATTACCATTGGATGCAAAATCCAGGAGGCCAAAGGAAAGGATGTTCAATATGCTACGAGAGAGAGAGAGAGAGAGAGAGAGAGAGAGAGAGAGAGAGAGAGAGAGAGAGAGAGAGAGAGAGAGGTGCTGGAATTTTTTTTTTGTGTCTTCCAATGGTTTGTGATGTCTTCATATTATAAACATAACTGGCTAAAATGAAGAGTCATCATCAATTACAAAATTAACACCCAATTTATTTCGTATGACTGTTAGAAGACGAAGAATCAAACAGATATTAAGTAGTAGTGGTTGTTATACAAGTCTGTTCATGTTCATGACTATTTATTTCTGAAAAAAAATAGCAAAAGGTGGGCTAGCGCGAGTAGGCCGATTCGTGTCTGCAGGACGCGCATGCATATGAGTTCGGTAGCCCGAAGCCCATTTCGGTCCATGATTTGCAACCCCCCTCCCCCGCGCACTGCGCGAGAGAGTCTCCATGCTCCACAATCTTACTCCCTACTAAAATGTAGGAGTATATAAACTAGTCTCCTTTTACATTTCTTTTCAATGTGGGATAACCAAATTTCCCACTTCCAATCCACTTACTTTGAGCCTTAATATCTCATTCTTCCCTCAACCATTTTGGACAAATGAACATATGATTTAAATGTTCTCATGGAGTAGAACACAAACCCACAGTCAATTGGGTCATTTGACAAACAACCCATTTAGAAAATAATACATTATTTCCTTCAAAACACCTTATTTTTTCAATAACACTTGTCGGTAGTTAAAATAGAAAATAATCCTTGTTTTGTCCAGAGAAATAGGCCTACACACAATCCTAAGGGAGAGATTCGACAATGGTGGTTCACCGATGAGCCTGGTTGTCAAAGAATGAGAATGAGGGAGTGAGTTTGAGAGAAAGAGAAACGGTTAGAGAGAGATGGATAAGTTATAGAGAGAGAGAGAGAGAGAGAAAGAGAGATTTACTGTGCGTGTGTGTTTCTAGAGAGAGAAAGATGTGATAAAATAAAGTTGAGGGGAGGGAGGAAAGAGGGAGCCTAGGGGTGTGTGGGGAATTATAATCTGGGGAGAAATCTTTATTTGAGATTTACAAAAATGTTTTATTTAAAAGGAATGAGATCTGAGAACGGGGTCCTAGGGGAATTTTTCCATTTAACATTGATTGTCTGGTTAAGAACAATAGACAATTATAAGTGAATCTGATATCTGCATATGATTATAAGTTAACACTCAAGTTATCTCTGTATAGCTCAAATACACTTTGAATGAACACGTCGAGTGCCTTGGTATTGTACATTGTGTAGAATTATGTATCCTCAGGCATACGAGAGGGAGAAGAAGCAATATTGAGACTCAAAACTTGAGTTCATTCCTCGAGTAGAGTTTTCATTATATAACAATCATTTACAAGATATCTACATAATCACAATCACGTAAACTAAGGAATTGATATTCAATCTAAGGTAGGGGATTACTACTAATATAATCAATGTAAATCTACCTAATTTATAAAAATTACAATAACCTTCTTGGAATAGAACGGATAACTTTGTGATCCCGTGATTATCGTTTACACCCCCCCTCAAGCAAAGTGGTACGACGGCTAGCTACAGCTTGGACGATAATAATTGTAGACGCGGGCAAGCCAACCCTTTCGTGAATATGTCCGCAAGCTGGTCGTGCGTAGAAACGTGAGAGAATCGAAGAAATCCTCGTTGATGAAGTTCTCGGACAAAGTGATGATCAATCTCAATGTGACGAGTACGAGCATGGAACACCGGATTGCGGGACATGTGAAGAGCTGAAATCTTATCACAATATAGGTGTGGAGGAGATAAAAATTCACCAAGTTCACGATATAGGAAGGAAAACCAACGTAATTCGGTTGCAGTCGTGGCTAAGGCACGATATTCGGCCTCACTACTCGACCGCGCAACTGTCGTTTGTTTCTTCGCAGTCCACGCGACAAGGTTCAGACCGATAAATACACAAGCCCCTGTAGTAGACCTACGATCATCTGGTGACCCCGCCCAATCGGAGTCCGAGAAAGCCCGAATAGTAGTGTCTGGTGACCGAGTGAATTTGAGGCCGAGAGTGAGAGTACCTTTGATATATCGTAGGATACGTTTGACGGCAATTAGATGGGTGGTCCGTGGGTTGTGCATAAACTGACAAACTTGATTGACGGCAAATGAAATGTCAGGTCGAGTCAAAGTGAGGTACTGAAGACCTCCAACCATGCTCCTGTAGGTGGTAACATCGGTTAGTGGGTCTCCCTCTAATGACGAGAGGTGTGTGCCCGAAACAAATGGAGTAGAAGATGGTTTACTGTCTTCCATGTGGAACTTGCGCAGAAGATCAGAAGCATATCGTGCTTGACAAAGAATAAGAGAGTCAGATGAGTGACTTGTTTCAATGCCAAGGAGGTAGCCCAGGGTGCCAAGTTTGAGACTTTCAAATTGTGCACAAATGAAATCTATTACTTGAGATACTTCATTAGCAGAAGAGTCGGTGATGATAAAATCGTCAACATAGACGAGAATAGCAACAATGGAAGTTTCTGACGGATAAACAGGGAGCTATCGGATTTGCTATTAAAGAACCCAATGGAAATTAGAAAGTCATGAAGGCGTTGAAACCAAGCCCGAGGGGACTGTTTCAACCCATAAATGGAGCGATGAAGGCGGCACACGTGATCAAGAATGTCCGGGTGAGAGAACCCCGGTGGTTGGGCCATGTAAACCTCTTCATTAAGAATTCCATTTAAAAAGGCATTCCTTACATCCAACTGTTGAATGGGCTAAGATCGAGAGTGTGAAATGGCAAGGAGAGTGCGGATGGTAGGGGGTTTTACCACGGGGCCAAACGTCTCATCATAGTCTACCCCTTCCTGTTGAGTGAACCCTTGAGCTACCAAGCGAGCTTTATGACGTTCAACGGAGCCATCAGATTTTCGCTTGATTTTGAAGATCCACTTACTATCAACCATGTTCATAGATTTTTGACGGGTCTTGTGCATTGCATTTAACTCATCTTTCATAGCAAGCTGCCAATGTGGGTGAGGTGCTGCTTGTTTAAGGGTCTTTGGCTCATAATCCAATGAAGTTGGAGTAGTGGCAGCAAAAGCAGTCGGCATGGGATGGCGAGAGGAATACTGAGATTTGTTTGCAAAATCTGCAATAACAAGAGGCTTAAAGATTCCTGCCTTAGCTCGTGTGGTCATGAGATGCATGCCTTAAGCTTGTGGAGGAACGGTCGAAGAGGCGAACTGCCGCAAATCTTCACAAGGCTCAGTTTGTTCACAAACTGGGCTGGGCGGAGGCCTTATTTGGACAGAAGCAGGTTTAGGTCCAGTTGTAGAAGGCGAAGGTAGTCCAGAAGATGGTGGTGAAGCGGCCTGGACTGAAGGAAGAAGGCGAGAGCTTGCTGGGCTTGGCATTTGAGCTGGTCCACTATTCAGCTCAAGGTAAGGTTGCACAGGAGTCGGGCTAGCGACTAAGGGAGAAAGCTCAGTGGGGAGGCCAATCATACTGGACTGAAGAGGCTGCCTTGGGCCAGTAGCATTCGGTTGGCTTGGACCAGAAAGAGAAGAGAGTGGACTAGGCAGTCCGGTAGTAGCTCCAAATTGATCCTTGCCGATGCTATTTCCTGTAGAAGAAGACTTTGCCATAGGAAAAATATTTTCGTCAAATAAAATATGACGAGTAACATAAATCTGCCCCGTTGATTGATCAAGACACCGATATCCTTTCCTGAAATTGTCATAACCCAAAAATACACACGGAGTTGACTTGGGCATGAGTTTATGTTTATTATAAGGAACAAGGTGGGGAAAACATAAACACCCAAATGTTTTTAAAAACATGTAATCCGGAGTTCTTTTGAGTAACTTTTGATGAGGGGATATGTAACCTAGCAAACGCATCGGAAGCCGATTTATAAGGAAAACGGCCGTACTAAAAGCTTCTAGCCAATACATTTGTGGGAAACCGGATTGTGCTAGCAAACATAACCCCATTTCAACGATGTGACGGTGTTTTCTTTCAACTGTTCCATTTTGTTGAGGAATGTGTGGGCAAGTGGATTGATGTCTAATCCCATGGTTTTTAAGAAACAAAGCAAATTGTCTATTCATGAATTCCCCCCCCCCATCGGTTTGAATAGTTTTAATGGTATGTATGGCTGCGATTTTATGACTGAGTTGATTTTCTATTTGAGTTTTGAATGTAGAATAAACATCCAGTACATCAGATTTTCTAAGCAAAGGATAAAACCAAACATAGCGAGAAAAGTCATCAACAATGCTCAAATAATAACGAAAATCACTATTTGAAGTAATTGGGGAGGGACCCCATACATCCAAATGCAACAATGCTAATGGTTCAACAGAATGAAACGTACGAGTAGAAAAAGGTAAACTACACGATTTGCCTAAAGGGCAAATGTGACAATTAGAATTTTTTGAAATTGAGCCACTAATGGGAATTTTGACTCGATTTACGAGAGATTTAAACACCTGGGATGACGGATGTCCAAGACGTACATGCCAAGTAGACGATGAAGCACGTTCCCCGATGAGTGCCAAAGGATTGACTCGAGAAGATGGATCGAACCGAAGAGTGTAGAGTCCATCCGAGCTACTGCCAGAAAGAATAGTCTGCTTCATGGTGTTGTCCTTCACACAAAAACCAGACCCGTCAAATTCAAAAAAAATAGTTATTATCAAGAGAGAAACGACGAATAGAAAGTAACGACTTATGCATGTTAGGAACACATAATACATTACGAAGAAAGAATTGTCTATTTTGAGAAGAGACGGAAGTATGTCCTATAGAAGAGATAGGGATACGAGTACCATTAGCGACAGTGACAGAGTCACTACCTGAATAAGGTGTGACATGAGAGAATCCATCTGTTGAAGCGGTCATATGATTAGTAGCCCTGGTGTCAAGGACATAAGATGGATTTCCCTGGCCATGATGGGACTCTGATGTAGGAGGCAGAGGGGAAACCGGATGAGTATATAGTGCATAGTTACCCCTGTCCATACACTGAGGTGCAGTGTGCCCATACTTATGACACAATTGACAAGCTGTGGTCGGAATATGGGTGAATGGATTAGGTGGGTGATATGGTGTAGAGGGACGGCCAGTAGGAGTAGGATGAGGATTTCTATGGGTATTATATTGTGGCTGGTATTGGGTGGGTTTTTGATTAGGTGTTGGCAAAATCCCTTGCTGTCCTTCATCCTTTCCCCCACGGTTTTTGTTACCAGAATTTCCACGCCCCCCTTTGTTCCTGTTATTTCCTCGGTTGCGTCCCGGATTAGGGCTACCTCCTGACAGATTAAAGGAAGAATTGGGAGAGGGACTGTCCATACCTGCCGCAAGTGCACTCGTTGGATTGAGAATCGACGGAGAAAATCGAGTTTGTAAATCCTCTTCCTGCAATAGAAAATCAAGGAGATCGTAAAGGGAATCTGCCGGTTTGTTATTCTGAGAGGTTATGAACTCCTTGTATGTCGACCCAAGTCCGGACACTATGCGTTGTTGAAGATCCTCATCGGGCCCAACATCACCCGCTTTTGTGAGAGCGTCAGAGAGAGAGGTAGCATAAAGAAAATAATCATTGATGCTCATATTCGAACGTTTAGAGAGAGAGTTCAGATCTGTTTTGAGTTTCTGAACATGAACTCGAGTCTTACCACCGAATCGTTTCTCCAATAGATTCCAGGCGGCGGGAGCAGTAATACATGGGTTCACACGCGACTGAATTTTTGAGGAGACCGTCGCTTTGATCTAACCTAGTACTAGGCTCGATGCTTGAGTGAAATAATCATACCAAGGGTTGTCCTTGCCGTCTTCAAGAGTGGCTGAAGGAGGCTCAGTTTGCAATACGGCAAACGTAATTTTGAAGGTGGTTAGCACGGTAAAGAACAACGATCGCCAATTAAGGTAGTTGTCGCTGTTCAAGTGACAATGGCCTAGGAATGATTGTATGTTCAGAGTAAGAGGTAGAGCGGGAGGGGTAGCAGCGGAAGTTTTAAGAGTAGAACAAGGAGAAGACATGGCGGACGAAGGAGAGGCTGCCATGGATCTATAAGGTGACTAATACTATGTTAAAGTCTGAGGTTTCACCTTAAAACCAATTGGTGTTAAGGGGAGTAGCCCAGGATCTTTATATGTTAGATACAAGTCTTGTTTATTCCCGATGTGGGATAATGTTCTCTTACACACGCCCCCTCACGTGTAGCCGGGCTTTGCCAAAGGCTTACAACGTGGAGTGTATGGTGGGTGGCACGGAGGGTTCATCGTGGGCCGTTGGGCCTGCACGTGTAATGGACCAGCTCTGATATCATGATAAAGTCTTGGGTAGATTTACATTGATTATATTAGTAGTAATCCCCTACCTTAGATAGAATATCAATTCCTTCTTGGAATAGAACGGATCACTTTGTGATCCCGTGATTATCGTTTACACATTGCGCAAATTATTAAAGTTACAAACTTTTGGTTCCGATCCAAACACGTGTACGATATTCAGCAAGAGCCCAAAGGGGAAAAATATTTCGATATTGTGCATAATGCAGCATGCAATTTTTCATGTAGACTCCGGTAATTTCCTGCATATTTAAATGTGGTAAGTTCTCTGAGTCATGTATCACTTATTACACACAGAAAGAGGGAAATACAAAACAATATATTATATATATATATATATATCTGTGTTATGAAAATGTTAAATATATTTTGTATTGGAAAAACTTAAAAGGAAGTGCCTTGAAGATGCTAAGAAATTACGCACCTCACTTGGGCATGACTTAATACTTTCACCCCAACCACCCTCTTCATTTTGTGTTGAAAGAAAAAAGTTTACACCTTTTCGAACAGCTTTGTTGTGGTTGTATGTTTGGCCTGCATGAACTAACCCCGATACCATACAGTACGTTCCATAGAGGAAGCAGATTCCCCAGTAGCCATACCTGTTATAGCCCATTCTTCTTAGGTAGGTCAAAAATAATAATGTATACATTTTTTCAACAATTTATAAAGTGTACGATAAATAACGCTGTTATGAATATTGATTTGTGAAAGTTTTGATCATATGTAACGATCAAAATATTTAAAAATACCAGAACTCTTATTCAAATTATATGGATAAAGCATTAATTTTCACTTTATGAAGAGATCTATGTTTACCCTATCATCGAAGGGCAAGGGAGTTTAATCTTCCATGGCAATGGGAAATAATGAAGAATATTCATTCGTTAGTTATTTAATTTATACGTCATGGAAATAACAATAAGAAGTAACTTACCATGATCCGTCATGGAACTGTTTTTGTTCAAGGAAATGTATTCCTTTTTCAACAGAGGTTTCTATTTCTTTATTGCGATGCCTTGGGTACAAAGTTTTAAACATCACCAAGGCGTGAATGATGGCTGCAGTGCACTCAACATGCCTATATCATGAAACGAGAAAATGTGATGAGTTACCAAAAACAATAGAATTGGGAGTCAAACTAAAAAAATAAAAGATGAATTGTTAATGAAAATATGGTTACTCTTTCTCAACGACAATGTCTGCAAAAATTTCCGACGGGTTTAATGCCTGAGATGAATAAAGGAACATTCAGTTTTCCATGTTGGGAAAGCTATCAAAGTTTCATCGATAACCATCAAGCCATAAAATCTAGGCTGAGTTTTCAGCAAAATGAATGTCCAAGTTTTTTTCAAATTTGCTCTCGATCAAGTGCGTATTTGAATTTTTTTAGACATTCATTTTGGGACGGAGGGCACTACAAAAAATATGGCTTTCAGTGACACTTACTTTGGGACAGAAATTAATAATAGTCCTTGTTTATACAAATTTAAGACAACAATCCTATAATGCTCTCTCTTTTGAGACAACAATTCTCTAATAGTCCCTAATTTAGAACAACATTTTCTAATGGTCCCTGTTTTAACATGTAATATTTATGTCAGGAACGGTAATTGCCGTCTCTAAAACATTTGTGACACCCACGAGACCCCTATTTGTTCCTTTTTTGTCCTAATTCAAACAGGGACGGTACTAAATCCTATTTTAGGCAACTTAATGAGACCCTTTCCCGTCTCAATAAATATGATTTTTAGTAGTGGGGAGTAATAATTTTGCCATATTCAATTGGTAATATGTAAAAGACTATTAAATTACCATCTGCTCTAAAAGTTGAACATGTTAGATAAGGGCTCACTATTATGCTTTTCCACAAATTAATATGGATTAATATTCTCATAACCCTTACTTGGTATTACTCTTCTTGTACTATGATGGTTAGGACTATCCCACACCATCACCTTTTACTTTTCATATTTCTCGATAAAATTTAGGGGGCACTGGGCTTTTCGTTAAAAAAAAAAAAAAAAAAAAAAAAAAAAAAAAAAAAAAAAAAAACCTGATTCAGAATTACCAGGAAGATACATATATTTCGTATATTGTTCAACTAACTAGCAAATGTTTTTGTGTAACTTATTCAAATGATATAGTGATATAGTTCCACAAGCTACTCCAACAACAGGGAGGCATGGTCAGAGCAACTCAAGGAGGTATGGGCAAAGGGGCATGCAAGGCAGCAAGCAACGACAGCAACACAAAGGAATCCAAGCCAGGCGGGCGCCTCATTCTTCATCAGGCGGGCGCCTCATTCTTCATCAGGCGGGCGCCCCGGGTGCAGAACAAGGAAGCCATGCTACGAGCTTGAGGCGGACGCCTCACATCTTTCCATGCGGCCGCCTCAAGGGTGTTCGACCAAGCCATGAAGCTTCTGGATTGGAGGCGGACGCCTAACATTTGAATGGGCGGGCGCCTCGCGTCGACTAATGTTTCCTTAATTCCGAAATTGTTGTTTCCTTATTCAGAGATGATGTTCTTTTGAACTTTAGTTGGGGTTAATTTGGTCTTTATGTTTCTAATTCATTTTAGGGTTATTAGGGAGTATTTAAACATCTTTATGGCCTTGGATTATACAGTTTTGATGATTGAATTTTCATAAGAAAAGCTGAAGCTTTTTCTTCAGAATCTTGGTTATTAATTTCGTTCAGCTATTTCTCTTGGCTTTTGGCTATCATTTGGTATCAGTTTCCTGGTTATCAATGGCCGAACGCGGACGTGGTGCTCGTGATGGTCGTCGTGGGTGTGGTAGAGGCCGTCGTGCAGACCCCAAGGCAGATGAAATCCATCGCGATAGAGACTTACGCGATATTGAGAATGACGAATTGCGAAACCAGATTCAGCAGCTCCAACAGCAGATTGCTAGTATGAGGGCTCCCACTGATGTGGGTTCTGATTCAGATGATTCGTCTGATGAAGGAGGCTTTGCAGACGGGCGTAATCCCTTCGCTCGTGGTCATGAACGTGGACACAGGTTTGGGGCTGATCCTTCGAAGGATATCGGCATGAAGATCGACATTCCGGAGTTTGAAGGTAAGGCACACCTTGATGAGTTCATTGATTGGCTAAATACTGTTGAACGTGTGTTTGATTTGAAACCTATGGACGATAGTCATAAGGTTAAGGTTGTGGCAATCAAATTGAAAAAGCATGCTTCTATATGGTGGGAACATGTTAAGAAGCAACGGGCGAGAGAAGGGAAATCAAAGATTCAGTCGTGGGATAAGATGAAAAAGTTGCTATGACGGAAATTCCTTCCTGAACACTATCGACAGAAGGCATTTCTCGATTATCACAATCTGAAACAGGGGGATATGACTGTCGAAGAGTTCATCAATGAGTTTGACCGTTTGCAGATGTGGTGTGATGTTTCCGAAGAGGATGAACAAACGGTTGCTCGTTTCCTTGGAGGCCTAAGTGTTGACGTCTCAGAGGTGGTTCAGTTGCAGCAGTATTGGACTTATGCGGATGTGTGTCGACTTGCTTTGATGGTTGAGAAACAGTTGAAGCAAAAGAAGGTGGTGAATCGTTGGCCGAACAGAGATTTTACCAACACTAGGGGCGTTGGTAGTTCTAGCACACCTAAAGGGGTCCCTCCAACTGCTCCTAAGACGCCGGTTGCAGCCAATTCGGGTACCACAGCAGCTAATACTAGAGGGAGACAACCTGCGAGGTGCTTCAAATGTCAGGGTATTGGTCACCTTCAAGTCAAGTGTCCCAATCGGAACGTTGTTGCCTTACTTGAGGAAGAGTTACCGGTCTATGATGACGAAGACGAGGTATCCGACGTCGAGTCCGAGGTGGTTTATGCAGACTAGGGTCCGGCCTTGGTGGTTAGACGTGTGTTGAACACAACAACTGTAGATTACGATCAATGGCTTCGCCATAATATCTTCAATACAAAGTGCACTGTCAAGGGTAAGGTTTGCAAGGTTATTATTGATGGTGGTAGCTGTGAGAATGTTGTTTCTACTACAATGGTGGATAAACTGAGTTTGCCTACGGTTGTACACCCACAGCCATATAAGTTGTCTTGGTTGATCAAGGGCAATGAACTCAAGGTGGATAAGCGGTGCCTCGTGCAGTTTTCTATTGGCAAGCGTTATAGAGATGAGGTATGGCCGGTATGATGTGGTACCAATGGATGCATGCCATATTTTGTTGGGATGGTCGTGGTTGTTTGACAGGAGGGTTAAGCATGATGGGTTCAAGAATACGTACACCTTCTGCATGAATGATGTCTCTATTACGTTATGTCCTACGGACCCGAGACAGGAGCCGACTGCTAGTGATAAAACTATGACTGCTGTTGGTCACTAACTCCTTAGCTGTGCAGAGTTTGATTCAGCAACCGCAATGGAGCAGGGGTTCTATGTTCTTGTCATGCTTGAGGAGAACGAGTCAGGGATGTCCACACCCTCTGAGGTACAGTCATTGCTTGATGCTTATGGTGATGTTACTCCTGAAGAGATTCCTTCGGGACTTCCTCCCATGTGAGATATTCAGCATTGTATTGAACTTGTTCCGGGTGCTTCTATTCCAAATAAGGCTGCGTATCGGTTGATACCCAAGGAACATGAAGAGTTGGAGAGACAAGTGAGGGAGTTACTTGACAAGGGTGTCATTCGGGAAAGTATGAGCCCATGTGCGGTTCCGGCTTTGATGGTGCCTAAAGCTGAAGGAACATTGCGTATGTGTATGGATAGTCGGGCGATCAATAAAATCACCATCAAGTACAGGTTTCCCATTCCTCGGATCGATGATCTGTTTGACCAGTTACATGGTGCGGTGGTGTTTTCCAAGATTGATTTACGTAGCGGGTACCACCAGATTCGTGTCAGACCGGGGGATGAGTGGAAGACGGCTTTCAAGACTCGAGATGGTTTGTATGAATGGATGGTAATGCCTTTTGGGATCTCTAATACTCCTAGCTTGTTCATGCGACTCATGAACCAGATTTCCAGACCTTTCATTGGTACGTTTATTGTTGTTTATTTTCATGATATCTTGATTTATAGTAAATCTTTGGAACAACACTTGGTACACTTGAGACAGGTTTCTGATGTTCTGCGTGAGCAGAAACTATATGCTAATCATAAGAAGTGTCACTTTTTGACTGAGCAAGTGACTTTCTTGGGGTATGTTGTTACCAAGGAGGGTATTCGTATGGATGATTCGAAGGTGGAAGCTATTATTAGCTGGCCTACACCGACGAATGTTCATGATGTTAGGTGATTTCATGGTTTGGCGTCCTTTTATCGCCGTTTCATTCGTGATTTCAGCAGTATTATTGCCCCTCTGATTGACTGCATCAAGGGGAGTGTGTTTGTGTGGAATAAGGCAGTGGAGGTTGCTTTTCAGTTTTTGAAAAAGGCGGTGACACATGCACCTATTCTCATTTTGCCAAATTTTGAGGAGGTTTTTGAGGTTCATTGTGATGCTTCCAATGTTGGTATCGGTGGAGTGTTGAGTCAGAATAAGAAGCCTATTGCATTCTTTATTGAGAATCTGAATGATGCTAAGAAGAAGTACTCGACATATGATAAGGAATTCTATGCTATTGTTCGCACCTTGGAGCATTGGCAACATTATCTCTTGTCCCGAGAATTTGTGTTGTATTCTGATCATGAGGCACTCAAATACATTCAAGGGCAGCACAAGCTTAATTTGCGACATGCCAAGTGGGTGGAGTTCATTTAGATTTTTACGTTTGACATTACGCATAAGGCGGGAGTTCAGAACCGTATGGCTGATGCTTTGAGCCGTCGACATTCCCTACTAGCTACATTGCAGGTTGAGGTATGCGGGTTTGACACTTTTCGTGATTTGTATCGTGATGACCCATATTTTGGGGATGTGTGGGATAAGTGTACCCGAGGTAATTTTCTGCAGTTTTTGATCCATGATGGCTACTTGTTTAAGGGGAACAAGCTTTGTGTCCCTTATTGTTCATTAAGGGACCTAATCATCTTTGAGAGTCATGAAGGGGGACTTGCAGGAAACTTTGGCAAAGATAAAACATTGGCACTTGTAGGCGAGCAATTTTTTTGGCCAAAGTTGGGGCATGATGTTGCTCGGTTTATGGAAAGATGTCGTGTGTGTCATGTAGCCAAGACTCGCAAGTCCAATGCAGGCCTTTATACTCCTTTGCCGGCTCCTACTGCCCCATGGGAGGACATTAGCTTGGATTTTGTGTTGGGATTGCCTCGTACACAATGGCAGAAGGATTCCATTATGGTGGTGGTGAATCGTTTTTCAAAAATGTCCCATTTTGTTCCCTGCAGTAAGACATTTGATACAACACAAGTGGCAGACTTGTATTTCAAGGAGATTGTGAAGTTGCATGGCATTCCCAAATCACTTACTTCTGACAGGGATGTCAAGTTCGTTAGCCATTTTTGGTTCACGTTGTGGTGGAAGATGGGTTCGCGCTTACAGTTCAATAGCTCTTATCACCCGCAGACGGATGGACAGACTGAGGTGACTAAACGTAGTTTGGGTAATTTATTGAGCAGTTTGGTTGGTGACCATCCACGCCAAAGGGACTTGACACTTGCACAGGCCGAGTTTTCTTACAATAATTCTCTGAACAGCACTATGGGCAAAAGTCCTTTCCAAGTTGTTTATGGCCGTAACCCTGTCAGTCCCTTGGACCTCATTCCTCTTCCGGTTACCAGTCAGTACAGTTCTGATGCAGAGTCGCGTGCAACTTAGATTAAAGAGCTTCATGAGCAGGTTCATAAGCGCATTATTCGGCAAAACGGTATGTACAAGCAGCGGGTGGACAAGCATCGCAAACGGGTTGTGTTTCAGGTGGGAGATTTGGTGTGGGTTCACTTGCGAAAGGAGAGATTCCAAGCTGGTCGTTTTGGAAAGTTACAACCAAGGGCTGATGGTCCATTTTGGGTAGTGGAGCGGATTAATGACAATGCGTACAAGATTGACTTGCCCGGTGAGTACAACGTCTCTGCCACGTTCAATGTTGCGGATTTATCAGCTTACCATGGAGAGAATGACGTTGATGGCAACTCGTGGACGAGTTTTTCTCAAGACGGGGAGGATGATATAGTTCCACAAGCTACTCCAACAACCCAGGGAGGCATGGTCAGAGTAGCTCAAGGAGGTATGGGCAAAGGGGCATGCAAGGCAGCAAGCAACGACAGCAACACAAAGGAATCCAAGCCAGGCGGGCGCCTCATTCTTCATCAGGCGGGCACCCCGGGTGCAGAACAAGGAAGCCATGCTACGGGGCTTGAGGCGGACACCTCACATCTTTTCATGCGGCCGCCTCAAGGGTGTTCGACCAAGCCATGAAGCTTCTGGATTGGAGGCGGACGCCTCACATTTGACGTGGCGGGCGCCTCGCGTCGACTGATGTTTCCTTAATTCCGAAATTGCTGTCTCCTTATTCAGAGATGATGTTCTTTTGAACTTTAGTTGGGGTTAATTTGGTCTTTATGTTTCTAATTCGTTTTAGGGTTATTAGGGAGTATTTAAACATCTTTATGGCATTGGATTATGCAGTTTTGATGATTGAATTTTCATAAGAAAAGCTAAAGCTTTTTCTTCAGAATCTTAGAATCTTGGTTATTAATCCCGTTCGACTATTTCTCTTGGCTTTTGGCTATCATATAGTTTGCCTGAAAACATGTTAAGGACAAAATAATCCTTATCACCTGCAGATATGGTTGAGGAACTGGTCGCTCCCAAATCGCAAACCCACCACTTTCCGGACTCTGTATGAAAAGAAGTATGAAAGAACCGGAAATTGCTGCTTAGGATACGGTCAAACATAGAATCTGTTAGGACCTAACTATATAAAATAATGTAGGAGAGAGAATGAGTGGGGTTGGGTGAATATTTTATTAATACAAAGTTTCCTTTTTGGGAGTGTGCGGATATTAGCGGGACGCCCAAAAAGGAAAGTGTGCGGATATTAGCGGGACGGAGGGAGTAGATGTTAATTATTCATTTGACGTGTATGTGCGAGAAAAAGAAAAGGTAAAGAAGTTGTTTCTCACTTGCAAGTAAAGGAGGACATTAACGGCCTCATAAAGCCGCTCAACATCAGCTTTTTCACCAGCAATCTCCTCTCCCATTTGTGAAAGTAATAGAAGACACTACAAAATGGCGTGTACAAGTATAGATTTTGTTTATCGGATCCAATATGAAATTTACTATCCCTAATCACAAAATATTAGTTAAAATGATACCTTTAATGCCTCTGCAGTGCAGTCAGAGACAACCCAACCATGATCTTGATCAGAGAAAGTCCATGATCCCTTTGTAAACTGCCGGTACATTTTACTAAAATCCCCGCTCGGATTTTCTTTAATCTGCCAATTGGTAGCGCGATTTAGAAGTTAAATAATTCTATCTCAGTCCCTAGATAAGTTTTCATATTTAAAAACATAGTGTCGCTAAATGAGCATCTATTCTTAGGAAATTACATAACTCACAAGTGTACATATAAGACAGATTTTATTGGTACTTGCGTATATTTTCATCTAAAAATTACGTAAATGTCCGCTTTTCGGAATGTCCTCGTGAGTGAAAAATTGGCGTACTCATTAGATACAATGTGATTAGATCATTTTTCTTGCACTTTGAAGTGCACTTTCGTAATAGATTAAGTAATTTATTAAAAAAAAAAATCTAAGTATAAAAAATTGGGAATATTAAAGTATAATGCAAAGGGATTGAACCTGTGATTCTTTCATGTAGAAATGAGCCTTTTTTAGAGAATCGCCATAGTCCTCAACCATATTAGTTGCAATGATTGCTTGAGTTGCAAGAGCACAATCCCATAGTTGACTACCAAAGCTTTGCATTTTCATTCCATCTTCTGCAAGCCATAAGTAATCATGAACTCTAGCGAGGTGATGTTTGAACTCATCGCCAAATATTGTTTATTTTTACCATCCATTTACTACTCCTCTACCCTTGAATGAATGTTCAAATTCAAGATTTTTTTGTCCCAAAATGAATGCATTTTTGTAAAAGACTTTGTCCCTAAACACTTTTATCAAAAAAATCGCTATTCATTTTATTATCGTAAAATTAAATGTTTAAAAAGTGGATAACAAGAATATTTATGCATATTTACCATTAAAATGTATAAAAAAACCACACATTTTGAGAGTCTCCCGTAAATGAAATTTGGACATTCATTTAGGGACGGAGGGATTATCTTTTAGTATCTACAGCACCATGAACTGATGTGAAACTTTGACGAGGGGTTAAAATAAGAGAATTCACGTACCAAAAAACAGGAATTACAAGAACAAGTGGTATACAAGGTGCCATGATACAGTTGCAGATGAAGGACAAAGGCCAAGACTCGGGCTGAAGAACAAGCTGCTGATGATGAAGAACAAGATTAATGAGGTCAAGAAGTCAACAGACAGAGCTGAGGGTCTGTTGTGTAAATAATTGTAAAGGTAGGATCTAAATGTAAATAGATTGGTTAGTTTGTTAGGAGGTTAAGAAAGTTGTTGAGGTTGTTATATTCAATGTATATATACTGATGTAGCTATGCTGTAATATTCAAGAGTAAATGAATTCATCTTTCACAATTCAGTTCAACATGCTCATTGTTCTCAGTTGTAACATGGTATCAGAGCTCTTGATCTGATGACCTGATTTGCTTCCGCTGATTCAATAAGATTAGCTTTCGCCAAAATTCATTCGAGTTGTATTATCCTGTTTCTTCCTCAAATCAGGTGATATCCTTCCTTTTCTTCATAAATTTGTGATGGAATTTGTTTGTAATAGATAGAAGAATTTGTGTTTTCGAGATCTGATCATTTTCTCGATTGATTTTTCGTATTTCATTGATCGATTTGTGCTCTGTTGATCGTAATTCCATCTGCAAATTTGTGCTCTGTTTCTTCATCATCTGCAATTTGTTGATTCTTCGAGTTTCTTCAATCTGATTTGTTGATTTGTTCTTCATTTGTTGAAATCGAAAATGACTGATTCAAGAGATTCTGATACTGATCCATATGAAATCAGTGAAACTCTCATTCAATTAAGCTCAAATCATCCTCTCTTCCTTCATCAAAATGATCATCCTGGCATGAAGTTGATTACTCATGTTCTTACTGAATCCAATTACTCTCAGTGGAGTAGAGCTATGACATTGTCGTTGGAATCCAAGATAAAATTAGGCATGATAAATGGCCTATCACCCAAACCTAAAGCTAATTCCAAATACTTTCCTCTTTGGACCAGATGCAACAGCATGGTCATTTCCTGGATTACAAATGTTCTATCTCCTGACATTGCTTCTAGCATTGCCTACCTTCCAACAGCTCAGCTTGTATGGGAAGATCTCAGAACTAGATTCGCAGTGTCAAATGCCCCCAAGATCTTCCAGATTCGTAAAGAACTTGCATCATTTTCTCAGGGACACTTGTCTATCTCTGCTTATTATACAAAGTTCAGGAGTATGTGGGATGAATATTATGAACTCACACATCTATCCAAATGTCTATGTCAATGCACTTGTGGTCATACCAAATCTCAAGAGGATTTTGAGCTATTGCATAAGTTGACACAATTTTTAATGGGACTTAATGATGGTTTTACTTCTACCAGAGGTCAAATTTTAATGATGAAGCACAGTACCTACCGTGAATGAAGCTTTGAGCATGCTTATTCAAGAAGAACAACAAAGGGGTCAGCTCACTGTGACCATGAATATGCAAGAACCTCGATAGTTCTTTGTCCACCGCATTACTTAGCGGGGGTAGTGGCAACAATTTTAGAAGCAATCAATTCGGATCTAAACCAAGAGGCCAACCTGCTCGTGATTACTGCCATGGTGATACTCACTCTAAGGATAAATGTTTCTTTCTTCATGGGTATCCTGACTGGCATGCTCTCTATGGGTCGAAACCTGATTTGGCAAGGATGCCTAAGAATTACAAAGGAAGGTTTGGAAGCAACACAAGTGGTCCTTATCAGAACAATCACAATGTTGCTGCAGTCTCTTCTGAGCAAAATGGGAACAACATTTCATCTGATTCCTCCAGTGACCCTTCATCCAAGACAGTAGCTGCTTCCTCTCTTGGAAATCTCTCTGCAGGGCAAGTGCAATAATTGTTGCAACTTCTAAATATGCCCAGTTCCAACTCTGGTGACTCACCTTCTGCAGGTATCCACTTGTCCAACACATGTATTGCTAATTCTCTATGCTTAAATTCATTTTTCACTGCACATAACACTTGGATATTAGATACTGGGGCTACTGATCATATAACTTCTTCATTTGATCTTCTCAGTAATCCCACATCAATCAATTCATATATGTATCTTCCAAATGGTCAAAAATCTCTTATTACTCATAAAGGCACCATTCATTTGACAGATTACATTACTTTGTTCAATGTCCTGTTTGTGCCTGATTTTTCTTTCAATCTCATCTCTGTGAGTAAACTTACATCTGATAGTCCTTGTACTATTTCTTTCACTACTGGTGATTGTCATATGCAGGACCAAGTGTTGAAGAAATTCAGACTGATTGGTAAAGAACAACAGGGTCTGTATACACTGCTCTTATCAAATTCCATCTCCAGTAGCATTCATAAGTCTTCTGATATACAATGTTCTCATATGTGTACTAGTTCAACTTCTGTTTCTCTTTGGCATCATAGATTAGGTCACATTCCTATTCAGAAGTTGAAACTAATTCCTTCTATAGTTTGTAATGACACTCATAAATGCAATGAATTTCTTTGTGATATCTGTCATTTGTCAAGGCAAACTAGATCTCCTTTTCCTCTCAGTATATCAAAGAGCAATTCTCCTTTTTCTCTTCTACATTGTGATGTGTGGGGACCTTATAATAAAATGACTCATGATGGTTTCACTTCTTTCTTAACTATAGTAGATGATTTTTCTAGGTCTACTTGGTTATACCTTCTGAAATCAAAAGATCAAGTCCCTCAAATGCTTCTAAACTTTCTTACTCTTGTCAAAACTCAGTTCAAAGGTATTGTTAAAATCATTTCTGACAATGGGACTGAATTCTTCAGCAAAGCAGTTTCTGCTATTCTTCAACCTCTTGGCATTCTGCAAACCAGTACTTGTATTGAAACTCCACAACAAAATGGTAGAGCTGAGAGAAAACATAGATATGTCTTGGAAATTGCTAGATCTCTCAGATTTCAAGCCAATCTTCCATTGAAATTTTGGGGGGATTGTGTTATCACAGCCACTTACTTGATCAATCGACTTCCAAGCACTATTCTTCTTAACAAAACTCCTTTTGAAGTTCTTCTTGGTGTCAAACCAACATATTCTCATCTCAAAGTCTTTGGATGTCTATGTTTTGCTTCTACATTGTCTCATCACAGAGATAAATTCTCATCTAGAGCCACCAAATGTGTTTTCCTTGGATATCCTCCTCACAAGAAAGCCTACAAGCTTTATGATCTTCAGTCTCACAAAATTTTCTACAGTAGGGATGTAAGATTCTATGAATCTATATTCCCTTTCTTCTCCAAAGACATTTCTTCACCTGTTGCTTCTCCTATTTTACCAAACACTGATATTGATTGGTTATGCACTGACAATGATATCATTTCCTCTCCTTCTCCATCTCAATCTGCTCCTCCATCTCAATCTTCCATTCCTCATTCTTCTCCATCTCAACCTGTTCCTTCTCTTTCACCTCCTGTTTCTACCAGACCTATGAGAAAGAAGAGTGTACCTATCAAATATCAAGATTATGGTAATCTTCCAAGTTCTTTTACCAATCATGCTGCATCTCTCATCACAAGGTACACCTCTCCTTATCCCTTACATGATTTCATTTCTTATGACAATCTTTCTCCTCAATACACTGCTTTCTGTTTAAATATATCTTCCTCTCCTAAAGAACCATCCACATATAAGCAAGCTGTTAAGAGCTCTGAGTGGTGTGAGGCTATGAAAAATGAACTTGAAGCTTTAGAATATAATAATACATGGGTTCTACAAGCTTTACCTGTTGGGCAACACACTGTGGGATGCAAATGGATCTACAAGCTGAAATATAACTCTGATGGCTCATTGGATAAGTACAAGGCTAGGTTGGTTGCCAAAGGTTTCACTCAGATTGAAGGACAAGATTTTTTTTGAGACATTTGCTCCTGTAGCAAATATGACAACTGTTAGAACTTTGCTAGCTATTGCAGTGTCTAAAGGTTGGTCTCTCTCTCAGATGGATGTATCTAATGCATTCTTTCATGGAGATCTTCATGAGGAAGTTTATATGGATATAACTCCAGGTCTTGTTCTTCCTTCTCATCTGCAACAGTCAAGTGCAACTTCTCCCATAGTGTGCAAGCTTCTGAAATCTTTATATGGACTGAAACAGGCTCCTAGGCAATGGTTTCATAAGTTCTCAGATGCTCTTGTGGAATTTGGCTTCCATTCTACTCATGCAGATCACTCATTGTTTATTCTCAAGACTGCTACTCAGATCACTGCTGTGTTGGTTTATGTGGATGATTTGATTATAACTGGTAATGATTCAAAGGTTATTGCTGCTGTTAAAAACCATTTACATTCTAAGTTCAAGATCAAGGACCTTGGATCTCTCAAATACTTCTTGGGCTTAGAAATTGGGAGGTCAGATAAGGGTATTTACCTACATCAAAGGAAATACACCTTAGACATTATCATTGATACAAATCTTGAGTCTTGTAAACCTGCAAAAGTGCCTATGGATGTTCATCATGAGCTTGCAGCTGATCAAGGTGTTCTTTTATCTGATCCTAGTCCTTTTAGAAGATTGGTGGGTATATTGATCTATCTCACAATTACAAGGCCTGAATTATCTTATCCAGTTCATATATTGAGTCAATTTCTTTCTTCACCTAGGGAGCCTCATATGTCTGCTGCACTCAAACTGGTGAAGTTTCTCAAAGGGAATCCAGGTCAAGGCTTGTTTTATGGACCTTCATCTCTTACTCTCACTGCCTATAGTGACTCAGATTGGGCTGCTTGTCCAACCACTAGGAAATCATTGTCAGGCTTCTGTATATTCCTAGGGCAATCTCTAATATCTTGGAAGTGCAAAAAGCAATCCATTATTTCCAGGTCTTCAGCTGAGGCTGAATACAGAGCTCTAGCCAATGTGTGTTGTGAAATAACTTGGCTTCTCTCTTTACTCAATGTTTTTGGGATCTCAGACTTAACTCCTGTCTCTCTCTTTTGTGACAATAAGGCAGCACTTCATCTTGCAGCCAATCCAGTGTTTCATGAAAGGTCCAAACATATTGAGATTGATTGTCATCTAGTCAGAGAAAAGATTGTTCAAGGGATCATCAGCACTCATCACATTCCTACATCAGAACAACCAGCTGACTTATTTACTAAATCCCTTTCTTCTGATAGACTGACTCATTTATTATCCAAGATGAATGTGTTCAACTTATTCCACACATCCATCTTGAGGGGGGTAATGAGGTCAAGAAGTCACCGTACGTAGCCGAGGGTCTGTTGTGTAAATAATTGTAAAGGTAGGATCTAAATGTAAATAGGTTGGTTAGTTTGTTAGGAGGTTAAGAAAGTTGTTGAGGTTGTTATATTCAATGTATATATACTGATGTAGCTATGCTGTAATATTCAAGAGTAAATGAATTCATCTTTCACAATTCAGTTCAACATGCTCATTGTTCTCAGTTGTAACAAAGATGCTGATGCTGAAGAAACAGGTGAAGCTCCAGGCGGCTGAACCCTCCCCACCCAGGCGCACGCCTCACTTGAAGGAGATCATTGCCGAGCCTCTGGACGTGAGGCTGGCGCCCCAAAAGATCCTAGGCGGGCGCCTCAAGCACGGGCCAAGCTGCTGATGTTCACGTGGGTTGTTTCATTGCTGATGTTTGGTTTAATTTAATTAGGGCTATTTTGGTACTTTCTTGGGCAATTCGTTTTAGGGTTTTTGGAGAGTATTTAAACACTTTTATGACTTTGAATAACTTAGTTTTTGGATTTATGAATTGAATTAAAGGACAAGAACGGCTGTGCCTTCTTTGTTAACGAATCTTGTTGGTTTTCGTTCAGTTCATCTGATAACCTCCGTTTCCTACATCATTTGGTATCAGTTGTCTGGATGATTTGATGGTCTAACGAGGGCGTGGAGTTCGTGGAGGAAGAGGTGTTCGTGGAAGGGGCCGTGCAGCGGATCCTCCGGCAGACGATCATCACCGCGAGCATGATATACGCGATATTGAGATCGACGATCTGAGAAGACAGGTTCAGGTACTTCAACTCCAAGTTCGGAATCACAGAAATCGTGGGGGGACACCGCCGATTATGGGTTCTGATTCGGAAGATTCTTCCGAGGGTACGGATTACCACGAGGGAATCAATCCCTTTGCCAGAAATCGTGGACATCTGAATGGGTATGAGGAAGACGCTTTGAAGGATATCGGTGTCAAGATCGAAATTCCGGAATTCGAAGGTAAGTCTCTTCCTGATGAGTTCATTGATTGGTTAAATACTGTTGAACGTATTTTTGATTTAAAACCCATGCAAGATGCTCATAGGGTTAAGGTTGTTGCAATCAAATTGAAAAAGCATGCTTCAATTTGGTGGGAACATGTTAAGAAACAACGGGCGAGAGAGGGTAAATCCAAGGTTCAATCTTGGGATAAGATGAAGAAATTGCTTAGGCATAAGTTTCTTCCGGAACACTATAGACAGGATTCGTTTCTTGCTTATCATAATCTGAGGCTAGGGGATATGTCTGTAGAAGAATTTATTCATGAGTTTGACCATTTGTGGATGAAGTGTGATGTTGCAGAAGAGGACGAGCAAACAGTAGCCCGTTTTCTTGGGGGATTACGTACTGATATTTCAGATGTTGTCCACCTGCAACAATACTGGACCTATGATGATGTTTGTAGGCTTGCTTTGAAGGTTGAAAAGCAATTGCAGAGAAAGAAGGGTGTAATTAGTTGGCAACACAAGAATTTTTCGGGTAATCATAGTAGTGGGAGTCCTAGCAAGGTTGAGGGAAGTTCACCAACAATTCCGCTTACACCAACAGACAAATCTGGTGCAGTTCCGGAAGCTTCAAGGGGTAACAAGCCCACGAGGTGCTTCAAATGCCATGGGATTGGTCACCTAAGGGTCGAGTGCCCCAATCGACATGTTGTTGCGTTAATGGAGGATAACCCACCAGTTTATGATGAAGCACCAGATGACTCAGGTGGTGACACTGAAGAAGTGTATGAAGATCAAGGAGTGGCATTGGTGGTTCAACGGGAGTTGAATGTGACGGATGTGGAAGACGAGGAGTGGCTTCGTCATAACATTTTTCGGACTAATTGCACTGCCAAAGGGAAAGTGTGCAAAGTAATAATTGATGGTGGTAGCTGTGAAAACATAGTTTCTACTGAGATGGTTGAGAAATTGAGCTTGAAAACAAAAGAACACCCACAACCGTACAAGTTGTCTTGGTTAAGCGAGGGGAGTTCATTGAAGGTAAACAGGCGGTGTTTGGTGCAATTTTCCATTGGCAAACGCTACTCGGATGATGTATGGTGTGATGTTGTGCCAATGGTTGAGTGTCATGTCTTGCTTGGTCGTTCGTGGCTGTTTGATCGGAGGGTTCAGCATGATGGCTACAAGAACACTTATACCTTTACAAATGATGGAGTGACGATTACATTGTACCCTACTACCTACTCACTTTCGAAAGAAACTTGACTCCGATAAGGCGTCTGCCCACATTAATCATCAACTTCTAAGCTGGTCTAGTATGGATGGAACATCAGAGCGACACAATAGGTACAAACAGCAAGTGGGTACACATCGAACGAGGATTGTTTTTCAGGCGGGAGGATTACTTTGGGTTCACGTGTGTGAGATGGGGTTTTTGTTGAAGCGTCTTATTGGTATGGACTCGTGGTCAAGTCTTTTTCAATGGGGTTGAATGATACAGTTGCAGATGAAGGACAAAGGCCAAGACTCGGGCTGAAGAACAAGCTGCTGATGATGAAGAACAAGATGCTGATGCTGAAGAAACAGGCGAAGCTCCAGGCGGCCGCACCCTCCCCACCCAGGGCATGCCTCACTTGAAGGAGATCATTACCGAGCCTCTGGACGCGAGGCGGGCGCCCCAGAAGATCCCAGGCGGGCGCCTCAAGCACGGGCCAAGTTGCTGATATTCACGTGGGTTGTTTCATTGCTGATGATTGGTTTAATTTAATTAGGACTATTTTGGTACTTTCTTGGGCAATTCGTTTTAGGGTTTTTGGATCGATCTTTTTTTGTACAAATAAATACCTTTTCGACGCATCCAATTGTCATGTATCTGCTTTCTTGTGCTCCATAACGCATCAGTTCAACTGCCCTTCGAATTCCTTTCTCTCGTATCTTCTTGAATGGCCAGCGTGTAATAATGGGCTCACCTATGTAATAAAGTGTATTCCATAGAAGATCTTGTACATAGGTATGAGGATAGTAGAGATCTTCCTGTGAACAGAAATTTAAATTGTTATAAGTAACAATATAATTGTACATTCACATTTAACTACTACTCCCTCTGCCCCAAAACAAATTTCCAAAACACCTCCAAAGTTACTCATCAAGAGCATATTTGAAAACTTTTTGGACATTCATTTTGGGACTGAAGGAGAGCCATTTTTTGTTAGTTTTCAGTAAAATATAGAAGCGTAGAAGTAACCAGTATTTAAGATACAATTATCCATGTACGAAATAAGTTGTTAGCTAGTACCAACCTTACAGCAATTGTGGCGTTGCTTATTCCAGTCGATTTTTTCGTAGGCAATGGTGTGAATTTCCTGTCTCAGTGTGAGAACAAGATCCGTTATGGGACCATGGTATTTTTTCCCGTACAAATATGACATGGGCATGTAAGTGTGTTAGTGTAATCTACAGGTGATATCGTAGATGATTTCCCAAGTGATATCACAGATGATTTCCTGGACTGAAAATTATATAGTTGTATATTTCTTGTTTGTTATTTAATGGACTAACGTGCTAATATGGTCTGTATAGTCTATGGTTTATGATTATATTTCAGGGTGCAATAGCATCAAAGAAGGAGCTAGACACATGTGGAAATTGGAAGAAATGAATTAATACATTTTATGTATTAATTCGTAATTTTGGCATTCAACAACAACATGTATGAGGACTTTGTCAAAGGTTGTTGCTGAGTTATAGAAGAGGTACAAGGATGATAAAGCAAGGGAGTACAAGGCGTGGAAGCATGGCTTGAGGATTCAACAACTCGGTTGCTACAAAATAGGAAGTGGGAGCTAGAATTGTGGAAACAAATTAACCCACTCTCCCTACACTTCCTCCACGTGCAAGACCAGCCCCAAGGCTGTTATTGGAGTAGCCTTCAAGTACTTGAAGACTATAAATAAGCTTGGAAGGTTTATTTGAAGACATGCCAATTATTTCACATTCACACCTTCGAAAAGCTTAGAGATAGAGTTCTTTGTTTGGTTCTTTTTAATCCTTTCTCCCTTGTAATTTCGCACTTGATTACTTTGGTATCAAGGTGTGTGAAGGCTAGGATAGGATTCCGTTCTTTATCTCTTGTTCCATAGAGCTTAAAATAGATATAGCTATAGGGAACTTTCGGCTTTGTAACTTCATTCATAGTGATTATAAAGTCTTGCCTAAGAGGCACTCTCGAGTTATATTTATATAACTTGAGAAAAACAATTTTGGTATTTTTATTCCGCTGCAAACTCTTTTACAAAATTGTTTTATTTTCGAAGTGTGTGTGTGTGTCATCCCAAGTGCTATCGTTGGTGCTGTTATCACCTTGGATATCACTTGTGATTCAAGCCGTGACAATTTCAATTGGTATCAGAGCCTCTCACTTGACGATACTAAGTGTTTGGTCCTCTTTATCATGGCTTTTGATCCTGCAAATCCAAACCAAAAACGTCTTCCTGTTTTAGATGGTTCGAATTATGCATATTGGAAAATTCGCCTTCGCTCGCATATCAAATCAATTGATCTTCGAGCATGGCGATCTATAGTTCATGGGTACTCTCTTCCACTCTTACCTCCTGATGAGGATGGTGATGTTCAGTTAAACCCGAAGGTGAGTGGACGAATGAAGAGATCACTCTAGCTAACTATAATGAGAAAGCTCTTAATGCTATCTTTGAGTGGGTTGACATGCATATTTTTAAACTTATTCAAAATAGTTCCACAGCTCAAGAAGCTTGGGATATTTTACAAAGGTTTTGTGAAGGTGATTCTAGTGTGCGTGAAAACAAACTCGTAGGTCTTACCGGCAAATTTGAAAGGTTGAGAATGGGTGAAAGTGATACCATTTCCTCTTATTTTGAAAAACTATTTGACATTGCTAATGAGTGTCAACTTTTAGGTGAACCTTTACAAACAAACAATTGGTTTCAAAGGCTATTAGAACTCTCCCACGAGCGTTTTAATATAAAAGTTTCATCTATAGAAGAGGCTCACAATCTTTCTACAATGGATAGCAATTCCTTAATGAGCATTTTAAAAAATTTTGAGTCAAACCTTGCCGATCAAAGTGAAGCTTCTAAGGGCAAGAGTGTTGCATTAAAAGTTCAATCCTCTAGTGGTTCAACTAATGAGGATGACGAAATTTTTGAGGAATTAGGTGAAGATGCCGGTGTTGCCTTACTTACCAGAAATATAACTCAATGGTGAGAAAATGTAACAAAGAAAATGTGCAGGTAAAGGCTAAAGAGCAACAAGCCAAGGTGTACAATTCAATGCCCAAGAGGACATTTCCATCTACTCGTAAAGGTGGTCCCATAAGGAGAGCATCATCGGATCAATCCAGATCTGATCCAAAATACCTTGAAACAATCCAATGTCATGCTTGCTCTGGATGGGGTCATTACTCAAATGAGTGTGCTAACACTCTAAGGAAGATGGGAAAGAACCTATGGGTTTCTCTCGGTGACAATGAGGATGAGGAGACCAATCAATCTGAAGTTTCGCATCAAACAAGAATGCCGGTCACAAACCGTGACTCGGATTGTCGGTGATACCCCAGGTGATATCCAAAATGGGATAGCACCCGAGATATCATCCAACAGGTATACAGCATTTAAATTTGATAAATGCCGCTTTGTTTTGTGGGTTCTCGTTAACATGGATGCAAGTTGTTCACAAGATGAGAAGGAGTTCAAGAAGGATGAACTCATTTGTGGTCTTAAGAACCTTTGCAAAGAATTGGTGGATGAATGGAAGAAAGAGAACAAGAAGGTGATCTCTCTGTCCAAAGAGGTTCAAGACCTAACCGATGGCTTGACTAGATTGGAAGTTCAACTCACAAAGAAGGATGTGGAGCCGGACAAAGTCAAGAGCAAACTTACTCTTGCCGAGACAACATTCAAGAAACTCAATACGAGTTCTACCAAGTTAGATGCAATTCTTGGGTTGTCCAAACCACTCAAGGCAGTATGGGTTTTCAAGAGTCTTTAAATGCTATTACATCTACTTTGTCTAATACAGAAGATAAGTTAATTTTTGTTAAAGAAAGAGATCATGTTGAACAAATATCTTCGATAAGTCTTCCGACAAGGTAAAAATATGTAACTACTGTTACTCTACCGGACATTTGAAAATTGATTGTAAAACTCTTCTAAAGAAACATCCAGTTCCCGTGTGATACCCGAAGTGTTGCCTAGCACGTCGATATCACCTACAAATGTAAGAAGAATTATCAAAGTAGGAAAGTATGGAAACCTAAGTCTAACCCGATTTGTGATGCCGTATACACCGCTTTAAAAACTAATGTTGAAGGTTCATGGTATTTTGATAGTGGTTGTTCTCGTCATATGACTCGGAACAAAAATATTTTTAAAGGAAAATGAACGTATTCAAGGTGGTAGTGTAACATATGGTGGTGGTGGGAAAAGTAATATAGTAGGAAAAGGCGTATTAAATGTACCTGGATTTCCCGCCTTGAAAAATGTTTTGCATGTTGATGGACTCGGTAACTAATTTAATTAGTATTAGCCAACTTTGTGATGACAACCTTGAAGTAAAATTCAATAAAAACACTTGTGAAGTCTTTGATTGTACCAATAACCGTGTTATGACCGGTACTAGGTCAAGTAATAACCGTTATCTTGTTGAGGATAAACAAGTGTGTCATTCTCGTGAGGGTTGATGATGCTACCTTATGGCATCAAAAGTTGGGTCATGTCCATTTTCGTAACATTGTGAAACTCATTAATGCCGAAGCTATAAGAGGTATACCTAGTCTGGACATTAGTACAAAAATCATATGTGAAGATTGTTTAAAAGGTAAACAAACACGTGCTACCCATAGTGCTACCCAACATAATGAGGAGTATTCGGGGACAACGCACCGTTTTCAATTAATGCATATGGATTTACTGGGTCCAGTTGAGGTAGACAGTTTAGGAGGTAAGAAATATACTTTTGTAATAGTTGATGATTTTTCTAGATTTACTTGGGTATATTTTTTAAAAGAAAAATCGAAACTTTTGAAAAGTTTAAAGTCTTACATGCTAAAATCAAAAACATGTTTTCTGCTCTTATCATGCGAATAAGGTCCGATCATGGAACGGAGTTTGATAATTCATTGTTCTTTACTTTTTGTGAATTAAAAGGAATTAAACATGAGTTTTCTCGCTCCTAAAACACTTCAACAAAATGGGGTGGCCAAAAGGAAAAATAGGACCTTGCTTGAAATGGCACGCGTAATGTTGATTTCAAAAAGAATTTCAAAAGATTTTGGCCGAGGCCATAAACACGGCTTGTCACACGGCCAATAGGGTTTTTCTAAGACCTGGTACTAGAATGACACCTTATGAAATTTTGAATGGTAGGATACCAAAGGTTCATTATTTTCATACATTTGAGTGTTTGTGTTATGTTCTAAATGATCGGGATTACTTAGCTAAATTTGACTCTAAAAGTGATAAGGCTATATTTCTTGGGTATGCTCGGGACGGTCGAGCATATAGGGTTTATAACCTTAGGTTAAAAACCATTCAGAATCAATTAACGTTGTTTTTGATGATTTAGCAAGTGTTACAGGTGATGGAGTACAGGAATCTCCATTAATATTGCCGAAGAACTGGAGAATCAAAATCAAGTAAGTGATACCCTGTGTGCTGGCCAAAGTGTTGCCACCGATGGGATAGCATCTCCGGTATCACCCAAGACCAATCCAAAGAATCGAAAAGGATGAACGGCCGATGATGATCATGTGCATGAAGACTTGAGAAGGGATCCACCAGCTAGGATCAAAAGAGACCATCCTCCCTCTCAAATTATTGGAGAAGCTAGTGAAGGGGTACAAACAAGGAACAAAGGACATTTTAGTGACCGTGAAATGGCAAGGTATGTGTGTATGTCCACCACATACCACAAGGTAAAATACTCCTGTTTTGTTTCTTCTTTAGAACCCAAAAATATTTCAAGCTTTAAAAGATAATTTTTGGATACAAGCCATGCAAGAGGAACTTGACCAATTTGCTCGTAATGAAGTTTGGTGTTTAGTACCACGTCCTAGTAATACAAATGTTATTGGTACTAAATGGATTTTCAAAAACAAATCAGATGAGCAAGGAAATATTGTTAGGAACAAAGCTCGTCTCGTAGCACAAGGTTACACCCAAATTGAAGGTGTTGACTTTGATGAGACCTTTGCTCCCGTTGCTAGAATAGAATCCATAAGACTCCTCTTGGCTATAGCTTGTTTTCTAAAAATTACTTTGTTTCAAATGGATGTTAAAGCCGCCTTTTAAATGGTTATTTAAAAGAAGAAGTTTTTGTTGAACAACCAAAAGGATTTGAAGATCCTAATCTACCAAACCATGTATATAGACTTGATAAAGCTTTATATGGCTTGAAACAAGCTCCACGTGCATGGTATGGTCGCTTAACCTCTTTCTTACTTGAATATGGATTCACAAGAGGTGAAGCGAGATAGGACCTTATTTATCCTAAGGCATGGCAAAGAAATAGTCATTGTTCAAATCTATGTTGATGACATAGTCTATGGCTCTACTTCTCAAACGTGTTTAAAAGATTTTGTAGAGGCTATGACATCAACATTTGAAATGAGCATGATTGGAGAGTTAACATTCTTTCTAGGCTTGCAGGTGAAACAATCAAATGAAGGAATATTTATTTCACAAAGCAAGTATGCAAAGAGCCTAGTAAAAAGATTTGGGTTGGAAGGAGCAAAAAGTTCAAAAATCCCCATGTGTTCTTCTCTCAAACTTGGTAGAGATCAAGTAGGTGAGGATGTTGATCCTACTCTTTATCGTTCAATGATAGGTAGCCTTCTCTATCTCACTTCTAGTCGTCCTGATATCATGTTCAGCGTGTGTGTTTGTGCACGTTATCAAGCCAATCCTAAAGTCTCTCACCTTAATTCTGTCAAAAAGATAATTAAATATGTTTCAGAACAAGTGAATTAGGGATTTGGTTTAGTAAGGATACTAATACCAATTTGGTTGGCTTTAGTGACTCGGATTGGGCAGGGATATGGATGATAGGAAGAGTACTAGTGGGGGTGTTTTTACTTGGGCAACAATTTAGTCTCATGGTATAGTCGTAAACAAAATTGTGTTTCTCTCTCCACACTGAGTCCGAGTATGTGGTACCGGTAGTTGTTGTTCACAACTTATTTGGCTAAAACATATGTTAGATGACTATGGCCTAGAGAGTAATTCTTTGACTATGTACCGTGATAACCCGAGTGCTATCAACATTTCAAAAACCCAGCTCAACATTCCCGTACCAAACACATTGACATACGTCATCATTTTCTTAGAGATATGGTAGATAAAGGCCTAATTAATATTGATCATATTGATACTAAGTATCAACTCGGCCGACATCTTTACCAAGGCCTTAGACCACGAGAGATTTTCTAGTTTGAAAAGATCTCTTGGTCTTTGTAATCTCTCGAGTCTGTTCGTCCGTGCTACCCTGTGTGATGTTATCACTTAGGGTAACACTTGTATATTAGTGTATTCTTTTTCTTCTTTCTTTGCTTATTTACTTAAAAAAAAAAAAAAAAAAAAAATACTTTATTATTTGTTTAAATCTAGCTAGCTTAGTTCTAGCCGTGGCACATGCCGACCTTTTGTTATGGTAGGTTATTATTTAGGTTAGCACGTCTGATATCATTCCCCTTCATATGCTTAAAGTGACAAAGTCACTAATATTTTCTTTTTGATAAATAAAAGACAAAGGCATTTATCCATACTATTCTCTCGAGCTCGGGGCACGGTGTTCGCTGCAACGATGTACTCTTGCCAATGAGAAGGTATGAGGTGATTTATGCTAAGTATTAGGGACATGGAGTTCGCTACTACAGTGTACCCTACTTGAAAGGCATAGATCACTTGGTCTCTACACTTGAAATATAACTTGAAGCACGGAGTTCGTTACTACGATGCTTTCTTGTTTAAAGAAGTGTATTGAGACGTGTTTAACAAGCAATGTACTTAAAAAATGATATATAGGCATATAATGCCTAAAGTGCATGAAAAATGCTCAGCTTGTTATGCCTGAAGTGCCTGAAAATGGCTAAGCTTGTTATGCTTGAAATGCTTGAAAATGAAAAATATTTATCAAGGGGATTTATATCACATGTGTTACCCTACGTGTTACCGTCATTACCTTAACACATTAGTGTGTGCTATATTAGTTTTTTTTTCGAAATATTGTTGATTAATTTCTCAAAATCTGAAAGTCTTTTTAATTAAAGAGTTTACGATTTTGAAAACGTCTTCAACAAGTTTCCTTTATTTTTGGTAAACTTAAATTAAGTAACTAACCCTTATTTGTTTAATTTGTGCATATAATGTTTTGGGCTTAGTTACAAATTATTTAGTTTACTTATTTTTTGTTTTTTACGTTTTTATTTAAAAAAAAAAAAAAAAAAAAAAAATTTCTTTATTTTTTAAATTTTGTAACCGTGTTGTTTTATTTTAAAGGGGTTAAGGTTTAAAAGGAGTGGTTAGGGTTTTCTTTCGGTTTGAGTGGATAGGGATTAATGGAGAGATTTAATAGGGATAGATTAGATAGATGTCTAATCAAATTAAAAACTTGTTCCCTATCTAATCTCTCACTCTCCTAATTTCACTCAACCTCCTCCGTTTCTCTCTCTTTCCGTTACCTTCTCTCTCTTAAACCCTCGGTGCAACGCCTTCGTCTCCTCCACAAAAAACCTAGGTCAAAATACGTTCCAAAAATCCCTCAAATCTCCATGGCATCTCCATCCAATACCAATGCCGAACCATCTCACACGGACCAAATGGACATCTCACCTAGCATTGCTCCTTCCGTGGCATCTCGCGTGGCCATGGAAACTTCCCCAATGATCACTCCAAGCTCTTCTCCACCAACAATGGCGATTGTTCCTACCTCTGGCCCCATTACCTCATTTGATCAAGGCATTCCTAAGGTGACTCTCATCCCTACCGAGCCAAAAAGGAAGAGGAAAGCCCCAACTGCCAAGCTGTCTCCCCAAATCGCAAAAAGGAGATCTTCCAACCGCATTAGATCAATCAGGAGTCCAAGGCAACTTCAAATACCTCCCTTGATCCAGCTTGATGTCTCGTAAAGCTCTATTGATGTGTCCTCACCCCATGTGAGTGATGAGAACTTTGAAGCAAACAAGGAAAAGGAGCCTTCGTGGACTCATTTGATGCTTGGGTAGATGGTGATGAAGAGGAGACTCTCTCCGATTTTCGTAAAAGAAGGCCAAGGGCAAACCGTGAGTGCTACCGAAGTGCTAGCAAGAAGAGGATATCATCCGAGGTAACACTTGCCCCCTCTTCTGTTCCTAAACATTCCTCTAGTGATAATTACGGTGATGAGGTTACTCAAACCGAAGAGGATAAAGCTTTTCCAAAACCTTTTCTTACTTTGGAGTATTATAAAAAGGAAAATATGGAACTTTGGTTGAATAGTCTAAGTAAGAGGATTTTAAAAGAGAAGCACATTGATGAGGGTCAGCTTGGAAAAGGAAGGAGTGGTTCGCTTTTAAAGGACAGAATTTTATTAATGCTAATAATCATGCATCGCTTTTGTTGAGAGTGTTATTCGCAATTTCTTTGCCAATTTGCATGCTCATTTGGATGATGAAGGGTCTCGCTAAATATGGAAAAGTGTTTGTTAGGGGAAGAGTCTATTCTTTTACTCCGCCCGATTAACAAAGTTTTAGGCCTCCCTAATGTAGATGATGAGAGCATTAGGGTCAATAGAGATGAAATGGTAAAATTGCTCACTCACAACAAACTGCAGTCTTGGCCTTTGAAAGAGAAACTTCATGCTTCTAGATTATCTTCTCTCTATTCTGTACTACACAAACTGTGCATCTTCAATTGGCTTCCTACAACTAATGAACCTATTGTGACTTTGGAGCATGCGAATGTGTTGTATAGATTGGGTAAAAATTTAAGGATTAACTTTGGAAGATTAGTGTTTAAACACTTAGCTTCATGGGGTAGAAAAAAGGAAGTGAACATTAGCTTTTTCCCCTATCCTTCTCTAATCTTCAAAGTTTTGGTATTTCAATCCTTGCCCATTGAAGCCTCTGATGTTTTTACCACTGAACCTGAGTACTATACCGTTGATCAACAACTGAAAAAGGGTAAAAGGTATACTAAAGATCTTCCTTGGAACAAATCTGATGAAACAACCCCTGCTCCTCCCAGTGCTATCTCACGTGATACCCCAAGTGCTTCCCCAGGTGTTGCCCCTCATACTTTTGCAGGAACTGATGCTGCAAGTATTCTGCACAACATGATGAATCTTTTGGGCAACTCTGGACCATCAATTCCAAAGGCTACAGTTCTCAACTTCCTGCACAAACAGTCAAGTGCAATAGGAGAACTTGCTGAGGGATGGGCTAAGCTTAAGCAGGTAACAGATGCTTTTATTGATGAAATTTCTTCCCAAACAGGGGGAGGATCTGCTGCTGCTGGAACTTCTGGAGCTGGTGCTACTGCAGGTGCTACCACCAGTGCTGGCCCAAGTGATGGTGGAAGTGATAGGGAAGGAGATCAGGAGGAAGAAGAGGAAGAAGAGGAGTTTGAAGAAGAAGAAAACTGAACCTTAAGGTTGATAAACCTGAAGGTTTATGTTGCCGCTATCATATGGGTGACTATTTTTGTGGTGGTCCTACAAACAATGTTTTTATTTTGGTGATGTGGTGGTTCCTTAAACAATTTACTTTTATTTTGTTTATATTTGCTAAAACACTTTAGTGGTTTGTTAAATAACTTAATCTGCTAGGATGTTTTTTTGCTAATTTTGGATGATATTTTGCTACAATGGTTATGGTTTTTAATGGTTACTTAGTTTATTTCGAAAACTTTTTAAAGTTTGAAATAAATTAGTTTATTATGATAAATCATTGTTTAGGATTAGCTCCTTGATTAAGGGGGAGTTAATTTTTGTGGAGATATTATTCTATGGTCTATGCTCTGTACATTTGTATATAGACTTATCCTACGGGACAGCGGACATTAAGTTTGGAAAGAAATATCCAACTAAGGGGGAGATTGTTAGTGTAATCTACGGTGATATCGTAGATGATTTCCCAAGTGATATCACGAGATGATTTCTGGGTGAAAATTATATAGTTGTATATTTCTTGTTTGTTATTTAATGGACTAACGTGCTAATATGGTCTGTATAGTCTATGGTTTATGATTATATTTCAGGGTGCAATAGCATCAAAGAAGGAGCTAGACACATGTGGAAATTGGAAGAAATGAATTAATACATTTTATGTATTAATTCGTAATTTTGGCATTCAACAACAACATGTATGAGGACTTTGTCAAAGGTTGTTGCTGAGTTATAGAAGAGGTACAAGGATGATAAAGCAAGGGAGTACAAGGCGTGGAAGCATGGCTTGAGGATTCAACAACTCGGTTGCTACAAAATAGGAAGTGGGAGCTAGAATTGTGGAAACAAATTAACCCACTCTCCCTACACTTCCTCCACGTGCAAGACCAGCCCCAAGGCTGTTATTGGAGTAGCCTTCAAGTACTTGAAGACTATAAATAAGCTTGGAAGGTTTATTTGAAGACATGCCAATTATTTCACATTCACACCTTCGAAAAGCTTAGAGATAGAGTTCTTTGTTTGGTTCTTTTTAATCCTTTCTCCCTTGTAATTTCGCACTTGATTACTTTGGTATCAAGGTGTGTGAAGGCTAGGATAGGATTCCGTTCTTTATCTCTTGTTCCATAGAGCTTAAAATAGATATAGCTATAGGGAACTTTCGGCTTTGTAACTTCATTCATAGTGATTATAAAGTCTTGCCTAAGAGGCACTCTCGAGTTATATTTATATAACTTGAGAAAAACAATTTTGGTATTTTTATTCCGCTGCAAACTCTTTTACAAAATTGTTTTATTTTCGAAGTGTGTGTGTGTGTCATCCCAAGTGCTATCGTTGGTGCTGTTATCACCTTGGATATCACTTGTGATTCAAGCCGTGACAATTTCAAAGTGGTTCGACAATAGCACCACATCTTCGCTGCATGTCAAAGACACATTAGAATATATACGTCAGTGAGTATAAGTTGTTCAATATGCATGCTCTTCATGATAGTTCAAAAACAACATCAACAACAAAGCCTCAGTTACAAAATAATTTGTCTTCATAATATTTGAACCTAGTAAGTTTTTTTCAATACAAATAAAACTTTCAGGAGAATTAGAGATGAAAGGTTTAAAGTCAAGTTACATTTGTAATACAAAAAAAAGTGCTCAGCCAAAGGCAAAGCCAGAAACTTAGTAAAAGGGGGTCAAAATTATTACAAAGTGATATTTTTTCCTAAACTTACATTTTTTCGGAGAGTCAAATACTAGGAAGAATCTAAAACCACGAAGCATTACACACAATCGTGGATGCTTAGTGTTAGGACCTAACTATGTAAACCACATAGTTATTCAGGGTTTTGACAAAGAAACATATCCTATCCAATGTTATCTGACAGCCAAGATAACTCATGAACATTGGACAGCCATGACTCATCTGCACATCTCATATATCAACTGGACAGCAATGATATAATGATCAAACACAAAGTCAAAACATATAATTCAATGTATTTATGTACAAGAGGATCATTACATAATCATCTACCCAACTCCCTCTTCCTAATCCTGCAAACTCAAAGAACTAAGCCTGACAACTAAGGTTCTTAACAGCAGAGGTCTCATCCCTCTGACAGCTATGATCTTCAACATCAGCAGCAGTGAAGTATCTCTGTGATGATCAAGATGTGCCTTGCCCAAACAGATGTTGCCAGCTCATCCCCATGAAGATTACATAAAATGGTTCCAGATTACAGCCTGTTATTATCCAGTCATCAAGGCTCTAAATGCAAACACTATTTCACCCACTTGCATTTAATCCCTTGTCTTCTCCAACGGCTATATTCAAGCCTATAAAAGGAAACCCTCAAGACTGGAGACAATGCCCTTCAACATACAACCTTTACAACCTTACCTTCAACCCTTCAACACCTGCAACCAACAATCAAACAATCTGAGACACTTGTAACTGTAATTCAAGTATATAAACTATTGTGTAACCACTTAAGACTGACTTTAAGTGGGAATTGTAATTTGCTTCGTAACAAGCAAATCCCTAATTGACTGTACTAATTAGGAAGAGGAGGTTCAAGGGACTTGCCTAAACAATCCTTTGTAAATCTTAAAGAAAACTAGATTTAAGTGGATTGATCTCACTTGTCAAGGTTGACAGTGAGGGTGGACGTAGGAGGAGTGAACTTTGAACCACCTTAAAATTCTTGTGCTCAATTGCTATTATCACACAACACACACACACACACATCCACACACACATACACTATTCACTTGTTTTTACATTATTTTAACACTATTTATTCCGCTGCACATTACACTCTTGTCTTTTAAATCAGTTAGTATCTGACAGCTAAGATTTCACCTCAGCTGTCCAAACTTAACTGCCTAACCTTTTAACTGATTAAGCAAACAGGACCTTTCAATTGGTATCAAAGCTTGTCTTCACCTACAAAAGTCTAACAACATCAATTCTCAACCCACCATGCCTCAACCAAGGAGAAATAATGAGAAAGACATTCCCCACATTGATGATTGTGGATCCTTTGAAATCTATGCTTCAAAAATCAAAACATACCTTGATGCAAACAGTATCTGGAACTGGTATGTTCTAGAAAATGAAGTCTCCTGCCCTGTCACACTAGATTCAAATGGTGATGGAAGTAAAAATAAATCCCCAGAATTCTGGACTGAATCCGAAAGGCAACTAATTAGGGCTAATCTTAAAGTCAAAAACATACTCCAAAAGAGTGTAAATGGCTCCCTAGCACAAGAAATTTCCAAAGAGCCAACTGCAAAGTCTGCATGGGAACTTATCCATACCAAATTCCAGAAACACACTAGTGTTAGAACACAAAACTTGTACAATCTACTTAGACAACTTGATAATTTTAAGTTCTACCCTGGTGAAAAAGTGAGTGCTGCAAAACCAAGGTTTGAAGATCTGGTCAGATCCATTGCTGATCATGGAAAAACTTTTGAGAACCAAGATCTGTGTCTCAAAATATATTCCAACCTTCCCCAAGAATATGAGAAGGTAGCCCTACCAATAAGAGAAGGTGCAGAATGGAACACCATGACTGTTAAACAATACTTTGGAAAGCTTGAAGCTTATGAACTAGAAGGAATGATAAAACTTCAACCAGTTCCCTCCATTTCACAAACCCTTGCCTTAGCTGCCCAAGAAACCACTCACAAACCCATCACTCAACAAGACATTGATTCCATGGTTCTTATTTCCCTTCAAAAGTAAACCAACCCTCAAACAACCTCTCTCAAGGAGACCTTCCAAGTCTCATATCCATGGCTGTCAGAAATACCCTGAGAGCTCATAAAAAGTCATTTGAGAGAAGCTATAACCCATCCACCTCTGAGCAAGAGAACCATAAAAAGAAAGTTGAATGCTTCAACTGTAAGAAGCTTGGTCATTACTCATCTGATTGTCCTGAACCAAGGAAACCCAAGGACAATCAGACAGCTAAGAAATTCTCCTACTCCAAGGAGATCATTCACAGTTCAAGATGTAGCTGCTACAACTGCACAAAGAAGAAGAATGAGAAGAACAAGGAGCAAGTGTTGATTGCTAACTCATCTAAGTTCAGTGATGAGGAGTTTGATTTCAGTGATTCTGAAAGCGAAGGAGAAGAAGCAATGCCTAATGGCAGGAGATGATGAAGATTCAGACAATGAAAAAGACCTTGAAGCCTTAGCTGTTGCTGAAGAGCTAAAGCAGGTACCTCAGTTTAACTCTTTAAATAATGAAGAATTTAAACAATTAGTTAGTACTCTTTTAATTCAAATAAAAAGACACCAAACTAGCTTTGCTTCATTGCTCACTGATAACCTATCCCAAAGTAAAATCATTGAAAGCCTTGAAAGAGCCAACTAAGGACTGAAAGTTCAAAACCTTATGCTTGAAAAGGCTAATGAAGAGCTGACAGCTAAGAATTCTAAACTTCTGGAAACCAACCAAACAAACACCAACCTTGAAAAGGAAAATGAATCTCTTAGAAAGAAGATTGAGTCCTGGAACAAGTCATGAGAAGCCTTGTCTCTATTTAGCTACAACCAGAGACACCCAAGTGACAAATCAGGGATTGGAGCCAATAATCCCACTATGAAAACATATACCCCTCTCACTGATGAAAGGGCAATTGACAAAATGGTTCTTGAAAGCATGAACTATGTCAAAGCCCAAGAAAATGTCTACCCCATTCAAACCAAGGAGGACTTAAAGAAAAAGGGAAAGATAGATAAAGCTAGCTCCAGTCACAATGATGAAACAATCCAAGCTAGCCCCTCTCACACTGATGAAACCCATAAAGCTAGCTCAAGTCAATCCAAAGGCAAAGAAAAACAAGCAAATAAAGGCAATAAAGGCAAATACATTTGGCAAAGAAAAGGAATCAAGGAGCAAGTGAAGAAAAATCAGTATAAAACCACTGGACAGCAGAGATCTCCTAGACATCCAAGATTCCCCAGACAGCCAAGACATGATGGACAGCAGAGATCTCCCAGACAGCAAAGATTCTACAACCATCACTCATATTCCAAACAACAAAGACCTAACTGGCCATACTCAAATGGAAGAAGTCATGCCAGTCAAAATACCTCTCCTAGATCATCTCACTCAAACAGTTCCCAAAACCACACTCAGTTTCATAACCAAAACCAATTCTTTTCTCCCAACCAGTTCTTTAACCAATCCCAACCTACTGCTCCTACACCCTATATGTTGCAGATCATGGGATATTATAATGCCCTAAACCAATATTTTGGAAAGAGGGCAATGAACAAAGCTAGGGTACCAAAGAAATTCTAATCCTTTGGACCCAAAAGAATAAAAGGGTACCATAAATTTATTTTTCCGTTTTGTAGGAACCTAGGAAAGGAATATGGTACTTGGACAGTGGATGCAACAGACACATGACCTTCAACAAGGAGTGGTTGCAACAAGATGTCCCTAAAAATGGTCCAAATATAACTTTTGGTGATAACTCTCAAGCCAAAGTCAAAGGATCAGGGAACCTTGTTACTAAAGACATTATTTTTACTTATGTATCTTATGTAGAGGGTCTCAAGCACAAATTGACTAGCCTAAGTCAAATTTGTGATAAGGGATATTATTTCGTATGTTTCAAAAACCACTGCACTGTCAAAGATGTCAACAACAAGTCAATTCTCACTGGAATCAGAAAAGGCAACCTCTACTGTCTAAACCTGGAAGTTGTGGAATCATCAGATGCCCATTGCCTACTCTCCTACAGTCAATCTGATATGTCATGGCTATGGCACAAAATATTGGCTCACCTCAACCTCAAAAGTATCTCCAAATTAGCCAATTCAAACCTAGTAAAAGGCATATCCAAAATTCCCTTCAAAAAGGATAAGCTGTGCAAGGTCTGTCAATGTGGAAAGCAAAAGAAAACCTCCTTCACTGCCAAAACTAGATTGGATACCTCAAAACCCCTTCAATTACTCCACATGGATCTTTTTGGACTAATCAGAACCAGATCTCTTGGTGGAAAGAGATACTCTCTAGTGGTAGTTGATGACTACACTAGATTCACTTGGATCATCCTTCTTGAATCCAAAAAGGATACCTTAGAACAACTGGTCAAACTATTCAACAAAATTCAAAACCAAAAAGGACTCTCCATCATCAAAATCAGATCTGACCATGGTAAGGAGTTTGAAAACACTGGTGTTGAAGAATATTGTGATCAAAAAGGGATTGAGCACAACTTTTCTGCTCCTAGAACACCACAGTAAAATGGAGTTGCTGAGAGAAATAACATAACAATATGTGAAGCAGCAAGAACTATGCTGTCAGAGAACAACCTCCCTAAATACTTTTGGGGAGAAGCAGTCACCACTGTTGTGTATGTCCAGAATAAGACTCTCATCAACAAGTTTCACTCCAAGACTCCCTATGAGCTATGGAATGGTAGAACACCAACCATTTCATACTTCCATGGCTTTGGAAGTAGATGCTTTATTCACAACAATAGGAAAAGCAACCTTGATAAGTTTGATTCCAAGAGTGATGAAGGAATCTTCCTTGGATACTCCAATACCAACAAAGCCTACAGAGTTTACAACAAAAGGAGGATTGTTGTAGAAGAATCAATCCATGTTGACTTTGATGAAAACAATGATCAAAGCCACACTGAATTGTGTGACTTTGATGAAGCTGTTGGAAATACAGATAACCTTCCTGAGGTGTCTCTTGTGCATGACCCCTCATGTCTCACTCCTGAAGAAGATTCACCTTCCCTTTCTTATATGGTGCCCAAAGACACTAATAAACAACCAGTTGTGTCTGACAGCCAAGAATTCCTTCCCAATAGCAAAGGTGCATCTGACAGCTATGATGCACCTAACAGCTTACCTTCATCCATCCATCAAATTTCCCTTGAAAATAACCCCATCCAACCTTGCTGCAACACAAATCCCTCAACTCCTCAACCTGAAACTATTACCCATACAATCCCTCCAAATAAAAACATCTTTATTGACCTTCCAATACATAAGATGGATATTTCTCCAAACATGCCTATCTATGACTCTTTAATGAGTGCCTTCATTTCTCAAATTGAACCCAAGAAGATCAATGAAGCCCTTCAAGACCCAGATTGGATTGAAGCAATGGAAGAAGAACTGGAACAATTTGAAAGAAACAAAGTTTGGAAGCTTATTTCCAAACCTAAAAACCAAACTGTCATTGGGACAAGATGGGTTTTTAGAAACAAGATGAATGAAGAAGGCATGGTGGTAAGGAATAAAGCCAGATTAGTAGCTCAAGGGTACAGACAAGAAGAAGGAATTGACTATGATGAAACATTTGCCCCTGTTGCAAGACTGGAAGCTATAAGGCTATTTCTGGCCTATGCATCATTCAAGAAGATGAAGGTGTTCCAAATGGATGTCAAAAGTGCCTTCCTGAATGGAATATTGAATGAAAAAGTCTTTGTATCTCAACCCCCTGGTTTTGAGCATCCAAAATTTCCAGATCATGTATATAAGTTGGACAAAGCCTTGTATGGGCTTAAGCAAGCACCTAGGGCTTGGTATGATACCCTATCTAAATACCTCCTTGGAAAAGGATTTACCAAGAGCCATATTGATAACACTTTGTTTATCAAGAAATATGGAGAAGACCAGCTACTTATCCAAGTCTATGTTGATGACATTATTTTTGGTTCATCAAATGAAGACTTGTGCACTGAATTTGGAGAAATCATGAAGAATCAATTTGAGATGAGCATGATTGGTGAGCTGACATTCTTCTTAGGTCTTCAGGTCAAGCAAATGAAGGAAGGGATCTTCATTAACCAAGCCAAGTATACAAGGGACATGATCAAAAAGTTTGACATGCAAACTGCTTCCCTAGCTAGAACCCCTTTGTCAACCATAACCAAACTCCATGCTGATCCTGATGGCCAGAGTGTGAATCCAATACTCTATAGAAGATGCATTGGATCACTCCTATATGTGACAGCTTCAAGACCTGATATCATGTTCAGTGTTTGTCTTTGTGCAAGATTCCAAGCTAATCCTAAAGAATCTCATCTCTCTGGTGTCAAGAGAATCTTGAGATATCTGAAAGGAACACCTGACTATGGCTTATGGTATCCCTCTGAATCCCCATTCTCCCTAATTGGATTCACTGATTCTGACTATGCTGGATGCAATTTAGATAGAAAATCCACAAGTGGTGGTTGCCAATTTATTGGATCAAGAATAATCTCTTGGTCAAGTAAGAAGCAAACTTCAGTAGCCACCTCAACAGCTAAGGCTGAATACATTGCTACTGGTCTGTGTTGCTCTCAAATTCTCTATCTTAAAAGTCAACTCCAAGACTATGGGATGGACCTGTCAAATATACCTATTTTCTGTGACAATTTCAGTACCATTGCTATGACAGAAAATCCTGTCCAACACTCCAAAACCAAGCATATTGAAGTAAGGCATCACTTCATCAGAGATCATGTGGAAAAAGGAAATATCAACTTAGCCAAAGTATGCACTGAAGATAATGTCTCTGACATCCTAACAAAAGCAATGGATGAAAAGAGATTTGAGATGCTAAGGGCAATGTTGGGAATGATTAACTTTCCAAAATAAAGGATTTTCATTGATAAAAGGAAAACATTACATATGGCTGCTGTCAACATTTAGGGATCTGACAGCTAACCATTATATTATACTAAAACCTTCATCATTTCAAACACTTTCCCACCAAACACCCAAGTTTTCAAAAACATAAAATCAAACACAAACACATATTACCAAAAGCTTCTCAATCCCTCCCTTCTCTCACAGCTAACCCTCATACAGACTCTGACAGCTAAGAATTCTCCTCTTAGTTGTTCCTTGTCAAATCATGAATATCCTCATCCATGAACCCATACTCATTATAGAGAACATCAGGAGCCTTATAAACATTCTCCTTGATCTCCCCATACCTCTCTAACCACACTGGGTGCCTCTGCATGAATGGATCAATGGCTGATGATGAGAACTATAAAGAAGGATACAACCTCCTTGGCCACCATTCCTCTACAACATTGTAAGGAGGATAATCTCTTAATGGAGAGACAAAGTTAAATGTCCCTGAAGTGTTAGCACTCTCCTGGGCAATGACTGCTTGATCAGACTGAGGACCCACATCTTCCTCCTCATTTATAGCTGCTAGACTCAAACACTTGAGAAACTGTGAGAACAATCTCATATATGACTTAGAAGGAGAACTTTGCACTCCTGCAAAGTTGTCTCCTGTTCCCTCAAGAACTGTTTGACTCAGAGTAAGTGAATCTCTGGTTACTGATGTGAATTCCTTGACAGCTAAGAAATCAGGTTGACCAATTAGAGTGTCAATCTTAATCCTTTCTTTGCTGTCAAGCTTCACTAGCTCTCCCAATGTGTAGACCCTCTCTACACCTACCCCAACCTGCCTACTTGATTCACCCTCCTTCTCCTTTCCAAACAGCTTAATCGTAGCTGTCTGATCATCTTGACTCACCATCTTAGCTTTACCCTTATCTCTAGCTATCTCTTTTAACCTGTTTCTCTCACCCTCCAACAAAGCTAATCTCTCCTCCTCCCAAAACTTCTTTCTTATCTCTCTCTCTCTCTCTCTTAACTCTTCTTCCTTATGTGGATCATCATTTGGCAATTGATCCACCTCCTGTTCTAAAGAATTATCTGTTTGAATTTGATATGACCAAAACTCCCTCTCAAACCTTTCCTCCCTAGTTTCCTCAACCCTTGGACTGTGAAAAACCAGTTTGTTTGCTGTCTTAGCCATCTTGCTAGGACTGAACATTGAAACTAATCTTCCCATTTACTATATGACTTAAATGGATTGAATAAATCTCACAAGCTGATACATTTCCTTTTATAGACAATTTTTGCTTCAGTCAACATAGTGGCAATGATCATTCAACATAGTCTGACAGCTATGATTTAAGTTCTTGCCAAATTGAGGATTATGGGAACTTGCCACTAACAATTGTTCATTTATTTCACTGATAATCCCCTCTGAAAATTTGCCTCTCTGTACGGCCTTTATTCCCTTATTTTATGGAAGTTATGGCACGTAATGAGTGGGGGGACAAAAAGCACTATTCATGAACAGTCACATTCTTAAATGCCCATTTTTAACCGTTACACTAACCCACGTATTAGCCGTTGAACTACACAAATTCCCTCCTCAATTACCATTTAACCTTGCGAAATTAACCCCTGAAACTACCCAGGATTTTGCGCGGGCGCGAAACGCGGTTGTCTTTCGCGGGGGGTTGGTGTCTGAGACCTCACTTCATGGGAAGGAAAAAAATGAGGAGTCGCCACGCGGTTTTTGTATTTTGAGCCCAAACGTTGAGAAACGGCTTTAGAAAATGGTGTCGTTTTTATTGGTAGCAAAAACTTAGGAAAAGGCTTTGAAAACAGGGGATCATTTTTATTGGTAGCAAAAACGAGTAAAAACCTTTTTTAGTACCAGAGATTGTTAGGTTCGGAGGTCACGTTACGTTTCGGGTAGAGTATTACGAGATCGCTCGAAACGCCTCGCATGACGAGTCTTTCTACCTTTCTCGAAAACGTGTGTGTGTGTGTTTGTGTTTTTTGAAATGGGGCTTGAATGACAAGCTTAATCTTGGTTTGAATGTCAAACGTTGATTAGGTGACTTTGTTTGAAAAGACGAGCGTTTGAATGACAAACGTCGGTTTTGAGTTTGAAATGAGCGTTTGCGTGGCAAACGTCGATTTTGAGTTTGAAATGAGCGTTTGCGTGGCAAACGTCGATTTTGAGTTTGAAAAGGAGTTCGAAGGTCGAACTCCGGTTTTTTGAACCGGGCGTGTCATTGTTAACGATTTTTACGGGAAAAATGCGTATTAAATGATTTGAAGTGTCAAATGGCGGCTTTTAAGTTTGAAGATGAGCGTTTGGATGCCAAACGTCATTTCGCGCGTTTTGAAAGAGAGTTCGAAGGACGAACTCCGGTTTTGAACCGGGCATTACATTGTTAACGATTTTTACGGGAAAAATGCGTATTAAATGATATGCGATCAACGAATCGGGTTGCGACTCAGACTTAGAAAAGTAAATACTATCACGATCCAAACGGGTCGGACTTTGTAAATGACAGTATTTAAAGTGCGGTATCAACGGAATCAAACGATCCGAAATTGGAAAGTACGATCGACGAGCCAAAACGGCTCGGAGTTGTAAATGACGATCGACGAGCCAAACGACTCGGAATTGTAAAGTACGATCAACGAGCCAAACAGCTCGGAATTGTAAAGTTGCATGAAAGTAAAGGACGTTCAACGGATCAAACAATCTGGAATTGTAAATGACGATCAACGAGCCAAACGACTCGGAATTGTAAATGACGATCGACGGATCAAACGATCCGGAATTGGTAAATGACATAAAAGTAAACGGAACGGGGTCGGAACGCCATTTTAAACCGAGATTACTTCTCTTACGGGAAGAGAAGAGGATCAGGGACTAAAACGTATCGGACCCCGTTAGACGGTGACGTCTACATTTTGAGAGTGAGAGAGGGAGCTACCTATGGCTAGGGTCGGCTCCTTTGGCTCGGTGGGCGTATACGGGATACGAAAAGGCGTTTGAAAGGTGTTTCAGAAGTGTTTGGGCAGAGTTTCCCCTTTTATTTGGTGCTTAGAAACCTAGGGATTTGGGCAGCGTTTCGACTTGTGTCGGTTTAGCTTGAGGATCAGAATCTACCGACGAGTAGCACGAGGGCCCCCGAAGAGTAGATAATTCCGCCAACGAGTAGCACGAGGGCCCCCGAAGAGCGGAAGAAAGACAAGCCTTGAAGCTTGGGGTGGAGAGAGGAGGAAAAGGTGTTGAAATGTGAAGGATGGGAGGAGTATTTATAGGTAAAAACACATGGAGGAGGGAGGAGGAACTTGGGGAGTAAGAAAAGTTTTCTTAGTGAGGAAGAAAGAAAGCTTAACCTGATGGTTTTCTGTCCGGCAGAAAGAGTCCGGCCGGACTTGGACTGAATTTGGGGATATTTTGGTCATTTGGCCTTGAGTTTGACACGTCTTGGACACGTATTTAAGCTGCAGAAAGAGTCCGGCCGGACTGTTCCTGAAATTGGCTATATTTCCTGATTTGAACAAGTTACCTGCGTAGATCTTGTTCTCGCGTTCGATTTGATATGTGGTGGGCCCAAAACGGAGTTCGTATGAGGGAGTTATGACCTCCGGAAGGTCGAGACGCTCGAAAACGGGAAATCGAATCCCGGAAGACCCCGAAAAGTACTTTTTTCAGGGAAAGCGGTACTTTTACATGTGATAACGTGTGTTGAGTACGCTTTGATGTCGGGATGCACGGGGCAGTCCCGGGATGTCTCGTTGACTCGAGAATGGGGAACTTAACGGGTTCCGGTTAACTTTTAACGGATTTTGACGATCCGGATTTGGGTACTTACAACCCCTCTTCAATCAAACATTCTTCTCCCTCCTAATTCCTTCTTTGATTCCCTCTGTTTTTCGAAACCCTAATTCTTTGTTCTATTCAACCATGTCTTACACTGAAGCTCATGGGTATTTCGTCAAACCTGATTTCTATGAGCATGAGGTTGGAGCTCTTATTAAAGACCTTCTTGAATCCAACAATCTTTGCATTATGATGGAATCCAACAATCTTTGCATTATGATGGAAGCTCAACCCCCCATCTATGAGAAATTATGTAGATAAATTTATATGGCTGGACAGAGACTTGTAGATGGATCAATTAGAATCAACATTGAAGGAACTAAGATTCATGTGTCTCCCAAAGTGGTTTCTGAAGCCTATAGCATCCCAATAAAGAATGGAACCAGAAGCAACCTCTGGGATAGAAATGATTGTGCCTTAGAGATGTTCTACAAGAGATTTTTTGATGATCCCAACTGCAATTACCTAGTAGCCCAGAACAAACCCATTAAAAAGGGAACCCTGGATTTGTTTAAATCAACCCTAATGGATGTTATTATCAAGGGGTTTGAAGGAAAGAAATCATCTTTGGATCAAATCAGTCCAAATGAGTGGAAGAAAGGCTTGAGTTTGATAGCTAAGGATGCAAACTGGAGTGTTGCCCTACTACACAACTTTCAACTAGCTACATCTCCCACACCATGGAAGTTCAAGAAGCAAACCCCAAGGATGAATAATTTCAGATTCATGAGTGGGATCCTACATCATCTAATTCCTAAGATGAACCCTCCCCTAAAAGATGATTGGCTTGAAACCACCTCTCTTATGCAAACCAGGAGTTTCAACTTGAGTACATTCAGGCTCAAGAGTAAGAAAAAGTTGGAGTTTGGGGACAACTCTGAAAATCTTGATGCAGCAACTCTGAGACTGAAAGAGAAAGCTGAAAGTGACATGAGATTGTGGAAGTCATTGGTCCACATGGTTAATGACAAGAGATCAAAAAGGAAGCATGACAAGGGTGTAGTAATAAAAGAAAGGAATCAAGAGACCACTCCTAGCAAAATCAAGAAAATGATTGGGCAAGCCAAAATGAAGAAAACTGGGAAAGGAAAAAGGCTTCCCAAAGGAAAGAAGGCACAAGAAGTGGTTGAGCAAGTAGCTGAGCAAGAAAGTGCTCAAGTGACTGATAAAGGAAAGCAGATTGCTAAGGAACAACAAGCAGACAGTGAAGAAACCCAATCAGATCCTATTTTCAAAGCTATTGATGAGTATGCTGGTGAAGAGGAAGTTAGTCATGATAGTGAGTATGAAGAAAATCTAAGAAGAGCTGTTGCTGAGTCTCTGGTTGATGCAAGGCATAAAACAGCTAAGACTGGACAATCTTCTGGGACAGCTATGGATGCCTCTGCTTTGACAGCTAAGGTTCCTTTGCCTGCTGAAATCTCAACTGAGGTAACTCCTACCCCCTCTCCTTCTCTAAACACATTTTCTAGGAAGAGAAAAAGTGACAAAGATGCTCCCCTCTCCAAAAAGTTGAAACCCAATACACCTAACCCTCATCAACCAAAGACCAATCCAGCTCACCTCATGAATCCATAGCTCAAGGTATTCTCAACCAAAATCCTTCCAACATAAGCCCAAATGAGCCTAGTGTTGAAAAAGAAAGGGGGAATAGCCCTGACTCTGAAAAAGATGAGCCTCAGTTAAGGGGGAACTGCAGTCCTCAATCTCCTATTTTGACAGCTGTGCCTTCCCTTGATCAATCATCACCCATTTCAAGTCCCTCTGATCCATCTCCCATTCCTGAAAATATCCTCAGAGCTTCTGAAGGATTAACCTTTGAAGGACACCCTAATTTGCTTCCAACTGTTATGGAATACTTGAGAACCCTGTTAACTGAGGAAGATATGCTAAATGCCCTAGACCTGATCAAAACCAGAGATAGAGCCAAGAAAGCTAGCATGCCTGGTAGTGAAACTCAACCTAAGCCTGTTGAACATATTGAAACCCAAGAAACAACTGAACCTACCCCTGATTCTGAAACCCTTCCAGCCTGTGAGCCTTGGATTCTGGATTGTGATATTGATTTATCCTTCCCCTCCATCATGGCTGCCCACCAAAGATTAAAGGAAATTACTCACTTCCCTGAGATTGCCAATCCCAACATCATCCCCAATCCTTGGTTGTTGAGCAAAAATGCAATTATGATTCATGCAAGGAATAGATGTGGGCTCATTATGTTTGGCCATGAGGAATGGAAAAAGTATAGAGCATCTCTCCCCAACTCTTTCTTTCACAATGCCCCCAGATTGCCAAACTTCATGGACATTGCAACCATCATTGACTGGAAATGATGTTCTCCCAACTTCTGTCAACCAACATCAATGAATGCATCTATATGCCCTCATCCCTTGTATATGCTCTCTGTATTGAACTGACCAAAGAGATGTACTGGAGAATATGCCTCAATAAAGCCAAAATCATGGCTGTCATTGCAAAGCCAAACCTAACAGCTATGTTTCCCCTACTTCTTCAGTACCTCCTTCCTTTATCCCCCTAAACACCAGATCTCTCCAAGCTAAACTTCCTCCAACCTTCAACCCCTCAACATATGTGCCTCCATACCATGTGACCATCACAGATATGCAGAGATTCACAAGGTCCATGATAACCAAAATGAGACACATTTTGGAAGTCTCAGTTGGATCCAAATCTGATAGGAGGGCATCCAAGGGAAAGGCTATTGAGTCTGATGAGGAAGATGTCAACCTGGGAAAGAGAGCTTCTGGTGCTGCTCCCAATGTTATTGTGTCCAGTGATGATGAAGAAGATGCTCCAGTAAAGCAAGTGCATCAGTTTCCAACCTCTACTGTTCTCACTGTCACCACAGATCCACCTCTCCATCCAGCTCAACAAACCATCTCTCTGCAGTCAAACCCTTTCTTTTCTAACCTATTTGCAGGAACCAGATGTCAAAGCTCAAGAGCAAAGAATGCTCCCAAATGGGGTAATCTGAGATTAAGAGATGATAAAGAACCTCTACCCAAAGCTGTTCTCAAAGAAAGACAAGATCAAACCTTCACCTATGATGATGAGATGAGTTGGGAATGGAACAATGAAATGTATTTCAGAGGTGTTGATGAGAAGATGAGAAAGGTGTTGCTAGCTGAAAGAGAAGAACTCCTTGCAGCAAGAAGAGAAAGAGATGAATTTTCTGATTAGAAAAATTTTTCCTTTTTTGTGGATAAGTCTTTTAAACCCTACCTTTTATTCCCTGCTTTGAACAATTGTTATTTTTGTTTGTTTTAAAGCTCTTGTGGTTGAATCAAGAAGATTAGTTTTATCTTTATTGGTATATTCAATTCATGAGTATCTTGCAGGTTATATCTTTTACTAGATATATTACTTTGCCAAAAAGGGGGAAATTGTTAGGATCTAACTATGTAAACCACATAGTTATTCAGGGTTTTGACAAAGAAACATATCCTATCCAATGTTATCTGACAGCCAAGATAACTCATGAACATTGGACGGCCATGACTCATCTACACATCTCATATATCAACTGGACAGCAATGATGTAATGATCAAACACAAAGTCAAAACATATAATTCAATGTATTTATGTACAAGAGGATCATTACATAATCATCTACCCAACTCCCTCTTCCTAATCCTGCAAACTCAAAGAACTAAGCCTGACCGCTAAGGTTCTCAACAGCAGAGGTCTCATCCCTCTGACAGCTATGATCTTCAACATCAGTAGCACTGAAGTATCTCTGTGATGATCAAGATGTGCCTTACCCAAACAGATGTTGCCAGCTCATCCCCATGAAGATTACATAAAATGGTTGCAGATTACAGCCTGTTATTATCCCGTCATCAAGGCTCTAAATGCAAACACTATTTCACTCACTTGCATTTACTCCCTTGTCTCCTCCAACGGCTATATTCAAGCCTATAAAAGGAAACCCTCAAGACTGGAGACAATGCCCTTCAACATACAACCTTTACAACCTTACCTTCAACCCTTCAACACCTGCAGCCAATAATCAAACAATCTGAGACACTTGTAACTGTAATTCAGGTGTATAAACTATTGTGTAACCACTTAAGACTGACTTTAAGTGGGAATTGTAATTTGCTTCGTAACAAGCAAATCCCTAATTGACTGTACTAATTAGGAAGAGGAGGTTCAAGGAACTTGCCTAAACAATCCTTTGTAAATCTTAAAGGGAACTAGATTTAAGTGGATTGATCTCACTTGTCAAGGTTGACAGTGAGGTGGACGTAGGAGGAGTGAACTCTGAACCACCTTAAAATTCTTGTGTTCAATTGGTATTATCACACAACACATACACACATCCACACACACATATACTATTCACTTGTCTTTACATTATTTCAACACTATTTATTCCGCTACACATTACACTCTTGTCTTTTAAATCAGTTAGTATCTGACAGCTAAGATTTCACCTTAGCTGTCCAAACTTAACTGCCTAATCTTTTAACTGATTAAGCAAACAGGACCTTTCACTTAGCATTCGATCTGGATACCCCCATTGGGTGTTCATAAGGTGGTGCTTTCATGAAGTCAATTTTTTGAGGTTGTTTTGAAATAGGTTAACAAATGTTATTGTTTTTAATGTATCTAACAGATGCTAGCCTTCTTCTTATGTTGCGTGCATGCCACATTGACATTTCCGTTAACGTTTTATGGTTATCAGGATGAGTTGTATAACATCTAACAAAATGATATAGTACATATGATTAAGATACGAGAAAATATAGAAATATGCCCTTATACTTAGGTTAGGAATGCAAATATATACCCTTATACGAGTTAATTGCCATATTAAACCTCGTACTTATATAAGAAAATTGTGTGAAGATTAGGACACTGTCATTTTTCCGTCCAAATTCTAATGTAATGGCTGACTAGGCGTCTGACGTGGCGCTAACCTTTGATTACTAAGCCATTTATGTGAAAATTCAGATTAACAGGAAGTCAAAGTGTGATTTTATATTTTTTTGCTTCAAGTTCTATTTTTTTCATTTTTTTTCTTCAAATTTTAATTAACTTGCTAATTTTTTTTCTTCAAATAAAACTTTCCTTATTTTATTCTAAAACACGAATTAGTTTTTTTTTTTTTTTTAAAAAGAGAGAAAAAACTAAATCAAAAAGGCAAGCCATTAGCCATTAACTTATTTATTATTTTAACAATTACTCCTATAAATTCTTTTCCTTTCTAATTTTTACTTCACCACCATGCCATACAACCTCTCACCGCCACCCCACCTAGCCACCACCTTCCAACTAAGCTGCCCCATCACCACCCTCCGCCATTTTCAAACAACCCATCCATGAAATTCCTCACTAAATTACTACATTTGACGAATAAAACAAATCAACCACCCATCTCCAAAAAACCCACATCCAAATTCAAATCAAACACAACTTCAAAAATAAAACAAATCAAACCAAAAATAAAAATAAAAAACAAATCAATAACCCATGAGTTCAACAAACGCATATTTAAAATCAAGTTTAATAATAACAACAAAATATCTTTAAAATCCCAGATTTGGGTTCCATTTTGTACTAAATCCAAATGGATATGTAGTAATTAGTGAAGCAAAAAGACTTGTACAAACCAACGAAGTAACCATATCTCCGACAGTCCATGGATTCAAAATATCTTTAAAATCCCAGATTTGGGTTCCATTTTGATTACTTTTTTCTATTTCAGTTTGATCATGTCAGGGCACTGTACAAACGAATAGAGGAGACTCAAAAGGACGTGGATACTTTCATAGAATTGAAACGCGGAGACATTCCACAACAGGAGATGATAGTTTGGATTGTGGAATAATCGTCCTAATGGAAGCAGAGGAGATGTTTGATAAAGGAGTTATTAGCAAGACATATGAAGACGATGCTGTCTCGAAGTATAGGGGGAAAATGATACATGACATTTTAGCAAGTCCACATTGTCCTCATCATTAATAAATTAAACATCTTAGTTTCTTTTTGGATTGAATGATAAAAATTGATGGTTGTTGAACAGTTTAGTTTTATATTTGATATATGTTGGTTAAATATATTCCAAATATTTTTAAGGTCTCATAGTGGGTTTTCTTTATTAATTCTTTATTGAGCTATGGTGCAAGTGGGCGGTCGCCCATGAGGAGTGTGGGCGGTCGCCCATCGCGACAGCAACATCTTTCTTCAGCAAACATCACACATGGGCGGTCGCCCATCTTAACATGTGCGGTCGCCCACTCCAACAGAGGTTTAAATGCTTGGTAATCTCTAGCTTGGGCGGTCGCCCACCTTGCCCTGGGCGGTCGCCCATGACGACAGTGGCTTCATGAATTTGATGCTCTCCCGGGTTGAGCTTGCATCAATTGTCCTATAGCAAATGGTATAGGACCTTTCAAAGGCATTATTGTTTGGTATATGATGTAGGGAGGACCTATAGCAATTGCTATAAGACCAATTAAAGGAGTAATAGCTATGTATATGATGTTGGCAGGTCATATAGCAATTGCTATAGGACCTAATAAAGGGCTTATAGAGATTTGTATGATGTTGGCATGTCCTATAACAATTGGTATAGGACCTTTCAAAGGCATTATTGCTTGGTATATGATATTGAGAGGTCCTATACCAATTGCTATAAGACCAATTAAAGTGCTAATAGCTATTTATATGATGTTGGCAGGTCCTATAGCAATTGTTATAGGACCAAATAAAGGGCTTATATAGTTTTGTATGATGTTGGCATGTCCTATAACAATTGGTATAGGACCAATTAGAGGATTGTTACTACATTAATAATCCTGTTACATTTCATTCATACGTAGGTAGAAAAAAAAACAATTAAAAACAAATATTTTAGGATATCGACAAAATCAATTAACCAAAATTCTGAAATTAAAATGATTGAATAACATTGTAATGAACACGTGTGTAATGTCAAATAGGACGTATAAAGAATTAAATTGATAATTATTGAATAAGAAAACAATGACTCAACTAAAAGTAATTTGCAATGGCTCCTTGCATGATCTTTTATTGTGATAACCTTCTTTTCCGCATCGACGACATTTCATCTTCCTCTTTGTACCTTCTCCTCTAGAAATGTAGCGATTTTTCCTTGGCCTACCGGGGGGCATTTTGTTTCAGGAGGAAGAACAATGGATTCCCCATCAACTACAGGAGGACATAATGTAGAAATAGCTGGAATTGACAGAGCATAAGATTCCCTGTAATTCCTTACCTTGAAATAATCTTGAATGAAAGAAGAAGAATTGTTCTTAAACCTGCTGAAGACGGATATGGAATGAACACACGGAAATCCATTATGCTGCAACATCCCACATGAACATGTGTATTCCTGTATGTTGACAACCATAGAAGGATCTGAATGAACTTCAAATACATATTCATCGCAGGCATGAATGATCCATGACCTTCCTTTGTGCACATTCCAAGTATACCTTACGGATGGATGGACACAACACATTTGCCCATGAATTTGAGTCTTGTTTACGTACGCACATTCTTGATATAATCTTCAAACGTATCTTGTCTATCAACTCTACAACGAGGAGAGATTTATACTCCTTTATCATAGCATTAAATGACTCGACGCATTTGAGTACAATTCTCCATAACGATTACCTCCAAAATAAGCAGCTGCATAGTTTTCTTTCGGGAGATTGTTGAAAAACTCAGAAACCTTCGTACCACCCTCATTTATGATTTCGTCCAGAAGAATCTGAAAGTGCTCAGGTGTTGGAGCTTTTGAAAGCTTGGAAAATTTGGGAAGAATATTGGACCGCACCTCCTTCGATAACCCACCAAGTTTATTTCTAAGGTTGTTTTTTAAATGGAACATGCAGAATGAATGGTGTGAAAATGGCATAACCTCATGAACCGCATTAATGATACCCTGATGACGATCCGAAACAAATGTCACTCCTCGCTCAGTTATGTAAGGATGGAGATTTTGGAGAAACCACGTCCAATTTTCAGTATCCTCCGATCCAACCACAGCAAAAGCAACATGGAATAAGCCTACAACAAAAACAATTCATAAAAAATTAATTTAGCATCATAAAATATGAATAAAAATAAAAACCAATATACAAACTGTTAAAACATAAATAAGTTGTCTCATATCACATGGACTAAGACAATTGATTGGTCATATAGCAAGTGATAAAGTACCTGGAAACATCATAAACACAGCCAAAAAGACATTTGAATTGTCCTTTAGCAAATAATATAGGACCTGCTAACGTAATATACAAAACTATAAGACCTTTGAATGGTCTTATAGCAAATGGTATAGGACCTGGCACTTCATATATAAAGCTATAAGATCTTTGAATGGTCTTATAGCAATTGTTATAGGACCTGTTAACTTCATATAAAATGCTATCATACCATTGAATGGTCCTATATCAATTAGTATAGGTACTCACACAATCATATACATATGTTATAAGACCTCTGAGTGAACCTATATCAATTGGTATAGGACTTAACAACATCATATACAAAGCTCTTATACCACAAACTCAACTTAATTCTGATGCTACATATAAAAAAAAAATTAAAAGCATTAATAATAAAATTCTCATACCATTATCTCCATCTTTCGCTGTTGCTGCAAGTAGGGTACCCCGAAACATTCTAGTCAAAAATGTTTCATCCAAAAATAACAAGGGACGACAAAACTTAAATCCCCGCAAACATGCCCCAAATGCAAAAAAGCACCGCTGGAACCGAGAAGTCACAGGATCAGACTCAAACTTCACACAACCATCTGGATCCACCTCCCTAATTTTATCTGTATATGCTTTAAGCTTATTATAAGCGAACATTGCCTCACCAAAAATAATGTTTTTCGCCTTCTCAACTGCTCTCCAAACAACCTTGTAATGAACAGTGAGGCCATACTCTGTTAGCAACAATTTTACAAGAGAAGCAGGACTAACATTTGGATCATCTCTAACTTTATCACGGATAACACTTGAAAGAACTTCACATCCCATCCTTTGCCCAAAATCACAACTAATCGCATCCTTGCATATATGATCAGGAATATATTTCCTTATGTAGAAATATCCACTGCATTTTTCAATTGAGGCATGTATCTTTCATGGACAACCTTTTGATTCTTTGTGTGAGCATACAGCCGTGATACGAGTAGGTTCATTTTTCACATAATTGAAATCAAACCCCACTTCCGTTGCAAACTTACACAATGCATTCCTAAATTCACCAGAGCCACCTTCGAATATCTGCCCAATATTTTGTATTGCGTCTGCCCATTCCGCACTTCTCATTCTCTTTTCTTTGTGATAAAAGAATTTGACATTATCATCATTTCTACTACTACTACCTTCACATAAAGTGGAAAATGATTTCTCGAAGGAATCACTGACATTACTAACACAGATACTCAAATCATTCACATTTATTTCTAGTAGCTCAATATTCCTACGAGCAATCATAACACCCATACAGATGAAATCTTGCTCACTAGACAACATGCACGACCTTTTCTCAGCTAACATATATGACATCGAGATTGTCTCCTTTTTCAAAGTGTTCCATCTGTTGCAACTAAATTCAACAATAGATTCATACGAATCAAATTGATCAAACCTAGTAACAACAGATAATCTTCCATAATTCAACATCAACATCACATTAGACTCCATTGAAGGTAAAGTTATTTTATCTGTATATAAATTCAATCAATAAATTCATCAAAACTCAAAATTCTGAAGAAAAAAAATGAAAATTAATACAAAATATAAACTGAATTCAACCAAGATCATAATTCGGATGTAATACCTTTTTTTCGCATTGATTGAATTGGATAAAAGGATTGAAGTTTCAAATTTCTCCGTCCGGATTGCAATTTCAAAATTGAAATTTCCGGAATAGCTAATCGTTAAGAAACGGCATGAATTGTTGCATGGATTAAGCGATCGCAATCTTCCCTGTTAACGGCGCCGTCAATTTCATAGTCCGGAATATAGCATTTTGGGGTTTAAAGGGATTTTGATTTGGAGTATAAAAGGGAATTGTCTTTTTTAATTTGGGGTGGATTTTTTTGGGTTATGATTTGAGAAATGTGGGTAAAGAGGAATTTTTCCTAAGATATATAAACATTACTAATATATTCTTGTATTATAGCTATACCTTGATTCTGTTACTATTAATTTTGAGTCATCCTTATAAAAAAATTTGTTTTACACTAAAAGATTGAAAAACGGGTTTTTCATAAGTGCTAGTTCTAATATTATAAAGTGTCGGATATTCAAAATGACACTTATAAACATTCAAACTAGTACTTATAAACATTCAAACTAATATTTTTCATATTTGCTAAAAGAGGATCAGTTGTAGTGTTAAATAGTATCGGGGTAGTGTTGAAAACAGTGTCGGTCCTAATGTTAAAAGTGCCGGTTATAGAATAAAAGAGGGACGGACTTCCCTATATTCATTTTTTATTTTATTTTAATTTTTTACTGACTAGGAAATAATATTTTAGACTTTTTTTATTAGTGATTTACTTTACAAAATGCTATATAAAAAGATAGAAAAAAATTAAACAAATTAATGTATATAGAAGAAAAGAGGGACGGACAACCCTATATTCATTTTTTATTTTCTTTTAATTTTTTATTTACTAGGAAAAATATTTTAGACTTTTTTTATTAGTGATTTATTTTTAAAAAAAAAGATATATAAAAAAAGATAGAAAAAACTAAACAAATGAAAGTATATATAAGAAAAGAGGGACGGACTACCCTATATTTATATATATTTCTTTTAAATTTTTATTGACTAGGAAATAATATTTTAAATTTTTTTTATTAGTGATATTTTTTACATAAAGGTATATAAAAAAAGATAGATAAAAACTAAACAAACGAAAGTATATAGAAGAAAAGAGGGACGGACTACCCTATATTTGATTTTTTATTTTATTTTAATTTTTTATTGACTAGGAATTAATATTTTAAACGTTTTTATTAGTGATTTATTTTACAAAAAGGTATATAAAAAAATAGAAAAAACTAAACAAATGAAAGTATATAGAAGAAAAAAGAGGGACGGACAACCCTATATTGATTTTTTATTTTCTTTTAATTTTTTATTGACTAAAAAATAATATTTTAGACTTTTTTATTAGTGATTTATTTTACAAAAAGGTATATAAAAAAAGATAGAAAAAAACTAAACAAATGAAAGTATATAGAAGAAAAGAGGGACGGACTGCCCTATATTTATTTTTTATTTTTTTTAATTTTTTATTGACTAGAAATAATATTTTAGACTTCTTTTGTCAGTTATGTTTTTTACAAAAAGGTATATAAAAATAAATAGAAAAAAACTAAACAAATGAAAGTATATAGAAAAAAAGAGGGACGGACTACCCTATATTTATTGTTTATTTTCTTTTAATTTTTTATTGAAGAGGAAATAATATTTTAGAATTTTTATAGTGATTTTTTTTACAAAAATGTATATAAAAAAAGATAGAAAAAACTAAACAAAGGAAAGTATATAGAATAAAAGAGGGACGGACATCCCTATATTCATTTTTATTTTCTTTTAATTTTTTATTGAATAGAAAATAATATTTTAGACTTTTTTTATTATTGATATTTTTTCCAAAAAGGTATATAAAAAGAGATAGATAAAAACTAAACAAATGAAAGTATATAGAAGAAAAGATGGTCGGACTACCCAATATTTTTTTTAATTTCTTTTAATTTTTTATTTACTAGAAAATAATATTTTAGAATTTTTTTTATAAGTGTTTTTTTTACAAAAAGGTATATAAAAAAAGATAGAAAAAAACTAAACAAATGAAAGTATATAGAAGAAAAGAGGGACGGACTATCCTATATATATTTTTTATTTTCTTTTAATTTTATATTGACTATAAAATAATATTTTAGATTTTATTTCTTAGTGATTTTTTACAAAAATGTGTATAAAAAAAGATAGAAAAAAAAACTAAACAAATGAAAGTATATAGAAGAAAAGAGGGACAAACTACCTTATATTCAATTATTATTTTCTTTTAATTTTTTATTGACTAGAAAATAATATTTTAGACTTTTTTATTAGTTATATTTTTTAAAAATAGGTATATAAAAAATATAGAAAGAAACTAAACAAATGAAACTATATAGAAGAAAAGAGGGACGGACTACCCTATATTCATTTTTTATATTATTTTAATTTTTTACTGACTAGGAAATAATATTTTAGACTTTTTTATTTGTGATTTATTTTACAAAAAGGTATATAAAAAAATAGAAAAAAACTAAACAAATTAAAGTATATAGAAGAAAAGAGGGACGGACTACCCTATATTCATTTTTTATTTTCTTTTAATTTTTATTGACTAGGAAATAATATTTTAGAATTTTTTTATTAGTGATTTATTTTACAAAAAGCTATAAAAAAAAAGATAGAAAAAAACTAAACAAATAAAAGTATATAGAAGAAAAGAGGGACGGACTACCCTATATTCATTTTTTATTTTATTTTAATTTTTTATTGACAAGAAAATAGTATTTTAGAATTTTTTTATTAGTGATAATTTTTACAAAGAGGTATATAAAAAAAGTTAGAAAAAAACTAAACAAATGAAAGTATATAGAAGAAAAGATGGACATAATACCCTATATCTATTGTTTATTTTCTTTTAATTTTTTATTGATTAAAAAAATACTATTTTTGAATTTTTATTAGTGATATTTTTTACAAAGAGGTATATAAAAAAGATAGAAAAAACTAAACAAATGAGAGTATATAGAAGAAAAGATGGACGGACTACCCTATATTTATTTTTTATTTTCTTTTAATTTTTTATTGACAAGGAAATAATATTTTAAACTTTTTTATTTGTGATTTATTTTACAAAAAGGTATATAAAAAAAGATAGAAGAAAATTAAACAAATGAAAATATATAGAAGAAAAGAAGGACGTACTACCCTATATTTATTTTTTATTTTCTTTTAAATTTTTTATTGACTAGGAAATAATATTTTAGACTTTTTTCTTAGTGATTTGTTTTACAAAAGGCTATATAAAAAAAAGATAGAAAAAAAACTAAACAAATGAAAGTATATAGAAGAAAAGAGGGACGAACTACCATATATTTATTTTTTATTTTCTTTTAATTTTTTATTGACTAGAAAATAGTATTTTAGACTTTTTTGTTAGTTATATTTTTTACAAAGAGGTAATAAAATTAAATAGAAAAAAACTAAACAAATGAAAGTATATAGAAGAAAAGAGGGACGGACTTTCCTATATTTATTGATTATTTTCTTTTAATTTTTTATTGACGAGGAAATAATATTTTAGACTTTTTTATAGTGATTTTTTTACAAAAATGTATATAAAAAAGTTAGAAAAAAACTAAACAAATGAAAGTATATAAAATAAAAGAGGGAAGAACTTCCCTATATTCATTTTTTATTTTCTTTTAATTTTTTATTGAGTAGGAAATAATATTTTAGACTTTTTTTTATTTGTGATATTTTTTACAAAAAGGTATATAAAAAAAGATAGATAAAAACTAAACAAATGAAAGTATATAGAAGAAAAGAGGGACGGACTACCCTATATCTGTTGTTTATTTTCTTTTAATTTTATATTGACTAGAAAATAATATTTTAGACTTTTTTTCTTAGTGATTTTTTTACAAAAATGTATATAAAAAAAGATAGAAAAAATTAAACAAATGAAAGTTTATAGAAGAAAAGAGGGACAGACTACCCTAAATTCAGTTATTATTTTCTTTTAATTTTTTATTGAATAGAAAATAATATTTAAGACTTTTTTTATTAGTGATACTTTTTACAAAAAAGGTATATAAAAAAATATAGAAAGAAACTAAACAAATAAAAGTATATAGAAGAAAAGAGGGACGGACTACCCTATGTTCATTTTTTATTTTATTTTAATTTTTTACAGACTAGGAAATAATATTTTAGGCTTTTTTATTAGTGATTTATTTTACAAAAAGGTATATAAAAAGATAGAAAAAAATCTAAACAAATTAAAGTATACTCCCTCCGTCCCATAAGTCTTAAGAAAAATTTCCATTTTGGGCATCCCATAAGTCTTAAGAATTCCCAAAATGAAAACCTTAAATCACTATTCTCTCCACTCATTCTCTCTCCTACATTATTTTAATACTCACAAACACATTATAATTTACTATTCCCTCCACTCATTCTCTCTCCTATTTAATTTTTCACACTCACAACACTTCTTCCACTCATTCTCTCTCCTAATACTATAATAATATTTCTTAATTCCCGTGCCATTTCAAAAATTCCTAAGACTTATGAGACGGAGGGAGTATAGAAGAAAAGATGGACGGACTATCCTATATTTATTTTTTATCATCTTTTAATTTTTTATTGACTAGGAAATAATATTTTAGACTTTTTTTATTACTGATTTATTTTACAAAAAGCTATATAAAAAAAGATAGAAAAAAACTAACCAAATGAAAGTATATAGAAGAAAAGAGGGACGTACTACCCTATATTCATTTTTTTATTTTCTTTTAATTTTTTACTGACAAGAAAATAGTATTTTAGATTTTTTTATTAGTGATAATTTTTACAAAGAGGTATATAAAAAAAGATAGAAAAAAACTAAACAAATGAAAGTATATAGAAGAAAAGAGGGACGGACTACCCTATATCTATTGTTTATTTTCTTTTAATTTTTTATTGACTAGGAAAACTATTTTAGACTTTTTTTATTAGTGATTTTTTTACAAAAAGGTATATAAAAAAATAGAAAAAACTAAACAAATGAAAGTATATATAAGAAAAGAGGGACGGACTACCCTATATTTAATTATTTTTTTTTAATTTTTTATTGACTAGGAAATAATATTTTAGACTTTTTTTATTAGTGAAAATTTTTACAAAAAGGTAAATAAAAAAAGATAGATAAAAACTAAACAAACGAAAGTATATAGAAGAAAAGAGGGACGGACTACCCTATATTTATTTTTAATTTTCTTTTAATTTTTTATTGACTTGGAAATAATATTTTAAACTTTTTTAGTAGTGATTTATATTACAAAAAGGAATATAAAAAAAGATAGATAAAAACTAAACAAATGAAAGTATATAGAAGAAAAGAGGGACGGACTACCCAATATTTTTTTTATTTTCTTTTAATTTCTTATTAACTAGGAAATAATGTTTTAAACTTTTTTTCTTAGTTATTTTTTTACAAAAATGTATATAAAAAAAAAAGATAGAAAAAAAAAACTAAACAAATGAAAGTAAATAGAAGAAAAGAGGGACAGACTACCCTATACTCCCTCCGTCCCGCTAATATTAGCACACTTTCTTTTTTGGGCGTCCCGCTAATATCCGCACACTCCCAAAAAGGAAACTCTATATTAATAAAATATTCACCCAACCCCACTCATTCTCTCTCCTACATTTAAAGTCTAATACAACGCCTAAATTTGTTGCCATAGAGGTCAATCCTTGTTGCATTAGCTCTAATGCAACGTCAGAGGACCCTCGCATTCTGTCCCGTGGCATCAGGTCTAATGCAACGAAGAACTAATCTAATGCAACGACATTTTCTTTGTGTTGCATTAGAGTGACATCTAATGCAACGGGCCGTTTGGTGAAATAATGCAACAACAATTCTCTAATGCAACGATAATGATATATAATGCAACGGCTCGTTTGGTGAAATAAAGCAACAGTTCTTTTCTAATGCAACAACTTGTTAGGTGAAATAATGCAACAGTCTTTTTTTAATGCAACACTTATAAAAAAATTTGATAAGCACCTAATATAACAGCTACATAATTGTAATAATAATAATAATAATAACAATAATAATAATACTATTAAATAAATCAATAGATAATAAAACCATAATATTGACAATAAAAACAGGATTTCAATTAACATAAAAGGTAACATGCATTGACAAGATTCGTGTCCAAAAGACACATAATAAGTAACATAAGTTTCGTGCCCTAACGACACATTACAAAAGACACCTGAACAGTTTGTGCCCAAAAGATCATAATCTTCTATCATAACAACTATAGCTTAACTACAACCCATTAAATGATGCAAAACAATAAATAGTCTCCACCATGTTGGATGTTATAATTTTGTTGTTAAGACAGCTGATCAACACGTACCTACAAGTTAAAACATATTGATTAGAATAGAAAACACCTTTAAAAAAAAAAAAACCAGCAGCAGAAAATACCTGCATCTAATGTCTAACACTAATGCCCCCTCTCCTAAAGTAAGTGGAAGGACATTGTTTGGTGAAGTCACACAAATAACAAGTGAAAAAAGGAGCCTTTCCAGATCTGCTAAGACTGGATAAACATTGAGCGCCTTCTTTTTTCATTCTCCCAGAAAACAAGTATTGGGCCATATATTAAAAGATAGCTACTGCATGCAACAAGTGAAAAGTTCAAATAACATGATTTGGAAGGAAAAGCCTCCACTTACCTTGTGACCAAAGAAGTGGCCAGCTGGATCACATTTGAATAGTCGAGGTCCAACCTCATCATCAATACCCAAAACCATAGCAACTAAAACAAGGAAAGACAAGCGAAAATGAAACTTAGTTGATTTGTACATTATACAATAAAGGGGGGGACTCCTGGGCAAAAAAAAAAAGTGCATCAACAAAGAAACAAGTACTAAGATGATCCATTTGCATAAGGATAAAAATGGAAATAGAAAGAAAAACAAAACATTTATAACTACGGAAAGGGCAGGGAACAGACCTACTCCGAGTGGTCTCATATATGCATGTTGAGTATAGACTTGTGACTTGTCGACAATCCTGCAGATACCAAAACTTTTCAATGTTACATGAGAGACACTATGACTTTGAAGAATGCCAAGAATGATACAGTCTAGTTTAACATTGATGAAGAATTTAACAGGTGGGCCGTTGTAGACATGTGCACACTCTACTGTTTGAGAACGGATGGGGTACAGGAAAGTTCTGAACTAAAATTAGTGTTGAAATTGAGCTATACAAAGAGTGAAGTGTTAGACACATAAAATATATTATTAATGATGAACTGTTAGACACATAAAATATATTTAATTAACAAACAGAGAATAAGTTTTTTGAGCTATTGAAAAATTGTTTCGACAAATCAACTTAAATATAAAAAAATATTATAAGATGTTTCCCTAAAGTAAAAAAGATTGTTACGATATGAGTTTTTCTTGTGAGAAATCTATGAAAATTAATGGTTCTAAGGTACATGGCATCTCTGAAGATATAATAATAGAAATAAGACATATCATACCCTCTCAATGGTTTTCCACCAAGTCCTAACACCTATAGGTTGTCTTCCAGCAAACCCTGCACAACCAAATTCCAAGTTAAGATTTTTTTTGCGAGACGAAAGCCTAGAAAAGAAAAAATAAGACTTCATTCCAAAATTCCATAATAACTCAACATTGACAATAATTTAGGGCCAAATTACCTGAACTTTTTTGAACAATAACCAAATATGGCAAACGGGAAACTCTTTGTTTAACAAAGGAAGGGCAAATGAAGAGGAATGTGGGAGAACAAATCAGAAAACCTGATATAACAATAGTGACAAGAGAGAAAGAGTTACACTGTGGAGGTGGCCGGAAGGGAGAGATGAGATCCAAATAGGCGCCGGAGTGACAAATCCAGTGTAAAGAATGGATGTCGCCGGCTCAGAAGCTCGTTAATCGCCACAACCAACTCAACCAGAGATGAGCACTTCTCTCTCCCCCCTTCAACACCAACCATGGCTGCCAAACCTGATAAAATTAAAACCCTAAATATGAAATCGAAACTAAACCATAAAATTAGGGATGGGTAGATGCGATTACTAACCTCGATAATGGCAGAAAGTCAATTAATCGGCTTCTACTCCAGATTCACCCACGCTTGTTGTTGCACCACCGGGTTCACGACGGAGACAGCCACGCAGTAAGAACGACGAAGGCCAAAGAGCGATGCCGAGCGATGATGGAGATTGCGATGACGAGCGATGGGTAGTCCGGCTGCGCCTTCGCGACGTTAATGATGGAGATTGCGATGGAGTCGAGTTGTTAGAGAGAGAGAGAGAGAGAGGATAAACGGGTTTACACAGAAAGAGAAAGGGGAGGGGATAAATGGGTCTACCCAGGCCCTTTGAATTACCAAAAAAAACGTGGGAAATTGAATTTTATAGCCCGCCATTTGGACCTAAATAAAATAAGCAAATATTACTATATTACTCCTTCCTATTCTAAATGATAGTTTCATTTAACTTTTCAAATATTTTAAATTTATATTAAATTTTTGGAAGTTCATAATTTTGAAGATTTAATTTTGAAATGAGAAAAATTTTTTGAAACAAAAAAAAGGAAGTATGTGACTATCATTTTGGTTTGGGATTGAGGGAGTATAAATTATTGATAACAAGCAAATACCAATACCATGATCACCACTACTACTACTACCACTACTACCACCACTACTACTACTATCACTACTACCACCACTACCACTATCACCACTACTACTAGTGGTGGTGGTGGTGGTTGTGGTTGTGGTGGTGGTGGTGGTTGTGGTTGTGGTGGTGGTTGTGGTGGTATTGGTAGTGGTAGTAGCTATAGTAGTGGTAGTAGTGGTGGTAGTGATAGTAGTGGTGGTAGTAGTAGTGGTACTGATAGTGGTACTGGTAGTAGTGGTGGTGGTAGTGTTAGTGGTACTGGTAGTAGTAGTGGTGGTGGTGGTGGTGGTGGTGGTAGTGGTAGTGGTAGTAGTGGTGGTGGTAGTAATGGTGATAGTGGTGATAATAGTGGTAGTGGTAGTAGTGGTGGTAGTAGTAGTAGTGGTGGTAGTGGTAGTAGTGGTGGTAGGTGGTGGGGGTGGAGGTGGTGGTGGTAGTAGTAATAGTGGTGGTAGTAGTGGTGGTGGTAGTAGTAGTAGTAGTGGTAGTAGTAGTAGTGGTGGTAGTGGTAGTAGTGGTGGTGGTAGTGGTAGTAATAGTAGTAGTGGTGGTAGTGTTAGTGGTACTTGTAGTAGTAGTGGTGGTAGTAGTAGTGGTGGTGGTAGTGGTAGTGATAGTAGTAGTGGTGGTAGCGGTAGTGGTACTGGTAGTAGTAGTGGTACTGGTAGTGGTGGTGGTGGTGGTGGCGGCAGTGGTGGTAGTGGTAGGAGTGGTGGTAGTAGTGGTAGTGGTAGTAGTGGTGGTAGTAGTAGTAGTGGTGGTAGTGGTTGTGGAGGTGGTGGTGGTAGTAGTGGTAGTAGTGGTAGTAGTGGTGGTAGTGGTAGTAGTGGTGGTAGTAGTAGTAGTAGTGGTGGTAGTAGTAGTGGTGGTGGTGGTGGTATTGGTGGTAGTAGTGATAGTGGTAGTAGTGGTAGTAGTAGAGGTAGTGGTAGTAGTGGTGGTGGTAGTAGTGGTAGTGGTAGTAGTGGTAGTGGTGGTGGTGGTAGTAGTAGTGATAGTAGCGGTAGTAGTGGTAGTGGTAGTAGCGGTAGTAGTGGTAGTGGTAGTAGTAGTGGTGGTGGTGGTGGGGGTGATAGTGGTGGTGGTGGTAGTAGTGGTGGTGGTAGTAGCGGTAGTAGTGGTGTTAGCGGTAGTAATGGTGGAAGTAGTAGTGGTGGTAGTGGTAGTGGTGGTGGTAGTGGTGGTAGTGGTGGTAGTAGTGGTAGTAGTGGTCGTAGTAGTTGTGGTGGTAGTGGTAGTAGTGGTGGTAGTGGTAGTAGTAGTAGTAGTGGTAGTGGTGGTCGTAGTGGTAATGGTAGTGGTGGTATTAAAGGCGTTGCATAAGTAATATAACAATTGCATTAGAAGTATATAATGCAACGCCAAGTAACTTAATGCAAGGGTGTTATTGAAGTCGTTGCATTAGTAATATAACAATTGCATTAGAAGGATATAATGCAACGCCAATTAACTTAATGCAAGGGTGTAATTGAAGGCGTTGCATTAGTAATATAGCTATTGCATTAGAAATGATATAATGCAACGCCAAGGAACTTAATGCAAGGGCTTTATTGATGGCGTTGCATTAGAAGAATCTAATGTAACGCCTAGAAACCTAAGGCAACGCAGAAGACATAGCTGTTGCACTAGCTCAAATAAACTGTTGCATTAATGAAATAATGCAACGCCATTCTAAAGCATTGTTGCATTTGATGCATTTGATGCGTTACATTTGTTTGAAAATGTAGTAGTGAAATATCATATTTCTTAATTCCCGCGCAAACAGTGTTTGTGCTAATACTAATGGGACGGAGGGAGTATTCAATTATTATTTTCTTTTAATTTTTTATAGACTGGGAAATAATATTTTAGACTTTTTTTATGAGTGATATTTTTTACAAAAAGTTATATAAAAAAAGATATATAAAAACTAAACAAACGAAAGTATATAGAAGAAAAGAGGGACGGACTACCCTATAATAATTTTTTATTTTCTTTTAATTTTTTATTGACTAGGAAACAATATTTTAAACTTTTTTAGAAGTGATTTATTTTACAAAAAGGTATATAAAAAAGATAGAAAAAAACTAAACAAATGAAAGTATATAGAAGAAAAGAGGGACGGACTACCCTATATTCATTTTTTATTTTCTTTTAATTTTTTATTTACTAAGAAATAATATTTTAGACTTTTTTTATTAGTGATGTATTTTACAAAAAGCTATATAAAAAAAGATAGAAAAAAACTAAACAAATGAAAGTATATAGAAGAAAAGAGGGATGGACTACCCTATATTTATTTTTTATTTTATTTTAATTTTTTATTGACTAGAAAATAATATTTTAGACTTTTTTTGTTAGTTATATTTTTTACAAAGAGGTATATAAAAATAAATAGTAAAAAATTAAAAAAATGAAAGTATATAGAAGAAAACAGGGATGGACTACCTATATTTATTGTTTATTTTATTTTAATTTTTTATTGACGAGGAAATAATATTTTAGACTTTTCTTTATAGTGATTTTTTTCCTTCCTGAAGCAATTTATTACTTCCCTATCCGTCAAATCCTCTTCAATCTGGTCGACCATCTCCTTGAACTTGGTATAATAGCTCATCGAGCTTTCGTTTTTTTCTTGCGCCAAATTATTCAAGTCGGTGACAGTCAACTTCCGGGCTCCAGCTGTCGAGAAGCGATCTAGAAACTGCTTTCTCATGTAATGCCATGTGGTAATACACCCTGGTGTCAAACCCATAAACCAAGTTAGGGCTGCCCCTGTGAGAGTACTGGTAAGTGCCTTGCACATCATATCATCCTCGTTGGAGACGAAACACATAGTAGCCTCCAGATGGTGTATATGGCTCTGGGCATTGGTCGCACCAGAATACTTTTCAAGAGTGGGCAACCTGAAACCGTGAGGAGGTCGTTTGTCGAGCATTTTCTTGGACAAGGGATGAAGAGTAAAGTCATTTCGTTCGCCCTTTCCGGCATCCTCCTTCCTGTCGGTCTCCCATTGCTCTAGCCTCTTCTTCCACTGCAACCATTCCCTAGCATCTGGATTGTCGTCCCCTGCATGGGAGACGTCATTGGACCTTTGTTGTTCATCACGGTGAGGTCCCCTCCTTGAGTTGGCCCTATGCCTTTTGTTTCTGGGGGAGTCTCTCTACCTCGTCTATCTCTGTGGGAAGGCGATCTTATCGAGTTCACTGTCGACATGCGCCTATCTTCCCTGACTGGCGACCTGCGCCCATCTCTATCCCGGTGAGAATGCGACCTAACTGATCTGACTGGCGACCTGCGCCCATTTCTCTCGCGGTGGGACTGCGATCTCTCTGTTCTAGTAGGGGACATGTGCCTATTGCTCTCAGCTTCTCGTTGTCGCCTCAACTCCGACTCGGCCTCCTGCTCCCTGTTCGTATTGAGATGACTTCGCAAGTCATCAGGCGGAACAGGTATATGGGTGTGAATGTATGGTACGATCTGCCGCTCATCATTCTGCCTGTTACTCCCGTTCTGCCTAGCACATCCGTCGGGCTGCCTGTGAGAGACTTGTGAGGGGGCTGCCCTTTTCGACCTTCTGTTATTCTCCCCAGGCTCCTCCTCCATCTCTATCAATTCTGCTAGAATCCTAGCCCGCTCCACTAGCATCTCCTTCCTACTGAGGGGATTGGTTGAGGGACCTGGTCTGTCGCATGCAGCCATTCGCCCTGCTTGTGGACGCTTTGGAGGGGGCTGAGCTCCATGCTCGACCATAGATCTCTTCTTTCTCCTGTTATCACGCAGTCCTCTACCGTTAGTATCGCTGTTCGAACGTGTCGCCCTTGCGTGCTGACGAGGTGGAGGAGGAGGAGGAGGAGGTATTAGCATTGCGATTTCCAGCACCGGCATTCGTGTTGGCGCCGACGTTTCCTTCGTTTTGTTCGTCCGAGGCCTTTGAAACATGACCGTCTGAAGTCACCATGATGATGGGTTGTAAGAAATTTTGAGGTAAAAAAAGCACGATTTCCGGCAATGGAACCAAACTGATGCTGCAAGAATCGTGTCGTAATCAATCTGCGTCCAGCTGCAAGATCAATCTCCTGACTTCTGACCTAAAAATAGAACCCAAGACTAGCCGGAATGTATCCGGCGAAGACCCTCGGGCGTTAGAATAAGTATGGTGATTTTAGAGCTAAAATATTATAGTGAACAATGTATTCAGAATAACAAAATAGCATTTATCCTGAAACGGTTGACATTGCCTTATATTTATAGTTGTTTATGAGAGTTATAATTGTAGTAGGATTGTATAAAATTCATATAATCTCGAATCAGATATGCATAAGAGATCTTGTCCATGAATAATTCCTGATTTGTAGGGAGTCCGTTATGGAAAGAGTTGCATTCACGCATGGACTTTGCAGGTCGTCGCGTATTGTAATAGGTCGAGGTCGCCTGTTGGGTCTAGGTCGACCAGACTGAAGGGTAGGATCGGGATGTACCCGAATAATATTTGGATCGTAATGTCGGACCAAGCTAGGTCGGAACCGTCTGAGGTCGGATCATGAGCTAGGTCGACTGATCATGCTGTTGGGCCGTGGGCCTGGTAATAATTGGGTCTAGCCCACTGAAAATGTGGTGGCAATAATATGTAGATAACTGGGCTGGATTGTTGGGCCTAGCCCGACACTTTTATTCCGTTCAGTACCTAAATTTTTAATAAAAGTTTTATCGAATTGATCACAAAAAATTGGATTATCTATTAAGTGAAATGAAGGAAATGAATATCTTATGCTCCTTCTATCCCAATATAAATTATTGACTTTGGCGATTATTAACTTGATTGAATTTTGATTAATACTTTATGAAATTTTTTTATTTTATGAAATTCTAAAAAAAATTATCCATGATATTTTTGTGCATCAATAATCATTATATAATAACGTGATGATAATTAAAATTTGAGTAGGTCTGCTGAGAAACGCGTTTCTCCATAACTATGGAGAAACGCGTTTTTAATAGCCAGAAGCTATACGTTTGATAACCAGAAGAAAATTTCTGGATATCAGTCTCAAAGGGTTCTGGATATCCAGAAGCTTTGAAACGGATATCCAGAAGCCTTTGGGCGGATATCCAGAAAAAATAGATTTGAAGCCAAATCCAAGGCCAAGACCAGAAATTGCTTATTGAAGGTTTACGGATATCCAGAAACCTTCAAATGTATATCCGTAAACCATCAAGCGAATATCCGTAAAACATTTTGAAAGTTTCGGATATTCATTTTGAAGGTTTCTGGATATCCATAAACCTTCAAATGTATATCCGTAAATCATCAAATGAATATCCGTAAAACATTTTGAAAGTTTCTGGATATCATTTTGAAGATTTCTGGATATCACTTTCATAAGCTTCTGGATATCCTTTCAAAGGGTTCTGGATATCCAGAACCTTTGAGACTGATATCCAGAAGTAACCATGGGACAAGGTCATGGCCAATACAAAAAGTTTCTGGATATCCTTTCAAAAGGTTCTGGATACCCATAACCCGTTTCTCCATAACTTATGGAGAAACGGGTTTCTCCCTAGATTTTACGTTAAAATTCCTATAATGTTTCATCAAAATTTATTGATAAAAAGAAATTAAAGTACAATATAAGTATATCTTTGTCTTTGGATGGAGACTAAAGATATAGGATAAAAGTCAATGCTCTCACACTATGTGAAGTCTAGGATCCGATCTCTTTCTTTTCTAGCTGAACACTATATAGAGTAAATGTGATAGCAGAAAAAAGAGAGCAACTCGGGGTGCCGCATAACATGGGTTTGAAATGCAACATAAGTTTTAAAAGGAGAGTAGTCTTAAACGGGAGAGTGACCGAAAAATTATAAAAAAAAGTAGCATAAAGCATGATAAATTCTTCTCTATGTTATATTATTTTTATAATATTGCATGCATTATTATATATTACTGTATATAATTAAGTCATACAATAAATGAAAGGCTCTACAAACACAATACTCATCAACACTAAAAAATTGAGCTCAAAGTTTTATGAATTTAGAACAACAGACACACATGTATAAGAAATTTTATAAATAATCAAAATTTATTTTAAATTGCACGATGATATTTTTTATATATATAATCAAAAGTAATTAGCACACTTAAGTACATATTAATACTACCACTAAGACTTTATAACATTGGAACAATAGACAATTGGAATTACATCTGGATTAAAAGTGCATATCTAAACACTAGATAGAACAGTTGCTCAACTAAAAAAACCAATCATTAAGATTTATTTATTGAATGTCTGGAAACAAATCAATTGCAACAGCAACTGGATGTCTGGAAACAAAACATAATACACACACACAAACATAAAAAAAAAAAAAAAAAAAATCCTAGTCCGAAACAGAAATAACTGGCTTTCTGGCACATTTTGTTTAATTCTCCGCGAAAACTCTCATATTTATGTTCTTCATAGTGAAGCCAAACGACGAATATCAATAGGGTAGGCATCAGATGCAGACGCTGCACTATACGATCTCCTCCCAACAACAATGTTTGCAGCTTCAGTAGGGTGAAAAGCATCCCAAAATAGATATTGGTTTCTATTTCTGCAAGCAGGTTGAAGCGGAAGACATGTAATTTGCCCATTGTTCCTCCCTACTCCACAACAACCCGTGTTTGTAACCGTAAAACCTATAAATATGACCCAAAAAACATCATATACACATCAATATTAGTCTATAAAAAATAAATAAAAGATGACTAATTAATATACATGAAAATAAGGAGAACATACCAAAAGCTTGAGGCCGGCTTATTATGTCCTGGAAAATGCCATAAGCATTAATATACGTAAACCTAGCATCCGGAAAATTTCTGTTTAAAGTATCAACCAGTGATCTAAGCCTGTTATTGAACAACTGATTAGCAGAATTAATTCTATCAACACAAGTCCTTCCATCTGGGCTGCCTTGGGCCAGTGCATTTGGGCTGCATCCAATTTGTCCAATTCCAATCATGGCAACTTTTCTTGCACCATAGTTGTACAATGTTGTTATGTACTGAGAATATTGTTGGATTAGAACGTCGGCGTATTGTTCTGGTGTGTATCTCCGGCTGGTTGAGTAAGTGTTTGGCATGAAGTAGTTGTTGAGATAATCATTGCTGCCTAATCCTACGGTGTATACGCATTGACGGAGGTAATTTGCGGTGGAATTTTCATCGCCGATGATGTTTACGATTTGTGATACTGTGTTTCGGTAGTTGTTTACTTGTCCTCCAAAGGCGATACGTGCACCCTATGTGCATATAACAGCATTGCAAAATAATAATCAGTACATTTTCTCAAATGTAAACAGTCAACTTCACAAAATATTGTCAAAATTGGGCACTCATTTAAGAAATGAGAGAAAAATACACTTTATCGAAGATAAGAGAGATTAGAGGTTAGATATTACCAGTTGTTGGCCGGTTTCATCTCTAATTCCAGCAGCTGCAGAAGCAAAATTGACTCCTCTGAGGATGTCTCGGCCCCTTGCGCTAGAATAAGGGCTAATGAAATCGTTGAATCCCAGAAGTTGAGCTGTGAACATTAATGGTGATAAAAAGAATAAGGATTTAGTTAAAGCTTCACCAATATTTTCTAACAGGCTTAACAGTTCACTTAAGTAGCAAACTAATGCTTGGTTTAGCTACTTGACTTGTTCAAGACAACTGAAGGGAGGAAAAACAAAGTAATGAGTCAAAGCCTGTTGACCTTTTATTAAGTAAAGCAAAATCCTTAATAACATTGGCATGCCAAATGTGACATTTATTATTAATAACGTTGACAAGTCATGTGCGACATTTTTCATGGAAAGAAGAGAGAAGAAGTATACTTACAAATAACATCGACGGTAGTGAGACCATTGGAAAACCTTCCGGTTGGCCCTCGAGGGAAATCAATGCCATAAGGCAAGTAATTAGCTCTAGCCAAAGATGCAATTCTATTATTATTCCCATTATCAACCAAAGAATCCCCAAATATGAAGTAACATGGAACTTGTTGTGCCCTAACCCCATAATATTGGCAATTCAAAACCAATAAAGCCAACACAAAGTACCCATCCAACCCTTGCTTAAGTTGAATTATACCCATTTTGTCCAATCCCAAAGATTAATCAAAATAATTTTCTTGTGGGATTTGGAAAAGTGGGGGAGTGGTGGACTTAAAATTGAAGAAAGGTGTGTATTTATAGTAAAGAAGGGAAAAGTGGGGAGTGATGGAATTAAAGTTGGAAGGCAGTTGTACATTTATATAGGAAGGAGGGAATGGAAAAGAGAAGGGGAATGGAGAGCAGTATAGCTATAGGTTATTAATTGAGAAGAAGACTTGGAAATGGTCTGTGATGGTTGAGTAGATTGTTGGGTGCATTTATTGATTTAATTTACGCGGGGATAATTGATTGATACTTCCTCCCTTGTCTGATGTTAGTAGTTTTAGTTTAATTTTTTTTGGTGATTAAACATTGATCAATCAACTGATATATTGTAGTTGATTTGAAAATGAATATTGAAAGATTGGAGACTGTATTGCAATTGGATTGTATAAAAAAAAAAAAAAAACTCTACTACCATATGCTATGCTAGGACTATCTGTTTTAGATCGAGTAAACAACCAAAATGACCCGCGTATTATTTGAATACAACCAGATTGACCCGTGTACTATCTAAACAACCAAATCAACCCGCGTATTATTCATAAATGAACCAAATCAACCTAAACTGTTAATATATGTTAATATCGTTAATGAATGTTAGGAATTTAACGGATAGTACAATTAAAAATTTGAATGTATTAATCATAATATAAAGGGGCTAATATGCAAGAAAAATAATTTAGAAATAACCCCTCTCCATTATATATATATATATATATATATATATATATATATATATATATATATATATATATATATATATATATATATATATATATATTATTAAAATAAAAATAAATGATAATGAACTAAAATATACTCCCTCCGTTCCATGTGAATGTAAACCATTTTTTTGAGCACAATAACTAAGAAATATTATTAAGATAATGAAAATGTGTGGTAGGAAATGAAGAGAGAGAATTAGTGGAGTTAATAGTAGGTTGGTTGAATAAATTGTATGGTGAAAAATGAAGAGAGAGAATGAGTGGGTGGGGTAGGGTGAATATAAAATAATAAATTTGTTTCCATTTTGGACAGTTTGCATTTACGTGGGACGGACCAAAATAGAAATAAATTTGCATTCACATGAGACGGAGGGAGTATAAATTTAGACAATAAAACAGGAAGATGTGGTGGTAGATGGTGGCCGGAGATGGTGGGAGGTGGTGGTGGTTGATGGTTTTCTTTTTACTTTTTTTTTTTTGTCCAACTATTCCAGATTAAGGAGGAGGGTGGGGTAAATAATTTTGGTTTATTTTTAATGTGTACCGGGGTGGGGTCAATTTGAAAATTTTGATTATAATATCCTTTAAGTTTTTAACATCCATTAACGTATACTCCCTCCATACCATTAATAACTTCACTATTTGACAAAACGGGTGTTCCATTGAAAGCTTCACCTTTCCTAAAATGGTAAAGAATTTTTATTATTCCACCCACTAATTCTCTCTCCTACTTTACTTTTACACTCACAACACTTTTCAAATTTATTATTCCCTCCACTCATTTTCTCTTCTTTTTTACTTTTATACTCACAACACTTTCTTCTCTCTCCTATTTTTCTTAATTTGCATGTCAAGCCTAAAATGGTGAACTAATTAACAGGACGGATGGAGTATTAATTATTTAAGTTGATTTGATTGGTTTATGAATAATACGCAGATTGATTTGCTAGTTTAGATAGTACACGAGTCATTTTGGTCGAATTTAGATCTCCAACTCAAAAAAAAAAAAAAAAAAAATGAAAATCTCATTTCCTAAATGTATTTCTTTCTAATTCCAAATGAATATCCTGTTTGCCTCTGCACATATATAAGCACAAATATTACCCTTATATGTCGGAATTGTGTTCTCACTTTTTTATTGTCAATTTGAATGAACTTTCAGTAATATTTTAGTTTAATTTAATTATTGTAATGAAAATTTAAATATTGTTTTAGATAGTATTAATTTATTTATAATGCTTTATTAATAAAAATATTTAAATTTTGATGTGCCATGACAAAATATTATTCCTGTTAAATGTTTGTCCGGCCCGAGTATATGGTCTTTGGGGGGGCCCTATTTTATGAGGATAGGGGGGCCCAATTTTATGGTCTATAGGGGGTTCACATTTTATGAGAATATTGTCAAAGTTATAATTATGGTTTGGTTCCTCCGTGTTATATTTTATATGCCGCATATTATATGTTATGTGATATATGCCGCATATTATATGTTATGTGTTATATGCTGCGTATGATGTGTTATATGATATATGTCTCATGTCTCATGATTGTATGCTGCTAATGTTATGATTGTTAAGTATTGAATGTCTCAGGTCGCATGTCGCATGTCTCCTGTCGTAGGTCGCATGTCGCATGTCTTCTGTCGGAGGTTGCATGTCGCATGTCTCCTGTTGGTTCCCGCATGTGGGACATTGGTTCCCGCATGTCAGAGGTTGCATGTCGCATATCTCCTATTTGGTTCCCGCATGTCGGCTGTTGGTTCCCGCATGTCGGATGTCGCATGTCGCATCGTGGTTCTCTCAGCAGCATGCTGATGTCTCCGGGAGAGAACCTTGCCTTGTCAAGTCTAAGGGCCTTGGCCTTATCCAAATGTAATCTCAGGAGAGATTTCCCTCCAATGACGGCGTGACACGTGGCAAGTGATAAGGATGATGGTGATGATGTCACCTTTGGCATAAAATTGATATAAATACTCCCTCCTTCCAGAAAAAAGAGGTATGTTCATATCGACTCTCTCTCTCTCTCTCTCTCTCTCTCTCTCTCTCTCTCTCTTCTCTCTCTCTCTCTCTCTCAAGAAATTGTGATATATGTTATGTGCCGGATTAATGATTCTCACGCCGGAGGGTTTTTGGGGGGAAAATCCCCCCACCCTAACGGTGTTTTCTCTTGTAGGTCCCATATTATTTAGGACCTCGTGGAGCGTGTTTTTTCGGTCCGACCACCGTTGCTACCCCGGTCAGTTTCCTGTGCAACCATTTTTTATGGCAGCATCAGTTGGTTCCGTTGCCGGGACTTGACATTTTCCGGCGGATCGTGCCGGAATAGAGGAGCCGTATGTATCAACAAGGCTGCAACAGTTGGGGGTATCAACGGAGTTAGCCGAAATTTTTGGAAATCAACATTTTCTTTTCTGGGCAAAGAGTCGTGATTGAAGCTGGAAGCTTCACAAAACGAGGACAGATCTGGAAACGGAAGTAATGGAAAGAAGAGAGAAGGTCAAGGGTCACCGGAAAATTAAAGAGAAGAAGAGAGGTAGGGCAGATCTGGGCGAATCTGGTGGTGGCATAGGGATGAGAAGAAGAGAAAAGAGGAGGAGGAAGGGTATATCTGAAGATAAGACCGTCGCCGGAGAAGATCCGTTCGCCGGAAAAGTTAGAAAGAGAAAGTGAACAGTGATGTACAGTGATCGGGGATACGTGTCCGACGGGTTAGTAGCCTTGTCCGACGCGTGTCAATTGGCTAGAAAGTTGTTTCAGTACGTGTCAACTAAAGGGAAGTCGTGGTTGTGAATGTCGACGGATTCGTAAATTCAAAATGAAATCGCAAACTAGAGGTCGCTAAATCAAGTCCCAGAAATAGAAATGGCGGATATTGAAATCAAAAGGATTGGAAAAGAAAGGAGGTTGCGAGCGTACCTCGCCGGGAAAGAGAAGGCGTAACATTCAATGTAGCCGTTTGGGTTGTCGCCGTAATTCCGTTGGCTAGAGGGGCAAGGTTGGAGGTCGCCCAAGGTTGATTCTCGCCCTGGGTTGTTGTCGCCGGAGCCAGGTTGTGGTCGCCGTGAGTTTTCGCGACCTAGGATTGTCGATGTTTCTGTTCGGTGAGCAAGGAGATTGCCGAAATTCCGAGACCTTGGAGGTCGCCGGGAGCAATGGAAGCCGCCAGTGATTGATGTCGCCAGGCCTTGGATATCGCCGATTGGAGGCAGCAGCCAGCTGGATTTCACCGGTGAGTGTGGATCTCGAGTGGAGCGAAGGAAATCGCAATATGTAAGCTCGCTGCTTGGTCTGTGCCCGTGGAGGAGAAGAGAGAAATGGAAAAGTCAAAGGTTTGGGTCAGGTTACCAGGAGATAAGTTAATATCAGTATATGATTATGGGGCCCACTCGTTTATAAGCAGACTGGACAAAAGGTGATTCCAAAAGGGAAAGCTTCAGCTTGACCTTGACCTCTACTAAAATAATCAGGTGAACTCCTTCCAAGCATTTTCATTATTTAGTCAATAAGTTAATATGAAATATATGCTTGAAATGCTAATGTTTAAATGTCAATTAAAACCACTTTACTATGGAAATTTGATCTGCCAATTTGCAAATGTGATTATTGTAAGTACCCCAATCTGGATCGCTCTCCATCCAAGCATACGACAAAACCAGGAGCAAACTTCCGGAGGTCATAACTCCTTCATACGAACTCCGATTGAGACGTGCCATATATGGTTGGAAAGCTCTCGAAGAGAACTAGCTTGCTATCACAATTACAAAATGTGGAAAAGCATGGAAGTCCGTACGGACCTCTTTGCTCCTAGACATCATAATTGCAAAATCCGCTTAAAGTCCACGAGATTCCCTCAAATCCCGGAGAACATCATTACCCCCCTACATGGTTGGTCCGTACGGACCTCTTTGCATGCCTAGATGGTCCGTACGGACCTCTTTGCAGAGGGGACATAATCATCTCAGAAATCCTCATCATTCCCTGAAATCGAGGAAAACCAAAAAACTAGATTACCTAGAAGGTCCGTACGGACCTTCTTGCAGTTTTCTGGCACTATAAATAGAGGGTTCCCCCTCCCTCATTTTCACACATTTCCCTCTTCTCTCCTCTCCCCCCAGCCTTCAGGCTCCCCTCTAAGACCCTTCGGGGCAATCCCGGCCGCTTTCGGATCCTTTCGAGGCCTTCCGAGCTCCCTTGTGGTGCTCCGAAGCCTCTTCGAGCGCTCCCGCGACGCTCCCGCGCTGCCCCGAGGCACTCTCGAGGTACTTTGAGGCCCCTCGTGGTACTCCGAGGCCTTGCCTGGTCTTTCCCGAGGCGTCCCGGCTCTTTCCGAGTCAAACTGACGATCCCGGCCCACGCCGAACCTCTGCCCGAATCCAACCGACGATTCCAACGCACGCCGAACCTCTGCCCGAATCCAACCAACGATTCCAACCCACGCCGAACCTCTGCCCGAACGCAGCCTACAATCTCAACTCACGCCGAAACTCTGTTCGCAGACAACCGGCCCCTCCCGAAGCAATCCCGGTCCATGCCGGAACACTATTCCATCCTCAAACACTATTCCCCAGCGGAAGACAGACACGAACCAACATTGGTAAGGCTTCCTTCCATTACTATTTCAATACATTTCAATACGTAGTGTACAATGTAGACATCCGATACAGCATGCATTTTTAAAAGCACACACACACACACATACACAACAGTTAAAGAATATTAGGGGTATCCGAAAGACTCCTTTTTACGAGGCGACTCGGGTGAGCTCTAAGATTCTAATATTCTCTTTCCAAGGAGTCATCTGACCTCCGAACTCAAAATCTCATCACACAAAAACAGTTTATTATTATTTTTAAACTGATGCCCTTTCTCAATGTTTTGGGCTTAATAATAAAAACGGCGTGGCGACTCTACAAAGCAAAACACAGCGAGACACCTCCACCAACGAAAACGCTGCAAAGCGGGAAATGTCAGATGCCGGGGCGCGATTGCGCTGCCTCTCGGATCCGGGTAATTTCAGTTGGCGACTCCGCTGGGAACTTTTTGTTTTAAAATCTTTTTAAACAAAACAAAAGATTTTTAAAACGATGATGAGGGTCAAACTTTCATTTTACCCCTTTCTTTAACTGTTGTGTGTGTGTGCATGTGCTTTACTTTTTTATTTTACAAAAAAAATAAAAAATACAAAAAAAATGCATCAATATACATCTGTGCATACATTTAAAATTCTTCAAAAACTTTTGTTTTACTCAGAAAAAGAATTTTAGAGACCGCACACTACGCGCACTGCTGCCTCGGTTACACCGCACACTACTCACACTGCTGCCTCGAATACACTGCACACTACAACCCTCAACCCGGAGTGGTCTCAGTTGCAGTCCGTTTGGTCTTCCTAGGCCTCTTGGACGCACACGGGATCATTCCAAACATCCCATCCTAGCCAAGCGTCAACCCCGCACGTTTGAGTCTTGAGTCACACTCTGTCCAGACCCGGTTGGTTTTTACCCAGTCCGTGTCATACAAGCCTGGATACATATCCTATGCCGGCCATTTTCTGAGTCGAAGCTCGGAACTCAAAGATCCCTTGCGCAAGCAAAGCGATGAAAGGTCATGCTAAAATCTTGACCTGATCTTGATTTCCGAAGCTACACCCAGACGATGTTCCGTCTCGGATATATATCCAAGCTCACATGACACCATGTCATCACTCCTTTGATACGTCAGCAATGACAATATGACCCAGCCAACGCCTAACGTCACAGATCCCTTGCGCAAGCAAGGTAAAGAGAGGTCATGCCGAACGCTTGACCTGATCTTGACTCAGTGGCCGACTCGGTTCACTATTCACATGGCTAACGCATCAAAACGAACATGACAGGCTCGGTCCTTAGGTTCGGATTTTCTTTTAGGCCGGTGGAAACCGCTTGCCCTATAGGACCCTCGCCCGGGGCTGTCCACCCTGGGATATCAAAATACAGGTGCAAAACGAGGGGCTTATAGCCGCACAGATGGTCTCCACTGACCCAAGATCTAGAATAGTTGCGAAAAAGAAGAGCAATCTTTTCCAACCTACCTAGGACTCTGAGAAAACATGTTTTAAATAAATTAAAACAACAAAAAAAAATATAAAATATAAAAGAAGCGGAAACCGCATGCCACGTGAGCTTTCCCCCTTTTATCCCGAGAGGCCATTCCTGTGTCTAAACCTTACCCGTCACCCTCCTCCAGCGAACCGAGAGTGGTTGAGAATACCCGGGAGCCGCCTTTTCGCATCAAGGTCAGTGGTCTCGACAGCCCTTCCGGCTCGGGCCGGTCCGAACAGTCTGCTATTCCCCCATGGCGCGATCAACAGATAACAGTGAGGGAAACGGAACCCCGCCCCCGGGAAATTTCCAAACGATGGAAGAAGTTTGGCAAGCTTTCAAGGCTCTCGAGAAACGCCAAGAAGAGCAGCAGGCTTGGATCGAATATGCCATGCGCCGTCGCAGAGCTGTTGCGGTTCCCCAACCCGATGGAACCTTTGTCCTCCTAGAAGGCGAAGAAATGCTTGTTCCCCCGGTTTCCCAAAGCTATCAACAGGTCCCTCCTTCACAAAGCCACGGAAACCTAGCAATGCAAGGCAACTCCCGCTCAAAGCTCCATTCGAGCCTCAGTTAAACAGCTCCGATTTTCCAACCTCAGCACACCTATGGGCCCGCTCCCTCAGATCTTAAAACCTCTCAATATCCCATGGAATTCAATCTTGTGCCTCTGTATGAGTCCCGCAGCCACAACTTGAAATCCCAATGTTTACCAGGGACGGACATCCCAAGCGGATATCCCGACATTTCAAACCTTCCACCCGCTGGACTGCCACTTGGGGCTAATGAAGCATTTCCCCAATTCCCAAACACAACCCTTAGCGGCCCGGGCAATCACGCCCTTAATCTCAATGACCCAGGGTACGGGATGGTATACACTCAACTGCCTCCCCGAGACTCCCGAATGGCGATCCCATCAGCCAATCCACCTCCATCTTCGGTCTCCATCCCAGAAAATGGCAGCCGCTCTGCCTACTGACCCCCATATGGCTTGGTTGGTAGAACATGCAAAGGAGATACAACGGAAGAGTTTCCTTAAGCAAAAGGAAAAAGGTTACCAAACACCTCCAAACAAGAAGAAAGGGGTTACCAGAGCAGTTCGTTACATCCACGGAGCCCAACGAAGCAACAAACCTCCTCGCATACCACAGTTCCAGCATTTTGATAACCTCGGGATGCCCTTGAGCCAAGTCCTTGAGACACTAATAAAGAGGAACATTCTCAAACCCCTCGAGAATTTCCAACCAAAGACTCTCAAGACCAACATGGATATGAGCAAGCACTGCGCCTTCCACAACTACCCCGGTCACACCACCGACAATTGCTTCGTGCTGAAGCAAGTGGTCCAGGGGCTAATCGAAGAAGGAAAGTTGGAACGCCCCTGCGGTCCTAACACGGTCGGAAATCCTTTCCCTAGAAATGACGAGGTAAGCATGGTAGATAAGTCCTCTGCAAATTCCCGTGATGAATGGGGACGTGAAGACGGAACCTGGGGCTTCCGCAATGAAGAATTCGAGAGAAAGAATCCAAGAACGGTTATTCCCCAACAATCCTTTCCGAAATCAGGGCACACCAAGGGATGGATCGAGCCTTCCCCAGAGATAAGGCAGTTCGAGACAGGCCGAGCAAGTGGCAGCGTCAAAAACGGCGCAACTTTCACAAACGCGGACCCACAGCCAGCAAGAAGAGATAGGTCGAGAAGCTTGGACTAACCCCCCGTCTCCTAGAGTCTATCTTCAAAAATAAAATACCCCGAGTCTGTCATACTTAAGTTCGAGTCTCTCGAGTCGTCTGACGGCCTTACGCCTAAAGATTACGCGTTGTAGCAAAAAACAATGTTTCCTTATGCTTCGAATAAAAGTTCGACCTTTCTGAGTATCCCCTCATTGCCACTTTAACAAATGATAAATTAACTAACCAAAACAGTTAATAATGATTCACTTGATAAAGACGCAGACACATTAATGAACAATGCATTAAAACAAATCTTTAAGCATGTTATCAAACGAGAGGAAAATTGGGCCCAAGCTGCCGAGAAGGTTTTAACTAAAATGAATTTGGGAACTGCTGAAGAGCCCACAGAGTCGCAAATTGAAAAATTCTCCGTCGATACTTCACCCAAAGAATATCGAGTCTTCTTCTCCCCCTTCTACACTCTAAAAAGAAAAAAAAACACAAAAAGAATCATACAGTCAAACCTCGCATGTTCTAGTACTGTTCTCATTCAATCAAGTCCTCCTCGGACATTGTAATTAAGTCTTCAATTTTCCATACGAAAGTTTTCTTTCTTTTCTTGCTAGACTTGAGACATTATTTTGCATCCTGCATTACATTTAATGAAATGGTTTTGTTCTATGTGATCACTTGCATTGCTCAACAAGTAATTCCACAAATGATTAATGCTTTGATTAATTGGTGTGAGAAAGTCATTCGATAGCTCCCCATACACCTTACCATACCCCACACAAAGGCCTCCATCAAGCCATACACTTTCCAAAACATGTCCCCACCACCACCTTGACCAAGTCAACGACGGCAGGAACATCAAAGGACAACAAAAGGTCACTCAGCATCAAAAGATTGACCCCATGTCGACAACAATCTAGGGGCTTGCCTTCGCCCTCGTGCGCATCAAGGAAGTTCAAGCAAGGGCTTGCCTTCGCCCTCACGCGCTTCAAAAAAAAAAAAGAGCTCGAGCAAGGGCTCACAAAAAAAATACAAAAAAAAAGCTCAAGTAGAAGCTTCACAAAAATAAATGAGGTCAAAGACCAGAGCCCATGATCAAGAAGCAAGGGAGTCACTGAAAAGACCGTCAAATACGACTTGTCAAGAAATCACCTCAAGGCCCGTGCCTCATCATTCAGCTTTCCGAGCCTTTTCGTCAAAGGCCGCACAAATATTCATGCCCTGGCCCCAAAGCCAAACACGGTTCGACCCCGAACTACGTCGACCTGAGCTCCTTGTCTTAAGGGGAATGTAGGCAACCAGAAATGGTCCGGTCATAAACACATACAAAACCACAAACCCGGTCTCATCAATGACCTCTCCTATACACAAACCTTCTTTCACACCAGACCAACTCGATCCTTGATACCGATTGACTTTCTCCTCGTGATTAATCAAAGCATATCAGGTTTAATTGTTGAATAACCTGAACATCAACAAAGGGTTTTAAGCAAACAAGTGATCATTGTGAACAAATCAAGTTTTCAAATGTCTCGACAAGTCTTCTTTTTCTACAAAAATAGGAAAATAGAGCTAAACACTGATTTTCTGTCAGCAAGGGCTTCCATACACTTTTACAAGCTTTTCAGTACTCATACTCTCTCAAAAGAGTCAAACTCAAAAGCATTTCTTTTGTGCCTACATCAAATAAGGCATTCACACAAAAGGGGACCCGTTCCCACCTTTTCAAAAATAAATACGCCCTTGCAAGTGTACATTACGAGTCATTTATCCCACAAAAGAGGGTCGAACTACGCAGACCTGAGCCTCTCAGTCCGAGGGGAACGTAGGCAGCCTTCATTGGTTCGGTCTAAGGAATACACAAAATTCCAAAAATTGACGCCACCAAGGCTCAGAAAAGAAGCAAACGAGAGATTTTGCGTCTCGACAAAGCTTTAAAAGTAAATCACAAATCATCACAGTTAAAACACTTTTTGATGAGTTCAAGCACGGTCTACTCTCGATTCACAACATGCTAAAAGACAACTTAAAACATTTAACAATCAATGTGTCTGCAATGACGATGAATGGATACTTAGTGTTTCAGAAGGTCATTCCATGCTACTCGCATTTGGCCCTTCATCACTCTTTCCTTTCTTCCCTCGTCCCCAACGAGTCTTCTTTCATTCCACATGAGCGAGTTCTGTCTCCCTCATTTCGAGATCAGGAGTCCTCCTAGTCGTGTCAAACAAACCAGTCGCTCTCAGAGCATCGTTCACCCGTGCCTCGGCTCAGATCTCCTCCCTACGAGTCTGCAAAAAGGGACCTCTCCCCGCCAGTTTGTCAACTCGAGTCCCGTAGTCAAATAAAGCGTCTCCCGTGACACCCTGAGGGTTAACCCAAGCTTCTGCACTCCTAAGGTCGCAGCTGAAATGGCAATCTTGCCCCAGAACCGCTTTGCGCCTGCTCCCCAAAACTAGTTGGGTCTGCCCGATATGCTACTCATACCAATCCAGGTACTCAGTGGTCAAGACAACATTCTCCCGGCCTCTAAGGAGCACCACAGGAGGGAAAGCGGAATACTTCCATACCCTCAGAAAATACAGAAAGGCACCGGGATCTGTCATACAGAAAGAAGCTACCTCCACATTGGCAATGCCATCCCAGCCCAGCAAAGGCTCCTGCCTCATCCCGAACTGTCGGGAAACAAGCAACGGAACATAGAAAGAGGACCAAGGCAAACACGGAACTCTGACAACATAGGAACCTTCCTGGCAGGCCCTCCTAGTCTCAATCCCCCAAAGGGGAAACCCACCAACGGATCTGATGCGTACCAAGATGTGCCATCCATCTCTCCCAAGCAGATTGATCCATGTCCAAGACAAGAGGTCGCCAAGCAAACGTCCACGGACTAAGAGACGCCGGAGACTCAGGTATGGTTTGAAGCCTCTCTCGCGACCATAATGCAAGCAAAGCAGGGGCTTCCCCCGCATGAATCGGTTCTCATCACCAGACGATCCACACCGTGGAAGGTTTCCCCCGGAACCAAAGGAATGATATCCTCGCCCGCCCGACAATGGCCTGCCACATCCAACAGAGCACCGTCACATATCCTGAGGTAGCCAACCCCGAAAAGAGTGGCTATCAAGCACAAAGAGAACGCATCCCAGGAGACATCACTCCCGCCACCGCTCATGAAATCGCCAAAGCCGTCAGCCCCCAACTGCTCAGAAAACTTGCCAAAGCTGCCTCAGCCTCCACTAACCACAAATGCATTCCCAGCTCATGCGACATGCACAAAAATAATAATAAGCTAGCAACAATTCCTAGGTCAATCCCTGGAATCACAAATACGTCATTACATCTTAAAATAAAATACTTTGTTGTGCAAATACAAGTGTTTTATTACAGGTACAAAATGTCTGTTGCTCTACAAAAAAAAAAAACAACAACGGAAAGAGGGAAAGCAAAAGAGCCCTAATCCGACTCATCATCATCTTCCTCCACAAGCAAGAAATCCGGCATCTCGGCGCCTCCGCCAGCCACCTCATCATCTCAGACAGAGGCGTAACCTCGCCCTCACCACAAGTCCAGACAAAGGCGTAACCTCGCCCTCACCTCAAGTTCAGACAGCGGCACCACCTCGCCCTCACAGCAAGTTCGGACAAAGGCGCCATCGCGTCCTCATCCTTTCAGCGACTTCGGTCAAAAACGCCAGCGCATCCGCAGCATTTCAGCAACTTCGGTCAGGGGCGCCACACGTCCTCAACATTTCAACAACTCAATCAGAGGCACCCCATGCCCTCTAACACTTAAGCAATTCAGCCAGAGATGCCACCACGTCCTCTTCATCTCGGTCAGAGGCGCCCCACGTCCTCAACAATTCAACTTCCTCCTCACAAAGGCGCCTCCTCCTGCAGGTAAACACAACAAAGGTATGTCAATAAACTTCAAACGCAAGACATAGCTGTAATAAATGCTACATAAAAGAAGAATCCCAGCACGGCATGATGCCTTTCCAAAAATTCCCACAAACAAAGTTCCATACAGGATCCACAAAATGCCCATCAAACTCAACTTAGGTCCAGACGCCTTAGAATAGTCTCAACTTAGGGTCATACTCCTGAAACTAAACCCCAACTTAGGTCATATTCCTGAACTAGGTCCCAATTTAGGTTCATACTCCTGAAACTAAACCCCAACTTAGGTCATATTCCTGAACTATGTCCCAACTTAGGTCATACTCCTGAACTAGGTCCCAACTTAGGTCATACTCCTGAACTAGGTCCCAACTTAGGTCATATTCCTGAACTAGGTCCCAACTTAGGTCATACTCCTGAACTAGGTCCCAACTTAGGTCATACTCCTGAACTAGGTCCCAACTTAGGTCATACTCCTGAACTAGGTCCCAACTTAGGTCATATTCCTGAACTAGGTCCCAACTTAGGTCATACTCCTGAACTAGGTCCCAACTTAGGTCATACTCCTGAACTAGGTCCCAACTTAGGGTCATACTCCTGAACTAGGTCACAACTTAGGTTCATACTCCCGAACTAAGCCTCAACTTAGGTATAGACGCCTTCACACAAACTTCAACTCAGGACATCACCACGTCCACTCCACACAAACTTCAACTCAGGACATCACCCCGTCCACTCACCACAGGCAGCCCGGAAGGCTTTAAACCACTCGGTCCGGAAGACCGTATAAACCTCCCCCATCACTATCTCCAGCCTGGAAGGCTTTAAACCACTCGGTCCGGAAGACCGTATAAACCTCCCAAATCACTATCTCCAGCCCGGAAGGCTTTAAACCACTCGGTCCGGAAGACCGTATAAACCTCCCAAATCACTATCACTAGCCTGGAAGGCTTTAAACCACCCGATTCGGAAAATCGTAAAATTTCCATCTCAGGATGCCACCACGTCCTTACAGTCGGCCTCGGCGGTCACACGACACTTCAGGGCACCATCACGCCCGCATGCACTCACAATTTCACGACCTCTGAACTACGACCAGGCTTGATTCCCGCTAGGGATACGTAGGAATCCTGTCACAGGGTCCAGCCATCGACCTATACGGTCACCCAGGTGTAAGTGCTCCAATTTGAGCTTGTTAGTATTTTCGTTAGAAAATTAACGAAAGTTATAACATTCCTAACAATTCCTAACATTCCTAACATTTCTAACAAAGCAAGGGCAAAGTGGGCATTGTTATTTATGGTTAAACCTACAAAAGAATCTCAAAAAGCAAAAGAAATTGGAAAAATCCGAATTGGGCAAGTTGAAAAACATAAACTGCTGGATTTTTGAATTTTATTCTTCCTGTCCAAAGTCTGAAGCTGTAATTAATGAACAGTGCACGCTGAAGGACATATCCGCGCGGATGGTTTTGATTTTTCAGAGGGCTATAAATTGAGGCCTTCAGTCTCAGAAAAAAAGGGAGAAGAAAACACAATTTGTAACTGCACCTTGGCGAAAATAGTGAGAAAACAGTGAGAATTCTCTAGAATTGTCACCTTTTTCTCAACTATTCAACCAAAATCACACTCACTCAAACACTCTCATATTCAAGCCTCAATCACTCTTAAATTCAAGCCAAAAACTCCAAAATACAAAGAAGATTGGTAAACCCTCCTTCTCCTTACCCTAAACTCCTTCATGCATACATTTTCAAACTCCAAAATGTAGTTTGTTCATCTTCTTGTCTTAGATCCAAGAAGATCACCATGGAAGTTCATCTCCATGGATGATCTTCTACAAGGATCTACATTATTTTCAAAGTGTTCTTACTTTCTTGCAAAGAAAACACATTTTCAAAACCCTAAAAATCATTTTCATACATCAAATCTCATTTTCAAAGGATAAAATTCCCCTTCCCAAGCAAATGAAGTGCTTAGTCCTAATGTACCCCAAGGATGGTTTGATATAGTTGATTCACCACTAAAATGTCAAGTGATCACTAATCAAAACCTAGGGAAATGGGGACAAGCATGGATGCCAAACCCCTTTTAAAAAACATGTTTTCCTTCTTGAGAAGTTGCTGTCCAGTAGCAATTTTCTAAGACCCCAGTCCATGGTCTAATTTTTTGGACACAGATAAACTTGGAATTTGGTATTGACTACAAAACACTTTTTGTAGCCAACATCCAGAGATTTCCAGAAATATTTTTAATTTATTTTTTGCGTTTGTAAAACTTCCTTTTTCCAATTTTCTTTTGAAGGTCAGATTACCAGTCTCTGGGAGTCCAGATCTCATATCTGAGATTTCCAGAAGGTTTTGGGTCCTCAAATCTTCTCCAAAATGAAAAATTATTTCACAGAAATTTATTTGAGGTGTCTGGAACAACTTTCATTCTCTGAGTTTTCTCAGATTATGAAGTTTTGAAGAACTTAAATCAATTTCAAAGTCAAGTGTCCACTGCCTTTTTCATTCTGGCAGAAGTGGTTTTCAACTTCCAAAAATCTTTTGAGTACCGAAACTCAACCCAAAAATCACACCAAAAATTAAGGGATCTGTCCAAAGTCTAATAAAGAATTCCCAATTTTTACTTTTCTGAGTTTCAACTTATTTTGGCCAAAACACACACACACACACACACAAATGATTTTTAGCTTGGAAGACTCGTTTTACGAGGCATTCCGGGTGCACACTAACGTCCTTCCCGGCATGTAACGTGACCTCCGAACCCAAATCTCTAATCTCGGGCATTTTTCAAAGTTTTGGCCCTTAAAACAAAAATGGCGTGGTGACTCCGGTCTTTTTCGATTGGTTTTTCAAAGAAACGAAAAATTTCAAAGTTAACCTTTTTCGGGAAAATTTTGGCGGCACATCTTCACAGTGGCGACTCCGCTGGGGAAGAATAAGCTTTTACAAAAAAAAAATGATATTTGGTATATTGGTGGAAACCATTAAACTTCCCGTTATCGATATCTTTCGGGGACCCTCATCAGTCGAAGCTCTGTCGGTTTTCCGCCACAGACTTTGACCAAGATATTGACCGGCGCCTTGACTTCGGCTCTGACTGACACAAATTATACACTGACTCCCAGCATGACACTGAGTCATCAAGAATTAATGATTATTCCATGCCTAATTACGGCCTAACTGACGACAAGTCAAGATCAATTGTGGACATTCATCAGTCCCAATCATGCCGACTTTTTGTCGAGCCCTCGGACATGATCTTGACTTTGACGTCAGCTTTGTCCGTAATTTACATCGAATGCTCGTTAAGACTCGATTACCCGCCATACTTTTAGGATCGTTTTCATTTTCGGTCGGTGGGACCCGCTTGCCCTATAGGACCCTCGCCCGGGGCTGTCCACCCTGGGAGGTCGAAATACAGGTGGAATACGAGGGGCTTATAGACGTAGTGACGGGGCCCACTGTTCTAGGATCCAGAGTAGTTTGCGAAAAAGAAAAGCAATCTTTTCCAACCGATTAGGTTAATAAAACATGTTTTAAGTAAACGTGAACAAATAACTGCATGTTGCATGAAGCCCAAAGCCCAAACACCTACCCTCCTTCAATTCCCAGACATCTGAACCCTCGTACCTTTTTCCCCGCAGCTCCTCACAAAGGTTGGTTCCGGACACCGGGTCACCGTTTGATTAGTTGGGAAGAGTCAAGCGCATCGTCAGCTTCGCCGTTTGTTCCGACTCCGGGATTCAGAATGTCTCGCATCGCCCGGTAATGATGGGGATAACGTCACTCCGCCTCCCGGACCCTCAAACAACAACAGTGGAATCGGTTAGCGTACGTATGAGGTTACGACAGAAGCACGGTGAATAGCCTTATGGAGGCTATTAAGAGTCACGCTTGGCCGCCGGCCTCAATCCCGATGGCACCTTCACCGTGGAAGAAGACGAGGATGCCAATCCCACTCTCGCCGCCCGATTACTCCAGGATGCCACCACCCACCGCCTATGGTACCACTACCGTAACCCATGCTCCTCGGTCTTTGGGTCACCGGCTCCCCAACCACAGTACCACCGGATCCATGCACCCGACGACACAAATCAATTCACAGCTCCTCGGTGGGGATAAAGCCGCACGGAATGTCTTCTCATGGTTGGGGTTATCTCGGAATGCCACGCCTAATTGGGATCCCGCCACGCTTTGGAACCGATCAATTCGGGCCTTCGCAAAGAACAGCTCAAAGGGCCACAACAAAAGTTCAAAGATGCCTCAACAGCCGTCGGGAGCCCCTCCTCGTAATGATGTTAGCTCACCGCTCCTCCCACATTTTCACAAACCCATTTCTCACTCAGGGTTCGCCGGGTTACCAAACCTCCATCTCAGCTTCATCGAATCACCAGACCGCAGCATTCCCCGGCTATACACCATCGCCTCACCCGGCCATGCAATTCAACAATGGTGACAGCCCGCACCTAAGCCTACTTATGGGCCCCACTCTGGAAATCCAAGTTATCCGGCTACATCAGGACTGCCTCCACCCACTTTGCCGGTTTAAAATCAACAACAGGACGCAAGATTCTATCCCTTTGCCCAAGCTCCTACTCATGCTCCCCAGGGTAACTTAGCCCAAGGACAAGTTTTCACCTACGTCCCCGGATCGGCCGTTCCCTCCACCAGTCTGCCGCCAGTGGTAGCTCCTCTCTCTAGCTCAACCACTAGTTTGAACGCAATGGCTCCGCCACAAGACCCTCATCTGGCCTGGTTCATGGAACAACACAAGGAAATGAAAGCGCAGATCGCTAAGTTGACTGCCAAGAAGTCTGCTTTCCGGCCTACAGACCCGGACTCCATTGTTCCCCTGCCCCACAAATTCGTGATGCCTAACTTGGATCTCTTTGATGGGACTGCACCAATCAGCAGTTGGCTGACTATTTCAACCTATCTTTGAAGTCCAGTGCCTTAAAGTGGTTCTTCCGCTTGAAACCTGAAGCCAGGGCTACATGGGACCAGATTACTAATGCCTTCACAGAAAAGTACAAAGCTAACTTGGAGTGGGAAACCAATAGGGTTGACCTGCAAACAACAGTGCAGCGTCCCGATGAGAATGTTGGGGACTTCTACAAGCGGTGGAATCTGAAACTCAGTGAAATGGCCATCCCTCCTTCCGAAGAGGAACGACTGTACATCTTCCAGTCATGCCTGAAACCGCATCTGAGAGCCTCCCTCAGTCACTTCCCGTACTCAGACTTACGGGCCATGGTTAACTCCGCAGCTAAGTTTGAAAAGGCTTACTATCAGCAACCGGCCGTCGCACTCTGCTACGTATATCGGGCTCCTCCCGCAAACACCGCCCTCGCTCCCCGCTAAAGGCAAAGAGATGATTAACTATGCGGGACAGAATGTAATAACACAACTCCTTTTGCTCCCGTAAAACCAGCCGAGCCTGTGCCACGGGTCATGAACCTCGAAAACTTTGGAATGCCTCTGAACGACATCTTTAGGGGACTGGTGAAAGAAGGCTTGCTGCGGCCTTTGGAGAATTTCCAACCCAGGAATCCGAATGCTCCCGTGGATACCTCAAAATATTGTGCTTTTCATCAAGCTCACGGACATCTGACTGACAATTGCTTCACTCTGAAGAAGGCAATCCAGGGATTGATAGAGCAAGGAAAGTTGGAAGGCTCCGAGGGGCCTAATACAGTCAAAAATCCTCTGCCAAGGAACCATAATCAGGTAAATATGATTGAATGCGGAGAACCTTTTCATGCCCAGGAAGATGCTGATGAAGGTCCCCAAATACCCGTGGCCAACCTTGTCGAGGATCCTGAATTCGGATTCCCCCTCAGCCTTGAGGATATCGAACGAATCAACCCACCTTGGTATCATGTCAGAGATTTCCTGCAAGAATATGAAACTCGCTACTTCTTAGAGGAAAGGATAGCTGATACCGAAGAACTGGGGCTGTTCCGGTCAAAGCATGAGAGAACCATTTACACGAGATGGTTAGAACAATCGAAAAGAATCGAACAAGAAAGCTTTCGACGGGCGCCTGTACTGGGGCTTATCAGCAAAGAGGCCGAGGAGCATCTGGAGCTAGTACACTTCTGAAGGTTGGCTTTGGGAGAGGCCGAATATGATCCCGAGAACAGCAAAGAATCGGAAGAGGAGGACTCCTTCTATATCTTGCCGGGAGTCAAATACGTGCCACCCCCACTCTCTCTTCCCCCGCAGTTTCTGGGAGGAGAAGCTGAGTCGCAACTATCACTTCCGGGAATGGGAGCATATGACAACTTCTGCGGCTGCACGCACCCATATTCCCCTAACGGGTTTGATCGGCGTTCCCTCTTAGCCGAAATCCCGGTAATATGGGAAGATGATTCCGATGACAGCGATGACGAGGATGATGACGAGAGCGAAGAGTCAACTGAGGCCCCAGATCCGAAATCAATCTGGAACAATCATGCCGGAAATGAGTCCATGGGAGCCAGACACAATGGTTGGTTGTCAGCAAGCGACGACGAAGAAACTTCGGAAGACGAATATGAAACCGAGGATATGAAGGCCATGAAGTTTCCTGGGTCTGAGTACGTGGATGTCTTAGAGTTTAACACTGCCTACCATGCTTTGGGGAAAGGATTTTCAGGCGTCCGATCCAGGATGATAGTTGAAGATCTGATAGAGAGAGGGAAACTAACTCCCATCCGCCCAAATGAGAAAATAACCATGGTCAGATCAAATCCACCTCGGAACAAAGTAACACTCCTTGTCAGGGTTACCCAAGAAGAGGTCACCTTCCCCGAATGTATGTCAGCTCTCAGAGAAGTCCTGGAAACCGGCATAATACCGGATGCACCTCCCACACAAAGTGCTATAATCATCTCCAACTCTGAGTATTACAGAAAGGAACCAGAATGGCTGCACTATACCGGGGATGAAATCTAAAAGCCGCCGAGCCCCGACAATAGCGACTCTTGTTGTATGATAACTATGAGCAAGGCAGGCTATGGGAACGAATCGGAGGATGCCCTAGCTCTGTGGGCCATCCAGGGGGCGACAACACAACCCCAGACTCAAAGGCCTGTGACTTGGGAAGCAGTCATAAGAGCTTCCCAAGAAGGGGCTAGTACAGCTCAGCCCCTCACCGTTGCTAGACTCCGTCAGAACCAGTGGCCGATAGCCAAAAAGGCTCCCCCGTTGACCTTAGCAGCGTTGAAGAAATCTAGTCAAGAAGCAACTGATGAGGAAGTTAACCTGTTGACCCGGTCCGGGCAAATCTTCCAAGGGAATCCCAAGGCAGATAAGAAGGCCACAGATCGAGCACCTGAGGAGAACCGCCGCCCTTATGCTAAGACAGCCGAAGCTCCTGACCCCGGAAAAGAGGACCCCGTGCTCACCTGGGCTTGAAGGCATTACGTGCCAACATCTCTCTGTGGTCCCTGCTTACCTCATCCTATCCCCACAAGCTAAAGCTGGAAGAAAGCCTAGCCCGCACCTTGGTCCCTATTGATGCTACTCCCGATGACGTGGTACAACTGATTGGAAACATCCACTACGGGAACATAATCACTTTCACAGATCTCGACCTCCCTCAATTCGGGGCTGATCATAACGAGCCTCTCTTCATCACAATCCAATTGGATGAACGACGCCTTCCTCGGGTCCTGGTCGACAATGGGTCCGGAATGAATATCCTTTCGGCAAAGATCATGAGCCTGCTTGATATCAAGACTACAGACTTGAAACCTTCCTCCCTCACAGTCAAAGTTTACGACTCGACATCCCGAGCAGTCCTCGGAGTTGCTACTTTGGACCTCTGGTTTGGCCAGAAATTGATACCTGTGGAATTCCAGGTTATTGACATCCCGATCACTTTTAATGCCTTATTGGGAAGACCTTGGCTGCATCAGGTCAAGGGGGTCGCCTCAAGCCTCCACCAGTGTGTGAAATTCGTCTCGAATGGGGACCTGACAACCATTTACGGGGATTTAGTCACCTTGGAGGGCACGGATACAGGTGGAATACCTATTCTGGAAATCAAACATGATGAGGAAGGCCTCATGCTAACGGGCTTCACGGTCGAGCCTCCCAAATCCCAAGTGTGCAACATAGATCTGACAATCACCCGGGATAAAATCCCTCCGGTCTTGAAAATGATGAGAAAAATGAGCTATCTACTCCGGCCTCGGTCCTGGGAATCACCAACAAGGAACTCACAAGCTCATCGAGGTGAAAGGACAGTAAAACTCGCCACGGCACGGGATATGAGGACCCTCAGTGGACACCGCAAAAGGAAAAGGATTTGAAGCTATCGCAGGAAGGGTCCCGGTCGACGACCCTAAATCTCTCCCTTTCAGTCCTAATTTGGCTGACTACTTTGTAAAGGGTCCCACACAACTGGGTAACATCACAGAGCCCACTCCTACAGAAGGGTGGCTGAAGCTACAAGATAGCCTCAATAAGTTCAGGGGAGCCAAAGCTAACCCGGTCCGTAGAATGTTTCTGGACCTACCCAAGATACCCAGGGCTACCACTACCACGAGAAGTGAGTACACCTTCAAAGGCGTGCCAAGCCTAGTGGAACAGTTCGAGAAGCTCACAACCACAATTCCTACTGCCCAGGAAGGTCCGAAACCTGAGTTTGAATTGACCGTGCCGAAAGCCAAAGCCACAGAAGTCTTTTCAGATGATTGGGATGGTCCGATTATGCAACAGTTATTCGGGGAAGAGGTCCAGGTGCCAGACCTGATTGTTTTCAGCTCAGTCAAAGAAATGGTAGCAATGATCGAGGAAGGAGCACAGTACAATCCCCGAGTCATGACGCCCCTGACAGCGATGCCATTAAAGAATCGGGAAACTCTCTCAGGCCCGTCCGCGACCAAAGAACAAATGATCACCAAGCCTGGATTGGTCTCCCATCCCTTTGTGTCAATCTAGGAAAAGTCCTCCGAGTCTTTCATTGTTAAGGTCGAGTCTCTAGAGTCGTCCGACGGCCCTACGCCTGAAGACTACGAGTCTGTAGCAAATACTGTATCCCCTTTTATTCTCAATGAAATGACGAACCTTTCTGAGTATCCTTTGATTGCAACTTTAACTAATGATGAATTAACTAATAATATAAAAACATTTAATAATAATTCATTAGATAAAGAAGCAGACACATTAAATAAAAAAAAGAGAAAAAAAAATCTTTAAGCAAGTTGTCCTAAAGAGGAAAATCGAGCCCAAGCTGCCGAAGAGATTTTGACGAGTGTGAATCTGGGAACTGCGGAAGAGCCTAAAGAGACGCAGATTGGTGATTTCTTCGAAGGAACTGGAAAGGATGCCTTACAAAATCCTACAAAATCCTCAACTCAAGGAAAGTAGACCTCTTCATCAAAGAGAACATCATATGCCGATACGGGTTGCCATCCGAAATCATCTCAGATAATGGATCCCACTTCGAAGGGGAATGTGAAAGGCTGCTGGCGGAGTTCAGAATAACCCGTCACAAGTCATCTCCCTACAGGCCCCAAACCAACGGAGCCGTCGAAGCAGCAAACAGGACTCTGGAAAACATTATCCGGAAAATGGCTGTCCGAGGCAAAGATTGGCCCGAGAAGCTACACCTGGCACTCTGGGGCTACAGAACATCAGTTAGAACGGCAATCGGGGAAACACCGTTTACCCTCACATACGGAATGGAAGCCGTACTCCCAATCGAGCTAGAAATCCCCTCACTCCGTGTGCTGTTAGAAAGCCAGATCAACGAGGTTGAATGGCTCCAAAGTCGCCATGATGAATTGGCCCTGCTAGATGAGCGACGATTGAAAGCAATGGAACATATTCGAGCCTACCAAGGGAGAATGGCCAGAGCCTTTGACAAGAAAGTAAAGCATCGGGAGATCCGAGAAGGTGATCTCGTTTTGAAAGAAAAGCCCCCGGTCCGTGTCAACCCGCTCGGCAAATGGGAGCCTGTCTGGGTCGGGCCATATGTCGTCCAAAAGATCTTCTCCGGAGGAGCCATGCAACTTGCAGACCTCGACGGAAATCCCTTTGTACACCCAGTGAATGGTGACAAGCTGCGCAGATACTACGCGTAAAAACACCGAGTCAAAAAAAAGAGTGCTAAAAGAGTAATACCCAACTAGGTTGAAAACCCGAAAAAGGGCGGCCTAGGTAAAAAACAGGGTTGCACCAAAAAAAAAAGAAACAAAAAAAAAACAACAAAATCGATCAGGTCGAACTACGGAGACTTGAGCCCTTTTATCCGAAGGGAACGTAGGCAGCCAGAAACGGTTCGGTCTAAAGCACAAATAAAAGTCATACTTTGACATCAATACACTGATCAGACCATGAAAGCGTCTCGAAAAACTCTGAAGCAATTCAAATATTCATTACAAGTTAAAAACTTTTTCATGAGTCTAAGCCCGGTTCATTCCTACAACTGGCAACCTGCTGAAAGAAAACTAAGATATATAATCAAACTAATGTGTCTGCTGCGACAAGAAAGGGATACTCGGAAACCTCAGAGTCACTCCATGCCACTCGTACTGGCCTCTCCCCTCTTCTTCCCCCTTCGAGTCTTCTTCTTCTGAACAGGAAAGATGTCGGTCTTCCTCCTACCAAGCTCGGTACAGAACAGGATCTATCAAGCCAGCCTCTGTCAGGGCCTTCGTAGCCCTAGCGTCATCTCTCATCTCCTGTAGCCGGGCTGGTAGCATAGGAGTCCTCCTCTCCTGCCTCTTGACATAAGCCTCATAGTCGGTCACAACATCTCCGCTCCTGTCATGAGGGCTGGCCCTCGCCTCAGCCCTCCTCCTCTCCGAAACTGTCAGGTCTTCCGCACCCACAATGGCCTCACGCCGCCTCAAAATAGCCACCTGAGTCTCTCCAAGATGCCTCTCGTACCAATCCAGGTACCAAGTGGTCAAGAACACAGGTCTCGGACGCCTGAGGATAACCCGAGAAGGAAAGATGTCATACCTCCATGCTCGGGACAGAAATGGAAATACCGAAGGATCATCCATAGAAGGTAAGCCACCACCCCGGTGGCTATATCATCAAAATCCTCCAAAGGAACTCCGCTCCAAGCCGAACTATCTCAGAACTAAAGCCGGAATATAGAAGCTGGACTGAGAAAGCCCTGGAAGCATGACCACATGAGACCCGTCCTGAAGTACTCTGCGAGTCTCCACCCGCCAACAAGGCACTGACCATCTGATATCTTCTGTCCGGCGGCCAGCCATCCAACGCTCCCATGAGCCCTGATCATCAAAATCTACAGCAACCCCTCTCTTGGCAAATGTCCAAGGCTTGATCATATCAGAAGTCTCCCGAAGAATCCCCAGGCGTTCCATCAGCCACAGAGTCAAGAGAAACGGGCTGCCCCCATGCATACACCGTTTCCCGGTAGCCAGCCTGTCGAGAGCATGAAAAGTCTCTCCCAAGATCAAAGGTACAACGTCTCTGCCCAAGCGACAATGAACAACGATATCCAGCAGAGACCGATGACAAATCCCAAAAGAATAAACCATGAACAAGGTCCCGAACATGCAAAGAGAAAAGGCATCCCAATAGGCATCGTCAAGCAAGCCTAAGCCCCTAAATCTATCAGGGAGACCAGAAATGTTAAAATGATCGGGACCACAGATCACACCTTGTGCCTCCTCCGAGGAAAGATGAAGAAGGTTGCACAACCTATCAACGAAAGAGGCCCCTCCGGGCAAAGGAATTGCAATCTCCTCCACCTCAGGGCCACCAAGCAAAGCCCGAAATTCTTCGATAATCGGGACCATCTCATTGTAAGAAAGGCAAAAGACATGCCTTCTAGTGTCCCAAAATGAGGAAGAAGATCTCAAGAGGTCGTAGTCTGGAACCAATTCTTTAAGGGACCATAAGCACTTCACCTTGTACCTTTCTTCAAAAAATGACCTCCTTTCATGCATAATCTCCCGAGACCACTCTTTAAACTTGGTGAAGAATTGCATTTGAGAATTTTGGGACAATTTGGGTGGATTTATCATGCTCACAATTCTCTCCATGGTTTTTCTCTCCTTCTCCCCGAAAATGGCTGTTTGAACTGGTGGTTGAAGAAGGTATTTGAATTTGAAATAAAGGGAGACCAGATCTGAAGCAAAATTAAAGGACAATGTCAGATGCAGGTCCTGTCCGCGCGGATATGTTTGCCACCTAGAAAAAAAATCTTTGCAACAGTCCAAACTGCTGCACCAAAGGAATATTTTGTCCCAGCCAAAGCCTGTCCAAACCAGCCCATACACCAAACATCTACACCTTTACCAAAAAACCAAGGCTCATGCAACATTACATTCATACTGCATTGCATTCATAAAAAAAAAATAATAATAATAATCCTAAATTATTACACTCCAAAAAAAAAAAGCAAAAAAAAATAAATAAAAAAAATGTGCATAAACTGTATCTGTCTAAATAAATACAATCTCAGTCTCAGAAATCAATCTCAAAAAATCAGTCTCGAAGGATCGTCAGTCAGAGTCCTCGGTGGCTGGGCCTTCCCCCCGGTCCCTCTTGCGGCTCGGGCCCACCTCCTCTGTAGCCATGAAGATCTCAGGCTCAGAATCATCGTCCTTATCCCCGAAAGAAGGCTCGTCAGGACCAACCGGCACGCTCTGATAGGGCAAGCCAAGATCTGCGAAGAAATCATATCCGAAGGTGAAGGCGTCGGACTCCTGGACGTGCGAAGAAGATCCACCATGCTGCCAGACATGTCCCTGCCCGTAAGGATCTCCGAGAATGACGTGGTCCGAAGGCAGCACCACGCGGGGATCAAGGAGAGGAGAAAGAGGAGTCTCGGAGGAAGTCTATGAAGGAATAGGGGAAGCCTCCCGCCTGACAGGCGCCGGCTGTGGTCGCCTCGCTCTAGCCCGAGGGGCTCCACAAGCCACCATCCTCCTGATGAATCTCTTAGCCCCGATCACCTGCTTCGTCAGCTTCTCCACGACCACCTCCGGAAACTGCACGAAAGCAAAAGCGTCAGAAACAGTTGAAGCGAGAAATGACGACAGGAAAGAAAAGAAAAGACAGAAGCAAAAAAAAAGAGGTGGGAAGGAGAAGCCATACCTTCATACCCGGACGAGGCCGGAAAGCTCGTGGAAGCCGCTCAGGCTGAGGGATCTGCACCCTCAATCGGACCCCATCCTGGACATATGAAAAGTCCGTCCGAGGGTACCGCGGGACCCCTAACCCTCTCTATCAAGCACCTGGGGCGTCCTCAGCCTCCTCAAGACAAATACTGGATACGGCTCAATCGCCATAAATGCCGAGAAGTGCTGGCCGCCCCGGTAATCATCCCAGGTCACAGATCTCTCACTAGGGTGCATCATGTCGGCAGGAGGCTCCACCGGTGTCATCAAAGGCGAATTCACGCCATGCTGACGCGTCACCCTCTCCTCCAAATAATAGACGTCACAAGTCAAGCCCCTCAAAATCCTCTGCTGCACGGTCCATACCTCAGCGCCCCTCAGCTGCGCCACATCGAAACGATCCCAGGGATAAAATATCATCTCCTCATCCGTCTCAGCCCCCGTCAAAGGCGGTGCCCCTCGTATCTCGAGGGTCGTGCGCCCTCTAGAACCCTTCTTCTCCCGGGCAAACTTGGACCAGGAACGCATGGCTGGATACGCCCCGACGTACTCTGCCGTCTGTCGCCACATCGTGACGTGAAAGAACTCCAACGCCCATACCTGCGAAAGGTAAAAATCAAATCAATTAAGTGCGAAAAAAGATACGTGCTTAAAGAAAAGAGGGAAAGTGAAAGGAAAGCTTATACCTCCAGAGGGAACTCGAAGCATGTCAAGGAACTGACAGCCTTCCGGCTATACCGATCTAGAGCGAAATAGAGCTCGCGATCCCGCCTCTCCCCAAGAGACCTCTCCGGCCATCCCCACGTCCTCCAAGGACCTCAGCAAAGCAAAGACAGCCGTCCCCTCGGCATGTCCAAAAAGAGTGCTCGAAAAAGCAAACCATAAAAAGGCCCTAGCAATCTGCTCAGCGCCTATCCTCTCATCTCCAGCCTCATAGCTCCCAATGATCTCCACAATCTTTCCCTCGACCACCGCGTACTCCATACCCATCCCCTTTTTGGGAATAGGGGAAAATCCTAGCAGGGCCTGCAGATCTAGATCGCTGTATCCGTCTCTCTACTCAATGCTGCGTCCATTAAAGGACAGACCCGTGATCACATCATAGTCAGAAGGCGTAACCGTCGCCTCGCCCCAGAAAAAGTGAAATGTGTGGGTCACGTCCCACCAGTGTTGTGCCAAAGCGAAGATCAGACCCTTACTCTTGGGAAACTTGACCAACCCCCTCAAGCACTCAATGAACTCGTACAGCCCGGTCTCAATGACGATCTGTCTAGGACTCATCATCGCTCCTCTGCCCATATCTGAAAGCCGGTCCCATAGACCAATAACAGACTCCACTGATCCTCGAGTCTTCATCTTGTTCAGCTGCTCCGTCACGAAATTATTTCCACCCTGCAATAAAAAAAAAAAGAAAAGAGAAACGAAAATGTCAAAAAAAAAAATCATTTTGCATTTGCATTCAAAAAAAAAAATACACATGCATCATAAACATAAAGTTTTGCAGAAAATCGGGCAGCATAACAGCATACAACGGACCTGGCCCCCATTTTTCTCGCACCAAAGAAAAGAGTTTTTTCAACAAATACCATTCATTCATACATGAAGAAAAAATTCATACAAGGAGTCAACGGAAGCAAAAACTCCGTCCCATTTTTCATGAAATAGCATACATAAACAATTTTTTCAAATCATTAATTCAATCAAAGGGAACGAAAAATTCGTCCCACTTTTCATAGAAAATCACATTCAAAAAAAAATGCATACATATCATTCATGGAATCATCATCTCATTGCAAAAAAAAAAAAAAATCCTACGTTTACAAAAAAAAAGCATGCACACATTCATGTCAACATTGCAACAAAAAAAAAAAAAAGGGAAGTCCGTCCCAAATTCGGGAAATTTTTCATCGTAATCTCATATTTCAAAAAAAAAAAATTTTGCCAAAAATGCCCATTCTTTTTTCAAACAAAATGCACATTTGGGTTACCCACAAACTCATTACAACATGCAAAGCATCAAGATCAAATTTCAAGCCCAAGAACATTGATTTTCGGATTTTCAAAAAAAAAAAAAAATTCAAAAAATCACAAAAAATCTATTTCAAGCAAGAAATCAACAAAAAAAAAAGTGAAGAGATTCGAAGCATACCGTTTGGAGACTCGGATCAGTGGCCCAATGTTGCCACGCATCGGGGTAGTGCTCCTCCGCAATCGATTGCGAAAGAGTGTAATGCCTCCTCATTCGAACAAGCTCCAATCGTCTCTCCGCTACCGGACCACGTCCTTGGCCTTGAATGGCTACTCCCGCGTGTTCCATTGCTCGAAAAACCAAAGAAAACGGAAGGATTTCGAAGCTTCTTGGGCGAAAATGGCAGAAAATCTCCCTCTCTCTCGTAATTTTCGAAACAGACTGTGAAGAAGAAGAGGAGAGGGCGGCGCCTTTTTAAAACCAGTCAGGGATTCAAATCCCTCCGCGCGGACACGATTGAAGGGTCAAAATGACCCTTTTGCCCTTTAAAATTTCAGGACTCTGCAGTTTAGTCCTCAACTTAACAGAGTTAGCCAAAGTTAACCAAAGTTAACCCCCTCTCAAAGGAACCCCCACGGCAGTAGAACGTAAGACCGATTTCTCCGAGAAAGATAACGGAATACCGTATCTTTCATCAAAATCACCAACGGCAGTCAAACGTAAGACCGATTTCTCTGAGAAAGATAACGGAATCCCGTATCTTTCATCAAAATCATCAACGGCAGTCAAACGTAAGTCCGATTTCCCCGAGAAAGATAACGGAATCCCGTATCTTTCATCAAAATCATCCCCGGCAGTCAAACGTAAGTCCGATTTCCCCGAGAAAGATAACGAAATCCCGTATCTTTCATCAAAATCATCCCCGGCAGTAGAACGTAAGACCGATTTCTCCGAGAAAGATAACGGAATCCCGTATCTTTCATCAAAATCACCAACGGCAGTCAAACGTAAGACCGATTTCTCTGAGAAAGATAACGGAATCCCGTATCTTTCATCAAAATCATCAACGGCAGTCAAACGTAAGACCGATTTCTCCGAGAAAGATAACGGAATCCCGTATCTTTCATCAAAATCATCAACGGCAGTCAAACGTAAGTCCGATTTCCCCGAGAAAGATAACGGAATCCCGTATCTTTCATCAAAATCATCCCCGACAGTCAAACGTAAGTCCGATTTCCCCGAGAAAGATAACGGGATCCCGTCTCTTTCATCAAAATCATCAACGGCAGTCAAACGTAAGTCCGATTTCCCCGAGAAAGATAACGGAATCCCGTTTCTTTCATCAAAATCATCAACGGCAGTCAAGCGTAAGTCCGATTTCCCCGAGAAAGATAACGGAATCCCGCATCTTTCATCAAAATCATCCCCGACAGTCAAACGTAAGTCCGATTTCCCCGAGAAAGATAACGGAATCCCGTATCTTTCATCAAAATCATCCCCGGCAGTCAAACGTAAGTCCGATTTCCCCGAGAAAGATAACGGAATCCCGTATCTTTCATCAAAATCATCCCCGGCAGTCAAACGTAAGTCCGATTTCCTCGAGAAAGATAACGGAATCCCGTATCTTTCATCAAAATCATTCCACGGCAGTAAAACGTAAATCCGATCTCCCCAAGAAAGATAACGGGATCCCGTATCTTTCATCAAAATTATTCCCCGGCAGTAAAACGTAAGACCGATTTCCCCGACGAATACGTCTGATTTTTCCCCAGCAAAGGCTAACAAAATCCCCAGCAAAGTTAACGGAATCCCAAAAGCCAACGAAATCTCGAGTAAAACTCGAACTACGAAAGGGCTTGATTCCCACTAGGGATACGTAGGTAGCCTATCATTAGGTCCAGCCCCCCGACCAAAACGGTCACCCTCTCCTTCGATAGCAGACGAAGTCCACCGAAAGGCCATTTCATAATCAAGGTTCGAGGCACCTAAAATGCCATCATCAAGGTCCGAGGCACCTAAAACGCCATCATCTCCAGGGTCAAAGACCCGAACTACGACTGGCTTGATTCCTCTTAAGGATACGTAGGTAGCCTATCATTAGGTTCAGCCATCCGACCGAAAACGGTCATTCCTATCCCCAGCAGAGCGGATAGCCATCAGACCTAAAATGGTCATTCCTATCCCCAGCATAGCGGATATACAATTTCAGCCATCCGACCGAAAATGATCATCTCTTATCCCCAGCAGAGTTTCTTTTCAGCAACCGACTGCAGAACTCGCTCATCAGGTTCGAGGCACCTAAAATGCCATCATCTCCAGGGTCAAAGACCCGAACTACGGCCGGCTTGATTCCTCTTAAGGATACGTAGGTAGCCTATTAAATAGGTTCAGCCACTCGATCACTTGATCATCCTGCCAAATATGGAGCCTAACTCTTATCGACGACCCCGCTTCCTTCGAAAGTGCCGTTGCCGAGGGGCTACTGTAAGTGCTCCAATTTGAGCTTGTTAGTATTTTCGTTAGAAAATTAACGAAAGTTATAACATTCCTAAAAATTCCTAACATTCCTAACATTTCTAACAAAGCAAGGGCAAAGTGGGCATTGTTATTTAAGGTTAAACCTACAAAAGAATCTCAAAAAGCAAAAGAAATTGGAAAAATCCGAATTGGGCAAGTTGAAAAACATAAACTGCTGGATTTTTGAATTTTATTCTTCTTGTCCAAAGCCTGAAGCTGTAATTAATGAACAGTGCACACTGAAGGACATATCCGCGCGGATGGTTTTGATTTTTCAGAGGGCTATAAATTGAGGCCTTCAGTCTCAGAAAAAAAGGGAGAAGAAAACACAATTTGTAACTGCACCTTGGCGAAAATAGTGAGAAAACAGTGAGAATTCTCTAGAATTGTCACCTTTTTCTCAACTATTCAACCAAAATCACACTCACTCAAACACTCTCATATTCAAGCCTCAATCACTCTTACATTCAAGCCAAAAACTCCAAAACACAAAGAAGATTGGTAAACCCTCCTTCTCCTTACCCTAAACTCCTTCATGCATACATTTTCAAACTCCAAAATATAGTTTGTTCATCTTCTTGTCTTAGATCCAAGAAGATCACCATGGAAGTTCATCTCCATGGATGATCTTCTACAATGATCTACATTATTTTCAAAGTGTTCTTACTTTCTTGCAAAGAAAACACATTTTCAAAACCCTAAAAATCATTTTCATACATCAAATCTCATTTTCAAAGGATAAAATTCCCCTTCCCAAGCAAATGAAGTGCTTAGTCCTAATGTACCCCAAGGATGGTTTGATATGTTGGTGATTTTATATCATCAACTTATTTTATTGTAATGGTGATTTACTAAGAGATCAATGTGATTCATATTAGACTCGGATACGAGTAAGGGAAAGTGTGGAGTACACACTCGTTTGAGCTAAAACGAAGTCAACTTCGATAAAGAAGTAAAAGTTAAAGGGTAGCACATTTTGCTGATGTGCTCGGCCGAGCAGAGTCCTTGACTCGGCCGAGCAGAGCTTAGCAGATTGGCCAAGTTTCTGGAGTGTCTTGCTCGGCCGAGGCATGTGCCTTGCTCGGCCGAGCAGTATGAACAACACGGCCGTGCAGTTCATAAGACACGGCCGTGCAGCTTGGCTAAATTCAAATGGACATGTATGCTCGGCCGAGCGAGTCCCTTGACTCGGCCGAGCAGTTCCTGAACAGGTGCCAGTTCAAACTGAAAAGTCATATCTCTTGGCTAAAGTTATGTCTTTTGGTTATATCTTTTAACTCATACCTCTCCATCTGTATAAATACAGGGATTGATCTCAGTTGTAGATATATGAAAAACACAAGTGATACAACAATAACAAAAGCAACACAATTCTCAAGTTTTGATTTGTTCTCTTTGCCTAGAAAACAAATTGCGTGATTGTCTTATCCCAATAAAGATTTTGTGTAACCCATGCATTAAGGGTCGAAATACTTTATTCGGAAAGTGGATTATACACGATTCAATCATATATCCGGCCATAATATCAAGATCGAGACCCTATTTCCCCTACAAACGAATAAAGTATTTGGTGATACTCATGGCTGGTGGAAGTACTTTGAAGGAGATGACGAACAAGTTTGGAAAGCTAGACAAATTTGAAGGACAAGATTTCCGGCGTTGGCAGAAGAAGATGCACTTTCTTTTAACAACTTTAAAGGTGGTGTATGTTCTTTCTACCCCTATTCCGGAATTGCTTGAAGATGACAACTTGGAGGCAATCAGACGTAGATCAAAGTGGGAAAACGACGACTACATCTGCAGAGGACACATATTAAACGGTATGTCTGATTCTCTCTTTGACATCTATCAAAATGAGGAATCTGCAAAAGAGTTATGGGATTCTCTTAAATCCAAGTACATGGCAGAGGATGCTTCTAGTAAGAAGTTCCTTGTGAGTAATTTTAATAATTACAAGATGGTCGATTCAAGACCTGTCATGGAACAGTTCAATGAACTCCTTAGAATCCTTGGACAATATACACAACACGGGTTAAAGATGGATGAGTCAATATCGGTTTCAAGTGTGATTGATAAGTTGCCTCCCTCCTGGAAGGATTTCAAACACAATTTGAAACATGGTAAAGACGATCTATCTTTGGTTCAACTTGGTAGTCACTTGCGCATAGAGGAATCTCTTAGGGCGCAAGAGGATGACAAAGACAAAGGAAAAGAAGTTGCTGGACCCTCGGTCAATATGATTGATGAGGGTGGAAACAATAAAAACAAAGGAAAGAAACGTAGTTTCAATGACAATGGTTCTGGTCCCAACAAGAAGCCTAAATTGGCATGTTGGAAGTGTGGCAAAACTGGTCACTTTAAGAAGGATTGTCGTGTTGGAAACAACAAGAATGGCGCAAGCACCAGTGGTTCGGGAAAGGGGTCTAAGGACCATTCTGAAGACCAAGGATGATGCTATTGCGTGGTGGATTGATTCCGGTGCCACTGCTCATGTTTGTAAAGATCGTTGTTGGTTTAAGACATACGAACCAATGGAAGACGGATCTGTCCTTTACATGGGTGATGACCATTCCGCTCCTATTCAAGGAAGAGGAAGTGTGGTATTGGAATTTAGTTCGGGAAAAACGATTTCTTTGTTTAATGTTTTATATGTACCTAAACTTCGTAAGAATTTAATTTACAGTCTGTCTTGAACAAGTGTGGTTATAAACAAGTTTATGAATCCGATAAGTATATCTTATCAAAGTCGGGTGTATTTGTAGGGTTTGGTTATTATAATAATGGGATGTTTATGTTGAATTTAAATAAAATTCCTTGTTCTGTTTATATGACTTCTGTTATTATCAATTCTTCATAATGTTATGCTCGGTGGAAAATGTAATATTTCGAAAGGCTTTCAATTCTTAATGTAAGATTATCCCATTTTGAACATAGCCACCATCATTAGATGCGTTGTGAGTTTGTTCAAATGCATAGCCACGCATTTAATAATGTGTTGTGAGTATGCGGATCTACTTGCTTTGGTTGAATATATATTCACCATTAAGTTAAGAATTGATAAGTATGTCGGCTGAATCTCAAATGAATGATCATTTGATTGAGGTACCAAGTGAGACACGCAATAAAATCTCGCGACGCTGGTTTTTGGAAAGAAGCCATCGATGATGAGATTGGTTCTATTGTGGAAAATAATACATGGGTCTTGTCTGATTTACCACCAGGCTGTAAACCTTTGGGGTGCAAATGGATCTTCAAAAAGAAGATGAAAGTCGATGGAACTATCGACAAGTTTAAAGCTCGATTGGTAATCCAAGGCTTTAGACAAAAGGAAGGGATCGATTACTTCGATACCTATGCACCGGTTGCTCGTATCACTACTATTAGATTTCTGATAGCTTTGGCAGCTATTCAGAATCTATTGATCCATCAAATGGATGTCAAAACAGCATTCTTAAATGGTGATTTGGAAGAAGAAGTGTATATGAAACAACCTGAAGGATTTGTTATGCCAGGTAATGAGCATAAGGTATGTAAGTTAATTAAGTCATTGTATGGGCTAAAGCAAGCACCTAAACAGTGGCATCAAAAGTTTGATGAGGTTGTTTTGTCGAATGGTTTTGTATTAAATCAATCCGACAAATGTGTATATAGCAGATTTGATGAATCCGGTAAAGGTGTAATCATCTGCCTATATGTAGATGACATGTTAATTTTTGGCACAGACCAAAATGTAGTTGATAAAACTAAAAAGTTTTTGTCATCAAAGTTTTCGATGAAGGACATGGGAGAAGCCGATGTAATTCTTGGTATAAAGATTAAACGGATGAACAAGGGAATTGCAATATCACAATCTCATTATATTGAGAAAATTCTCAAGAGGTTTAATTGTGATAATTGTTCCAAAGTTAGTACTCCCATGGATCCTACTGAGAAACTTGTATCAAATCTTGGTAAACTGTGTCACGACTTGAATACTCAAAAGCCATAGGCAGTTTGATGTATGCTATGACGGGCACTCGACCTGATATTGCTTATGCAGTTGGAAGATTGAGTAGGTTCACTAGTAATCCTAGTAGACAACATTGGCATGCTATAACAAGGGTGTTCAAGTACTTAAAAGGTACTATGGACTATGGTTTGTGTTATAGTGGACATCCTTCTATATTAGAAGGTTACACAGATGCTAGTTGGATCAACCAAGAAGATTCATCTTCTACTAGTGGTTGGGTGTTCTTGCTTGGAGGAGGTGCCATTTCTTGGGCTTCCAAAAAGCAGACATGTATTACACATTCTACAATGGAATCTGAGTTTGTAGCATTGGTCTTCTGGAAAAGAAGCGGAGTGGCTTCGGAACTTGATATATGAGATTCCATTATGGCCAAAACCGATATCACCAATGTCTATCCATTGTGATAGTGCTTTGCCACCTTGGCTAGGGCCTATAGTCGATTTATAATGGCAAGTCTAGACACTTGGGTGTCGACATAGTATGATTCGGGAGTTAATCATGAATGGTGTGATATCAGTTGAATTTGTTCGATCGCAACAAAATTTGGCTGACCACTTGACGAAGGGGTTAGCCAGAGACTTGGTAAATAAGTCTGCAATGGGAATGGGATTAAAGTCCATTTAATCCTCTAATTGTGAGATACCCAATTCCCTTCTAATACAACGTTAGAAGCTTGAATTCAATGTGGAAAGCTCGCAGTTGGAGATTGGAACACATGTTATTATCTTTCCCAAGGTATGTGTTCGGACACTGCAAGTAAAGGTTAGGTTGAAGAATATCTTCTTAATAGTTCCTTTGAAAAATTGCAAATGCAGGTGCAAGATTAAAGGAACTACCTATATGGACATGAAGTTTTGCCGCTTCAAGAAGCTAGGACTTGGCTTCCTATATGTTCACCAATGGATATGGACACATGGCTTGTAAAGTGTCAAGTTTAAACAAAGAGAATTGTACTGAACTTATGTGTATAGTATCTTCAGGTATTCATATGAGTTGACGGGTTCAATCGTTACGACACCCCGATTCTCGAGTATTTGAAATGTGTATTATACTAAGATGAAAATTCAATCGCAAGACATTTTCATTTATGCATTCGTTTGTTTCGTTATTTATAAAAGTTTAGTAAATCAAAGGATTACATTAAAATGGAGGGGATTTGTTGGTGATTTTATATCATCAACTTATTTTATTGTAATGGTGATTTACTAAGAGATCAATGTGATTCGTATTAGACTCGGATACGAGTAAGGGAAAGTGTGGAGTACACACTCGTTTGAGCTAAAACGAAGTCAACTTCGATAAAGAAGTAAAAGTTAAAGGGTAGCACATTTTGCTGATGTGCTCGGCCGAGCAGAGTCCTTGACTCGGCCGAGCGTAGCTTAGCGATTGGCCAAGTTTCTGGAGTGTCTTGCTCGGCCGAGGCATGTGCCTTGCTCGGCCGAGCAGTATGAACAACACGGCCGTGCAGTTCATAAGACACGGCCGTGCAGCTTGGCTAAATTCAAATGGACATGTATGCTCGGCCGAGCGAGTCCCTTGACTCGGCCGAGCAGTTCCTGAACAGGTGCCAGTTCAAACTGAAAAGTCATATCTCTTGGCTAAAGTTATGTCTTTTGGTTATATCTTTTAACTCATACCTCTCCATCTGTATAAATACAGGGATTGATCTCAGTTGTAGATATATGAAAAACACAAGTGATACAACAATAACAAAAGCAACACAATTCTCAAGTTTTGATTTGTTCTCTTTGCCTAGAAAACAAATTGCGTGATTGTCTTATCCCAATAAAGATTTTGTGTAACCCATGCATTAAGGGTCGAAATACTTTATTCGGAAAGTGGATTATACACGATTCAATCATATATCCGGCCATAATATCAAGATCGAGACCCTATTTCCCCTACATGATATAGTTGATTCACCACTCAAATGTCAAGTGATCACTAATCAAAACCTAGGGAAATGGGGACAAGCATGGATGCCAAACCCCTTTTAAAAAACATGTTTTCCTTCTTGAGAAGTTGCTGTTCAGTAGCAGTTTTCTAAGACCCCAGTCCATGGTCTAATTTTTTGGACACAGATAAACTTGGAATTTGGTGTTGACTACAAAACACTTTTTGTAGCCAACATCCATAGATTTCTAGAAATATTTTTAATTTATTTTTTGCGTGATTAAAACTCCCTTTTTCCAATTTTCTTTTGAAGGTCAGATCACCAGTCTCTGGGAGTCCAGATCTCATATCTGAGATTTCCAGAAGGTTTTGGGTCCTCAAATCTTCTCCAAAATGAAAAATTCTTTCACATAAATCTTATTTGAAATGTCTGGAACAACTTTCATTCTCTGAGTTTTCTCAGATTATGAAGTTTTGAAGCCCTTAAATCAATTTCAAAGTCAAGTGTCCACTGCCTTTTTCATTCTGGCAGAAGTGGTTTTCAACTTCCAAAAATCTTTTGAGTACCAAAACTCAACCCAAAAATCACACCAAAAATTATGGGATCTGTCCAAAGTCTAATAAAGAATTACCAATTTTTACTTTTCTGAGTTTCAACTTATTTTGGCCAAAACACACACACACACACACACAAATGATTTTTAGCTTGGAAGACTCGTTTTACGAGGCATTCCGGGTGCACACTAACGTCCTTCCCGGCATGTAACGTGACCTCCGAACCCAAATATCTAATCTCGGGCATTTTTCAAAGTTTTGGCCCTTAAAACAAAAATGGCGTGGCGACTCCGATCTTTTTCGATTGGTTTTTCAAAGAAACGAAAAATTTCAAAGTTAAACCTTTTTCGGGAAAATTTTGGCGGCACATCATCACACCAGGATGCCTCCACGTCCTTACCACCGACCTATGCGGTCACCCAGGACGCCTCCACGTCCTTACCACCGACCGATGCGGTCACCCTGGACGCCTCCATGTCACCCTGGATGCCTCCACGTCCTTACCACCAACCTATGCGGTCACCCACAGGATACCATCACATCCACACACAGAGTCTCAGTTAGAGGACAGCTCACGTCCTCGTACACAACACTCACCCCACACGCGATCTACGATTGGCTTGATTCCCACTCAGGGATACGTAGGAATCCTATCAAAGGGTCCAGCCGTCCGACCAACCTGGTCACCTTCTCTCTCAGCACGCGATCCAGATCAGGACCCTTATCTTATCGACGACCCCACTTCTTTCATAAGTGACTTCGCCGAGGGGTTTCTGTAAGTACCCCAATCTGGATCGCTCTCCATCCAAGCATACGACAAAACCAGGGGCAAACTTCCGGAGGTCATAACTCTTTCATACGAACTCCGATTGAGACGTGCCATATATGGTTGGAAAGCTCTCGAAGAGAACTAGCTTGCCATCACAATTACAAAATGTGGAAAAGCATGGAAGTCCATACGGACCTCTTTTCTCCTAGACATCATAATTGCAAAATCCGCTTAAAGTCCACGAGATTCCCTCAAATTCCGAAAAATATCATTACCCCCCTACATGGTTGGTCCGTACGGACCTCTTTCCATGCCTAGATGGTCCGTACGGACCTCTTTGCAGAGGGTCCATAATCATCTCAGAAATCCTCATCATTCCCTGAAATCGAGGAAAACCAAAAAACTAGATTACCTAGAAGGTCCGTACGGACCTTCTTGCAGTTTTCTGGCACTATAAATAGAGGGTTCCCCCTCCCTCATTTTCACACATTTCCCTCTTCTCTCCTCTCCCCCCAGCCTTCAGGCTCCCCTCTAAGACCCTTCGGGGCAATCCCGGCCCCTTTCGGATCCTTCCGAGGCCTTCCGAGCTTCCTTATGGTGCTCCGAAGCCTCTCCGAGCGCTCCCGCGATGCTCCCGCGCTGCCCCGAGGCACTCTTGAGGTACTCTGAGGCCCCTCGTGGTACTCCGAGGCCTTGCCTGGTCTTTCCCGAGGCGTCCCGGCTCTTTCCGAGTCAAACCGACGATCCCGGCCCATGCCGAACCTCTGCCCGAATCCAACCGACGATTCCAACGCACGCCGAACCTCTGCCCGAATCCAACCAACGATTCCAACCCACGCCGAACCTCTGCCCGAACGCAGCCTACAATCTCAACTCACGCCGAAACTCTGTCCGCAGACAACCGGCCCCTCCCGAAGCAATCCCGGTCCGTGCCGGAACACTATTCCATCCTCAAACACTATTCCCCAGCGGAAGACAGACACGAACCAACATTGGTAAGGCTTCCTTCCATTACTATTTCAATACATTTCAATACGTAGTGTACAATGTAGACATCCGATACAGCATGCATTTTTAAAAGCACACACACACACACACAACAGTTAAAGAATATTAGGGGTATCCGAAAGACTCGTTTTTACGAGGCGACTCGGGTGAGCTCTAAGATTCTAATATTCTCTTCCCGAGGAATCATCTGACCTCCGAACTCAAAATCTCATCACACAAAAACAGTTTATTATTATTTTTAAACTGATGCCCTTTCTCAATGTTTTGGGCTTAATAATAAAAACGGCGTGGCGACTCTACAAAGCAAAACACAGCGAGACACCTCCACCAACGAAAACGCTGCAAAGCGGGAAATGCCAGATGCCGGGGCGTGATTGCGCTGCCTCTCGGATCTGGGTAATTTCAATTATGTCTATCTAGCAATAAAGAAAGTAAATGGTTATGATATGAGCATGAATAATATAAATTGGGGAAATATTAACTAAAACACTTGGTACATAGGCTTATAAATAAATCGAAGCATGGTATGCTACAGTATTTTAAAATTAAAACCTTGATGTTGTAATTGAAATATGATAGACATGACTATATTTTGAATACGGTTATCATGTTTAAATGAGTGCTTTAACTTGATATATTACTTGAGCGATATTAAAGCATGCACATTTAATTCTCTAAATATCGTAAGGTGGAAAAATATTTCAAGCTACTTGCTCTAGTTATTGTTAGACGGAAAAGAAAGGAAAGTGAAACATGAGGAAAATAGTGTGTAAATGAATATATGATTAGAAATTCTGGTGCGTAGTAAAGTCAAATATGCTCTCTATTTACTATACTAACTTGATAGAATAAATCGGCTTAATGTGTTGCTTGCCTATTTCCTGCTCCTAATAAGAGATAATGGGATATAAAAACTTGAATATGAATGGTTATAATCTAGCGGGAATAGGCTCCTTGAAATGATTAAAAGTATATTTTGAAATAATGTTTTGGGAAATTGGCGATTTCATATGAAAAGAATAGAAAGAAGTGTTTGGCGACATATGAAAATTTATGTTCAAGTCTATATTCAAGATAATTTGCCAAAATCACCCTTATGTTTTTAATGACGCATTCTTGGTTAAGAAATAGCGAATTGCATGCCTTCTTGGGAGTATTTGTTACCTTTTTGGGCAGTGAGTTTTGGTTCGGGAAGAAGGAAGCCGCCGGAGACAAAGATTGCCGGCCAAATAAATCAGGTCAACTCTTCCTTTTTTCATGGTAGCCTTTACTTTGATAAAATGAAAAGTAGAAAAAATGGTATTGTTATTTTTTCTTGGGCTAAGAATTTGAGACAGGAAAGGTGGATTGAGAAAGTCAAAAGTTGATGGGAAGGACAAATGTGGGACAGCCTTGATGTTGAATCCATCCGGAATATCGTCAACCTTCGTCAGGTCGTCTCTTCCCATCTTTTCTATTCATGTTAAATTATGTTTACATGAATTCGTTAAGTGAGAATATGAATGCATGCTTAGAAATGCTGTTACATAACAAAATTAAATGTGTTATGTGCTACTATGTTAAATTGATTGACCTAACTTGCTTGCCTCCCTAAGTCAGTAAAAAGAGATAATGAGTGACTAAAGTTTTGTTGATCAGAAATATGCATGGCAGAAAATACCTGGCAAAATTAAAAGTGTTCTCATTTTAATATGCTTACGTGATAAAAGGGGTTGTCTTTAAAATAATTCCTTTAGACAAAATTCGAAAGTATGTTAAAGATGACTAGAGTATAAAATTATTATGAGATTGTCTTAGGCTTTATTCAATTTTGGGGACATGAATTATTAATAAGAGTTATTTTAATTAGCAACCATCGTTTAGAATGGGGTTTGTGAAAATAAATTCTCATAAGAGGAAATTGGTTAAGTGAACCTATGAGTCAAAATGCGGATTTGATAAAAGTTAAATGTTGCAACTTTTGGTCAGAAAGGATAAAACATAGGTGATAATGTATGCGTGAAAATGCTAGTGTCGGCGTTTATTAAGAAAGAAAGTAATTGTGATTTTTGTCTGAATGAGGCAAATTTAATATAACTGGAATATATGGAGTCTGTGCTTATGAAATTGATTATGTGATATTATGTTGCAAAATGTTGTTGTTATGATGAGAAATATGCTTGGCCGCTAATGTGGAGCGTGCTTTGTAAATATGAAGGGGTAAGATCAATAACGTGATGCTCATGTGCATGATTCACTTACGGATTTTTAATATGCCCCTCAGAATGTGTAATATGATATGAAAACACTTGTTTTTCTTTGTTAAAGACGAATGCATATGTATTAATATTATCTTGTGATAGCATGTTTCATGCCAATTTTAGACAGTAACCTGACTTGGTTGGTTGATTGTGAAATTGTCAAATTAGCAAAATGGTATAGTTTGATCGAAGTAAATAATAAAAGAATTATGATATCCCATAAAGTAAATATATGAGTTGTAGTCTGTGTGTTTATGTGCAAAATTATGTCATAATTGTGAAAAGCTGTGCTATACCGAATGAAAATGAAAGTGTCATGGCATATGGGTACGTTGACCCGCTACATGTTTGAGATCTTGAAATGATGAGTAATGAAAAGTGATGGTCATGATGATATGCTTGGTAAAATGAGAAAGATATTTATAATTCCTTATTTCTCTCATTCATATAAGAGTTGCGTAATGTTTGTTTGCTATGTCAAATATAAAGGAAGTGTTTACTAGATTTGCATATGACTACCCTGTGTTTTTGGCAGGTACCCTGTCAAGTATGACAAAGTCGGCCAAGTTACTTGGCCGGATGGTAAAGCCCGAGTTGCTGATATGGAGGGCTCGCATCCCGAACTGCTTGTGTGATGCCAAAGTTGATAAAGCTGCGACAAAGTTGATAAAGATTGTTGCCGCTAAAGCTGCGACAAAGTTGATAAAGATTGTTGCCGCTAAAGCTGCGACAAAGTTGATAAAGATTGTTGCCGCTAAAGCTTGAAGATGGATTGCGAAAGCTTGAAGATGGATTGCGAAAGCCTGAAGAGGGATTGCGCAAGCTGGGAGAAAGGGGCGGTGCCTTGGAGATAGTGGTTCCTTGGCACCAAACCTTGCGACTTGGAAGAGTGAAATGCCAGGCGCGGCGACCTAGAAGAGCGAAATGCTAGGCGCCTAGAAAAGTCCCAGCTTTTTATGGGCGAGAAAGGGGCGGTGCCTTGGAGATAGTGGTTCCTTGGCACCAAACCTTGCGACCTGGAAGAGTGAAATGCCAGGCACGGCGACCTAGAAGAGCGAAATGCTAGGCGCCTAGAAAAGTCCCAGCTTTTTTATGGGCGAGAAAGGGGCGGTGCCTTGGAGATAGTGGTTCCTTGGCACCAAACCTTGCGACCTGGAAGAGTGAAATGCCAGGCGCGGCGACCTAGAAGTGTGAAATGCTTGGCGCCTAAAAAAGTGCCAGCTTTTTTATGGGCGAGAAAGGGGCGGTGCCTTGGAGATAGTGGTTCCTTGGCACCAAACCTTGCGACCTGGAAGAGTGAAATGCCAGGCGCGGCGACCTAGAAGAGCGAAATGCTAGGCGCCTAGAAAAGTCCCAGCTTTTTTATGGGCAAGAAAGGGGCGGTGCCTTGGAGATAGTGGTTCCTTGGCACCAAACCTTGCGACCTGGATGAGTGAAATGCCAGGCGCGGCGACCTAGAAGAGCGAAATTCTAGGCGCCTAGAAAAGTCCAAGCTTTTTTATGGGCGAGAAAGGGGCGGTGCCTTGGAGATAGTGGTTCCTTGGCACCAAACCTTGCGACCTGGAAGAGTGAAATGCCAGGCGCGGCGACCTAGAAGAGCGAAATGCTAGGCGCCTAGAAAAGTCCCGGCTTTTTTATGGGCGAGATCAAGGGCGGTGTCCTGGAGATAGTGGTTTCAGGCGCCAAACCTTACGACCTGGGGACATTGAGGCGAGACACTACAATTTGAAAAGTTTTTGAAAAAGTGAAAAGTTTGGCGAGACGCCACAGTTTTGAAAAGATTTTGAAAAGGTTAAAGTTTGGCGAAATGCCACCGTTTGAAAAAGTGAAAACTTTGGCGAGACGCCACAGTTTTGAAAAGGTTAAAGTTTGGCGAGATGCCACAAGTTTTGAAAAGATTTTGAAAAGGTTAAAGTTTGGCGAGATGCCACCGTTCGAAAAGTTGAAAGTTTGGCGAGATGCCACGGTTTGAAAATATTTTGAAAAGTTTGGCGAGATGCCACCTTTTTGAAAAGTTTTGAAAAGTTAAAGTTGGTGAGATGCAACAGTTTTAAAAGTTTTAAAATTCAGAAAAGTCCTGGCTTTAGGCCAGGCACAACGAGATCTGCGCTTGTAGGGCCAGACTCGGGTGTCCTGGCTTGTGGGGCAGGGCACAGAAAGACCTGGCTTAAAGGTGCCAGGCAAAAAATTGAACAAGATATAAACTAGACAATTTGACCAAAGTCGTCTAAAGGCGCAAGATTTAATTTAAGGCGGTTTGAATTTTATTTGGCAGGATTGAATGCGGTTTGTTAGTGATGCGATTTAGCATCAAGCAAGGCTTTGTATCTTGAGGCGGTTTCAGAGTGGGCGGTTTTGATTATCACGTTCTTTGATCAGTGCGGTTTTGGCCAAGTGTGTCCTTAGTGTGGTTTTGGCCAAGTATGGCCTCAGTAAGGTTCTAATCAGGAAAAGTTTTGATAAAGAAAAGTTTTAGTTAGCGCGGATTTGCTTAGCGCGGTTTTGATTAGTGTGTTTTCGATTAGCGCGTTTGTGATGGTCGCGCTTTAGCTAGCGCGTTTGTGATTGTCGCGTTTTAGTTAGCGCGTTTGTGATTGTCGCGTTTTTTGTGTTTTGATCAGTGTGGTTTGGCCAAGTGTGGCCTCAATGCGGTTTTTGAGCCAAGTGTGGCCAAATGGGTTTGGCCGCGATTTTTGGTTTGGGGCCAAGTGGGTTTGGCCGTGAGTTTTAGGCCAAGTGAGGATTGGCCGCGAGGTTTAGCCCAGGTGAGGCTGTGGCCGGGGTGTATTGTTGGTTTTAGAGTTGGTTCGAGAAAGACATGGCTTAAAGGTGCCAGGCACAGATGGACAAGGAATAGAAATTCGCCCCGAATTTGAGTAGAACTGAAGGGCGAGAAGCATAGTTAGGGAGTGAGGCTGCCTAAAGACAAGCCTCACTCTTTTGAAGGGAGTAGTATGTATATAGGTAAGTTATGAGAAAGGAGTCTTCGATAAACTATCGAAGCAAAAATGGCGACATATTAAAGGTAGAATTTAAAGCAAATTACAGTAAGCAGAGTAATGACATTTAAAGTATAGAGTTGAAGTCGCACCGCGACATTCAAATAACCGAGATAGGCATCAAAGAAGAATTTATGAAAGAAAATTAAAGTCAAGGAAAGGTGCCAATCGCGACATCTAAATTATAGTAGAGCAAAGGTTAAAGAAATCAGGCATAGAGGCGGATAATAAAGTTAAGATTAAGTCGCAACCCGCGACAACCAAAGTATGAAAAGCGAAGTTAAAAGATAGAAAAAGTAAATTGTTTTATTATAGACCCAGATCAGATTGAATTGTTGAAATGACGCCAAAAGTCAGAGGGATCGAAAGGTTTTTGGCAGAATTGTCGAAACAAATTGTAGGGAAGGAGAGTTATTCGAAAGTCCAGCGACCAGGGTTCGTGTCTCTGGCGTTTATGGATCTGAGCCATATAATGTTGGCTCTCATATGATTGGTTTTCGCATATTTTACCAGCCAAAAATTTATAGAAATGATTGAAGTGGGAAAGAGAAAATGCAAAAAGTGGAAGTAAAATGAGAAGTCAGTAATGAAAGTGTTGGAAAGATCGAGTAGCGGACGTATGTTGTGAGCCAGGGAAGTTGACTCGATGTGGTAAGAAATATTATGTTAAATATTATTTTACTTCTCAGCTCGATCATAAATAATCGAGCTAAGGAGTCGGGGGCTTCTGATGCGCCATGGCAAAATATTATTCCTGTTAAATGTTTGCCCGGCCCTAGTATATGGTCTTTGGGGGGGCCCTATTTTATGAGGATAGAGGGGCCCTATTTTATGGTCTATAGGGGGTTCACATTTTATGAGAATATTGTCAAAGTTATAATTATGGTTTGGTTCCCCGGTGTTATATTCTATATGCCGCATATTATATGTTATGTGATATATGCCGCATATTATATGTTATGTGTTATATGCTGCGTATGATGTGTTATATGATATATGTCTCATGTCTCATGATTGTATGCTGCTAATGTTATGATTGTTAAGTATTGAATGTCTCAGGTCGCATGTCGCATGTCTCCTGTCGTAGGTCGCATGTCGCATGTCTCCTGTCGGAGGTTGCATGTCGCATGTCTCCTGTTGGTTCCCACTTGTGGGACATTGGTTCCCGCATGTCGGAGGTTGCATGTCGCATGTCTCCCATTTGGTTCCCGCATGTCGGCTGTTGGTTCCCGCATGTCAGATATCGCAAGTCGCATCGTGGTTCTCTCAGCAGCATGCTGATGTCTCCTGGAGAGAACCTTGCCTTGTCAAGTCTAAGGGCCTTGGCCTTATCCAAATGTAATCTCAGGAGAGATTTCCCTCCAATGACGGTGTGACACTGTAAGTACCCCAATCTGGATCACCCTCTGCCGAACACACAGGAAACACCGCAGACTCACAAACACAGTCTCGAAGACCTATGACACTCAAAACCCTCTCAAAACCCTCAACCAAACGAAGGGAGGGGCCTTTCTGGGACAAAAAGGGACAGAAGGACCTTTTGGGAATTTTCAGGAAATTGGAAAAGCAAAAGTAGTCCGTACGGACCTCTTTGCTTTAATAATTACTGAATCCTCTTAAAGTCCACAATATTCCCTCAAATCCCGGGGAAAATGATTACCCTCATGCATAGTTGGTCCGTACGGACCTCTTTGCATGTCAAGATGGTCCGTACGGACCTTATTGCATACGGGACATCATAATTCCCGAATATTCACCATCATCACATATTCCCTCAAATCGAGGAAAACAAAAATTCTGGATAACCAGGGAGGTCCGTACGGACCTTCTTGCACAAAATCTGGCACTATAAATAGAGGGCTCCCCCTCCTCATTTTGACACACCTCCCTCTTCTCTCTTCCTCCCTTAGCCTTCTGGCTCCCCTCTAAGTCCTCTCGAGGCATTCCCGGCCCCTTTCGGATCCTTCCGAGGCCTTCCGAGCCCCTCGTGGTGCTCCGAAGCCTCCCCGAGCGCTCCCGCGACTCTCCCGCGCTGCCCCGAGGCACTCTCGAGGTACTCTGAGGCCCCTCGTGGTACTCCGAGGCCTTGCCTGGTCTTTCCCGAGGCGTCCCGGCTCTTTCCGAGTCAAACCGGCGATCCCAAACCACGCCGAAACTCTGCCCGAGTGACTCCTGCCACCCCGAAGCACGCCGAACCTCTGCCCGAGTGATCCCTGCGATCCCCACGCACGCCGAAGCTCTGCCCGAACGCAGCCTACAATCTCAACGCACGCCGAAACTCTGTCCGCAGACAACCGGCCCCTCCCGAAGCAATCCCGGTCCGTGCCGGAACATCATTCCATCATCAAACACTATTCCCCAGCGGAAGACAGACACGAACCAACATTGGTAAGGCTTCCTTCCTACACTATTTCAATACATTTCAATACGCAGTGTACAATGTAGACATCCGACACAGCATGCATTTTTAAAAAGCACACACACACACACACAACAGTTAAAGAATATTAGGGGTATCCGAAAGACTCGTTTTTACGAGGCGACTCGGGTGAGCTCTAAGATTCTAATATTCTCTTCCCGAGGAGTCATCTGACCTCCGAACTCAAACTGCCGGGAAACAAGCGACGGAATATAGAAGGAGGACCAAGACAAATCTGGAACTCTAACAACGTAGGACCCTTCCTGCAAGACCCTCCTAGTCTCAACCCTCCAGTGAGGAACCCACCAACGGATCTGATGCGTACCAAGTTGTGCCATCCATCTCTCCCAGGCGGACTGATCCATATCCAACACAAGAGGTCGCTGAGCAAATGACCACGGGCTAAACGACGTCGGAGCCTCTGGCATGGCCTGAAGTCTCTCTCGCAGCCACAAGGTGAGCAAAGCGGGGCTTCCCCCTCTCATGAAACGATCCCCAGTCGCCAGACGGTCGATACCATGAAGAGTCTCCCCCAGCACCAACGGGACAATATCCTCTCCAGCTCTGCAGTGCCCAACCACATCTAGCAAAGTACCATCGCAAATGCCAAGGGAGCTGACCAGGAAAAGCGTCGCCTTCACGCACAAGGCAAATGCGTCCCAAGAGACATCACTCTCATCATCAACCATGAATCGCTCCGGCAGCTCAGAAATGTCAATATGACCCGAATCGAGGATCATGCCCTGCACTTCTTCCAATGAAGTACGAAGAAAGCCTGCAAGCTTCACGCTCACAGCAGCACCACCAATCAAAGGAAGCGAGATGGCCTCCACCTCCGGTCCCCCCATCAAAGCCCGAAAATCCTCAAAGGTGGGTACCATTTCATTGTAGGAGAAACAATACACATGCCTCCTAACATCCCAGAACTTTGCGGCAGCCCGCAACAAATCCCAATCAGGAACCAACTCCTTAAAAGACCAAATCGAGCAAAGACGAAACCTTACCTCGAAAGCCCGCCTCTGATGCCTCATACGGCACCGCATCCACGTTTTCAGCTGCTCAAGGAAGTGTGCTTGCCTCTCCTGCGAAAGTCTCGGCAAAATTCTAGGGACGTACGAAGAATCCATGGCAAAAATGGAGGTTCCTAGAGAAAATGGGGAAGAAAGCTCGAAAATGGCTGCAAATGGGGAAATGGGGAAGAACCAGACACTGGAAAGCATTTATTTCCTTCCCAAAAGCAAGGTTGGTCCGTAAGGACCTCTTTGCATGCTAAGTATGTCCGTACGGACCTCCTTGTAACCATGACTCATTTCCCCAGCAAATGGTACAACAACCACTGTCCTCAGCAGGACCTTGCTCCAAACTGCCCAAACACTGGCCAAAGCCATTCCCGGCAAACATACACTACCCACTAACGCACTCTCAGCTCACGTGGCATGCACAAAATAAAAAAATAATAGCAACAATTTCTAGGACAATTCCCGGGAATCACAAAAATGACATTACATCCTAAAATAAAATGTTGTTTGCCATACAAATACGAGTGTTTTATTAACAGGTACATCAAATGTCTGTTGCTAAAAAAAAAAAAAGAAGATATGGAAAGAGGGAAAGCAAATGAACCCTAATCCGACTCTTCGGCATCATCATCCTCGCCAAGATCATCAAGAGAGAAGTCGGGCATCCCGGTGAACTCGCCCGTCATATCCTCGTCATCAGAATACCGAGTCCCCTCCGGAGGCTGGTACTCAAAGTACTCAGAAGGATCAAATCCGGCAAAAGGATCAAAGAAAGAAGGCTCTGACGAACCCTCACCCTGTGCATCCTGCTGAGGAAAGGACTGGTAAAGGGTCTGCGGCCTCGGAGCTCCCGAAGATGTCCCGGCATCCATGCTATGCCGCCCCCTCGAAGGTCCCTCTTGCTGTGGCTCCGGCTCGGCTCTCGGTGGAGGAACATCTACAGAATGCCTCGAAGGCATCGGCTCGTACGCCGGCACACGCCGCGAGGACCGGCAAGACAGCTTCGACGCCATCTTCTTCGCGAACGACCGCATCGCCACGTAACGGCGGGTCAGCATGTGTGATGAATGTGTATCTCCGAAAATTTTCCCATTTTTTGTTTGAAAGAAAATCAACGAAACGGAGTCGCCACGCCATTTTAATTTTGAGGGCCAAAACTTTGAAAAAAGCCCGAGATCAGAGATTTAGGTTCGGAGGTCATGTTACGCGTCGGGAAGGACGTTAGTGTGCACCCGACGCGCCTCGTAAAACGAGTCTTCCAAGCTGAAAATCATTTGTGTGTGTGTGTGTGTGTGTTTTGGCCAAAATAAGTTGAAATTCAGAAAAGTAAAAATTGGGATATCTTTTTAAGACTTTAAACTGATCCCATGATTTTTTGGAAGATTTTTGGATTGAGATTTGGTACTCAAAAGACCTTTTGAAGTTGAGAGCCATTTCTGCCAGAATGAAAAAGGCAGTGGACCTTTGATTTTGAAATGGATTCAAGGGTCTTAAAACTTCATAATCTGGATAAACTCAGAGAATGAAAGTTGTTCTAGACACCTTAAATAAAGTTTATACGAAGGAATTTTCCATTTTGGAGAAGATTTGAGGGGTCAAAACCTTCTGGAAACCTCAGATATGAGATCTGGATTCCCAGAAGCTGATGAACTAGCCTCCGAAAGAAAATTTGAAAAGAGGAGTTTTACTCACCCAAAAAATAAAGTAAAAATATGTCTGGAAAGCTCTGGATGTTGGCTACAAAAGGTGTTTTGTAGTCAACACCAAATTCCAAGTTCATCTGTGTCCAAGAATTAAGACAATGGACTGAGGTCTGGGAAAATTGCTACTGGACAGCAACTTCTCAAGAAGGAGAATATGATTTTAAAGGGGGTTTTGCATCCATGCTTGTCCCCATTTCCCTAGGTTTTGGTTAGTGATCACTAGACATTTTAGTGGTGAATCAACTATACCAAACCATCCTTGGGGTACATTAGGACTAAGCATTTCATTTGCTTGGGAAGGGGATTTTTATCCTTTGAAAATGAGATTTTATGCTTGAAAATGGTTTTTAGGGTTTTGAAAATGAGTTTTCTTTGCAAGAAAGTAAGAGAACTTGAAAATAATGTTGATCTTTGTAGAAGATCATCCATGGAGATGGTCTTCCATGGTGATCTTCTTAGATCTAGAGCAAGAAGATGAAAGAACTACATTTTGTAGTTTGAAGATGTATGCATGGATGAGATTTAGGGTTAGGAAGAGGAGGGTTTACCAATCTTCCTTGTGTTCTTGAGTGTTTGGCTTGAGTGTATGAGTGTTTAGGGCTTTAATATGAGAGTGAGTGGATGAGTATGAGTTGGGAAAGATTGGAGAGAAAATGGTGACAATTCAAGTGAATTCTCACTGTTTTCTCTCTATATTTCGCCAGAGGTTCGGTGCAAAATGTGTTTTTCCTCCTTATTTTTGTGACTGAAGGGCTCAATTTATAGCCCTCCTGACTTTACAAAGATGTCCGCGCGGATGGGGTTGCTTGGCGTGCACTGTTCATTAAATGCAGCTCCAGCTTTGGACACAAGGAATAAAATTCAAAAATCTCAGCAGAAAATGTTTTTCAACTTGCTGTTTCGGGATATTCTTAATTCTTTTGCTTTTTGAGATTCCTTGGAAGGTTTAACTCTAAATAGCAATGCCCATTTTACCCTCACTTTGTTAGAAAAGTTAGGATTGTTAGGAATTGTTAGAAATGTTATAACTTTCGTTAATTTTCTAACGAAAATTCTAACAAGCTCAAATTGGAGCACTTACAGTAGCCCCTCGGCGACGGCGCTTTCGAAGGAAGCGGGGTCGTCGATAAGAGTAAGGCTCCATATTTGGCAGGATGATCGAGTGATCGGGTGGCTGAACCTAGCGATAGGCTACCTACGTATCCCGGGTGGGAATCAAGCCAGTCGTAGTTCGGGTCTTTGACCCTGGAGATGATGGCGTTTTAGGTGCCTCGAACCTGATGAGCGAATTCTACAGTCATTTGCTGGAAAGAAACTCTGCTGGGGATAAGAGATGACCATTTTCGGTCTGATGGCTATCCGCTCTGCTGGGGATAGGAATGACCATTTTCGGTTTCTGCTGGGGATGATTGCGATTTATCGCTTTCCTAGTGATAGCGTCTTAGGTGCCTCAAATCTTGGAGATGGAGTTTTAGGTGCCTCGAACCTTGGATGGTGATGGCTTTTTAGGTGCCTCGGACCTTGAAGATGGCGTTTTAGGTGCCTCGAACCTTGATGATGATGGCTTTTTAGGTGCCTCGGACCTTGGAGATGGCGTTTTAGGTGCCTCGAACCTTGATGAAGATGGCTTTTTAGGTGCCTCGGACCTTGATTGTGAAGTGGCCTTTCGGTGGACTTTGTCTGCTGTCGAAGGAGAGGGTGACCGTTTTGGTCGGGGGGCTGGACCTAATGATAGGCTACCTACGTATCCCTAGTGGGAATCAAGCCCTTTCGTAGTTCGAGATCTTCTCGAGATTTCGTTGGCTTTTGGGATTCCGTTAACTTTGCTGGGGATTTCGTTAGCCTTTGCTGGGGAAAATCAGACGTATTCGTCTGGGGAATTGGTCTTACGTTTGACTGCCGTTGGATGATTTTGATGAAAGATACGGGATCCGTTATCTTTCTCGGGGCACTCGGTCTTACGTTTGACTGCCGGAGATTGATTTTTGATGAAAGATACGGGATCCGTTATCTTTCTCGGGGCACTCGGTCTTACGTTTGACTGCCGGGGAATGATTTTGATGAAAGATACGGGATCCGTTATCTTTCTCGGGGAGATCGGTCTTACGTTTTACTGCCGGGGAAGATTTTGATGAAAGATACGGGATCTCGTTATCTTTCTCGAGGAAATCGGTCTTACGTTTGACTGCCGTTGGATGATTTTGATGAAAGATACGGGATCTCGTTATCTTTCTCGAGGAAATCGGTCTTACGTTTGACTGCCGGGGAATGATTTTGATGAAAGATACGGGATCCGTTATCTTTCTCGGGGAGATCGGTCTTACGTTTTACTGCCGGGAAAGATTTTGATGAAAGATATGGAATCTCGTTATCTTTCTCGAGGAAATCGGTCTTACGTTTGACTGCCGTTGGATGATTTTGATGAAAGATACGGGATCTCGTTATCTTTCTCGAGGAAATCGGTCTTACGTTTGACTGCCGGGGAAGATTTTGATGAAAGATACGGGATCTCGTTATCTTTCTCGAGGAAATCGGTCTTACGTTTGACTGCCGGGGAAGATTTTGATGAAAGATACGGGATCTCGTTATCTTTCTCGAGGAAATCGGTCTTACGTTTGACTGCCGTTGGATGATTTTGATGAAAGATACGGGATCTCGTTATCTTTCTCGCGGAAATCGGTCTTACGTTTGGCTTGGGGAAGATTTTGATGAAAGATACGGGATCTCGTTATCTTTCTCGAGGAAATTGGTCTTACGTTTGACTGCCGGGGAAGATTTTGATGAAAGATACGGGATCTCGTTATCTTTCTCGAGGAAATCGGTCTTACGTTTGACTGCCGGGGAAGATTTTGATGAAAGATACGGGATCTCGTTATCTTTCTCGAGGAAATCGGTCTTACGTTTGACTGCCGGGGGATGATTTTCTTGAAAGGGGGTTGACTTTGTCAAGTTGGGGACTGAACTGCAGAGTCCTGAAATTTTAAGGGGCAAAAGGGTCATTTTGACCCTTGCAATCCTGTCCGCGCGGAGAGGACCTGAAAATCAAGGGTATTAATTAGGGCCAACGCCCTTTCTCTTCCCCATTCAGTTTTTTCAAAATTACGAGAACAGAGAGAGAGAACTGCGAATCCGCCATTGTTGGCCTTAGAAGCTTCAAAAATCTTCCGATTTTCTTCGATTTTCGAGCAATGGAACACGGGGAAGGCGCTTTTCAAGGCCAAGGACGTGGCCCGGTAGCGGAGAGGCGATTGGAGCTCGTTCGAATGAGGAGGCATTACAATCTTTCGCAATCGGTTGCAGAGGAGCATTACCCCGATGCTTGGCAACATTGGGCTTCGGATTCGAATCTCCGAACGGTATACTTTGAAACCCTTTGATCCCTTTGTTGATTTCTTGTTTGAAATTTGAATTTTGGGTGATTTTTTGAAATTTTTTTTTGAAATTGAATATTGCATGTTCATTGTCTTTGAATCTTGATGATTATGTGAGTAACCCAAAATGTGCATTTTGTTTGGGAAAAAGAATTGGCATTTTCGCCATTTTTTTTTTATTCGAAAATTGCATGTGAAAATTCGAAAATTGTGATTGATTTTTTTTTGAAATTGAATATTGCATGTTGATAATGATGATGATTTTTTTTTTTTTTGAAATTGAATATTGATATTGATGAATGATGCAATGCATGCATTTTGTTTGGAAAGAATGGGCATTTTGCCAATATGAGATGTATGTATGTTTAGGATTTTTTATTTTTGAAAAGTGGGACGGATTTTTCCTCCCGTTGCATGTAAGATGGATGATATGCATGTATGCATTTTTTTTTTGAGATGATGGATGGTATGCATGTTATTTTATGAAAATGGGACGGAGTTTTTACTTCCGTAGGAATGCATGCATTGGGATTTCTTTGAAAACCGTTTTCTTTTATGCGAGAAAAATGGGGCTATGCTCATTGTATCTTTGTTATCTTTGTCGAAATTTTTTAATGCATGTGTATGCCCTTTTTTTTTTGTGTAAATGCAAATGCACTTTTTTTTTTTTGACATTTTCTCTCTCTTTTTTTTTTTTTTGCAGGGCGGAAACCGTTTTGTGACGGAGCAGCTGAACAAAATGAAGACTCGAGGATCGGTGGAGTCCGTGATTGACTTGTGGGACCGGCTTCCGAATGCGGGCCGAGGAGCTTTGCCGAGTCCGAGACAGATTGTTGTCGAGACGGGGCTTTGGGAGTTTGTCGAGTGCTTGAGGGGGCGGGTCAAGTTCCCTAAGAGCAAGGGCTTGATGTTTGCTGCAGCGCGGCATTGGTGGGACGCGACCCACACCTTCCACTTCTTACGGGGCGAGGCTACGGTTACGCCCTCCGACTATGCTTTGCGATTACGGGCTGTCCTTTAATGGACGCGGCATTGAGTGGCGGGATGGCTACGGCGATGCGATCTGCGAGCTCTTCGGATTTTCCCCTATTCCCAAAAAGGGGATGGGGATGGAGTATGCCGTGGTCTACGGCAAGATTGTGGAGACCATAGCGAGTTATGAGGTGGGGAGGAGAGGATAGGCGCCGATCGGATTGCCGGGGCCTTCTTGTGGTTTGCTTTTTCGAGCACGCTCTTTGGACATGCTGAGGGACGGCGGTCTTTGCCTTGTTGAGGTCCTTGGAGGACATGGAGACGGCCGGAGATGTCTCGTGGGGAGAGGCCGGGAGCAGCGAGCTTTATTTTGCTCTTGATAGGTACAGGCGGAAGGCCGTGAGCTCTCTGTCTTGCTTTGAGTTTGCCACTGGAGGTATAAGCTCTCTTTTTGCTTTCCCTCCTTTTTTTTGAGCACGCACTTTTCTTTTGCCTTTGGATTAATTGGATTTTTACCTTTCGCGGTATGGGCGTTGGAGTTTTTCCACGTCACGATGTGGCGGCGGCGGCGGAGTACGTGCGGGCGTATCCGGCCATGCGGTCTTGGTCCAAGCATGCCGGGAGAAGATAAGCTCCGGGGCGTACGACTCGTGTACGCGGATTTCCTTCCTTTGACGGAGGCCGAGACGGATGAGGGGATGATATTCTTCCCACAGGATCGCTTCGAGGTGGCGCGCAGAAGGGCGCCGAGATTTGGGACCGTGCGGAGGATTTTGAGGGTCGACTGCGATGCATATTATCTGGGAGAGAGGGTGACGCGCCAGCATGGCGTGAACTCGCCTTTGAGGACACCGGTGGAGCCTCCCGCCGATATGATGCACCCGAGCGATCGGTCCGTGACTGGGATGATTACCGAGCCGGCCGGCACTTCTCGGATTTCGTGGCGATTGAGCCATATGCGACATTCGTCTTGAGGAGGCGAGGATGCCTCGGGTTACGGATAGGGAGGGGCTTGGGATCCCGCGGTACCCTCGGACGGATTTTTCCTATATCCGGGATGGGGTCCGATTGAGGGTGCGAGATCCCTCGGCCGAGCGACTTCCACGAGCTTTCCGGCCTCGTCCGGGTATGAAGGTATGGATTTTTACGCTTCTTTCTTTTGTTTCATCATTTTTAGCATCACTTCTTTTTTTTTTGCTTTTGCTTTTGTGCAGTTTTCGGAGGTGGTCGTCGAGAAGCTGACGAAGCAAGTGATCGGGGCCAAGAGATTCATCGGGAGGATGGTCGCTTGCGGGGCTCCTCGAGGCTAGAGCGAGGCGACCACGGCCGCGCACAGTCGGACGGGAGGCTTCCCCTATTCGCTCGTAGACTTCCTCGAGACTCCTTTGTCTCCTCTCCTTGATCCCAGCGGTGCGCCTTCGGATCACGTCATTCTCGGGGATCCCCACGGGCAGGGCCACGTTTGGCAACATGGCGGGTCGTCTTCGTACGTCCGGGAGTCCGACGCCTTCACCTTCGGATACGATTTTTCGCGAGATCTCGGCTTGCCCTATCAGAGCGTGCCGGTTGGTCCTGATGAGCCTCTTTCTGGAGACGAGGACGGTTCTGAGCCCGAGATATTCAGGGCTCCTGAGGAGGTGGGCCCGAGTCGCAAGAGGGGCCGGGGGCAGACATCGGGCGCTGGAGACTCCGATTGATTTTTTTTTTTTTAGATTTGAGATTGAGATTGAGATTTGTACAGCTTATGCATATTTTTTTCCTTTTTTTTTGGATGTAATAATTTAGGATTTTATTTATGTTTGTTTGTTTTTTTTTTTTATGCACACTCTCTTTTTTTTTTTTTGGAATGTAATAATTTAGGATTTTATTTTATGAATGCAATGCAGTATGAATGCAGTGTTGCATGAGCCTTGGTTTTTTTTTTTTGCAAGGGTGTTTGGTATATGGACTGGTTTGGGGAGGTTTTTGCACAAGTTTCGAGCATCCGGGATGGAATATTCCTCTTTTGGTGTAGCAGCTTGGGACATTGCATTTTTTTTTTGGAAAGCAATCCTATCCGCGCGGATGGGGACCGCATCGACACTGTCCTTTAATTTTGGTTCAGACCTGGTCTTGCTTTATTTCAAATTCAAATATCCTCTTCAACCTCCAGTCCCAACAGCCATTTTCGGGGAGAAAGAGAGAAAATCCATGGAAAACTTTAGAAAAGCTCCATCAAAATTGTCCCAAGAGTCCCAAATGTCATTCTTCAACAAGTTCAAGGATTGGTCCCGGGAAATCATGCATGAGAGGAGGTTCTTCTTTGAAGAAAGATACAAGGTGAAGTGCTTATGGTCTCTCAAGGAATTGATTCCGGATTATGAGCTTTTGAGAGCTTCTTCATCATTTTGGGATACTAGAAGGCATGTCTTTTGCCTTTCCTTCAACGAGATTGTTCCGACTGTCGAAGAATTTCGGGCCTTGCTTGGAGGTCCGGAGGTGGAAGAGATAGCGGTTCCTTTGCCCGGAGGGGCTTCTTTTGCTGACAGATTGTGCGTCCTCCTTCATCTTTCCCCGGAGGAAGCGCAAGGTATGATCCGCGGTCCCGATCACTTCGATATTTCCGGTCTTCCAGACAGATTTAGGGGCCTAGGTTTGGTGGATGATGCCTATTGGGATGCCTTTGCACTTTGTATGTTTGGCACCTTGTTCATGGTCTATTCCTTTGGGATCTGTCATCGATCTCTGCTGGATGTTGTCGTTCACTGTCGCACAGGCGAGAGATGTCGTTCCTTTGATTACGGGGAGACTCTTCATGCTCTTGATAGCTGCCACCGGAAGCGGTATATGCACGGGGCGGCCCGTTCCTCTTGACCAGTGGGCGATGGAGCGTTTGGGGGTTCTTCGGGAAACCTCGATATGATCGAGCCTTGGACTTTTGCCGGGAGAGGTGTTGATGTAGATTTTGATGATCGGGGCTCATGGGAGCGTTGGATGGCGGGTCTCAGGGCGAAGATATCGAGATGGTCGGTGCCTTGTTGGCGGGTGGAGACTCGCAGAGTGCTTCAGGATGGGTCTCCCGTGGTCATGCTTCCGGGCTTTCTCGGTCTAGCTTCTATATTAGGCTTTAGTCTGAGGACAGTTTGGCTTGGAGCGGGTTCCCTTGGAGGGTTTTGATGATATAGCCACGGGGTGGTGGCTCCTGTTTCTATGGATGATCCCTCGGTGTTTCCATTTCTTTCCCGAGCATGGAGGTATGATGCCTTTACTCCTCGGGTTATCCTCGAGCGTCAGAGACCGGTGTTCACGACCACTTGGTACTGGATTGGTATGAGAGGCATGCAGGAGAGACTCGGGTGGCTATTTTGAGACGGCGTGAGGCCATTGTGGGTACGGAGGACCCGACTGTTTCGAGAGGAGGAGGGCCGAGGCGAGGCCAACCCTCATGACGGGAGCGGAGACGGCGTGACCGATTATGAGGCTTACGTCAAGAGACGGGAGAGGAGGGCTCCTATGCTACCGGCTAGGTTACGGGAGATGAGGGATGACGCTAGGGCTACTAAGGCCCCGACGGAGGCTGGTTTGATAGACCCTGTCCCTATACCAGCAGCTTGGTAGGAGGAACACCGACATTTTTCCCTGTTCGTAAAAGAAGACTCGAAGGGGAAGAAGAGGGGAGAGGCCGATGAGTGGCTTGGAGTGACTCTGAGGTTTCCAAGTATCCCTTTCTTGTCATGGCAGACACATTAGTTTGATTATGTATCTTAGTTTTCCTTTAGCAGGTTGCCAGTTGTAGGAATGAATCGGGCTTAGACTCATCAAAGAGCTTTTAATTTGTAATGAATATTTGAATTGCTTTAGAGTTTTTGGAGACGTTTTCATGGTCTGATCAATTGTATTGATGCCAAAGTATGGCTTTTATTTGTGCTTTAGACCGAACCGTTTCCGGCTGCCTACGTTCCCCTCATTTTGAGGAGCTCAGGTCTTCGTAGTTCAACCTGGTGAACTCTTTTTTTTGTTGTTGTTTTTTTGTTTTTTTTGTTTTTTTTTTTTTGTTTGGTGCAACCCTGTTTTTTACCTAGGCCGCCCTTTTCGGGTTTCTAACCTAGTTGGGTATTACTCTTTTAGCACTCTTTTTTTTTGTTTTTCTTCTCTCTTTTTTTTTTACGCGTAGTATCTGCGCAGCTTGTCACCATTCACTGGGTGTACAAAGGGATTCCCGTCGAGGTCTGCAAGTTGCATGGCTCCTCCGGAGAAGATTTTCTGGACGACATATGGCCCGACCCATACAGGCTCCCATTTGCCGAGGGGGTTGATACGGACTGGGGGCTTTTCTTTTAGAACGAGATCACCTTCTCGGATCTCCCGATGCTTTACTTTCTTGTCGAAGGCTCTAGCCATTCTTCCTTGGTAGGCCCGGATGTGTTCCATGGCCTTCAGTCGGCGTTCGTCTAGTAGGGCCAATTCGTCATGGCGACTCTGGAGCCATTCGACCTCGTTGATCTGGCTTTCCAGCAGTATACGGAGCGAGGGTATTTCCAGCTCGATTGGGAGTACGGCTTCCATTCCGTATGTGAGGGCAAAAGGTGTTTCCCCAGTTGCCGTTCGGCTGATGTTACGTATCCCCGCAGTGCCGAGTGTAACTTCTCGGGCCAATCTACGCCTTGGACGGCCATTTTCCGGATGATATTTTCCAGAGTCTTGTTTCTTTGCTTCGACGGCTCCGCGTTGGTTTGGGGCCCGTAGGGAGATGACTTGTGACGGGTTATTCGGAATTTCGCGGCGGTTTTCACATTCCCCTTCGAAGTGGGATCCATTATACGAGATGATTTCGGGCTGCAACCCGTATCTGCACATGATGTTTTCTTTGATGAAGAGGGCAACTTTCCTTGAATTGAGGATTTTGTAGGACTTTGCAGAGCATCCTTTTCGATTCCTTCGAAGAAATCGCCAATCTGCGTCTTTTAGGCTCTTCCGCAGTTCCCAAATTCACACTCGTCAAAATCTCTTCGGCAGCTTGGGCTCGATTTTCCTCTTTCCGGACAACCTGCTTAAAGATTTTTTTTTGTTGTTTGATTTTTTTTGTTTAATGTGTCTGCTTCTTTATCTAATGAATTATTATTAAAAAAAAATTTATTAATTAATTCATCATTAGTTAAAGTGGCAATCAAGGGATACTCAGAAAGGTTCGTCATTTCATTGAAAACGAAAGGGGATACAGTGCTTGCTACAGACTCGTAGTCTTCAGGCGTAAGGCCATCGGACGACTCGAGAGACTCGATCTTAACAGAGAGACTGGGAGGACTTGTCCTAGATTGACACAAAGGGACGGGGGACCAATCCAAGCTTGGTGATCATTTCCTCCTTGGTCGCGGACGGGCTGAGAGAGTTTCCCAATTCTTTAGCGGCATCGCTGTTGGTGGCCTCATGACTCGGGAAGCTGTCTTTGTTTTGTTTTCCTTTCTCAATTGCCGCTATCATCTTTTGGACCGAGCCGAGATCAATCAGTGTCGGCACTGGACTTCTTCTTCGAACAATTGCTTTGCATAACCGAGACCATCCCAATCATCGAGGGAAATTCCGTGGCCTTAGCTTTTGGCACTGTCGGTTCGAATTCGGGTTTCGGATCTTCTGGGCGGTAGGAATAGTGGTTGTGAGCTTCTCGAACTGTTCCACCGGAGTCGAGGCACGCCTCGAAGGTATACTCACTCTTCATGGCGGTGGTAGCCCCGGGTATCTTGGGTAGGTCCAGAACATTCTACGGACCGGGTTAGCCTTGGTTCCTACGAACTTGTTGAGGTTATCTTGTAGCTTTAGCCATCCTGCCGTAGGAGTGGGCTCTGTGATGTTTCTGGTTGTGTGGGACCCTTTACAAAGTAGTCGGCCAAATTAGGGCGAAGGGGAGAGATTTAGGGTTGTCGGCAGGGACCTTTCTGTGGCGGCTTCAAATCTTTTTCCCTTTGCGGTGTCCATTTGGGGAGGCCTCATGTCCCGGGCCGTGGCGAGTATTACTGTCCTTTCACTTCGATGAGTTTGTGAGTTCCTTGTTGGTGCTTCCCAGGCCAGAGACCGGGTAGATAGCTCATTTTTCTCATCATTTTCAAGACCGGTGGGATTTTATCCCGAGTGACCGTCGGATCTATGTTGCACACTTGGGCCTTGGGAGGCTCGGCCGTGAAGCCCGTTAGCATGTGACCTTCCTCGTCATGTTTGATTTCGAATAGGTATTCCGCCCGTATCCGTGCCTTCTAAAGTGACTAAATCTCCGTAAATGGTCGTCGAGATCCCCATTCGAGACGAATTTCACACCTTGGTGGAGGCTTGAGGCGACCCCTTTGACTTGGTGCGGCCAAGGTCTTCCCAGCCGGGGCATTGAAAGTAATCGGGATGTCGATAACCTGGAATTCCACAGTATCAATTTACTGTCCAAACCGGAGGTCTAAAGTAGCAACTCCAAGGGTGCTCGGGATGTTGAGTCGTAAGCTTTGATTTGTGAGAGAAGAAGGCTTCAAGTACTGTAGTCTTGATATCAAGCAAGCTCATGATCTTTGCTGGAAGAATGTTCATTCCGGACCCATTATCAACCAGGACCCGAGGAGGCGTCGTTCATCCAGTGGGTGTGATGAAGAGAGGCTCGTTATGATCGGCCCCAAATTGAGGGAGGTCGAGATACGTGAAAGTGATTATATTCCCGTAATGGATGTTTCCAATTAGCCGTACCACATCATCGGGAGTAGCATCAATAGGCACGAGAGTGCGAGCCGGGCTTTCTTCCGGCTTCGGCTTATGGGGATAGGACGAGGTGAGTAGAGACCGAGAGGGAAATGTTGGCTGTGTTTGCTTCAACTGGGTGAGCACGGGATCCTCTTTTTCGTGGTCTGGAGTTTCAGTTTGTCTTAGCATAGGGGCGGCGATCTTCTTTTGGTGCTTGATGCTGTGGCCTTCTTATACGCCTTGGGATTTCCTTGGAAGATACGCCCGGATCGGGTCAACGGATTAACTTCCTCATCGGTCGTCTCTTGACTGGATTTCTTCAATCTTTGCTAGGGTCAATGGGGAGCCCTTTTGGCTATTGGCCATTGGTTCGACGGAGTCTAGTGACGATGAGGCGTGGCATCTTGGCTCCTTCTGGCGGCCCTTATAAGCGCTTCCCAAGTCACGAGCTTTTGGGTTTGGGGTTGTGTTGTTGCCCCTTGGATGGTCCACAGCTAGGGCGTCCTCCGATTCACTCTCATGGCCGGCCTTGCTCATAGTTTTCATGCAACAAGAGTCGCTATTGTCGGGACTCGGCGGCTTTTCGATCTCATCCCGGTATAGTGCGGCCATTCGATTCCCTTACGTAATACTCGAGTTGGAGATGATTATAGCGTTACGTGTGGGAGGCGCATCCGGTATCATGCCGGTTTCTAGGACTTCTCGAAAGGCGACATACATTCGGGAAGGTGACCTCTTCTTGGGTAACCACGACAAGGAGTGTTACTTTGTTGCAGGGTGGATTTGATCTAACCATGGTTATTTTCTCATTTGGGCGGATGGGAGTTAATTTTCCTCTTTCGATCGGATTTTCGACTATCGGCTGGATCGGACACACTGAAAACCCTTTCCCCAAAGCATGGTAGGCGGTGTTGAATTCTAAGACATCCACGTGCTCGGATCCATGAAACTTCATGGCCTTCATGTCCTCGGTCTCATATTCGTCTTCCGAAGTTTCTTCGTCGTCGCTTCTTGATAACCAACCATTGTGCCTAGCTCCCATAGGCTCATTTCGGCATGATTGTTCCAGTTGTTTCCGGATCTGGGGCCTCGGTTGACTCTTCACTCTCGTCATCATCATCATCATCGCGTCATCGGAATCTTCTTCCCATACTACCGGGATTTCGGGTGAGAGGAACGCCGATCAAAACCGTTAGGGGAATATGGGTGCGTGCGGCGCAAAAATTGTCATATGTTCCCATTCCCGGAAGTGGCAATTGTGACTCGGCTTCTCCTCCCGAAATTGCGGGGGAAGAGTGAGAGGGGGTGGCACGTATTTGACACCGGGTAGGATATAGAAGGAATCCTCCCCTTCCGATTCTTCGCCGTTCTCGGGATCATATTCGGGCTCTCCCAAAGCCAATTTGCGAAGTGTACTAGCTCCGGATGCTCTTCGGCCTCTTTCTTGATAAGCCCAGTCTGAGCGCTCGCGGAAGCTTTCTTGTTCGATTCTTCTCGATTGTTCTAACCATCTTGTGTAAATGGTCCTCTCATATTTTGAACGGAACAACCCGGTTCTTCGGTATCGGCCTTCCCTTCATCCGAGAAATAGCGGGCCTCGTATTCTTGCAAGGAGTCTCGACATGAGACCAAGATGGGTTGATTCGTTCGATATCCTCAAGGCCGAGGGGAATCCGAGTCGGGATCCTCGACGAGGTTGGCCACGGGTATTTGGGGACCTTCATCGGCATCTTCATGGTCATGCGAAGATTCTCCGCATTCAATCATATTCACACGATTATGGTTCCTTGGCGAGAGGATTTTTGATCGTGTTAGGCCCTTCGGGGCCTTCCAACTTTCCTTGCTCTATTAGCCCCTGGATCGCCTTTTTCGAGTAAAGCGGTTGTCGGTCGGATGCCCGTGAGCTTGATGAAAAGCACAATACTTTGTAGTATCCATGGGAGCATTCGGATTTACGGGTTGGAAATTCTCCAAAGGCCGCGGAAGCCTTCTTTCACCGAGTCCCCTAAAGATGTCATTCGGGGGCATCCCAAAGTTTTCGAGATTTATGACCCGCGGTTTGGGCTCATTTGGTTTCTGGGAGCAAAAGGAGTCGTGTTATTGCATTCCTGTCCCGCATAGTTAATCATCTCTTTGCCTTTAGCGGGAAGCAAGGCGGTGTTTGCGGGAGGAGCCCGATATCGTGGCGGAGTGCAGCGGCCGGTTGCGGTGTAGGCCTTTTCAAACTTAGGCTGCAGAGTTAACCATGGCCCGTAAGTCCGAGTATGGGAAGTGGCGAGGAGGCTCTCGAATGTGGTTTCAAGCATGGTGGAAGATGTCCAGTTGTTCCTCTTCGGAAGGAGGGATGGCCATTTCACCGAGTTTCGGATTCCACCGCTTGTAAAAGTCCCCAACATTCTCATCGGGACGCTGCTGTTGTTTGTAGGTCAACTCTATTTGTTTCCCATTCCAAGTTGGCCTTATATTTCTCTCGTGAAGGCGTTGGTAATCTGGTCCCATGTGGCCACGGCCCGGGTTTCAAACGGAAGAACCACTTTAAGGCACTTTGGACTTCAAGGATAGATCGAAATAGTCGGCCAACTGGCGATTGGTACATCCTTTGGCTTTCATCGCCAAGGTATATGTGTCCAAATGGGTTTTCGGGCATGCGGTCCCATCAAAGAGATCCAGATTAGGCATCACGAACTTGTGGGGCGGAGGAACAATGGAGTCAGTGCAGTAGGCGGAAGGCGGGCTTCTTGGCGATCGGTTCGGCGATCTGCGCTTTCATTTCCTTGTGTTGCTCCATGAACCGAGGCCGAGATGAGGGTCTTGTGGCGGAACCATGGCATTCAAGCTAGTGGGCGAGCTAGAGAGAGGAGCTACCACTGGAGGCGGGCGGGTGGAGGGAACGGCCGATCCGGGGACGTAGGTGAAAACCTGTCCCGGGGCCGAGTTACCACAGGGAGCATGAGTAGGAGCACGAGCAAAAGGGTAGAACCTTGCGGCTTCTTTGTTGATTTTCAAGCGGCAAAGTAGGTGGGGGCAGCCCCGATGTAGCCGGATAACTTGGATTTCCAGTGGGGCCCGTAAGTAGGCTTGAGTGCGGGCTGCTGTCCGGATTGTTGAATTGCATGGCTGCTTGTGGTGAAGGTGTGTAACCGGGGGAATGCTGCGGTCCTGGTGATTCGGATGACACCGGATGGAGGCTTGGTAACCCATAGAAGTCCGAATGAGGAATGGATTTGTGTGAGGAGCTTGGTGAACTAGTATTGTTACGAGGAGGGGCTCACGGCGTGGCCCGAGAACCAAGTTGTGGCGGCATTCCGAGCGTAGGCATTCTTTGTGAAGGTCCGGATTGATCGGTTCCAACCGAGGCGGGATCCCGATTAGGCGTGGCATTCCGAGATAGCCCCAACCATAAGAAGACATTCCGTGCTTGATTTTGCCCCACCGATTTGTGCCGTCGGGCTGCATGGATCCGGTGGTGCGTGGTTGGGAGGCTGGTGTCCCGAAAATCGAGGAGCATGGGTTACGGTAGTGGCACCATAGGAGGTGGGTGGCGGCATCTGGTGTAATCGGGCGACCGAGAGTGGGGTTGGCATCCTCGTCTTCTTCCACGGTGAAGGTGCCATCGGGATTGAGGCGGCGGCCGAGACCGTGACTCTTAATAGCCTCCATAAGGCCGTTTAGGCTGTGCTTCTGTCGTAACCTCATACGTTACGCTGGCGATTCCACTTTGTTGCTCTGTCGAGGGGTCCGGGAGGCGGAGTGACGTTATCCCCATCATTACCGGCGATGCGGACATTCGAAACCCGGAGTCGGAACAAACGGTGAAGGCGACGATGCGCTTGACTCTTCCCAGCCGATCAAACGGTGACCGGTGCCCGAAACCAAGCTTTGTGTGGAGGCTGCGGGGAAAGGGCATGAAGGTTCGGATGTGCAGGAATGGAAGGAGGGTAGGTGTTTGGGCTTTAGGCTCATGCAACATGCGATTATTTGTTCACGTTTACTTAAAACATGTTTTGTTAACCTAATCGGTTGGAAAAGATTGCTCTTCTTTTTCGCAAACTACTCGATTCTGGATCGGTGGGCCCCGTCACTACGTCTATAAGCCCCTCGTATTCCACCTCGTATTTCGACCTCCCGGGGTGGACGGCCCGGGCGAGGGTCCTATAGGGCAAGCGGGTCCCACCGACCGAAAGAAAACGATCCTAAAAGTCGGCGGGTAATCGAGTCTTAACGAGCATTCGATGTAAATTACGGACAAGGCGACATCAAAAGTCAAGATCATGTCCGAGGGCTCGACGAAAAGTCGGCATGATTTGGGTGATAAGCGTCCACAATTGATCTTGACTTGTCGTCGGTTAAGCCGTAATTAGGCATGGAATATTCATTAATCCTTGATGACTCGGTGTCAATGCTTTGGGAGTCGGTGTATAATTTGTGCCGGTCGAGGCGAAGTCAAGGCGCCGGTCAATATCTTGGTCAAAGTCTGCGGCGGAAAACCGGCGAGAACTTCGGCGATAAGGGTCCCGAAAGATATTGAGTCGGTATGCCGACAAAGGCTTGAAAGGAAAGGTCTATACACGGACGGGGCATGACACGGACCCGGACTAAAAACCAACCGGGTCTCGGACAAAGTGTGTCACGGACAAGTGCATGGTCGACACGAGGCTCCATGGGATGTTTGGGTAGTCCTGTGCTCATCCGAGAGGCGTAATAAGACCAAACGGACCGCGACAAGGATTTTCCCGGGTTAAGGACGTAGTGTGCAGTGTACGGTCACGTGCGCGTAGTGTGCAAGCAGTCTATATTCTTTTTCTGAGTAAAATAGAGATTTTTTTTATGAGTCTTAAAAATATGATGCATGATTTTTTTTTGGAAATTTTCTTTTTCTTTTTTTTTTTGAAAATCTTTTTTTTTTGAAATTTTTAATGAGCACATTAAGCACGAAACTTCCGACAGTTAGGGACATTATTCCGACAGTCAAAAATTTGACTTTCTCCGAGGCGGCCAAAACAACATGAAAACTGTGCAAAAATCAACACACACACAAAAATGATTTTCAAAGCCGGGACGGAAGCTTGACCCTCAAAAGCTTTTTTTTTTGAAAACGGCGATACCGGTACGTGGGATTGTTAGACCACAATTTATCCCCGACTCGTGTTAGGAGGCGATAACGGGAAATTTAGTGGTTTCCACCAATATACCAAATACCATTTTTTTTTAAAAAAAAACTTAGTCCCCAGCGGAGTCGCCACTGTGATGAATGTGTATCTCCGAAAATTTTCCCATTTTTTGTTTGAAAGAAAATCAACGAAACGGAGTCGCCACGCCATTTTAATTTTGAGGGCCAAAACTTTGAAAAAAGCCCGAGATCAGAGATTTAGGTTCGGAGGTCATGTTACGCGTCGGGAAGGACGTTAGTGTGCACCCGACGCGCCTCGTAAAACGAGTCTTCCAAGCTGAAAATCATTTGTGTGTGTGTGTGTGTGTGTTTTGGCCAAAATAAGTTGAAATTCAGAAAAGTAAAAATTGGGATATCTTTTTAAGACTTTAAACTGATCCCATGATTTTTTGGAAGATTTTTGGATTGAGATTTGGTACTCAAAAGACCTTTTGAAGTTGAGAGCCATTTCTGCCAGAATGAAAAAGGCAGTGGACCTTTGATTTTGAAATGGATTCAAGGGTCTTAAAACTTCATAATCTGGATAAACTCAGAGAATGAAAGTTGTTCTAGACACCTTAAATAAAGTTTGTGCGAAGGAATTTTCCATTTTGGAGAAGATTTGAGGGGTCAAAACCTTCTGGAAACCTCAGATATGAGATCTGGATTCCCAGAAGCTGATGAACTAGCCTCTGAAAGAAAATTTGAAAAGAGGAGTTTTACTCACCCAAAAAATAAAGTAAAAATATGTCTGGAAATCTCTGGATGTTGGCTACAAAAAGTGTTTTGTAGTCAACACCAAATTCCAAGTTCATCTGTGTCCAAGAAATAAGACAATGGACTGAGGTCTGGGAAAATTGCTACTGGACAGCAACTTCTCAAGAAGGAGAATATGATTTTAAAGGGGGTTTTGCATCCATGCTTGTCCCCATTTCCCTAGGTTTTGGTTAGTGATCACTAGACATTTTAGTGGTGAATCAACTATACCAAACCATCCTTGGGGTACATTAGGACTAAGCATTTCATTTGCTTGGGAAGGGGATTTTTATCCTTTGAAAATGAGATTTTATGCTTGAAAATGGTTTTTAGGGTTTTGAAAATGAGTTTTCTTTGCAAGAAAGTAAGAGAACTTGAAAATAATGTTGATCTTTGTAGAAGATCATTTATGGAGATGGTCTTCCATGGTGATCTTCTTAGATCTAGAGCAAGAAGATGAAAGAACTACATTTTGTAGTTTGAAGATGTATGCATGGATGAGATTTAGGGTTAGGAAGAGGAGGGTTTACCAATCTTCCTTGTGTTCTTGAGTGTTTGGCTTGAGTGTATGAGTGTTTAGGGCTTTAATATGAGAGTGAGTGGATGAGTATGAGTTGGGAAAGATTGGAGAGAAAATGGTGACAATTCAAGTGAATTCTCACTGTTTTCTCTCTATATTTCGCCAGAGGTTCGGTGCAAAATGTGTTTTTCCTCCTTATTTTTGTGACTGGAGGGCTCAATTTATAGCCCTCCTGACTTTACAAAGATGTCCGCGCGGATGGGGTTGCTTGGCGTGCACTGTTCATTAAATGCAGCTCCAGCTTTGGACACAAGGAATAAAATTCAAAATCTCAAATTAAAATGTTTTTCAACTTTCAATTTGTGGATTTTTCTTAATTCTTTTGCTTTTTGAGATTCCTTGGAAGGTTTAACTCTAAATAGCAATGCCCATTTTAACCTCACTTTGTTAGAAAAGTTAGGATTGTTAGGAATTGTTAGAAATGTTATAACTTTCGTTAATTTTCTAACGAAAATTCTAACAAGCTCAAATTGGAGCACTTACAGCATGTCAAAAGCCCTCCCCGGGACCTGCACAAGCAAGCAGCCAAAGAAACGCTCAGCAATACAGTCATACTCAACAACAAAAAGAGAAAAATACAGAAAAGATGCCAAGATGGAAAAGAGTAAGCACACTCACCGGTCTATCAGGATCCACGCGGTAGGCAGCAGGAGCCTGCTCAGGTACGGGTACAGACACCCTCCTCCTCGAGGAATCCCCACGAACATACGTAAAATCCGACCCAGGCACCGGAACCTCTGGGGGATCCTGCAGACCAGCCTCCCTCTCCCTCGCCAACACCTGTGGCGTCCTCAACTTCCTCCTCACGAAGGCCCCATACTCCTCTCTATACAAAACAAACTCATCGGCACTCACGCCGCCCAAATACCTCTCAAAATCCAACACATCCATATCACGGGAATCCAACATCCCAAAAGGAGGGTCCCTCGGAGCCAAGGGAAGCATACCCGGGCCATGCTGCCAGAAGACCCGCTCCCCCAGGTACATGACGTCACAAGTCAGGCCCCGCAGCATCTTCCGCTGCACCGTCACCAGGGGAGCCCCCTCGAAATCATCATCCTCGTACCGAGCCCACGGGAACAAAACAAACCCCTCCGGGCTACCTCTCTCCAGATGCTCCTACACATCCCCGTAGGCGATGGTGAGCTTCCCCCTGCTGCTCCTCCTCTTCCTCGCCGAACGAGCCCAGCCTAACATCGCAAGATACGCTGCAACAGCCCCAGGATCTCTATCCCACGGGAAGCACTGAAAGATCTCGTAGAACCACACCTGTGACAAAAACAGAAAGGGCTCAGGGCAAAAGAAAATGGAGAAAGCGACAAGTTGCTAAATCAAAAAAACAGCAATGAACTCATACCTCCAAAGCAAAGTCAAAACAGGCCAAAGAACTGGCCACACCCCGGCTAAACCGGTCCAAGGAGAAGTAGAGCTCGGCCAAGCCCACCTCGCCCCAAGCGATATCACAAACTCTCTCCAAGTCAATCAAGCTCTACAACAGAGCAAAAGGAGCCGCAGTCGCGTGGTTCAAGAACAAAGTCTCGGAAAGTGCAAACCACAAAAAGGAGCGCGCCAGCTGCTCCGCCGTCACCTGGCCGGTACCCCGAACATAGGCCCCAATGATGGCCGTAATCCTCAGCTCCACATCGCTATATAGCATGCCCAGGCCCCTGCGAGGACGAGGCTCAAAGCCCAGCAGCTTGATCAACACATCATCGGATATCATATCTCTCCACCGCACTGGCCCTCCTTTGAAGGAAAGCCCGGTAATCGCAGCAAAGTCGGTAGGCGTCACTGTCACCTCTCCCCAGCTCAGATGGAAGGTGTGGGTGGTATCCCACCAATACTCAGAAAGGCCAAGGAAGACGCTCTTGTTCTTCCTCGTGTCAGAAACCCCGGCCAGGTTCTCTACGAACACACCCAAGCCAGAAGCATAGACCAGCCTCCTGGGACTCGGCCTACCATCCACAGAAATATCAGGCATCCGCTGCCACAACTCAACAACAGCCTCGAGCGATCCCCGAGTCTTCATCTTCTTGGCCTTCCCAGCCATGAGCCCCTCATCCTGCAGGTAAACACAGCAAAGGTACGTCATTCGCAGTACTTAATGCAAAAGAAAATCAAAGCACATATATCCCGTCACGAAACACGGCACATATTGCACATAATTTTTACATGCAACTCAAAACATGACATGCATTATACATAATTTTTTCCATGCAGTCCGTCACAAAACACGGCACACACTGTACAAATTTTCTCAACAAAGGGATTAAGCACTACACGACACATTTTCAAAATAAACCGTCACAAAACACGGCACATATTGCACATATTTTCCCCACAGAGTCCGTCACCCAAAAACACGGCACACACTGCATAACACATTTTCAAAAATCCGTCCCTACACGGCACATACTTTCAGACAAAACCCGTCACAAAACACAGCACATGTCACATTTTTTTTCCTACAAAATTTGTCCCTACATGACAATTTTTCCCACATAGTACATACATAAATAGCATAAGGTACAAAACACCAAAGCATGCATTTTCATAGAAAGGCACTTTATTTTCACAAATAAGAGCTAATCTACACATTTCTGCACAAAATGCACATATTCACAATATTTGCATGCTAATTTTCAACAATTCATCAAGAATTCCACAAAAGGCATGGCAAATAACAAAAACCCCAAAATGCGAAAAACTAAAACCTAGTTCTAGCATTCAAAAAATTCGAGCAGGGAATCAAAACGGAACGGATTTCTTACCTCCCCGACGTTCCTAGAGCGACGATTGTGCACCTCCGGATTCGGATACAATACATCCGGGTTCTTCGAAGATGGAACAAAGGAGATCCAATTTCTTTGGAGCTCCATCCGTTGCTCGACCACTTCTTGACTGCGTTGTCGACGATTCCTCCGAGATCCTTCCGCCATTGCGAGCAATTCAAGCAAAAAATGGAAGATTTTGGTGTAAAAATGGAGGTTTTCTCCTTCTCTCTCTCTCGGATGCGCGAACTGAAGAAGAAGAAGTGAAGGGGGCCTCTAGGTTTTAACCCAGTCAAAATCTGGGAACTGTAAAAAATCAACTTGGTCCGTACGGACCTCTTTGCATCCCAGGTTGGTCCGTACGGACCTTCTTGCAAGAGAGGGCCAAATTACTTTCCTGCCCTTATAATCTTTGCCCCTGGCTGTCCTAAGGCCTATTTCAGCAAATTCAGTGCAATATGGTCCTTAACCCATCAATTCAACAACCGGCCGTCAGTGTAAGCCCGGACTTCGCCTACTCAACGGCAATTCAACAACCGGCCGTCAATGTAAGCCCGGACTTCGCCTAGTCAACGGCAATTCAACAACCAGCCGTCAGTGTAAGCCCGGACTTCGCCTACTCAATGGCAATTCAACAACCGGCCGTCAATGTAAGCCCGGACTTCGCCTACTCAACGGAAATTCAACAACCGGCCGTCAGTGTAAGCCCGGACTTCGCCTACTCAATGGCAATTCAACAACCGGCCGTCAATGTAAGCCCGGACTTTGCCTACTTAACGAAAATTCAAGAACCGGCCGTCAATGTAAGCCCGGACTTCTTCCACTCCAACGGCAATTCAAGAACCGGCCGTCAAAGTAAGCCCGAACTTCGCCCACTCCAACGGTAATTCAAGAACCGGCCGTCAATGTAAGCCCGGACCTCGCTCACTCAACGGCAGTTCAACCACCGGCTGTCAACGTAAGCCCGAACTTCGCCCACGCAACGGCAAAACAAGCGCAAGAAGGAGCCAACACCTCCCAGCACAAATCTCAAGGCACAAAACGCCTCCAAAACACTTAACGACAACGCGAGCACCGGCCATCAAAGTAAGCTCGAGCTCCTTCCCCAACAAGTTAAAGGGAAGTCGTACGAGACTACATATCCCAAGAACCGGCCGTCAGCGTAAGCCCGAACCTCGCCCACTCAAACGGCAAAACAAGCACAAGAAGGAGCAAACACCTCCGAGTACAAATCCCAAGGCACGAAACGCCTCCAAAACGCCAAATGGTGAAGCAATCACTGGCCATCATCCTTGCCCACTCAACGGCAACTCAAACACCGGCCATCAAAGTAAGCCCGAAGTCACCCTCTCAGCATGAAGGCCCCTACAGGGCCACGATAAATCCCCAACGGACGAACACCGACAGTCATCGTAAGTCCAACCTTCTCCCCGGCGGGCATAGCACGAGGCGTCTGCACCCCTCGCAATCAAAGCTCAAGGCAGCCATGCCTCCAAAACCGCAGCCAGAAGACGATTCAAAGTCCTCACGCATGGCAAACTGCAGCCAGAAGCCGATTCAAAGTCCTCACGCAAACCGCAGCCAGAAGACGATTCAAAGTCCTCACGCATGGCAAAACCGCAGCCAGAAGACGATTCAAAGTCCTCACGCATGGCAAACTGCAACCAGAAGACGATTCAAGTCCTCACACTACCTTCAGCCCGGAAGGCTTTAAATCACTCGGTCCGGAAGACCGTATAAACCTACATCACTATCTTCAGCCCGGAAGGCTTTAAACCACTCGGTCCGAAAGACCGTATAAACCACCCACCTCACTATCTTCGGCCCGGAAGGCCTTAAACCACCCGATTAGGAAAATCGTAAAATTTCCACCCCAGGACACCACCACGTCCTCACAATTGACCTCGGCGGTCACCACATCTTAGGACACCACCCTGTCCTTACCACTGACCTCGGCGGTCACACGATACTTCAGGGCACCACCACGCCCACATACAATCACAATTTCACGACCTCTGAACTACGGCCAGGCTTGATTCCCGCCAGGGATACGTAGGATTCCTATCACAGGGTCCAGCCATCGACCTATACGTCACCCAGGACACCACCACGTCCAACCATAGAGTCTTAGTCAGAGGACATCTCCCGTCCTCGTGCACTACCACACTCACCTCACACACGAACTACGATCAGGCTTGATTCCCGCCAAAGATACGTAGGAATCCTATCACAGGGTCCAGCCATCGACCTATACGTCACCCAGGACACCACCACGTCCACCCATAGAGTCTTAGTCAGAGGACATCTCCCGTCCTTGTGCACTACCACACTCACCCCACACACAAACTACGATCAGGCTTGATTCCCGCCAGGGATACGTAGGAATCCTGTCACAGGGTCCAGCCAACTGACCTAAACGGTCACACAACAGAATACTGCCACGTCCTCCCACCGACCTCCACGGTCACTTCCTCTCCCAGTACGCGATCCAGATTAGGACCCTTATCTTATCAACGACCCCACTTCCTCCGAAAGTGACGTCGTTGAGGGGCTTCTGTAAGTACCTCAATCTGGATCACCCTCTGCCGAACACACAGGAAACACCGCAGACTCACAAACACAGTCTCGAAGACCTATGACACTCAAAACCCTCTCAAAACCCTCAACCAAACCAAGGGAGGGGCCTTTCTGGGACAAAAAGGGACAGAAGGACCTTTTGGGAATTTTCAGGAAATTGGAAAAGCAAAAGTAGTCCGTACGGACCTCTTTGCTTTAATAATTACTGAATCCTCTTAAAGTCCACAATATTCCCTCAAATCCCGGGGAAAATGATTACCCTCATGCATAGTTGGTCCGTACGGACCTCTTTGCATGTCAAGATGGTCCGTACGGACCTTATTGCATAGGGGACATCATAATTCCCGAATATTCACCATCATCACATATTCCCTCAAATCGAGAAAAACCAAAATTCTGGATAACCAGGGAGGTCCGTACGGACCTTCTTGCACTAAATCTGGCACTATAAATAGAGGGCTCCCCCTCCTCATTTTGACACACCTCCCTCTTCTCTCTTCCTCCCTTAGCCTTCTGGCTCCCCTCTAAGTCCTCTCGAGGCATTCTCGGCCCCTTTCGGATCCTTTCGAGGCCTTCCGAGCCCCCTCGTGGTACTCCGAGGCCTTGCCTGGTCTTTCCCGAGGCGTCCCGGCTCTTTCCGAGTCAAACCAGCGATCCCAAACCACGCCGAAACTCTGCCCGAGTGACTCCTGCCACCCCAAAGCACGCTGAACCTCTGCTCGAGTGATCCCTGCGATCCCCACGCACGCCGAAGCTCTGCCCGAACGCAGTCTACAATCTCAACGCACGCCGAAACTCTGTCCGCAGACAACCGGCCCCTCCCGAAGCAATCCCGGTCCGTGCCGGAACATCATTCCATCATCAAACACTATTCCCCAGCGGAAGACAGACACAAACCAACATTGGTAAGGCTTCCTTCCTACACTATTTCAATACATTTCAATACGCAGTGTACAATGTAGACATCCGACACAGCATGCATTTTTAAAAAGCACACACACACACACACACAACAGTTAAAGAATATTAGGGGTATCCGAAAGACTCGTTTTTACGAGGCGACTCGGGTGAGCTCTAAGATTCTAATATTCTCTTCCCGAGGAGTCATCTGACCTCCGAACTCAAAATCTCATCACACAAAAAAACAGTTTATTATTATTTTTAAACTGATGCCCTTTTTCAATGTTTTGGGCTTAATAATAAAAACGGCGTGGCGACTCTACAAAGCAAAACCCGGCGAGACACCTCCAACTCCACACAAACGCCACAACGGAATAGAGCCAGATGCCGGGGCGCGAACGCGCTGCCTCTCGGATCCGAGCGAACATTCCCGAAACGGCGACGAATGCGAGATGAGCGGGAGCTCCGGATCCCGGGTAATTTCAGACACGTGGCAAGTGATAAGGATGATGGTGATGACGTCACCTTTGGCATAAAATTGATATAAATACTCCCTCCTTCCAGAAAAAAGAGGTATGTTCATATAGACTCTCTCTCTCCCCTCTCTCTCTCTCTCTCTAGAAATTGTGATATATGTTATGTATCGGATTAATGATTCTCACGCCGGAGGGTTTTTTGGGGGAAAATCCCCCCACCCTAACGGTGTTTTCTCTTGTAGGTCCCACATTATTTAGGACCTCGTGGAGCGTGTTTTTTCGGTTCGACCACCGTTGCTACCTCGGTCAGTTTCCTATGCAACCATTTTTTATGGCAGCATCATGATCGAGCTGAGGAGTCGGGGGCTTCTGATGCGCCATGGAAAAATATTATTCTTGTTAAATGTTTGCCCGGCCCGAGTATATGGTCTTTGGGGGGGCCCTATTTTATGAGGATAGGGGGCCCTATTTTATGGTCTATAAGGGGTTCACATTTTATGAGAATATTGTCAAAGTTATAATTATGATTTGGTTCCCCCGTGTTATATTCTATATGCCGCTTATTATATGTTATGTGATATATGCCGCATATTATATGTTATGTGTTATATGCTGCGTATGATGTGTTATATGATATATGTCTCATGTCTCATGATTGTATGCTGCTAATGTTATGATTGTTAAGTATTGAATGTCTCAGGTCGCATGTCGCATGTCTCCTGTCGTAGGTCGCATGTCTCCTGTCGGAGGTTGCATGTCGCATGTCTCCTGTTGGTTCCCGCATGTGGGACATTGGTTCCCGCATGTCGGAGGTTGCATGTCGCATGTCTCCCATTTGGTTCCCGCATGTCGGCTGTTGGTTCCCGCATGTCGGATGTCGCATGTTGCATCGTGGTTCTCTCAGCAGCATGCTGATGTCTTTGGCAGGGGCGGAGCCAGGAATTGGCCGAGGGGGGGGCAAGATTACACGGGGGTTCGGGGGCAGCGCCCCCGAAAAAAAATTTTCGGGTCGGACAAGTAAAAAATGGGTCGGATCCATGAACTACAATGTATTTTAGTTAACAAAAATGATAAAAGTAAATAATTCAAAGAACGATTGAAATAATGTTGAAGTATTTAACGCAAACAATTTATTAAAATATATTACTCGTACAAAAAAGAAAATCAAATTTGCTAATTAAACTTGGGATAATAGGAAGAAAGACCAAAAACAAAAAAAATGGGAAAAGCCTAACTAATTAATTAAGATTGAAAAAATGTGAGGAAATTAGGAGAAAGAGAAAAACAAAACTGTTAAGAGAAAGAATAGCAAAGATGGAAGACAAATAAAATTAATTGAAAATGTAGGTAGCAGGGTTCGAACATGGACCAAAGGCTTTAACTTCACCCCTTCTACCACTGAACCACACCACTCACTGATATTAATCTAGAAGTTAATTATATATATACATATATAACAAAAATATGGGGGGGGCAAAAAAAAATTTTTTCCACTGCATTTCCGCCGCTGGGGGGGGCGAGTGCCCCCTCCTGCCCCCCCTGGCTCCGCCCCTGGTCTTTGGGAGAGAACCTTGCCTTGTCAAGTCTAAGGGCCTTTGCCTTATCCAAATGTAATCTCAGGAGAGATTTCCCTCCAATGACGGCGTGAAACGTGGCAAGTGATAAGGATGATGGTGATGACGTCACCTTTAGCATAAAATTGATATAAATACTCCCTCCTTCCAGAAAAAAGAGGTATGTTCATATAGACTCTCTCTCTCTCCTCTCTCTCTCTCTCTCTAGAAATTGTGATATATGTTATGTGTCGGATTAATGATTCTCACGCCGGAGGGTTTTTAGGGGGAAAATCCCCCCACCCTAATTGTGTTTTCTCTTGTAGGTCTCACATTATTTAGGACCTCGTGGAGCGTGTTTTTTCGGTCCAACCACCGTTGCTACCTCGGTCAGTTTCCTGTGCAACCATTTTTTATGGCAGCATCATGATCGAGCTGAGGAGTCGGGGGCTTCTGATGCGCCATGGAAAAATATTATTCTTGTTAAATGTTTGCCCGGCCCGAGTATATGGTCTTTGGGGGGGCCCCTATTTTATGAGGATAGGGGGCCCTATTTTATGGTCTATAAGGGGTTCACATTTTATGAGAATATTGTCAAAGTTATAATTATGATTTGGTTCCCCCGTGTTATATTCTATATGCCGCTTATTATATGTTATGTGATATATGCCGCATATTATATGTTATGTGTTATATGCTGCGTATGATGTGTTTTATGATATATGTCTCATGTCTCATGATTGTATGCTGCTAATGTTATGATTGTTAAGTATTGAATGTCTCAGGTCGCATGTCGCATGTCTCCTGTCGTAGGTCGCATGTCGCATGTCTCCTGTTGGTTCCCGCATGTGGGACATTGGTTCCCGCATGTCGGAGGTTGCATGTCGCATGTCTCCCATTTGGTTCCCGCATGTCGGCTGTTGGTTCCCGCATGTCGGATGTCGCATGTCGCATCGTGGTTCTCTCAGCAGCATGCTGATGTCTCCGGGAGAGAACCTTGCCTTGTCAAGTCTAAGGGACTTTGCCTTATCCAAATGTAATCTCAGGAGAGATTTCCCTCCAATGATGGCGTGACACGTGGCAAGTGATAAGGATGATGGTGATGACGTCACCTTTGGCATAAAATTGATATAACTACTCCCTCCTTCCAGAAAAAAAGAGGTATGTTCATATAGAATCTCTCTCTCCTCTCTCTCTCTCTCTCTCTCTCTCTTTCTCTCTAGAAATTGTGATATATGTTATGTGCCGGATTAATGATTCTCACGCCAGAGGGTTTTTTGGGGGAAAATCCCCCAACCCTAACGGTGTTTTCTCTTGTAGGTCCCACATTATTTAGGACCTCGTGGAGCGTGTTTTTTCGGTCCGACCACCGTTGCTACCCCGGTCAGTTTCCTGTGCAACCATTTTTTATGGCAGCATCAATTTTCATTATAAAATAATTAAATTTATTTAAATTTATTACTCATCATCCAAATTTACAACTGGAAAAATGTGAACATCATTCTGGGACGAACGGGTTATTTTCCTTCCGGCCTCAAATGAGTGTCAATTTTTATACACTAATCTAAGGAAGAAGTATATTACTTTCATCGTCCAAAATGAATGATATTTTTGTCCCAATATAAATGATATTTTGAAACATTTTCTTCAACAAACTATTCCTAAATGATTTTAACGAAATTTGAAAAGGCTTTCTTAAAGAAAATAATTGAAAATAAATAAAATCGAAAAAAAATAAAATAAAGTCGGAAAATTAAATTAAACCGGGACAGGGGAAAGTCAAGGTTTGTGTTGGACACAATCTCCTTAAAAAGTAATTGCCCCGCATTGATGCTAACGGTTACTGACAATCTTCTCGTAAGATGCAACGACTTTAACTGTCGTTAATAGGAGCACCCCAAATTAACGACTTCGGCGAACAAATCTGAGTATTTGAAACTTCTGGACTTGAAGGAAATTTATGCTTCAAGATGCTCTCTTTCTAACTTGTTAATTAGTTGGATGACTGAAAAATGAATGAAATTGACCATCCTGAGGGGCTATTAATAGTTTTTAAAGAGTTCTGGTGACCATTCTGTAAAGAGTCACAATTCTGCCTGGATCAATCCTGGCCATCAGATCGCACCAGATCGAGGAACCAGATTCAGCGAACCGGCTGCGATCCAGTATGAACGGGTGTAACACTCATTCGCTCCAACATGCACTTGGTCCGCACCCATACACGAATGGGTACGGATCCTATCCAGCGACCCAAGGCCCACGAACATACACAACCAGAAGACCAATACACGACCCACTTCACTTGGGTAGCCCAGACCTTAACCAGAAACACGCTTGGGCCGAGTCACCTCTAGCCGACACAATGCAAGAATCGAACCAAAACGTCTGAACCACTCGAGCCATGAACTTTGGAAATTTCTCAAAAGTTTATGGCTCCACAGCTCCTAGCGAAGATGCGCACGTGCAACACGCCTGGGCCGAGCCACATCTAGCCGACCCAATGCAAGAACTGAACCAAACCGCCTGAACCACTCGAGCCATGTGTTGGGTTTTATGGGTCCATGCGCAGCGGAATTAAGCATAAAATTAACACAAAACCCAAGCCCTAAGATCCGTTCTATACGATTAAATTGAATTCCTATGAGATAGAATTTACCAACCTTTATTGCTTTCCGGTCTTGAGCTATCGAACGGATAATTATGTGATTCGTAATCACAAACTTTTGATCTTCAAATCTTCGAATCTTCAACTCCTTTGGATCTTCAGATTTGAACTCTAGGTCTTTGATTTGTTTGAACAAAACTAAGACCCTCTTTTGGTAATCCACACAAATATGAATGTCGAGAACGATTCTCGGGTTGGGAATTGCTAGATTCCTAAAACTTATGGAAGAATATTGAGAGGACTTTTGATTGTGAATTTCTATTGGAAAAATTCGGCTAGACTATTAAGTCTGACAGACCCCTTGTATTTATACTACAATAGTAAGAATACGTCTCCTAATCATATTAGGAGAGACAGGCTGTCAAACCGCGTACGGGCTTATTATGTCGCGCGGTATATTAAGCCATTGGCTTAATATGTCGCGTGACATATGTAGCCAGATACTGAGACTCTCAATCATTCTTCCTCCGGTTCAACCATTTCATTCTATTTGTGTGTGACCCAATAGGATTGTATTATGTTGGCAATGAGTCCGATCATATCGATCCTCATAAGACATAAGCGGACTCTAGCAAGCCATTATGTCTACCCAAATAACACAATGTAAGAGTTCACGTTTCCAATGGTACACTTCCATTTCTCCCTCTGTCTCACGATGTTATATTGAACACAAGTCATGGTCCACGTCAACTTGTATCTGTTCAATGCTTTCTCGATCTTGAGTATAATGATAGTCCAATCGTATTGGGGTGTGGCCACACGCTTTCATCATTATCACTCATCGAGGGGCCCAAGCAAAACATCTCTCTTCCGAGGGACAAATTCCATCTTGACTTATCATCCTTCCCATCATGAATCCGATCATGCCAAAGATAGCCTTTATAGATATCGTGTTAAGATACCGTTTGACTAAAATCAAACATAACTTTCATCATATGTAAGGTCATGATAATCTCAGGTCTAGGGACTAAATGAAGTGACCATATGAGATTTAATTATGACATTTGACCATGACATAAATCTCATACGGGTCAAGTCCAGTCACTTGTTCTTTAACAAGTACCCATAAATCTAATGTGCATCTCTATGAAAATAATCATCATATGATTATCCATTAGCATTTATACTAGTTATTTACAAGTTTGTAATGTGCATCTTTATGCATATGATCATCTCTATGATCATCCATTACCAACTTACACTAAATAACTAGGGACACAGATTAATATAATAAACATGCAAAAACATATATTAATCAAAATAAATTTTCTCTTTTATTAATGATAAAGACGATACAACAAGGTTTATAGAAACTATAAGACTAGGGCACACACACTAACACCATGAACTTTGGAAATTTCTCAAAAGTTTAAGGCTCGACAACTCCTAGTGACAATTGAAATTTCTCAAAAGTTTAAGGCTCCATAGCTCCTAGCAACGATGTGTACGTGCGAAGTGCAAAGTGTGCGCCTCAAAAGCGCCCAATGCAGCGTTCGCGGGCTTCGCGCACTTCGCGGTTGTGGTCCATTTGAGCTAGTCCAAAACTAGCATAATTGAGCCACTCCTTGCATATATTTGGCCCATGAACTAGTAGGTTATGGTAGGAAAATAACACTTGATTGTTACCTCCTTGAAGTGGATGAGTTTATAAACTCAATTACCTTTTGGTTTTTAGGCAATGTGGGATATGACTTTCTATATTCACAAACTCTTCATAAACCCATTTCAAATTACATACTTTTAACATTAATTTCTCATTCACCACAATTTGTTTTAAGAGAATTAATACATCTCATTAATCTACTCCGAATGTTATAAAAATGTAATTTATTTTTCATTTATATAAAATGAAAATACATTTAAAATTGGTAGAAACTTGGTCAAACTTATATTTAAACCAAATTTCCAACAATTTTACCTATGGTATGTATGTTAGTTTAAATGTAGTGTATGCATGCTTTGAAATCAGTTTATATACGTATGTTAGCCCGGGAGCCATGTTGATGCTATGAAATCCATGGTTTTAGTTTAATTGACTTTGAAACCTAACAGGACTGTTGTATGCACGTTGTTGGTGGGTGTTAGTGTAAATGATAAGAAATACATGGGGTGTTAGTTTAATGTAGTGTATGCATGCTTTTAAATCAGTTTATGTACGTATGTTAGCTGGGAGCCATGTTGATGCTATGAAATTCATGGTTTTAGTTTAATTGACTTTGAAACCAAATAGGACGGTTGTATGCACGTTGTTGGTGGGTGTTAGTGTATATGATAAGAAATACAAGGGGTGTTAGTTTAAATGTAGTGTATGCATGCTTTTAAATCAGTTTATGTACGTATGTTAGCTGGAAGCCATGTTGATACTATGAAATCCATGGATTTAGTTTAATTGACTTTGAAACCAAACAGGACGGTTGTATGCACGTTGTTGGTGGGTGTTAGTGTAAATGATAAGAAATACATGGGGTGTTAGTTTAAATGTAGTGTATGCATGTTTTTAAATCAGTTTATGTACGTATGTTAGCTGGGAGCCATGTTGATGCTATGAAATCCTTGATTTTAGTGTAAATGTAGTGTATGTTTTCTTTTCTAAGATTATCCCTAAATCCTAATAAAAGTAAATATTATACTCACAACTTTAGTAATTAAAGAGAACATATTTTTATCACAAGGATAATATGGGAAGTGGAGCTAAATGTTGCATTTATACCATTTCAAAATAATAATCTCGCTTCTTTTATTTATAGGAAAATGAACATGACCCCGATGTCAGTTTTTTGGATGTTTTCGTTAACACCCATGCATGTTAGAACTCCTACATTCGTCGATCAACCTCCGCAATGGGTTGATGATCGATCTGCATTGGCCTTTGTAAGTAAACTATCATTAAATGACTTGATTTTGAATATGTAAATTTATTTATGTACATTGTGTATATGATTATATTTGTTTGTTTTATTTTGACAGAATACATATCAAGCCGCCATTGTTCCCGAATATACTCCTCCCGGCCAGCCCATTCCATTCGTGTCTGAAGTTTGGCAAGCGGTCACCTCAGATGGACATCCAAAGAGAGGATACCGAGTGTTAGGGATGGAAGATCACGGGCTGCAATGCCCATCGACGTCGACCGGCTGTCGCGCGAATGTTTTCAGGCCCGATACTCAGTATGCTTCGAGGATCGACTCTCTGGAGGCTCAGGCGGCTGAGGAGAGACGCGTGGCTGCAGAGGCTTGGGCACAGCTTGCGGAGGCTCAGACAAAGGCTTCGGAGGCTGATGTAAAGGCTGCGGAGGCTCAGGCACAGGTTGCGCAGCATCGGGAGAAGACGGATCGTCGATTTACGATGTTGATGGCCCAGATGCAGAATCTAGTGCAGCAGGGTAATTTCCAGTCTCCCCAATCCCCCTCCGAGTTGATTTCGTACTATTTTATACTTTTTTGTAGTAACATTTGTGATATTTGTTTGTAATAACATTTATGATGTCTCCATTTCAAGTCCTCCCCTCCCCCGATTTTGGGTACTGGGATATCCCCGCCTCCCTTCCCCACCGATTTGGTACTGGGAGCCCCCGCCCCCCCCATCCGATTTGGTACTGTATTTTGATTTTTAGATTTATAGTTTTAGTTTTATCAATTGTTATATCAGGTACAAAAAAAAATTATAATTGATATTTACGATTTTTTTAAAATTTATTGCGTTATCAGCGGCGAAAATTTTCGTCGCTGAGTTAATTTATTTTAATTTAAATTTTATATCACCTACGAAATATTCCGTCGGTGAAATAAAAATTTAATTACAATAAATTAATTCAGCGACAGAAATTTTCACCGGTGAGTCAATTAACTTTAATTAATTTAATTAAATTTTTATTTCACCGGCGGACTATTCCGTCGCTGAAATAAAAATTTAATTAAAATAAATTAATTCAGTGACAGAAATTTCCGCCGGTGAGTTAATTTAATTTAATTAAATTTTTATTTCACCGGGGAAATATTCCGTCGCTGAATTAAAAATTTAATTAAATTAAATTAACTCACCGGCGAAAATTTCCGTCACTGACTTAATTTATTTTAATTAAATTTTTATTTCAGCGACGGAATAGTCTGCCTGTGAAATAAAAATTTAATTAAATTAAATTAAGTCAGTGACGGAAATTTCCGCCGGTGTTAGCATAAGATCACTGACGGAATACTATTTCCGTTGGTGTACGCCGACGAAATTTGGTCTGTGTTAGACCATTGCGGCGGGGTGACAGTGGCGGACCATCGACGAAAATTTTTCGCCGGTGACTGACCTTTAGCGACGAAATTCATACTCTAGCGGCAAAAAATTCCGCCGCTAAAACACTATTTTCTGGTCGTGTCTTTTCCTTTCCTTGAATTTTGGTCCATTGAGTTTAACTTACAAACCGAAAGATTGAACTTTCAATCTAAATAAAAAGATAATTAATTGTATTATAAAGAGATTTTATGGAGTTGAAAAATCCTTTTAAATTAAACTAAGTATTGCAACTTTTAAGAGTTGAGGAAGTTAAGGTTTTATTTTTTAACATACAGAGGAAGTTAAGGGTTTTTTTTTTTAACATACAAAGGAAGTTTACATAGTGTACTAAATTACTACCAAGATACAGGGATAACAAAATATTTTGTCGACCTTGAAATAATATAATCAGTAGCCTTTGAACAGAAGTACAATTCTTTAGATACGTATGGCATAGCTCACTGAATGGGTAGCATAAAGATTATTGAAACATGGACTGCAGAAAACAACACGATCCTTGCTTAATTTAAGAATGAGAGAGAGTAATGCATTATCGAAAATTCGAAGGGGCGTTGAACTGTTTGAGTAGCAATCGGATTGTATGGCTTCTTGTTGCAAACTGAACTGGCAAGTTGTGTTTGTCTCTGCTCCGTACCTGTGATTAGTGTGAACTGTGGGGGGGGGAGGTTATTGGAGTTTACTTAACTGATGTGTGAGTGGGAAAACAAATAAACTGTCATTCAATCTCAGCCCTTGAATTAAATTTTCAAAAATGAATCCTAGCCACCATTAATAGGGGGAATAAGAGACGGTTATTCCAGTCCTCTATTGTATTATAGATTATCCCACATCTAATACAGAAAAACATAAATTGATATATAGATTTGAGGAGCTACTCCTTTTAATATCAATTAATTTTAATGTCAAACCCCCAATATAATATGTTACCGATCCAGTTCCGTCTATATTCACATTTGAGCCTCTTCACTTCTTCTTACCTAATTTCTAATTTTATGACAAACTTCTAAATTAATCATCTTAGAACGTTAACTTTAAGGTTGACTGGTGAAATTCAATTCATTTGCATAACAAATATCAAGTCAGCATATGCAATCTTACCGCCCAAAATAAATGCAGGTTGAAAAGCCATTACTACTCTTTTTCGTCCATCATGTGGTCCTGACACATTTTTCAAAAATATCACATGCTTTTGACATTGTAGACGACGATAACGGTCTGTCGGTACTAGTTTGGGCTCTATAGCAAATAATTGAACTTCTCTCTCTCTCTCTCTCTCTCTCTCTCTCTCTCTCTCTCTCTCTCTCTCTCTCTCTCTCTCTCTCTCTCTCCCCCCGATAGAAGCCATTACTAAACTACAGCATAAGCTAGGTCATGTATCAAAAAAATTTGGTAAGGGATGCACAAACACATTATATAAATTTTATATAAAAAAATATAGCTTGTTGTAAAGCTCGAATCCAGAACCTCCAAAATAATATTCTAGTAATCTAACCGCTAAATCACAAACATCATTTAGTTTGGGCGGTTCACTATCACACCCTTTAATTAGTTTTGTGTCCGCCCTGTCCTTAACACCTTTTTCAACTTATTCTAAATTAATCTAAATTATTGATTAAGATCCATTCAAATATAACCTAAAAGGTGGAAACGTTAATTCTGGGATGTATTATGGGGCGGGATTATTATCATTTATTTGCATAAAATAGATCAAAATTGATCGGGACTGATATTTTAATAGTAAAATACCATTTTATTAGTTGAGTCGGTCTGGGGAGAAACGCGTTTCTCCGTCGCGTCTGGAGAAACGGGGCTAAGTATGTCGCGCGACATACTTAGCCAGTTTCTGGATATCCTTTCCAAAGCTTCTGGATATCCAGAAGCTTGAATATGGATATCCAGAAGCTTTGGAAAGGATATTCAGAAATCAAATATTTTTTCTGGATATCATTTCCAAAGCTTCTGGATATCCAGAAGCTTGAATATGATATCCAGAAGCTTTGGAAAGGATAGCCAGAAAAAATATTTGGTTTCTGGATATCCTTTTCAAAGCTTCTGGATATCCATATAAGCTTCTGGATATCCATATTCAAGCTTCTGGATATCCAGAAGCTTTGGAAAGGATATCCAGTTGTTGTGGCTAAGTATGTCGCGCGACATACTTAGCCCCGTTTCTCCATAAGCGACGGAGAAACGCGTTTCTCCCCAGATTTTGTGTTATTAGTTATAACTATAATAGAGAAAATACCTATTACCGAATTTAAACTGGTTAAAGAAAGGGAGAATGCCCTATAAATTAAAAAAAAAAATTTATATTGCCCCATAAGTAACGTTTCATATTTTATTATCATATTTTATTATTTTGTAATAATAATGTAAACAAGATAATGCATAATAATGCATATCCGTATAATACAGCATTAATGATGACAAGTGGCGTCGGTGATCGTTGACCGAATTTCGGCGACCGTTGACTGGATTTCAGCGAGTTTTCGGTGACCGGATTTCAGTGGGTTTTCGGCGACCGGTCACCGGATTCTGGCGAACGTTGACAGTTGAGAATGTTGTATAATAATTTTTAAATACTATACTTCCTCCGCCCCATAAAACCTTACCCACTTTGCTATTTAGGGCGTCCCGCTTAAAAGTCATATTTTCCTAAATTTTTAATGCTTCTTTATTCGTGGGACCAATTGTCATACTCACAACAACTATCCACTTACTATTCTCCACCCATTTTCTCTTTCCTACCCACTCACAACTCCTACTTTAATAACCAGGACCGCCCCTAAGATTTTGAGGCCCCGGTGCAAACAAAGAAAATGGGCCTTTTTTTAATATTGAATTTCACTTCTACAATAAAAATAAAAATTAGTATTAACCATAATTTGAAGTCCTTTCTTCACTTAAATCGTGTCATTCTTCTAACATTTTTTTGAAGCAAAATCTTCAATAAGATCTTCGTAGTCAATTTTCTCTAAGCTCGTTCTCAATTTGAAGTCCTTTCTTCACTTAAATCGTGTCATTTCTCTTCAAATGAGTTGTTGAAAATTCCGAGGCTGGACATGTGGAAAGACAAATAATGAGCTAAACTATTGGAAATCAAGCAACAAAAGACATAACACTGAAAAAGGAAAATGGAGAGTGTCATGGTATTCGAAGGAAAAAAAGGAGAATGGAAAGCTGAAGTTGGTGGAAATGGTGATGAAAATGTGTAATAAGCCAGGATTGACGAGAAATAGGGTCCATATATAGCACATTCTTAGAAAGAATTCCTGAATCTAATTGCCAATTTCCAAGTAGGTGCTAAGTTGTTTTTTTTCTGAACAGTGTCATCTAATAAATTCCAAAGACCACTAGGGTCGTCTCACACCCAAGGCCATGGGGACTTCCCACCATCGAGACCATTGGTATCAGAGCGGCGGGGTAGGGAAAATACACCAACAAACAAGGGTATATATTAAGGAAAACTTGTCTCTTCTACCAATTATCTCTTATGAGTGCCAAGATATTCAACGAAATCGGTTTTTAGATTCAACAATTTCAGGCAAGAACGAACACCAATAACCTAATTAACACACAATTACACAAAAACCCAGCAAGAAAGGTAATAATTAGAGAAATAAAAGGATTAAGTTAAGGAAATTAGACCTTCTAAGACATGGTCTTCGGGACCAATTGAAGCATCGGCACACACATCACACACGACTCTGCCATGGATTTCTCCGGTCCAAGCTTTAGGAAGACTAAGGAAGAAGACCAGGGCAGGGCCGCCTGGAGAGTGGAGCGAATCAACCTGAGGCGGGCCTGTTAAGGACTAAGGAGCCTGAATTTTGACCATTTCAAATCCAATTGCAATCAGATTCGGAAAATGGAGATGACGAGATGTATCTGTAATCTGATTCTGCTGCCGCCTGGAGACGGGAGAGAGAGAAAGCCTGAATTTTGTGCAGATCTGGCCGGTTGGAGAATGGAGATGAGGAAGACGAACGTCGAAGGAAGAAGAAGATTGGCCACCGCTGGAGACGGGAGAGCGAGAGGCGGAGAGGGAGATGTATCTGCGTGTGGGCCTATTACTACTAATAAAAAATAAAATAAAAATTGGGCTCCTTCACAATTGGGGCCCCTATGCAATTGTTCACGTTAGATATGCTCAGAGGCGGGCCTGTTAATAACATTATTCCTTATTTTTCGTCCGAAACAGTAAATTAATAACATAATTTGGGACGAAAGGAGTATATAGAATGCAGTATAATATAATAATGTATAAGAACTTATGAAACAATTAAATTAATGAGAAATTTGATGAGAAATAATTTATTACAAAAGAAACTTATAGGTAAAATTCTCTTAAAAAGAAACGCCCTCTGGTTCATTGATTTGAGGGGAAATGATTTAATCAAAATATTTCGAAGATACATGTTAAACATCTTTTTTGAAAATTAGTTTCCCTTTAATTTTCATGATCGACGTGATTGAATTATAAACATTTTCTTTAGAAAGTTAGTCTCCCTCTAATTTTCATAATTGATATGATTAAATTAGTACATCAATAACATAATTTAGAATACTATAAAAATAATTAATATTATATTTATTTATTTTCTGACACCAATTAATATTGTATTAAATATTGTCAAAATTTAATCAAGTTTTTTTTTTTTTTTTTAAAAGTTGTCTAGAATGATACTGATATATAAGCATGTGTTATATAAACCGACAAGCAGAGAAATTAATACGAACAAAGTCTCCATGCCGCGTTATATAAAAAGTATGACCAAATCAAAATCTGCTGTAGTAATTTTTGAGGCTTTAACTACCTTACCTATATATCTTTTTTTTTTTTTTTTTTTTTTCGATATCCGTGCTCCTGGGCCACGGACTAATCCCTGACCACTGCGCACGCCCTCGCATACCTGGCGGAGGTAAATCGCGGACGCGCTCTATGCAGCCTGTGGTGGCAAAGACCCTTATACTCCGTAGCCCCAAGGGAGCCTCTCCTACAAGCGCAATTGCATCACTATTACATCACCAAATGGCCGCCCAAATGCTCCCGCCAAAGTGGCACTTACATCACTCTTACAACACCAATTGGCCGCTCCACTGCCTCGCCAAGATTCGAACTCCCCACACCGAGGGTACAAGCCCAAGAATGCCGCTTCTTTAATCGCACGGATGTGCCCCTGTGACTCTGCGCTCCCGAAACCCTGTGAAAAGAATTAAACCACAAGATTCCCCCCAAGGGATATCGAACTCGTGACCTCCCCGAAGGGAAGCCACTACAATACCATCAGGCCAGGAGACCTTTGGTACCTTACTTATATATCTTCACCCACACATGATTGTGTAGGACCATGTTTACAAACCTCCCTTGATCTTATATTGAGGTTATAAAAAACTAAACTATTGAATTTTGAGGTGTATTACATTAAGTGGCACTAAAAATTTAGATTCTTGGAATAGTGTTTGGTTCCAAATAAATATTTTCATTTAAAATAGTAATTAAATACTTCTTTTGTTTTAAAAATACGATATTAATTTGATTTTGATGGTCAACTTCATTTACGTAGGAAAACAATTATCGCAATTTCATTGTGTTAATAAACATACATCCCACGCTTAAACGATACTCCATGTAGTTCTTTTTTGTTTCGTCACATTAGAAAAAATATATTTTTAAGTAATCTACTACATTAACCTTTGTTTTCAACCTAGTTTAAATTAAGGTCAAATTATAAAATAGGGCCTGTATTCGACGGAGAGGTACCAATTTGAAGTTTGACTTTTCAATTTTAGCAATTTAGGGTCTGACTTGACCATTTCTGACCAGTTTAGGGCTTTTAAACGATTTCCATTAAAAATTCTCGTTAAATCAACACTTGCTGCACGTGAGATTGAGTGAGAGTTTTTTCGTCATTTCACGTTTAAGGCTGGTTGAATAAGGCGTGAAAATGTCCACGCTTTTCCCCCATCGAAACAAACAAAATGCAATTCTCACATACAAGTATTCTCAAATAAAATTGGATATTTTTATCATAAACATCAAAACGGAAGATGCAGGTGTGGTGAAATCGAGCGAACGTAGACGTTATGGACGGAAAGAAATTCAACTCGAAGATTTCTAAAATGCCCAAAGAAATCAGTAAGTAATTATAACCCAATTTTTGGCCTAATCTTTGACAGAAAATTTGCAAGTGGATTGTGGGTATTTCTCATGGTATGATCCAAATAGGTCAAAATATGTTTACCTCCTCCCCCCCCCCCCCAAAGTATACACATGATCCCACTTTGCACCCTCGCGCGAAATTTGTCCTAATGTCATACCTAATGTTTGAATAATCCCATTTTCCCCCTAGATCCTAACAGACGTTAGAAATTTAACGAATTTGTCACGTGCATGTCACATGATGGGTATTTTAGACATTCTTATATTAATTTATGATTTTCTTTTAATCTGCTTTTCTCACTCTTCTCATATTCAATAAAAATTATAAAAATAAATAAATTGTATACACAAACTATTGCATTAATATATATATATATATATATATATAATATATATATATAATATATATACATATATATATATATATATATATATATATATATATATATATATATATATATATATATATATATATATATATATATATATATATATATATCAATTTTTAAAGCAATAATAAATCTACTTATTTAAAAATACAAATGAATATTGATATTGTTTGTTCCTTAAAAAATAGAAATGAAAATTATAAATTTCTTATGTACCAAAAAATGTATTTTATTTCGTTGACTTGTATATTTATCGACAAACTTTCGAAGGTAATAACTGCTTTATATTTACTTCAATTGAGACGTGACATATATGGTTGAAAAGTTCTCGACGATTACTATCCAATGGTAATGAATTATGAGGTCATATTCACTTTATCCTTTTGAAATTTCTATCATTTCCTCCTTTGCTTATTTGTTCTTAGTCATTCCTTTTTATCATATTTCGAGACTTTCTCCTTCCATTTCTTGTACTCATAAAAGTTGAAATATTGTGAGGATATCACAATATCTTCACATTATATTTGAGAGATATTCTCAAGAAAATAAAATATTTGATTACCTAAGTTGGTATTGAGCCAACTTAGTTAGAAGTATTTTCAATTAGAAGTATTTACTATTATAATAATGAGAGATTTGTTAGAATCCTATTAGAATTAGGACTCATATGTTTTGAGTATAAATATGAGTCTCTAGCTATGTAAACTTGGAGACGTAAATAATACATAATATATTTTATGCTCTCCTTATTTTATCATGGTATCGTAGCATGGTTTCGAACTTGAAATCATGTTTATATACTTTTGAATAACCATTGTCACATTCTCTCTTTGAGGGGGAGAATTGTGACACGATGAACTTATCTTTAATGTCTCCTCCAGGATTACCCAATTCACTTTCTCAACGTAAACCTAGGGTTTCGATTGTTGCTTTATCCCTTTGATTAAATCACCGTCACTATCCCTTGGAGATACGGTTATTGAGAGTCGTCCACTATAAAAATGATGATTGAGTGTCGTTCACTATAAAAACGATGATCGAGTGTTGTTCAATATAAAAACGATGATTGAGTGTCGTTCACTATAAAAACGATGATTAAGTGTCGTTCACTCTAAAAATGGAGATTGAAGAAAAAGAAAACATGTGCGAGCACAAATTGTGTGGAATTGAAGAAAGAAGACCTGATGTGGATGACTCTTCAGATATTGGAACAAAATTTTGTTATTGTTGAAAAAAAGAAGACGAACCCGAGGTTGCTTGAACTGCTACACGGAAAAGGAAGAACTTGGCGCAGATACTGCATGTCGAAGTGAAAGATTTTTTTTTTAAATTTAAAACGTTTTAATTTTTATTTGGCAAGTTGGGTATCTACGATGTAGATCCTCCAACTTGAGGGGGAGGGGAGTTGAGATATTGTTAAGATATCACAATATCTTCACATTATATTTGAGAGATATTCTCAAGAAAAGAAAATATTTAGTTACCTAAGTTGGTATTGAGCCAACTTAGGAAAGTTACCTTAGTTAGAAGTATTTACTATTAGAATAAGGAGAGATTTGTTAGAATCCTATTAGAATTAGGACTCATATGGTTTGAGTATAAATATGAGTCTCTTAGCTATGTAAACTTAGAGACAGAAATAATACATAATTGTTTTGGTAGAAAAAACAATAGTGTTGAATCTTAACTTTGACAAGTGTGTGGATTAAATAACAAGGAGGGGACTGTGGAATTCGACTAAATGGAACAAAGACATAAAAAGAAAGAATGACACCACGATTTGTTAACGAGGAAAACCTTGGAGGTGATAACCTCTTTGGAAAAAACCCCGGGAGTTAGGTCTCCAACCTTAAAAGTTTCACTATAATAATTGAGTTACAACTGTGAAAGATGATGGAGAGAATTACAAGAGAGATGTGCGTAGAGTGTATGAGTGTACGAGAGTGTGTATATTTTCATCTCCATCTCCCATTAAATATAAGTAAGTTTGAATGGGTAAAAGTTGTTCCTACAATCTCGGAAATAACCTTATCTTCTTCAACGTCCGTGAGACCAAGTCATCCTTGCCGTTGAAGATGTGTTGAACGTGCTAGAGAAATATCCCGTATTCATCTCTCTTATTCACTGGAAAATAATAATAATAATAAAAATATTAGGAAATATCAAATAAGTAAATATTAAAACGATACTTACAGTGGAGTAACATCTTGACATGCAGGAGCAACCGAAGATGTCACCATGCTGAAAAATACCCACAACAATTTGTCCCCAAAAACATTTGACTATTTTGGCAACTGAAGAGGCAAATGTTTTTCTCCAATAAATGCTCAACTGCCAGCTTGCATGATGGGACGGGCATTGTGAAACGTGGAGAAAATGGACGGTTGGGGAGTAATGCTTGGAAAAAGTGGTTTTTTGGAAATAGAGTTTTTTTTTTAATTAAATAACCGCTTGGGAGTTTTAATAAGCTTCTCAAACCTTCCTTTTCATCCCTGCTTGCTTACGGCGCTGTTCTTCTTCAAGGTAAAATTTCTCCACTTCTTACTTTCATCCATTGTTTACTTTTCTTTTGTCTGTCAACCATGGGTAGAACTAGGTGGAGTTCGTCCAAAACTAAGAGTGTCCCATCCCCACAAGGTCCCACAGAGATTAGTCTTAATGATTTTGTGAGCGAAAATCTCCTTGCGAAATCGGATGATGAGACTTGTTTGTTTAGCGATACCCAAATAGAATCACTGAAACAACAATGTTACTTCCCAAAAGGTGCGATTTTTCATCCTTTTTCTGTAAATCTTAGGTCTGACTTCGTTTCCGCTAAATGGATCTGCTTTCATGAGTATCCCTTTCTTCTAGGGTTTAGCTATCCCTTTCCACCGTTGGTTTCTGAGTTCTTTCAAAAGACCCAACTTGCCTATACTCAACTGATGCCCATGGCTTGGAGAGTTTTTGCTTTTATTATCAAAGTGAACAGGGAGAATGGGTTAAACCTAGGGCTCCATGAGATAGCCTATTCGTACGACCTCCAACCTTTCGGTTCAAAAAGGTATCTCTTCAAGAAAAGGTCAGGTAGGAACACTCGAATGAGCACCACATCTTCTAGTGATAGGATGGAAAATAGGTTTTTCTTTGTTGATAGGGCATCCATTGGAGAAGGGAATGAGATATCAAGCAAATGGAACAAGGGAGGTACTTGAATTCCTAACTTTGTGACTTCCTGTTCTTGAAACAAACTGAAATCGTAATTGTTCTTACCTCTTTTCAGATATTGACCGGGAGAACTACTTCCACCGGCTGGGGATACATTGGCCAAAATTGACGAGTTTTTCAAGCTTCCTCTGGACAAGAGATCTCCTAGGGGACTACTAGAATCACCTCTGGTTGTTCTGGAAGATCAAAAAGCGTCAACTTCTGTCATTATGTCTACATAAACATGTTGTCTTTTCCCTATAGTTTTATCAATTTGATGCATTACACTTCTTGACAATATTCACATGTCATTACAGCTTCCAAGCCAGTTGTTTCAGTATTGTACTTTGATCTTGATGACATTGAGGCTATGTTTGATGAGCCCACTCCTAAGATTGATATGAAACCTCCGCCTGTTCCTAAGAAGGCCCCTGTTTTAGACGAGAGCGCAGGGATTGGCTCCAGGGTGAGAAAGAGGAAGGCTATTCAAGAAGAGGTGATCGAGGTTGGAGACTCTTTTGAGGGAATGCCAGTTGGAGAATTCAAAAAGAAATGTATGAGTTTTGCAGCAGGGGTAAGATGATACTAACCGGGTTTTAACTGTTTCAAAAGTTTTTATAACACTTTTGGATGTCAAGCTATTACTTTACAGGCTGTCGGGTATTTGGAGGATCTGGTAAAAGAAATGGAGACACTGAAGAAGAAATCTAAAGCTGATATTGCTTTGCTTAAGAAGGAAAAGATAGTGTTAGAGAGTAAGGTGAAAGGACACGAAAAGAGCTTGGAGCAACAAGTCAAGTCATTGGAAGAGCAGGAGCAGACGGTGAAGGATTTATTGAGCAATTTGGCAAAGAGTGAGGAGGATCATCTTAAGGAGATTGCAGAAGTGAAAAGTTCTTGCAAATTAGCTGCTGCTAAAACCGTTTCCCAATGTAAGATCAAGATGATGAAGGAATTCCAGGAAGGGAAGGCCGATAATTGGGATATCAACAAGGAGTATGCCCACTTCTCCAAGCTGACGGGTGAACCAATAGATGAGGGCGAAGTATCATCAAGCCCACATGAAGTGGATGCAGCAGAAGTTGGAGAAGTTACCCCCAAAGCAACACCTGCGACGGATGCCACCTGAAAAAAGGTAAAATAACTCTGTGCTGGTTTTTTGATGGTATTACTGGGGTAGGATCCCTAAAGACAATTTTAATTTAAGTTTGGTTATGTAATAGGTCCATAAGGACCAAAGACAAATTTTATTATGTGTTGGGTTGGTCCAACACTTTTTCATTTTAACTTTGGTAGTTTGGATGTTGTTTTTAACTTTTCAAGGATGTTTTTAGGTTAACTTTAGTTTTAGTAATTTTCAAGCATGTCAAGGCTTGTTTTCTTTTGGATGGTTATTTGTTATGCTCGTAAGGTGACATGTTAGTATGTCAATGCGGTAGGCACTTAAGATGACACGTACATGTCATAACCATAAGAATAAAACATGAGATCAATCATTTAACTGAGTGGAAATGGGTAAGCTATATGAGTTTACCCATATAGGCCCACCCCACACCTCAATTAAAGAGATAACGTGCGCTCCAAGCGAAGGTGTGGCAACCTAACATCTTAAGAAAGAGGTAATTAACTATTTAAACCTTAGAAGGGATTATGTACCTTTACTTGAGAAGAGATGGCCAGTCTCTGACGGAGGAGAATTTATTGTTCTTCTGATTTTGCGTACTTTTGATATGTCCCCATTTCCGTATGTCAACACCTCATAAGACAAAGACATGTTAAAAATGGACGTCAACTATGTTGACGCCTCTCCACAAGTTGTGTTAGTGACATCTTGATTTGTAATGAAGTAAGAAAACAATAAATAGGAAAATGGAGGGTTACAAATAAATAAAGGATTTGTCCATACCTGAGATGAGATGAGTTAAAGAGGTGCATTGTTTAAATGTAATACCTTTTAAGGTGAATGGCGTTCCAACTTCGTGGTATCATTTGGCCATCCAAGGTTGATAGACGATATGCTCCTTTCCCGGCCTGTGCATCTATCATGTAGGGTCCTTCCCACTTTGGGGCGAGCTTGCCTGCATTGAGTTCCTTTGTATTTTGGAATGCCTTTCGTAGGACTAAATCTCCTACTTGGAACCTTCTAACCCTTACGTTTTATTGTAAGATCTGGCTACCCTTTGTTGATATGCTGTCATCCGAACTTTGGCCATGTCCCTTAGTTCGTCTACTGTATCCAAGTCATATGTCAAGATGTCTTTATTATGTTCAGATGTCAACAAACTGTATTTGGCCGTAGGTACAAGTACTTCGCTGAATAACCGATTCTATCCCAAATACAAGTGAATAGGGAGTTTGACCAAGAGCGTTCTTAGATGTCGTCCCGTCACCCATAGAACCATTGGCAACTCTTCCGCCCATCGTCCTTTCTTTTGGTTCGCCTCTTTTTTAAGTTGCTTATGATTATTTTGTTGCTAGATTCCGTCTCGTCCATTGGCTTCGAGGGTGAACAGTGAAGATGTCACCATCTTGACTCCCCAAGATGTCAAGAAATCTTGGGTTTTCTTACTAATGAATTGGGAGCCGTTATCACAAATTATCTCTGAAGGTATCCCAAATCGGCTGAATATATTTCTTTTGATGAAAGAGATTACTTCTGTCACGAACTTGTACATACGCCTCGCCTTCTACCCATTTAGAGAAATAGTCTGTCATAGCTAATAGAAATACTCTTCCTCCCGGTGCCCCGGGTAATTTTCCTACGATTTCCATTCCCCAAACCATAAATGGCCATGGCGACAGGATAGGATGCAATAGCTCGCCGGGCCGGGTGCAGATGTCCCCATGCCGTTGACAGAGTCACATTTCTTTGCATAGTCCGCGGTGTCTCTTCTCATTGTGGGCCAAAAATAGCCCATCCTCGCAGCCTTGGTATGCACTTCGCCCCTAAGTATGATTTCCACACTCTCCTTCATGCAGCTCCTTGAGAACCCGATGGGCTCCTGGCCTCGCTTCTAGACATCTTAAGTAGTGACCTGCAGAAGATTTTCTAAACAAAAGGTTATCAATAAGTAAATACTTAGATACTCTTACCCTGAAGGCTCTAGCATTTTTCTCCTCGGCTGGGATCGTATCATCTAAGAGATACTTGATAATAGGAGCTGTCCAAGAAGTTGCTGCTGGAGGGGAAGGTACGTCGAAATCTAGAACGAACAGTTCAAGATGATCAATTGTTGGGATGTCAACATGCACAATTGGGATGCTTGTCTGTGAAATGCTTTTGAAGGCTGAACCTAAGTTTGCCAGAGCATCTGCTTGAAATTCTCCTCTCGTGGAATCTGTTCCAAAGTAAATGTTTTGAATTTGGCTGCCAGAATTTTTACAATTTCCAAATATGTCGTCATCTTTGCATTTTTTGCTATATAGGATCCATTGTAATGGTTGAAAATTAGCAAGGAATCTATAAACACCCGGATATGCTTGACATCTAGGTCCTGGGCCGTTATTAGACCTGCAATTAATGCCTCGTATTCTGCTTCATTATTAGTGGCCTTGAAACTGCAGCTGATGGATTGTGGTATTATGTCCCCTTGTGGCGATTTTAGTACAACACCAAGACCTGTACCTCTCATGTTAGAAGCACCACCTGTGTAGAGGGTCCATATCTTCAGGATGTCGTCATCTTGAAGTTGCTGAACCTCCAATTCCACCTCTTGTTGCATAGTTGGACTAAAGTCAGTCACAAAATCAGCTAAAGCTTGAGATTTTATTGTTGTTCTGGGCTCATATTTAATGTCGTATGTGCTTAATTGTACAGACCACTTTGCCATTCGACCTGACATCTCTGGTTTTCTCATAACATTCTTAATAGGATAGTTAGTGCGTACAATTATAGTATGTGTTTCAAAATAGTGCCTTAATTTAATAGAAGCAGTTATCAAAGCTAAAATTAACTTCTGTAAATGAGAATACCTGGGTCTCTGCATCTAAAAGTGTCTTACTTATATAGTAGATGGGTTGCCGACTACCATCTCGTTCGCCACCAAGACCGCACTAACAGCCGCCTTCCGATACCGCTGTAGATGTAAAGATGTTCCTCCTCCCGAGGCTTGGCCAATAATGGAGGTGTCGACAGTAAGTTTTGAGCTCCCGAAAGGCTTCTTCATGTTGGTTCTCCCACTGGAACTTCTTGTTCTTCCTTAGGATGTCATAGAAAGGTTTGCATCGATCCGAGAATTTTGAAATGAACCCGGTGAGTGCAAAGCAATCTTTCCCCGTCAATCTTTGGACGTCCTGACAGCATTGAGGTGACGACAGTTAATAATGGCACGTATCTGTTTCCTGGGCCTTCAATGCCTCTTTTAGTAACCATGTAACCCAAAAACTTCCCCGCCTTCATTCCAAAGTTGCATTTAGTCGATTAAGTTTCATATTGAAACAATCCAAGATGTCAAAGGCTTGAGATAAGTTGCTTATGTGATCTTCGGCTTTCTTGGATTTTACTACCATGTCGTCAATATATACTTCCATTGTGTCCCCAATCTGATCTTTGAACATTTTGTTGACGAGCCTTTGATATGTGGCACCTGCATTTTTTAGTCCAAAAGGCATAGCAATATAACAATAAATACCTGTTGGCGTTATGAAGCCGGTGTCTTCCTGGTCAGATGGTTCCATCTGGATTTGCTGGAATCCTGAAGATGCATCCATGAAGGTGAGGAGTTCATGTCCGGATGTGGCATCAACTAACGAATCTATGTGAGGCAGAGGGAAATGATCTTTTGGACAGGCTTTATTTAGGTCAGTGAAATCAACACAGACTCGCCATTTCACAATCCTCTTCTCAACTACAACCACGTTTGCTAACTGTTGTGGGCATTTTTCAACATGGCGACATCTTCAATTGATCCTGCATATCGAGATGTCATTACACTGTAAGTATTGTTTTAATATTTACTTGTTCAATATTTCCTAATATTCTTATTCTTATTTTTCAGTAATTAAGAGAGGAATGCGGAACAATCTCCAAGCACGTTCAACAGACCTTCAAACGGCTAGGGCGACTTGGTCTCACGGAGGTTGAAGTGATAAACCAAAATGCCGAGATTATAGGAACCATATTGACTCTTTCATATCTACTTGTATTTAAGGGGAAATGGAGACGGAAAAACACATTCATGCTCATACGCACACACTCTACACAAAAAGCTCTTGTAATCCTCTCCATTATCTTCCAAAGTTGTATTTGTGATCATTATAGTGAAACCTTTAAGGTTGGAGACCTAACTCCCGGGGTTTTTTCCAAAGAGGTTATCACCTCCAAGGTTTTCCTCGTTAACAAATCGTGTTGTCATTATCTCTTTTTCATTCTTTTGTTCCATATAATCGAATTCCATAGTTCCCTCCTTATTGTTCAATCCACACACTAAACATAGTTAAGATTCTACTTTATTGTTTTTTCTACCAAAACAATTTGGCGCCCACCGAGGGGCCTCGTGGTTTATCGGTTATTTGAAACATTTCCTAATCAAATTCACTATGCTCCGCACCCCCAATGTGTCCACCGCCGGCAAAGGTCCCGCCGTTGTTCCCACATCAGAGGTAGAACCACTTTGTTACCACCACCTCCTCGCACCGGGTCTCGCCCAACTCAACCTACGAAGACTCCACAAAAGGGGGCAACGTCTTCCAATGCAGATGCCGACATCCTGAGTATCTTGACCAGGTTGAATCAAAGGTTGGACCAAAGAAGATAACAATTCGAAGGTGTTGACCAATTCCATGATTAAGATGCAGAAGACCAACAAACTCATCGCATCTCGGCTTGAGAATATATCACCGCCGCGTGCAAGGATTCTCAACTTTGACAACACCAGTAGGATCTACATTTCGTAATGAATTCATTCCAATGGGCAATCCTCCTCCGCCGACATCTTTAATGATGTCGACATCTTTGCCCGGGGACACCCCATCGACGCCATCTTCCGCAGATTCACCCCATTCATTCCATTTATAGACAACACTACCGTCACGACTACTACGGACGATTCTGGGTTTGCTAAATAATCTTTTCAATAATAATAATTTCAATCGTATTCCTATGGCCGACCCTTTTGCAGAAACCCACTAGCTAAACAGATGCAGATCTCGTAGAGCTAATAATGAACGTGCTGTGTAACTCCTCCAATTCAACCAACACCCAAAATCAAGTTACAATCAATCCCGCTTGTCCCAAAGAATTGCAAATGTCGACATCCCGAAGCGTTTCAAGTACCATCTATGAAGTTGTACGACGGCACCACGGACCTGCAGGAGCATGTTGCACACTATCAAGAAAAGATGGACATAATCCATATCCCGCTTCAATACGGAGGCCTCGCTATGCAGGGATTTGGATCCACCTTGTCCGGACCAGCTCTCAAATGGCCGATTAGGCAACCCCTAGGTTCAATTGGTTCATACGCCCACTCATCAACATGTTCTATAACCAATTCTCATGCAATGACAATTTGAAAAGTTGACAAGTGATCTCTACAATGTGACCCAAAGCCCTAATGAGACTCAAGGATTATGTCCATCGGTTCAATAAGGAGGTGTTAGAAATTCCCAATCTTGACATGTCGACACCTACGTAAGCATTCAAAATGGGGTTGAAGAAAGATTCACAAGTATATCAAGATTTGGTAATGACTCCTTGTAAGCGGCTAGAAGAAGTCAGAGCAGTGGCATTAAGGTTCATAAGACTGAGGAAGATGAGCCGCGAAGATCGAAGTTGTCATCCAAGATGTCGACATATGACCATCCCGACGTAAAGACCGAATCGTCCCATCGCAGAACAACCGTCCCAATCCTTATCCGAGAATTGACACTAGCAAAATTAATTCAGTAGACGGTGAGGATGAAGATAGTGATAATGTGCCTAACATTTCGATTATTGTTTTTCTCGTTGACATTTCAGTGTACTCAGTGCAATGGGCAACCTAGGAGACAAAGCCGATGGCCAAAGAAAACGGACAAAACCACAGGATGGCGTGACAAATCAAAATGGTGCGCTTACCATGAAGACTTTGGACACGTTATCAAGATCGCATCGCGTTAAGAAAGGAGATCGCCCACTTGCTCTCGAAAGGACATCTTAAGGAGTTGTTGGGATCCGTAAAGAAGAAGGCCGAAATGCGTAAGCTCCTCATGAAGCCGAAAGGCCAGCTTCTCCCCAAAGATCAACAAAGGTGATCAACTTCATCAGTGGAGGCTCGTAAATATGTGGAACATCCTATTCTCGCCGCAAAACGACACGCTAAGGAGTCAAAAGAGGAAAAGCCGTAGAGACGGCCCAGATGTCGACACCTTGCCGGATCCAATTACCTTTGATGAAAGTGATCGTGATAACTTGGCCGGAACCCCATCATGACGGCCTGTTATTTCCTTGCAGATCGCTAACCTGTACAATACGACGTATTCTCGTAGATGGGGGCAGCTCCGTCAATCTTATTATGTTGGGTACCCTTAAGGAAATGAACATCCCGTAATCGGAGATTGTCAAAAAGTCTTCAAGGCCGGTAGGCTTCAGTGGTGAAGTCAAAGAAACGGTGGGGGAGATAAAGCTTCCAATATACTCAAAGGGCCTCAACACCATGGAACGATTCTGCGTAATTGATTGTGCAACATCCTACAATGTCATTCTTGGAAGACCATGGATTCATGGAATGAAGGCCGTACCTCCACTTACCATCGTTGTGTGAAGTTTCCAACACCTTGGGGTGTCGCTAAGATTTACAAAGTGATCAATGTGTGGCCAAGGAATGTTACAAAACTTCAATGAAGGCGTCTACATCTCCAAAACAAGCATAGCAATTACCGAGGAAAGTACGTGAAGTCCTCGGGAAGCTAGGGAGGATGATGTGAAAGAAGTATTGTTAGATCCTTCCAACCCGACATCAAAGTACTTATTGGCACCGACATCCCGTCGATATAGAAGAGAAGCTTGTGAACCTATTAAGAAGCGTAATAAAGAGTTTCGCTTGGAAACATGATGACATGACAGCATTAGCAAAGATGTCATCACTCACAAACTTAACGTAGATCCTAGCTTTAAACCAAAGGCACCGTAAACGTAGAAAGTTTGCGTAAACCAGAAATCGATCATCAAGGAGGAGGTAGAGCGCTTACTCAAAGCCAACATGATACGGAGGTCGATTATCCAAGATGGTTGGCGAATGTGGTTGTGGTAGAGAAGAGAAACGGGAAATGGCGAGTTTGCGTCGACTTCACCAACTTAAATAAAGCCTCGCCCAAAAGATCCTTTCCCTTTGCCGCACATAGATTCATTAGTTGATGCCACCTCAGTCACGAACTCCTCACTTTCATGGACGCGTCCTCGTGGATTTCAACAAATTCGTATGGAACCATCTCGACCAAGAGGACACCGCCTTCATAACCCCCACAGTATTTATTGTTATATTGCCATGCCTTTTGGACTAAAAAATGCAGTGTGCAACGTATCAAAGGCTCGTCAACAAGATGTTTAAGTATCGATTGGGGACACAATGGAGGTATACATCGACGACATGGTAGTAAAATCCAAGAAGGCCGAGGATCACATAAGCAACCTCTCTCAAGCTTTTGACATCTTGGATTGTTTCAATATGAAACTTAATCCAGCTAAATGCAACTTCGAATGAAGGCCGGCAAGTTTCGGGTTATATGGTTACTAAAAGAGGCATTGAAGCCGCCCTGCAACAAATACGCGCTATTCTCAACTCCGTCATCACCTCAATCTGTCAAGGACGTCCAAAGATTGACAGAAAAAATTGCCGCACTCACTAGATTCATTTCAAAATCCTCGTATCGATGCAAACCTTTCTACGACATCTTAAGAAAGAACAAGAAGTTCCAATGAGAGGAACAACATGAAGAAGCTTTTCAGAGCTCAAAACTTACCCGTCGACACCTCCCTTATTGGCCAAACCTCGATGGAAGAACATCTTTACATCTACCTAGCAAGGTCCGAAGGCGCCGTAAGCGCAGCCTTGGTGACGTAACGAGATGGTAATCAAAGAACCCATCTACTATATAAGTAAGACACTCTTAGATGCCGAGACCAGGTATTCTCATTTACAAAAATTAATTTTAGCTTTGATAATCGCTTCTATTAAATTAAGGCACTATTTTGAAACACATACTATTATTGTACGCACTAACTATCCTATTAAGAATGTCATGAGAAAACCAGAGATGTCGTGTCGAATGGCGAAATGGTCTCGTACAATTAAGCACATACGACATCAAGTACGAGCCTTAACCGCAATAAAATCCCAAGCCCCGGCCGATTTTGTGGCCGATTTCACCAACCCTACAACAAGAGGTGGAATTGGAAGTACAAAGAACTTCAAGATGATGACATCCTAAAAATTTGGACTCTCTACACGGACGGTGCTTCCAACATGAGAGGTACAGTCTTGGAGTTGTACTAAAATCGCCACAAGGGGACATAATACCACAATCTATCGCTGCGCTTCAAGGCTACCAACAATGAAGCAGAGTATGAGGCTCTAATTGTGTGTTTAATCGCAGCCCAAGACTTAGATGTCAAGCATATCCGGTGTTCATGGATTCATTACTAATTGTTAATCAGCACAACGGGTCCTACGTCGCGAAAAACGCTAAGATGACAACATATTTGGAAATTGTAAAAATTATTTCGGCCAAATTCAAAACATTTTCCTTGGAACAAATCCCACGGGAAGAAAATTCTCGCATGCTCGCAAACTTGGGTTCAGCCTTCAAAAGCTTCTCACAAACCAAGATCCCAATCATACATGTTGACGTCCCAAAGAATTGACCATCTTGAGATGTTCGCCCGGATGCCGACATACTTGCCTCTCCCGCAAAGAACCTCGGGATGCCTCCTATTATCAAATATCTCTTAGATGATACGATCCCCGAGGAGAAAAATGCAAGAGCCTTCAGTGGTAAGAGTATCTAAATATTTACTTATTGATAATCTCTTGTTTAGAAAATCTGCCGCAGTCACTACTTAAGATGTCTAGAGGCGTATGGAGCCCATCAAAGTTCTCAAGGAGCCGCACGAAGGAGATTGTGGAAATCATACCGGGGCGTAAGTTTACATACTAAAGCTCTTAGAATGGGCTATTTCGGCCTACAATGAGAAAAGATGCCGTTGACTACGCAAAGAAATGTGATTCCCGTCAACGACATGGGGACATCCCGCACCACCACCGAACCGCTACATCCTATCCTCGTCACCATGGCCTTTTATGGTTTGGGGAATGGACATAGTAGGAAAACTTCCCATAGCACCAGTGGGGACGAGTATTTCTTTTGGCCATGACAGACTACTTTTCTAAATGGGTAGAGGCCGAGGCATATGTGCAAGTTCGTGACAAAGAAGTGATATCTTTTATCAAAAGGAACATATTCAAATTCGATTCGGAATTCCATCGTAGATAATTTGTGACAACGGCTCTCAATTCATCAAGAAGAGGACCCAAGATTTCTTGACATCTTGGGGTGTTAAGATGGTGACATCTTCGCCTGTTCACCCTCAAGCCAATGGACAGCAGAGTCTAGCAACAAAATAATAATCAAGAACTTAAAAAGAGACTAAACCGAGAAGAAAGGACGTTGGGCGTAAGAGTTACCAATGGTCCTACGGGCCGACAGACGACATCTAAGAATGCTACCGGTCAAACCCCTATTCACTTGTATTTGGAACCGAATCGTTATTCCAGCGAGGTCCTTGTACCAACGGCAAGATACAAATTTTACCGACATCCGAACATAATAAAGACATCTTGATACATGACCCGGATACCGTGGACGAGCTAAGGGACATGGCCAAAGTTCGCATGGCAAAGCATATCGCAAAGGGTAGCCCGATCTTACAATAAAAACGTAAGGGTTAGAAGGTTTCAAGTAGGAGACTTAGTCCTACGAAAGGCATTCCAAAATACCAAGGAGCCCAATGCAGACAAGCTCGCCCCAAAATGGGAGGGACCCTACTTAATAGATGCACAAGCCGGAAAAGGAGCATATCGCCTTGCAACCTTGGATGGCCAAATGATACCGCGAAGTTGGAACGCCATTCATCTCAAAAGGTATTACATTTAAATATGATTTCCCATGAACTCATCTTTACAGGTATGAATCGTCTTTTAATTCTTTACAACCTTTCTTTTCTCCTATGCATCTTTTTTATTATTTACAAGTTAAGATGTCGCTAATATACTTTGTGGAGAGACGTCAACCTTAGTTGGCGTCCGTTTTTAACGTGTTTCTATCTTATGAGGTATTGACACATTTACATGGGGACATATCGAATGCACGCAAGGAACAACGATTTCTCCTCCGTTAGAGACTCGGCCATCTCTTCTCAAGTAAAGGTACACAATCCCTTCTAAGGTTTAAAGAGTTAATTACCTCTTTCTTAAGAAGTTAGGTTACCACACCTTCGCCTGGAGCGCAAGTTATCTCACTAATTGAGGTGTGGGGTGGGCCTATATGGGTAAACTCATATAGCTTACCCATTCCCACTCGCTAGATGATTGATCTTAAGTATTATTCTTATGGTTATGGCATATTCGTGTCATCTAAGTATCTACGGTTTATGGCATATACGTGTCATCTAAGTATCTACGGTTTATGACGTATACATGTCATCCTAAGTACCTATCATTTCGACATACTATCATGTCACCATATGTGCAAAACATACAAAAAATTATCCAAAAGAAACAAGCCTTGACGTGCTTGAAAACTATTAAACCATAACTAAACTAAAGCAACCATAAAGTATCCGAACTACCAACAAGAACGTGCACAAGTGTTGGACCAACCCAACACATAAAAGATTGTCTTTAGTCCTTATGGACCCATTACAAACCAAATAAAAATAAAAATTGTCTTAAGGGATTCCACCCCAAGAAACATCAACAAAATACCAAGAACCAAGTTGTTTTACCTTCTTTTTGTTTAGGTGGCTTCGCCGCAGTGTTGCATCTCGGTGTCACTTCTCCAACCGCCGGGTGCATCCTTGACAATCGTTTCATACGGACTTGACGACACCTCGCCCTCGTCCGTCACCTCACCGTCAACTTGAACAGATAGGCACATTCCCTATTGATATCCCAAGCACCACCCTTCCCTTCCCGATATTCCTTCATCATCTTCACCTTGCATTGAGAGACAGTCGCCGCAGCCTAGTTTGCAAGAATTCCTCACTTCGCTATCTCCTTGTTGTGGTCATCCTCACTTTTCGCGCACTATTCAATAAGTCCTTCACCGTCCTGTTCTTGTTCTCCCACCGACTTGCTTAATTGCTCTATAGTCTTCTCATATTCCTTCACCTTATTATCTCGATGCCAACTTCTCCTTCCCGACCAAAGCGATGTCGCCTTTGGACTTCTTCTTTACCATTTCAACTTCTTTTGCCAATTCCTCCACGTACCCTACAACCGAAAGATGATATCTTGATATTACTAAATGTTATAACCACCTTTGAAACTATTCAATATCCAATTAATGGTGTCTTACCCCGGCCGCTGTGCTCATGAATTTCTTCTTGAAATCTCCCGCTGACATTCCATCAAAGGAGTCTCCAACCTCGATCACTTCCTCTTGGCTAGCTTTTCTCTTCCTCACCCTAGAGCCAATACCAATGCTTTCATCAGAATGTGACTCTTCTTAGGAGCAGGTGGAGGTTTCTTTTCAATCTTGATAACGGGTTCGGAGAGCAGGGCCTCAATATCATCCAGGTCAAAGTCAGACCCTGAAACTACCGGTTTGGAGACTGCATGGACATAGAGATATTGTCAATAACGAATAACACATCAAATTGATGACAGTTATCAAAGGTAACAAGATACCAAGCTTACCAATGGACATAATTACAGAAGTAGAAGCCTTTATATCCTCTGGAATAGTCGACGAAGCTTCCAACAAACCTTTGGGAGACCTCTTATCGAGAGGGAGACTGAAAAACTCTTCGATCTTGGCTAGAGTGTCTTTGGCAGGTGGAAACAATTCTCCCCAATCAATATCTACATAAAAGCAAGAACAATTACAATTCAGTTTGTCTCAAGAACAGGAAGTCACAAGAGTAAGAATTTAAGTACCTCCCTTGTTCCATTGCTTCGATATCTCATCCTTTTCTCCAATCGACGTCCTATCAACAAAGAAAAATCTATTCTTCCATCCCCTATCACTGGAGGATGTGGTGCTCATCAAAGGATTTCTACCTGATTTCTTTCTAAAAAGGTACCTTTTGGAACCAAAAAGTTGAAGATCATAGGAATAGGCAATTTCGGGAAGCCCTAGGTTTAGTCCGTTTTCTCGGTTTACTTTGAGGACAAAAGCAAAAACTCGCCAGGCCATTGGCATAAGTTGAGCATAAGCCGCTGAGTTTTTCGAAAGAACTCAAGAACTAACAAAGTGGAAAAGGGTAACTAAACCCTAGAAGGAAGGGATATTCGAAGAAACAGATCCATTTGAGGGAAATATGGTCGACCTAAGTTTTATGGAAAAGGGATGAAAAATTGCACCACTTGGGAAGCAACATTGTTGTTTTATGGACTCTATTTGAGAATCGTTGAACAAACAAGTTTCTTCACCGGTTTAGTGAGAAGATTTCCGCAAACAAAATCGTCGAGATTAATCTCTACTGACCTTGTGGGGATGACGCTTTCTTGGGTTTGGACGCAGACAACCTAGTTTACCCATGGTTGACAAAGCAAAAAGAGAAAAATAAACAAAGGAAGAAGGTGAGAGACGGAGGAATTTTACCTTGGAGACGAACGGCGCCGTGGGCCAACGGAGGTGAAAAGAAGCTTTGAGAAGATTAATTTATCCTCTCAAGCGGTTAATAAAAAGAAAAAGAATTCCTTTTCAAAAATAACTCTTCTCCCCAACCGTCCATTTCAACGCCACGTCTTCCAAAACGTCCCATCAAGCGGAGCGGACAGCTTGGACCATTAATTCAAAAGAAAAAACATTTTGCCTCTTCGCTTGCCAACATAGTCAAATGTTTTTGGGGACAAATTGTTGTGGGCATTTTTCAACATGGCGACATCTTCAATTGATCCCGCATATCGAGATGTCATTACACCGTAAGTATTGTTTTAATATTTACTTGTTCAATATTTCCTAATATTCTTATTCTTATTTTTCAAGCAATTAAGAGAGGAATGCGGAACAATCTCCAAGCACGTTCAACAGACCTTCAAACGGCTAGGGCGACTTGGTCTCACGGAGGTTGAAGTGATAAACCAAAATGCCGAGATTATAGGAACCATATTGACTCTTTCATATCTACTTGTATTTAAGGGGAAATGGAGACGGAAAAACACATTCATGCTCATACGCACACACTCTACACAAAAAGCTCTTGTAATCCTCTCCATTATCTTCCAAAGTTGTATTTGTGATCATTATAGTGAAACCTTTAAGGTTGGAGACCTAACTCCCGGGGTTTTTTCCAAAGAGGTTATCACCTCCAAGGTTTTCCTCGTTAACAAATCGTGTTGTCATTATCTCTTTTTCATTCTTTTGTTCCATATAATCGAATTCCATAGTTCCCTCCTTATTGTTCAATCCACACACTAAACATAGTTAAGATTCTACTTTATTGTTTTTTCTACCAAAACACTAACCATCTTGGATAATCTACCTCTCGGATCACGTTGGCTTTGAGTAAGCGTTCTACTTCTTCCTTGATGATCTGGTTTCTTTTTTCTGCAAATTTCCTTCATTTCTGGTGCACTGGTTTAAAACTAGGATCGATGTTAAGTTTGTGAGTGATGACATCTTTGCTGATGCCGGTCATGTCATCATGTTTCCAAGCAAAACTCTTTACTCTGCTTTTTAATAATTCCACAAGCTTCTCTTCTATATCTGATGGGATGTCACTGCCAATAAGTACCTTGATGTCCGGGTTGGAAGGATCTAGCAATACTTCTTTCACATCGTTCTCCCTAGCTTCCAGGACTTCACGTACTTTCCTCTGTAATTGCTATGCTTGTCTTGGAGATGTTGACACCTTCATTGAAGTCTTATAACATTCCTTGGCCACCTGCTGATCACTGTATATATTTTGGCGACACCCCAAGGTGTTGGGAACTTCACACACTGATGGTAAGTGGATGGAACAGCCTTCATCCCATGAATCCATGGTCTTCCAAGAATGACATTGTAGGATATTGCACAATCGATTACACAGAACCGCTCCATGGTGTTGAGGCCCTTCGAGTATATTGGAAGCTTTATCTCTCCCACTGTTTCTTTGACTTCACCACTGAAGCCTACCAATACTGAGGATTTCTTGATGATCTCCGATGCTGGGATTTTCATTTCCTTGAGGGTGCTCAACATAATGAGATTGACAGAGCTACCCCCATCCACCAGGATACGCCGGATTGTACAATTGGCGATCTGCAAGGAAATAAATAGGCTGTCGTGATGGGGTTCCAGCAAGTTCTCTCGATCACTCTCATCAAAGGTGATTGGATCATGGCAGGGTGTCGACATTCTTGGTTGTCTTTCTGGCCTCTCCTCTTTTGACTCCTTAGCAAGTCATTTTGCGGCAGAATAGGAAGTGCCACATATTTTTGAGCCTCCACTAATGAAATTGATCATCTTTGTTGATGCTGGGGGAGATGCTGGTCTTTCGACCTCATGAGGAGCTTCCGCACTTTCAGCCTTCTTCTTTCTGGATCCCAGCAACTCCTTAAGATGTCCCTTCGAGAGCAAGTAACTGATCTCCTTTCTTAGTGCGATGCAATCTTCAGTAACATGCCCAAAGTCTTCATGGTAAGCGCACCATTTTGATTTGTCACGCCATCCCGTAGGCTTATCCGTCTTCTTTGGCCATCTGGCTTTGTCCCCTAGGTTGCCCATTGCACAGAGTATACCTGAAATGTCAACAGAAAAACAATAATCAGAAATGTTAGGCACATTATCATTATCTTCATCCTCACCGTCTATTGAATTAATTTTGCTAGTATCAATTCTTGGGTAAGGATTGGAACGGTTGTTCCTGCGATGGGATGATTCAGTTTTCCTGTCAGGGTGGTCATATGTCGACGACTTGGACGAGGACTTTGATCTTCGCAGCTCATCTTCCACCAATCTTATGAATCTCAATGCCCTGCTCCTGACTCCTTCCAACCGCTTACAAGGAGTCATCACCAAATCTTGATAATACTGTGAATCTTTCTTCAATCCCATTTTGAATGCTTCTGTGGCTGTTGACATGTCAAGATTGGGAATTTCCAGTACTTCCTTATTGAACCGGTGAACATAATCTTTCGTAGTTTCATTAGCCGTTGGGTCACATTGTAGAGATCACTTGTCGCCTTCTCAAATTGTCGACTACACGAGAATTGGTTATAGAACATGTTGATAAGCCGGGCGTATGAACCAATTGAACCTAGGGGCCGCCTAATCACCATTTGAGAGCTGGTCCAACCAAGGTTGATCCAAATCCTCTGCATAAGCAAGCCTCCCGGAATTGAAGCAGAATATGGATTATGTCCATCTTCTCCTGATAGTGAGCAACATGCTCCTCTGGGTCTGTGGTGCCGTCATACAACTTCATAGATGGAACGTTGAAACGCTTCGGGATGTCGACATTTGCAATTGCTGGGACAAACCGAGATTGGTTGTAGCAGTTCTGAGACACTGGTTGGATTGGAGGAGTTATGCCGGGCACGTTCATTATCAGCTCCCTGAGATCCTGCATCTGTTTGGCTAGGGGGTTTCCTGCAAAAGGGTCAGCCATAGGAATACGATTGAAATTATTATTATTTAAAAGATTATTCAAAGAAACCAGAGTTATCCGTGGTATTTGTGACAGTGGTGTTGTCAATGAATGGAATGAACGGGGTGAATCCCGCCGAAGGTGGCGTCATTAGGGTGTCCCCGGGTAAGGATGTCAACTGAGGAGTTTGAGGTGGACTATTCATTGGAATAAATTCATTCTGGAGCGTAGATCCTTCGGTGTTGTCGAAGTTGAGGTTTCTTGCACGCAATGGTGAGATGTTTTCAAGCCGCGAAGCGATGAGCTGTTGATCCCTCTGCATCTTGACCATGGAATTGACCAACACCTTGGAATTGCTATCTTGTTGATCCAACCTCCGATTCAACCTGGTTAGGATAGTCCGAATGTCAGCATCTACATTGGAAGATGTCGCTTCCTTTTGTGAAGTCTTTGTAGGTTGAGTTTGCTGAGGTCCGGTCTGAGGGGGTGGCGGCAACAAGCTGGTTCTACCTCCTGATGTTGGAGTGACGGCGGTACCCTTGCCGGTGGCGGACACATTGGAAGGTACAGACATGATGAATTCGCTCAGGAAATGATCCAAATAACCGATAAATCACGAGGCCCCTCAGTGGGCGCCAAATTGTTTTGGTAGAAAAAACAATAGTGTTGAATCTTAACTTTGACAAGTGTGTGGATTAAATAACAAGGAGGGAACTGTGGAATTCGACTAAATGGAACAAAGACATAAAAAGAAAGAATGACTCCACGATTTGTTAACGAGGAAAACCTTGGAGGTGATAACCTCTTTGGAAAAAACCCTGGGAGTTAGGTCTCCAACCTTAAAAGTTTCACTATAATAATTGAGTTACCACTGTGGAAGATGATGGAGAGAATTACAAGAGAGATGTGCGTAGAGTGTATGAGTGTACGAGAGTGTGTATCTTTTCATTTCCATCTCCCCTTAAATATAAGTAAGTTTGAATGGGTAAAAGTTGTTCCTACAATCTCGGAAATAACCTTATCTTCTTCAACGTCCGTGAGACCAAGTCATCCTTGACGTTGAAGATGTGTTGAACGTGCTAGAGAAATATCCCGTATTCTTCTCTCTTATTCACTGGAAAATAATAATAATAAAGATATTAGGAAATATCAAATAAGTAAATATTAAAACGATACTTACAGTGGAGTAACATCTTGACATGCAGGAGCAACCGAAGATGTCACCATGCTGAAAAATACCCACAACAATAATATACTTTTGAGTCTCCTTATTTTATCAATAAACACTCCAAAAATCATTAAAAATACCCAAGGTTGAGTATAAAATAAGTATAAAGATATATCATTTGGATTGGTGAAAACACATTCATCACTCACTAAGCACCTCCTCAATTGGGTTAATCACAGCCCATCACAGGTTTTCAAAAATTTAATAGATGATTTGATAATTAGTAGTAGTCTATGAGTCTTCTATACATGTAACAATCCTCATTTTGTGAAATGATGAGAGCAAAATATTAATTTTATTTGGGTTTGCGACGTGGGTTTTGCGCTAAGTACCGATAAAGTATTGAAGTATAATAGTGAGTTATATAAATTGGGAGAGAATTTTATTTGTGGTTATTTGAAACTGTTGTAGTATGGCGGAAATGTTAAATTTAGAGGACTAAACTTCTTTTAAGAAGATAAGAATGTAATAATAAAAAAAAATTGTATTTTAATCAATTAAATTGAGACTGTTAAGTATTTATAGTAGAATTACTATCTTTTGGTTAATGATTATTATTTAGAGTTTAAATTCTTTTGGGTCATTAGTAAATAAGGATTAATTGGGCCCACTTTGATCTTAAATGAAGATAGTGAATATGATTTGGGTTTGGTCCTTTTAAAAGGGTAATTTAGGTTTTTTTTTGAGATGTGCATAAATAAATTATTTTGCCCTAAACCTAGCACGTCGTTAAATGCCAAAATGATTTTCAAAGGTATGAGAAATAGAGCGGCTGCAGACGGCCCAACAGAGTAGCGGCGCAGACTCTTCTTCTCCGAGGTACAATTAGTAATACTCCCTCCCTCCCAAAATGTTTGTCCCATTTAACTTTTCAAACATTTTAATTTAGTGATTTTGAAGCTTTAATTTTGATTATTTTTACGAACGCTTTGAAAATTATTGATAATATACACCGCCACTATGTAATACTCCGTCCCTAAATGTTACAAGTTTTGAAAATTTAGTGATTTTAAAGCTTTAATTTTGGAAATGAGACTAACTTTTTGGGACAAAGAAAAAGGGGAAATGGGACAAACATTTAGGGACGGAGGGAGTACAATACTACTACATTTTAATGTTGATTTGGATTCAACATGTAGGATGGTTTTACTGTGCTCTGAAAAGAAAAAAAAAAGGGAAATAAAATATTTATGTACTAGTGTGTGCGTGTGGTACAGGCTATGGAGATTTGAGAGTGTATTTGTTGTATTCTTTTGTTGTTTGGAAAGGCAAAATGAGTTATTAGAATGGTGGAAATGTCAACTTGGGTAAAGAAATCCATAGAGGACAAAAGATGTATCAATTCGTTGGAGTTGTACCGTACCTAATTAATTGATGACATATGAATATGAATAGGGGATTTCAGATAATCACGTTTGTTGAATTTATATTGAGTTTAGATGGATATGTACATTAGAATTTGAATACTTGATTGTAATTATATTTCTCGTTTAGTTCTAGGTTTTGGCAAGGAATGCTATCAGCATCCGGGAGTAATTTATTTAAGTGCGACGAGGTAAGGGATTATGCATCATTTAGGCTATTGCTCGAGTTGTTCAATTGTTTAGGCTTCCGTAATTTCTTTGTTAGTGATCATTTTTTGAAAAGTTTAAACTGACCTTAGTTAGCATTTTGCTTTGACTCCCTTGTCATCTTTGATAAATTCTTGACAACCTGCTTTAGCGGAGTTTATTTGATAATGATATGTATACCGTTTTGTGATTATATATGTTCGTATATTCATGTTAATTAATAATGATATATTTACCGTTTTGTGTTACATCAATGATCATTAAATAAGACAACCTGTTTTGGCGGGGTTTATTTGATTTAGGCGTGTTAGGGCAACTTTGTTCACCACTCAAAAGGAGTGGTGGGGTGTTCCGGATACACTGTTTAGTATGTAGACTCTGCGGAGTCATTTTGTGCTCTTTGTGGGCTTTTGAACCCTTTGTGGGTATTAAAGCTCTTTGTGGGCCTTTGTTCCTTGCGGGGAAATTTAAGTTTGATAAGGTTAATAGACCCTCATGTGATCATGATGTCTGTATATGGTTTCATTATCTACAACTTGTATGGGACGGTTGTAGATAATAAGATCACTTGAGTCAGATTTGTTCAACTTATCAGTCATTTGAAATTCCTAAAACTTTGTGAGTGATTTCATTATTTACAGCTGGAATGGGACGGTTGTAAATAATTAAATCATTCGAGTCTATTTGATTCGATTTGTCATCGTTTGAAATTCCATAATATTCATTAACTCAATTGTACAACTTTTAAAATTGTGAAAGAGATGTGATTTTGAAATTCGGTAAATGACCATTTCAGACTTGTACTATGAAATGTATTTTGGATTGTCATTTTGATTTTGTATTCTTTGATATTCCTACAGGTCAACTCCTCATTGGTAATCGGAGGGGTTGTATATGAATTTACTTATCATTGTTCGCTCACACTTTCATTCTCTTCTTTTCTTCTAGGAAATAAATAGGAAGAATTGATACGATTCGGGGAGCATCAAAAGAAGTTCAAGGATTAATTTAGCTTAATTCTATTTTAGATTCTTAGCTAGTTATTTCTGTTATTTGACAATTGTATGACTTTAATATTCATTTGGGTTTTAGATACCTTTATTTGAGTAGGACAAAATAAATTATTACTTTGAGTTTATGAAATTTAATGGTTTATAATTGTGAATGGTGACGTGTTCAGACCGTGGGCTCGTAAAGTTAGGACCTAAAGTTTAGGGCGTTACAGAATGGTGTAAGAGCGAAACCTCGACCTTAAGGCTTGCGAGCTAGTACAGGAGTATATGATCTATGATTGACATTGTCAGAGACGACAAGGGTTTGGGTGGGGGAGATTATGATATCCCCCCATCCCACATCGAAAATTTGTGGGAATTTGTTGGCATATATAGAAGTCCATACACTAATACTAAGCATCAAATCATTGATTGAACTTTTAGAGGCCTGTGATGGGCTGTGGTTAACCTAATTGAGGAGATGCTTAGTGGCCCAGTGTATGGTGCCTACGTAGCGGGTCAGACTTTGTGGTCGGGTCGTTACAATGTATCTCACCAAATTCTCACATATTTCTGATGTGGGTTGGGGCATACCACAATCTCCTCCACTTATCATCCATGGAAATTTCAATAAATACCCAGATCGTACCCCGTAGCTCGCAAGCCTTAAAGACGGGGTTCCCCTCTGATACCATTTGTAACGGCTCGAGTCTGAAGCCCGAGCCTCTACACTGGCACCACACACTGGCCCACTAAACACCTCATCAACTAGGTTAATCACACCATCACAGACCTTCAAAAATTCAATGGAGAATTTGATGATTAGTAGTAGTGTATTGGTCTTCTATATATCTCACCATATTCTCAAATATTTCAGATGTTGGACGGGAGATATCACAATTTGATTGATAATCAAAGAAATCTTCCATAGAAACAACAAATAAATTACATAAAACCCTCAACAAATGGAAATCATTGGCCCTCAACAATGGAGGGGAAATAACAGCTCCCACATATAGAGAGAAAATCAAATTCAAAACCGCGAAAAAGTACATTTTATTATTGAAAGCAATAAATCATTCCTAAATTAAACATTAATTATTGATGATAGTTAATGATTAAAATTTAATTTAGGGAATGAGATCTAAGGCAAGAAGAGAAGAATTATTAATGGAGATTATGTGTAAACCACACGAAGAAGACGACGTGAGAGAGGAGAGAGAAAAAAAACTATCAATCACTTTCTTTAACTTGCGAATTTTGTAAAACCACATTATTTCAAGTGGGACAAATGAAATATATGCTAGTACTAAAATTTCTTAAAATCAACTTACTTATCAGTTATTTCCTTCAAATCATAGTTGTGAAAGGCTAGCGCCTCTCTCGCCCGCCTCGCCTTTTTTACGCCTTTAGGGGTCGACCGCCTTTTGATTTTGAGGCGCGCTGTTGTGCGCCTTTTTGGCACAGAAGAGGATTTTCTTGGTTATGGCGAGAGGCGTGAGTTGTCTGCCTTTATCAAAAGGCATAATAGGCGTATGTGTAATGTTAAACTAAGTCATTTTGTAATTTTAATTTTAATATTTTAACTTGAAATGCGTTATTTTGGAAATTAAGTGGCGGTAAAGATAGCTTGTGGTGTGCATGAGAAAGAAAGATATCCGTAATTTCTCTTGAGCGACCAAAAGAAAATAAGTGCGATAAATAAAGAATTACAACGACGACAAAGAAGTGCGACAAAAATACTACCAATAGCTTGCTTTATTCTATTTTTTAAAGGGAGGTTTGCAAATTATATTATGTTTACTATTTCACTTTGGGTCTTCTTATGCTATTTGAAGTTTTAACTATATCCTATATCCTATATCCATCTATAGGTATGTAATTATAAGTTTGAAATTATATATTTGAATTCACTTATTTTCAGGCTTTTAAACATCAAATGTGTTTTTTGTCTTAGAATTCTCACTTTTGGGGTGCTTTAATTTTGTTAAGTTGCTATTACGTGAAATTGTGACCTTTATTTAATGCAAAATTCTTATTCTTAATATGTTTAGGCTTTCTTTAATATATTTTACATATATATTATTTTACTATTCTTTTTATTCTATATTACCGCCTTGCTCACCTTTGGGCCGCCTTTCAACCACCTCGCCATTCGCCTTTTCTAGGAGCCTCTCGCCCGCCTCTCGCCTTTCGCCTTTAACAACTATGCTTCAAACCAAAAATTAACATTTAGGAAGGGAGATTTTTTCCAGTAATTAATGCATAAAAAAATACACACACAACACTTATTTATAAAATCGCTCTTCTATCCAAACTAAGTCATTTATACTCCTTTGTCTCATAAAGATGTTCACATTTGTCATTATTTTGGGGTTATGAAGTGTAAACCACGAGGAGTATTGTTGGGGTGGAAGTGTCTAAACCTTGTAGGAGTTTGAGTTGAAATCCAAGTACTCAAGGAGGAGGGAAGAGGAAAAGAAAGGAAAAACAGCTACAAGGCTTTGTGCACTCATAATGTGAGCGCATAGCAATCTCAGAGGAGGGCCAATTCTGAAGGGGCTATGCATGCTTATAAGGTGAGCAGGCAGCAAAGACTATGCCCGCTATCGAAGTGAGCGCATAGCAGGCTAAAATCTCATTTCGTTGTTCAAATGGAATTTTGACTCAAAATAAGTTTAGGAATCTCATGCATACCACTAATAACATTAACACCTTAGTTACCGATGGAGGAGATGGCGTTCTAGCTGGAACGGGTTCTTTGCTCTCTGTCTTGTTCTTTTGGTTGCCAAGGAGCTCTTTAAGATGTCCTTTTAATAGCAAGTAACTAATCTCCTTCCTCAAGGCGATGCAATCTTCAGTAAGATGTCCAAAATCCTCGTGATAGGCACACCACTTGGATTTATCCTTCCATCCAGACGACTTGTCGTTCTTCCGAGGCCACCTTGCTTTATCTCCAAGGTTGTTCATTGCAGAAAGGATACTTGAAACATCAACAGAGAAACAATAGTCAGAAATTTTAGGGGATTCGAAATCATCATCATCTCCTTCATCTTTCATAGAATTGATTTTGCTATTGTCATTTCTGTAATAAGGTCTGGATCTGTTCTGACTCTGGTGAGATGACTTTATCTTCCTGTCAGGGTTGTCATATGTCGACACCTTGTCGAAATGCTTGGACTGTTGCACCTTATCTTCTTCTAGCCTGATGAATCTTAATGCTCGGTTCCGGATATCCTCCATTCTCTTGCATGGGTTCATCACCAAATCTTCGTAATACGGAGAATCTTTCTTTAAGCCCATTTTGAAGGCTTCAGCAGCTGTCGCCATGTCCAGGTTGGGGATTTCTAGGACCTCTTTATTTAATCTGTTAACATAGTCCTTCAATGCTTCTGCGGGTTGCTGGGTGATGCGGTAAAGATCACTAGTGAGCTTCTCGAACTGTCAACTGCAAGAGAATTGATTGTTGAACAGGTTGACTAGCTGAGCGAACGACCCAATGGAACCAGGTGGTTGACGAATCAGCTACTTCAATGCTGGCCCTACCAATGTCAAATCAAACCCTCGACACAGACAGGACTCACGGAACTGGAGCGGGATGCGAACAATCTCCATTTTCTCTTGATAATTGGCGACATGCTCCCCAGGATCAGAGCTTGCGTCATATAACTTCATGGCTGGCACGCTAAATCCTTTGGGGATGTCGACATGCGCAATTACTGGAGTAAAGCGAGACTGATTGTAACATGTTGGGGAGACCTGCTGAATAGGCGGGGTGACGCCTGGCACATTCATGATCATGTCTCTTAACTCCTGAAGCTGACTCGCAATGTAAGTGCCTGCAAAAGGGTTAGTAGTACGAGCAGTATTGTCCAAAGTAAGATTGGTATTGAGATTAACAAAGGGATTAGCATTATTTGTGGAGGACGTCATGACGGTGCTGTTGGGGAAGATTGGTCCTTCTAGAGAAGTCATCCCGAAGGTGCTGGATGCGAATGGTGTCGACATCGCCATAGAGGTCGTCATCAGCGGAGAAGACATCAGGATCGGTGATGACGACATCTTTCTAGTTGAGGCCATCGGAAGGAATTCGTTGAAGGTCTGAGAGCTGTCCCCAATGTTGAAATCAAAGACTCTAGGACGCATAAGGGAGACAGCATCAATTCTCTTGGTGAGCAACTCCCTTTGCACCATAGTTGTTAAAGGCGTAAGGCGAGAGGCGGGCGAGAAGTTCCTAGAAATGGCGAATGGCGAGGCGGTTGAAAGGCGGCTGAAAGGCGAGCAAGGCAATAAAATAGAACAAAAGGAATAGTAAAATAATATATATGTAAAATATATTAAACAAACCTTAAAACACGTTAAGAACAAAAATGTTGCATTAAATAAATGTCACTATTTCACATGTAATAGCAATTTAACACAACTAAAGCACCCAAAAGTGAGAATTCTAAGAAAAAAAAACACATTTTATGTTAAAATCAGTAAACAAGTAGTCCTTTAAAAGCGTGAAATAAGTGAATTCGAATATATAATTTTATACCTAGAGATGAACATAAGATATAGTTAAAACTTTAAATGACAAAGGAGACCTAAAGTAAAGCGAAAAAACAAATTAAATTAGTAAACATATTAAATTTTGCAAACCTCCCTTTAAAAATTTGAATAAAACAAGCTATTTGTAATGTTTTTGTCCCACTCATTTGTCATCGTTCTAATTTGTTATTTATAACACTTATTTTCTTTAAATCGCTCGAGAGAAATTATGAATATCTTTCTTTCTCATGTACGCCACAAGTTATTTTTACTCTATATTATCCCAAAACAACGCATTGGGTAAGTTAAATTATTGAAACTAAAATTACAAAATGACCTAGTTTAACACTACACATACGCCTATTATGCCTTTTGACAAAGACGAACTACTCACGCCTCTCACCATAACCAAGAAATGCCTCACCTGGCCTAAAAGGCACACAACAGCCCGCCATAGAACCAAAAGGCGGTCGACCCCTAAAGGCGCCAAAACGGCGAGGCGAGCGAGAGAGGCGCTAGCCTTTCGCAACTATGCTTTGCACCTTCATCCAGGTTTCAGTTATTAAGGAAGTACTATTCTGTTGGCGATCCAGCTGATTCTTCATCTGAATGAGCATACTCTTGATCTTGAAATCAGGTGTCGGAGGCGTCTGCTTCTTGCCAGCTCCCACAGGCAACGGTGGTGGCAATGACTCATGGCCTCTGGTTGTTGACTTGCCACTGCTGAGGCCCGTGGTAGGGGAAATCACGCTGCTAGGGATAGCAATGGTCTTGCTAGCGGCGGAGGTCATAGGTTGGGTAGACATGATGGGTATGTGAGGATTTTAAACCGATTAAAAAACCAATGGCCCCTCGGTGGGCGCCAAATTGTTTTGGTGAAAAAATAATGGATCAAAATCAAGATCAAATTATAAGTTAAGGAGGGCACAATGTAGTAAAATCGGTGTAAATATAGAACAAAATTGACACGGCAATGTAACGAGGAAAGTCCTTGAGATGAAGATCTCGCCGACACAAAACCTCGGGAGGTGATTATGAGCATCTGCCTTCCCGAACGGTAATATTGATATTCAAGGAATTACAAATGGTGGTGGAGCTATGGTGGATTACAAGAGTATGAGTGAACAGTGTGTGGTGTGCTTCCAATCCATAGTCCTTTAAATAAAGAAAAAATGACTAATTAAGGATATTAAAAATAACAAACTATCCTTGAATCTCGGGATGTTTATCTTCAGTTTTTGACTTGGTCTCTTAGCCGTTTGAGAAGAGTCTATGAATGGCATATTCTCACGTCCTTATTTTTCTCCCTGTATAATAGAAACAACAATTATTAATAAATAATTAATAATCAAAGTATTTTTACCTCAACTGCAGGAATGAAGATGATGACATGCTGAACATTCTCAAGATGTCGCAATCCTGAGATTTTACCCACAACAAAAGTTAAAGTGATACCTTATCTTGGATAGACCGAGGTACTAAAATTTTAAGATTTTTTTGTTAATAGCCGTTGACTATTATAATTCGAAACGGGTGTAGCACTTGAAGATATAATGGTTAGAGTTTAAGACCTCCGCCACTCGCCGTTGACAATACCAAGTCAACCTGAAGTTTGTGTGGGTAGCAGTTAAGCAAATGATATAATTATGATGAATATGTCGATTTTATCCAAAGAAGAAAAATTATTGATATATACTATAGAATTGTATAAGAATATATATATATATATATATATATATATATATATATATATATATATATATATATATTCGAGTATTGTATTGTACAAAATTCTAATATAGAAAGGTAATGCTAGGTATAATAACTTAAAGCATCTTCTATATAAATTCCATGCATAACGAAAAAAAAAATTATCCATCGATGTACACTAAAAAACTGAGTAAATTTTGATGATTTTTCATGAAGTTGTGTTATTTTTTTCCCCATGAAATTGAGTTGATGGATGAGAATATTAGGGTGGAGCGGCCGGTGGTAGTGATTAGGGTGTGGGTGGCGTAAGCATTGAATAAAGTCATGAGATTGAAGCATGTATGGTTGATCATAGGGGAAAAGATGGCCAGAAAAAAAAAAAAAAATTGGTTAAGCGGAAGGGATGGGGAGGGTTTGGATCGAAAATCTCCTAATGCCATAACAAAGTTAGGGTGAAAGATGTGTGAAAGGTTGTAAAAGGTTTCTGAGGAATTGCATGAAGGAAAACTCTCAAGTTTTATTATTCACAAAGTAAATATTTATACAAGAGGTGCAGTGCTACACAAGCTATTATATATACATCAAATCTCTATATTTAAGAAAATTATACAATACTGATCCCATTAAAAAAGTAAATAATATAAACTTAATGAAATATAGAATTGTAAAAAAAAATATATACAATAATAGTGATCCCATTAGAAAAGTAAATAATATAAAATATAAAATTGTAAAACAAGAAAGATTCTAAAATTCTTAGCAAATATCTTCATGTTGAATGTGATTCATTTACAGTGATACAGTCCAAGTCAGAAAATGGTAGTGATGAATAGTTAATGAGCTGCTAGCTAGTCAGTGTGCCATTGTCAAGATGCAATATACACTCTCTCTTTTATGTGAATAGTACTAATTTGTCTTCTTTTTTTCTTTTTTCTTTGTCAATTTGATTCATTTTTAATAATTTATTATGAAGACTTAGTTATCCTCAAGAAATGTTAAAAATTAAATAAATAATAACATTTTTTTAGAGTTTTATGAATATAATTAAATTTCCATAATCTATTGTCAATGTTCAATCGGCCCAAAAAAAAAAAAAAAAAAAAAAAAAAAACAAGCTAGTACTATTTACATCAATCAATGTATGCACCCAACAACCTACTCAACCATCAAAGACCATTTCCAAGTCTTCTTCTCAATTAATAATCTCTAGCTAGCAATTGTACTATACTATTTTCCATTCACATTCTCTTGATTTCTCTTCCCTTCTTTACTATATAAATACACACCTTTCTTCAATTTTAAGTCCACTCCCCACTTTTCCAAATCCCACAAGAAAATTATTTTGATTAATTTTTGGGATTGGACTAAATGGGTATAATTCAACTTAAGCAAGGGTTGGATGGGTACTTTGTGTTGGTTTTATTATTGGTTTTGAATTGCCAATATTATGGGGTTAGGGCACAACAAGTGCCATGTTACTTCATATTTGGGGATTCTTTGGTTGATAATGGGAATAATAATAGAATTGCATCTTTGGCTAGAGCTAATTACTTGCCTTATGGCATTGATTTCCCTCGAGGGCCAACCGGAAGGTTTTCCAATGGTCTCACTACCGTCGATGTTATTTGTAAGTATACTTCTTCTCTCTTCTTTCCATGAAAAATGTTGCAGTTGACTTGTCAACGTTATTAATAATAAATGTCACAGTTGGCATGCCAACGTTATTAAGATTTTGCTTTACTTAATAAAAGATCAACAGGCTTTGACTCATTACTTTGTTTTTCCTCCCTTCAGTTGTCTTGAACAAGTCAAGTAGCTAAACCAAGCATTAGTTTGTTACTTAAGTGAACTGTTAAGCCTGTTAGAAAATATTGGTGAAGCTTTAACTAAATCCTTATTCTTTTTATCACTATGAATGTTCACAGCTCAACTTCTGGGATTCAACGATTTCATTAGCCCTTATTCTAGCGCAAGGGGCCGAGACATCCTCAGAGGAGTCAATTTTGCTTCTGCAGCTGCTGGAATTAGAGATGAAACCGGCCAACAACTGGTAACCTCTAAACTACTCTCTTATCTTCGATAAAGTGTATTTTTCTCTCATTTCTTAAATGAGTGCCCAATTTTGACAATATTTTGTGAAGTTGACTTTTATTTAATTTTGTGACAAAAATATGTACATTTATTTTTTTGTTTACATTTGAGAAAATTTACTGATTATTATTTTGCAATGCTGTTATATGCACATAGGGTGCACGTATCGCCTTTGGAGGACAAGTAAACAACTACAGAAACACAGTATCACAAATCGTAAACATCATCGGCGATGAAAATTCCACCGCAAATTACCTCCGTCAATGCGTATACACCGTAGGATTAGGCAGCAATGATTATCTCAACAACTACTTCATGCCAAACACTTACTCAACCAGCCGGAGATACACACCAGAACAATACGCCGACGTTCTAATCCAACAATATTCTCAGTACATAACAACATTGTACAACTATGGTGCAAGAAAAGTTGCCATGATTGGAATTGGACAAATTGGATGCAGCCCAAATGCACTGGCCCAAGGCAGCCCAGATGGAAGGACTTGTGTTGATAGAATTAATTCTGCTAATCAGTTGTTCAATAACAGGCTTAGATCACTGGTTGATACTTTAAACAGAAATTTTCCGGATGCTAGGTTTACGTATATTAATGCTTATGGCATTTTCCAGGACATAATAAGCCGGCCTCAAGCTTTTGGTATGTTCTCCTTATTTTCACGTATATTAATTACTAATTAGTCATCTTTTTTTTTTTTTTATAGACTAATATTGTTGTGTATATGATGTTTTTTGGGTTATATTTATAGGTTTTACGGTTACAAACACGGGTTGTTGTGGAGTAGGGAGGAACAATGGGCAAATTACATGTCTTCCGCTTCAACCTGCTTGCAGAAATAGAAACCAATATCTATTTTGGGATGCTTTTCACCCTACTGAAGCTGCAAACATTGTTGTTGGGAGGAGATCATATAGCGCTGAGTCTGCATCTGATGCCTACCCTATTGATATTCGTCGTTTGGCTTCACTTTGAAGATCATAAATTTGATAGTTTTCGCGGAGGATTAAACTAAATGTGCCAGAAAGCCAGTTATATCTGTTTTGGACTAGGATTTTTTTTTTTTTTTTTTTTTTTTTTTTTTGTGTGTGTGCGTATTATGTTTTTTTTCCAGTTGTGGTTGCAATATATTGTTTTGGCAAATGCATATATTGTTGTTTTACAAATTCAATAAAGAGGCAATAGCCGTATATCTAGTGTTTATATCCAAGTTACGGAGTACTGCTAATGTTTACTGACATGCATTCCAAAATAAAAATGAACCCAATACCTCATTTTCCTTTTTTGATAATGAACCCAATATCTAGTGTTTAAATATCCAAGTTCTAGCTATATACAAAATTAACTCATTACCTAATGCAAAAATCTTGTAAAAAACATGTTTTTTTTTTTTTTGTTAAGCTTAACAAAAAACGTATTTTTCACCCGCGTTTCTATTTAACTGACTGTTTTTTATCACGCTTTTTCGATCCGGTTCTCTACTTTCATTTTTAACTGTATAACCCAAAATTTTAAATTATATTTGTCATTTTACTCTTCAATTTGAATTCTCCGAGTTGTACTTCAAGGATTCCATCCATTATTTCGTCCATTGTTCTTCGATTTCCGTCAATTATTCATCTTCTTTGTCAATTTTTTCAGTTGTTTTACGAAATTATGACCAAACAAACCAAAGAAATCAGGAGCAAGCGCTGGAACGAAGGTATGATTACAAAACTATAATTTACTTGATTTGAACGTTGATTAGCATGAATCATTGCATTTTTAACTTTATTTCGAACTTCATTGAAGTCAAAATGTTCTAATTAGAAATCAGGAGCAAGCGCCGGAACGAAGGTATGATTACAAAACTATAATTTACTTGATTTGAACGTTGATTAGCATGAATCATTGCATTTTTAACTTTATTTCGAACTTCATTGAAGTCAAAATGTTCTAATTTAAATTTTCGTATTTACTGTTGTTATTTAGGTCATTTTATTATTGTTTCATTTTAACATTTTGTCACACAATTGAACATTATTAGCTGGCATGGACGATGACTTGCACTATCAATTACTATCACTATGAAATGCATTCATTGGTATTAGTAATATCAAACACTATCACAATAAATTGTACTTTCATGGAATTGCAGTCACTATTAAACTCTAATGATAGCACTATTGAAACACATATGTTACCATTTTGAAACACTGCTATTGATACTATTAACAAACTAATATTGTCACTTTAAAAACTAAAGTTGGCACTTTAAAAAATTAATGCTAGCACTTTAAAAAACTAATGCTAACACTAATACTGATACTGACACTATTAATAAACTAATACTGTCACTTTAAAAACTTATGTTGGCACTTAAAAAAAACTAATGTTGGCACTTTAAGAAACTAATGATGGCACTTTAAAAAATTAATGCCGGCAATCCTAGTTTATTTAGTTTAGTAATATATGTAAGTTTATTAACAAACAATGATGCTCGCACTATTGAAGCACATATGTTGGCATTTTGAAATCCTTAAACTGAAACCATTAACAAACTGATACTGTCACCTTAAAAATTAATGTTGGCACTTTAAAAAACTAATGCTGGCACTTTAAAAAAACTAATGATGGGAATCCTAGTTCAGTTAGTTTAGTAACTCATGTTAGTTTATTAACAAGCACCGAGGTTGGCACTATTGAAACACATATGTTGGCATTTGAAACATTGATACTGACACTATTAAAAAACTAATGCTAGCACTTTAAAAAACTATCTTCAGGCACTATGTAATGTTCTTTGCAATGTTTTTTAGGTCCATCAAAATCCTCAAACCGTAAGAAGGATGGGAATGATGATGATTTTGATACTATTAGTAAGAAATCGACAGGGGTGATAAATTTGAACATTCTTGTATTCCTAACAGACTTGTGGAGCTATGTTTAACTCCAATTTAACCGAGAGATGTTAGGGCAATTGATTTTGGTTCCTTATTGAATCTTGAGGTTAAGGTATTGCCGCTTAGGCTTGTGCAGTTTCTTGTTGAAAGATTCGAACCGATAGCAAGGATACAAACAATTGATTCATCAAAATAATATGTGATTGCAACGTCAGATGTGTTTGATATCTTTTGTCTACATATAAATTTTTCAAATGATAAGGTAAATCGATCATCAAGTGAAAATAAGGAATTGAGAAATCGGTATTTTGAAAATTTTGGGCACACTAAAGATGGTATTCCTGCCTATAAACTTGTGTAACACATTTTTGAGTTACATCAAGGTGGGAATGAATTTAAATGTCAGTTAATGCTATTTGTTGTTGGAATTTTTCTTGCTCCGGTAGTTACAAAAATAATTGATATGTCATTGTTAAGCCTCGTATAAGATGTTTTAAAAATAAGGAAGTTTGATTGATGTTGGGTATGCATACTTTAACCCACCTAGCTTTAGCTTTAATTTGATTGATACCATAACCTCATCTCTATTTTCTAGACTTTAGACCCATATGTAATGAAGCTTTGACTTCAATTTTTAGTATAAGTCCATTTTATAGAATAGGTTTATTTAGGCTTGAAGACTGGCATAAGACTAATTGGACATGAGGTTTCAATTCAAATGGTTTCAGACCGCACGTATGAAACCACACTAGCAAACCGCTATGTGGAATTTGTACCTTGAAATCGCCTATGAAGACCATAGTGAAACCTCATTGGTGAAACTGCACTGCTTAAACTGCATCCTCACCAAACCGCATCCAAGGATTGTATATTTGAAGTTGGACCACTTATGAATGTTGGAATCCATGTCAGCAATATTAAAAGTCAACCACAAAATCTTGTCACGTGACTAACTGTCAGACAGGATCTGCAAGGGTTCTGAAAAGGTGACAGATGTCCTTAATTTCTTAAATACAGCAGAGGTCTGATCAGCCTTATCTGCATCTTCTGAACCAATGGACAAAAGTGGACACGTGGACCAATCAGACCGCACCAGTACAGTACTTGCACAACTGTATCATAACAGCTACTTTCTTGGTACTTGGTATAAATACCCCCATTCTTCAACATTTGAAGATGGCTTGAGAAATTGATTTTACAGTGAGTTCATAGAAGTTTGAAGCTATTCCCAGAAATATTCAACCTTTTGAATCTTCATCTTCTTCCTTCAAGAATATATCTCCAGCCCAGAAATCAAGCTTTTAACACCAAGCTTTCTTGAGCTCTATATCATACATATTCAAATAGCATTGATTCTTGTTTATCACACACACACCTCACTTGATTAATCTCATAGGTTAATTCATTTGAGATACACCGGTTATAGTTTAGGATTTGATCTTCATAGAATAGATTTTAAATCTGAGTTTGATTCTTGTACGTGTAATCTCTCTCATACTCTAATATAAAATCTAGCATTAGAAAATTAAAGACTAACCATCTTGGTAGTGGATGTAAATCATTTACGATTGAACCACTCCAAATACTGTGTTCTTATATTTCTCCATTTTGCAATCCTACTTGCGATTTTGATACACTACAAGTTATTTTGTAAGCAAGTGGTTTAGTTTTCAAAAAGAGAGCGAACAATTTATAACATCTATTCACCCCCCCCTTCTAGCTGTTTTTCACCCTTGTTGGCACCTTTGGGATCAACAAGTGGTATCAGAGAAAAACACATTTATAAAACTTCTGTTTTTCAAGCTTAACATCTTGTGTGCCGATTCGTAATGGCAAACTCAAAAACCATGACAACGGTTAACTACTCACACATTCCTATTCTGGATGAAGACCAATCTGATATCTGGTAGGTCTGAATGTTAATCCATTTGGAAACTATTGATGAAATGCTGGTGGAGTGCGTGATAAATTGCCCCTTTGTTCCTATGAAGGCCAACACCAATCCAACCACCAGTGCTAAAACTCCAGAAGTCAAAAAGCTGAAAGCTGAGTGGACTGATGAGGAAAAATGATTAGTTGCTTTGGACAGCAAAGCAAGATTCATCATTTTCGGAACCTTTCCCGTTTCAACTCTTCAAAAAGTCATGTACAGCACAACCGCAAAGCAGATGTAGGATGCTATTGAGAGCTACCTTGAAGGAGATGATCTTTGCAAGGAAAACAAGACATACGCTGTTGAAAGATTCTACAATAACTTCAACAGAAAATCAAACGAAACCTTGCGCCAAACTTATGATCGCTACGTTGAGGTAGTTAACGCTTGTAGATCTCTTGGCAAAGTTTTAACTGATAAAGAAGTCAATATGACTTTTCTAGCTACTTTGGGTTTGAGATGGGTTAATAAAGCCACATCGCTTGAGGACTCCAAAGATTTAAATACCTGGACGTTAAGTAACTTGTATGAAAATCTTAAAATTCATGAGCTTAAATTAGATCATAATGAAGAAGTTGAAAGAAAAGGAAAATCACTCTCTATGTCAGTAGCGGAACATGTTGAGAAACCATCTACTTCAAATCAAACCTCAGATCCTTCCAACTTAACCTCATCACTCATCAAAATGGATGATAATGATTTTGCCATGTTTTTAAAAAGATTTCAAAAATTTTGAAAATCTTCAAAACCACTTTCTAAATATTCTCAAAAGGCAAAACTCCAGCAACTTTTTTCATGGCTGCTGATACAAAGAAGAAGAGTGGTCTAGTTTGCTACAATTGTAGAAAACCTGGTTACTTTGTATCTGAGTGTCTACAGCCTATATTTGAATACATGAAAAAGAAAACCTCTCCTGCGAAATTTTCTCGTCGCAAGGGAATGGTTGCTGAAGAGGAAGAGAACTCAAAAGAGTTAGCAACTTGGATTGAAATAGATTCTGATGAAAGAAGCGATGATGAAATCGAAGAGGTTAATCTCTGCCTTGTTGCAGACGTTTCTGATGATTCAGATACTGAGTCAGTCGAGTCGCTTGATATGGAAGAGGAAGAGGTTATTTCTAAGAAAACCTCATATAGGGTTACTAGGTTGGATGATGACGTAAAACTCACCCCTAGTATTTAAATTGGGAATAGTTCTTACTCTCGTCCCATTTTTTCTCCTAAAAATGAAACACCTTCAAAAACTATTCCAACTAAGAAAATTTTGAAAAAGGTGGTGGAAGAGGTTTCTGTTAGTGTAATGCCCTAGGCTTTAGTTATGTTTAACTTAAAACCGTTATGTATCATCTTTATCGTTTAAGTTTATTATTTGATTATTATATATTTTGCATATTTATTGTAATAATCTCCGTCTAATTATTAAGTGAATAATTAGTATAAATGTTAATGGATAATCATATGATAATTATATGCATAGAGATGCACATTAAATTTATGGGTACTTGTTAGTGAACAAGTGACTGGACTTGACCCATATGAGATTTATGTCATGGTCAAATGTCATAATTAAATCTCATATGGTCACTTCATTTAGTCCCTAGACCTGAGATTACCATGATCTTACATATGATGAAAGTTATGTTTGATTTTAGTCAAACGATATCTTAACACGATATTTATAAAGGCTATCTTTGGCATGATCGGATTCATGATGGGAAGGATGATAAGTCAAGATGGAATTTGTCCCTCGAAAGAGAGATGTTTTTGCTTGGGCCCCTCGATGAGTGATAATGATGAAAGTGTGTGGACATACCCCAATGCGATTAAGATATAAATTGTTTATATGCTTATTGCATGTTTTTGTATGCGATAGTTTTCATTGTTTTTTGAAACAATGTGAAAATCGTTTTCTGATTATGTTGAATTAAATCTGTTTAAAGGCTGTTTATATGATTTAATTGCTTTATGATTGGAATTGATTGAAATTCGGAAGAACTGCCAGACTGGATTCTCTCGTCGTGCGACAGAGTTGGCCACGAAGAGAAAACCTGGCAGTTGGGCATGGTATGTCACGCGACAGATCTAGCCAACTGGCTGATGTCGCCGCGTGACAGACTTTGCCAATCTGGGCAGAATCAGTTTGTTAACTTTTCTGCTAATCTGTGATTATGTTTATAATCTGATATATTTATGTCTTAATCTGGATGCTATAAATTTTTGGAAATTAAATTTATAGGGCTATGCTAGATTAATTCATTGTTTATGCATGCTTAATTAATTTAAATATGATTTTATTAATTGTTGCGATGCATGAATTGTATGTTCTTAAAGTGTTAAGGGCTTTGTTAGATGTTTAGTTGAAACATTGAATTGTTATTTCATGTATGTTTAGTTGAAACATCAAAATTTTGGTTTTCTGATTGTTTATGAGAAATAAGTCAGTTTACGCAAAATTTAAAGGAATCTGATTCTTTGTAAGAAACAAGTCAATACACAAAGTATTGATTATGTTGCAAATCAGAGCTGGTATTCTAATTGTGCATGTCTAGGAGAGTTCTGTCGGAGGAGAGATTCGGTACTTAAGTAGTCCTTGTGGCTCACCTATTTTCCTAGGAACTTACCTGGTGCGCAATTATGATTATCTTTGCTGATATGCTTATAATCTGCTTTAAAGAACCTTCATTTAACTTTTAAGTTCTTTATGCCAATCCATGATTAAAACACTTGAGACCACTCGGATAGTTTTGGGTGGGCTTGTCATAGCAAGGTACTTTGATTCTATTTCGTTTGCGAGCAAGATGAGGAAATGGTGGTTCCTATACGTTTAAAGTGGATGAACTTAATTGGGTTATCAAAATGGTTTTGGACCCAAGGCATAAGATGAGATTAAAATATGCTTAGACATATGATGTCTTAAATAAATCTCATAAAAGATCTAAGAGTCATATACAATATGATTGATGTTTTCTACCTAATTAATTTTAATCTTGAGCGGTGCGCCATAGCGTACTTGAGATTAAATTAAAGTTGGATCTTAGCCCATTAAATTATATTATGCTTATTTGCATTGGAAGGTGTATAATTTAGTGGGAGTATTTGTGAAATACATGATTTGCTCTTAGATGATAAATGTGTTGATATTAATATGTGTTCATATAGTTTGCATATTTTGTTGTAGAAGTAGCATTACACAATTAATTGCGATTCGTCCTTATGAAGGATAAAATTCGAAAGGAACAGTACAGATAATTCTGATTGGATCAGAAGCCTAAAGAATGGTTCTTAGGCAAATGTGTACGTTCTTGATGAATCCATTCCTGCTGAACCTACTGCAAATGTTGCAAATGGCAAAATAAGGAGCAACATTAGAAACATGTTAATGATTCTAATAATAGTGCTTGCCTTATACTTGCCACCATGTTTAAAGATTCTTATGAAGAAATTTGAGCACATGGTAACTGCTTTTGTTATAGCACAATGCAAAAGGAAATGTTTCAAATGCAAGCTAGGCAAAAGATGTATGTTGTGGTGAAGGCTCTTAATTCATGAGATGAAAAAAAGGAGCAATCCACAAATGTGTTAATGGTTAACACAAGAAAGGGGTTTAAAAAGAAACACAAAGTAGGTAAAGCAAAGGTTGCTAAACCTAGGGCAAAAGTTGCCAAAGCCAAAGAGGCTAAACTCAAAAGTGTCTCAAAAGGATGCAGTTTGCTACCATTGCAATGAGATTGGTCATTGGAAGCAAAATTGCAAGGCTTATTAGGAAGGCCTAAAAGGTGAAGAAGGGCAATATGATTGCTACTACTTCAAGTATCTATATGATAGATATTTTCATTTTGACTTCTTGTTCTTAGGTATATGATACCGGATTGGATTCCACATTTGTTAAAAAAAATTGTGCAAGGAATAAAGAATAGAAAGCTACTCAAAGAAGGTGAGTTAAACCTATGCGTGGAATGGAGCAATAGTTGCTACATTAACCATAGGGACTTATGAAGTTACTTTACCTAGTGGACTAGTACTTGTTTTGAACAAGTGTTACTGAGTTTCGAATTTGAGTAGGAGTATTATTTTGTTCCTTATAAGGATGATGAAGGATATAATTTTCTTATTAAAATAAGAAGTTTTATATTTATTTAATGATATGCCTTATTGTATTGCATATGTCATTGAATGGTCTTCATATCCTTGATGTTAAGAAACAAAATAATACTGAAGATATCTATAATATAAATGGGAAATCTAAACCGAATAATGTGAACAACGCGTTCATATGGCATTGCCGGCTTGGTCAGATAAATAAGAAACATATATCTAAACTCCATTAACATGGACTTTTAGACTCATATGACTATGAATCATTTGCGGAATGTGGATCTTGTTTATTGGGATTATTGACCAAACCACCCTACACTAAGAGTAGTGGGAGGGCTAGTGACTTATTGGTCATTATACATGAGATGTATGTGGACTATTAAGCAGCATTGCTAGGAGAGGATTTTGGTGTTTCATCACATTCACCTATGACTTATCTAGATATGACTATGTCTATCTGATGAAGTCCAAAGGTGAATCGTTTGAGATGTTTCGAACATTTCAAGATGAAGTACAAAACAACTTGGCAAAACTATTAAGTACTTCGATTAGATCGAGATGATGGATATTTGAGCCAAGAGGTTGACAATCATCTCAAAACTGTGAAATCATTTCAGAGTTGACTCCACCCGGAACACCACATTGTATTGTGTGTCTGATAGGAGGAATTGAATCTTGTAGGACATGGTTCGTTCGATGATGTGTCAATTTGACTTTCCTATTTCCTTTTGAGGATATGCATTAGAAATGATGCGGTTACACTGAATCAAGTCCTTACTAAATCGGTTCCTTAGTCCCCACATGAGATGTGGCATGGAAGAAAACTTTATTTGTCTTTCATGAAGATTTGGGTTTGTAAAACTTATAAGAAGAGACTTGTCTCTGATAAGTTAGCACCAAATCTGACAATGTTATTTTCGGAAATTAATCTTACAACCGCAAAGAGAACAAAATGTTTGGTTCTCTGTACGATTCGTTTATTGAGAAATAGTTTCTCAATAAAGAATCTAGTGGGAGTAAAATTAATCTTGAAGAAGTTCAAGAACCCGAAAATAATATGGAACTAAGAGTAGAGATGGAACCAAGTTCACAAAGAGTTGTGGAACCGGTTCAAGATGCACAAGTCCATCGTAGATCGGATAGGTTACAATCCGAACCCGAGAAATATTGATTTCTCGTATCGAAAAGTAATAAGGTGGAAGTCATTGAGAATGACGATCCTACTTCCGATCTTGAGGCGATGTCCACTCCTAATTTGGATAAATGGTTAGGAACCATGGAATCCGAATTACAATCCATGTTTGATGATCAAGTTTGGAACTTGATTGAGCTACCTGAAGGTGTAAAAACTTAAAGGGTGCAAGTAGGTCTTCAAGACCGACATGGATGGGAAGGTGTTTACTTTCATGACTAAGGATTGTAGCAAAGGGATTTAGGTAAATTCATAGTATTGACTATGTTGAAACCTTTTTCGCCAGTTACAATGCCAAAGTCTATTAGAATTTCAATTGCCATAATCGCATATTGTGACTGTGTGATATGACAAATGGATGACAAATGGCTTTCTTTAAATAGAAAGATTATTAAGGATGTGTATAGTACACAACCCAAAGTTTTGCCAATTCGAGAAATTCTAATAAAGTATGCATGTTGCAAAGATCCATGAGATGGGTTGAAGCAAGCTTCAAGGAATTGGAATCTTCATTTTGATGAATTGGTCAAAGAGTTTGACTTCATCAAGTATGAAGATGAACCTTATGTATGCATGAAATTTAGTGGGAGTGTAGTATTATTTCTATTGTCTTATCACAATGATATCTTACTCATTGGAAAAACGAAGTTCCGACACTTAAGACTGTCAAGTCTTGGTCAAGGAAAGATTTCTCAATGAAAGATATGGGTGAAGCCGCTTACATCCTTGGTATCAAGATCTATAGAGATAGATCTAAAAGGATAAATTGGTTTGAGTCAAAATACTCACATTGACAAGGTTCTTAGAAGAGTCTAAGAAAAGTAACTTGTCAATGGGTCATGGTGTTTCTCTTAGCAACACTCATTGTCTTATGACAATCGATGAGCAAAAAGGGAATGAATGAAATTCCATATGCTTCGGCATTTGGATCTGTCAAGTATGCCATGATTTGTACTAGACCCGACGTCTCGTATGCTCTAAGCATGACGAGTCGATACTAATCTGATCCTGTTGAGAACCAATGGATGGTAGTCAAGATGATCCTTAAGTACATAAGAAGAACTAAAGGATACATTGTCACGACCCTAGGTCCGGGCACTAGTTTAGCCACGTGTTGAGCACGTGGGAGTGGGGTGTATTGTCCTTATATTAAGCATTATATGAATTTATGAAATGATTACGTGTTTATTTGGCTAGATTGCTAAATTGTATGGTTTAGATGTTATTAAATTGATTTTGAAAATAATGTCTTAATGAAAGAAATGGGAAATTTGTATAGTAAAATAATAACACTTGAAAGTTTAAATGAAAGTGTTATAAAAAGTTTGAGGAGCTTGCGTGTAATTGTAAGTTTAAGGTGGTGGTTTGTAGGAGATTAGAACTTGGTGGAGCTAAAGTGTAAAATTGTTTATATAAATATCATCCTAAGTTTATCCAAGAAGATTATCACCTCCTCAGTTTATCTCTTCTTCTTCTACGTTCTAAAGAAGCTTAAACCCTAGCTGAGCTTCATAAAATCCCATAAATTCAGCCGTGGAGTTGTTGTTGATTCCGTCTTCAAATTGGAGCTAAGGAAGGTGAATAGAGCAAGAAGAGCCGAGTATATATTCTTTTTACTTTGGTGAAAATTGGTAAGTTGTTATGATTTCCTTCTTTACATATTCATAATATGTCTAATGATGTTATATTGAGGTTATGAATAAGTTTGGTAAAGGTTGGATCATCAGTTGAGTGTTGAAAATGAAAAGGAAATGATTTGGGTAGAACTTGAATAATTCCATGCCATGGTTTGAGTATTTGGTTTGGATTTGGTATAGTTGTTGTTTATATGTGTTATGTGTTATGGAGGGAGTGTATTATAGTTTAAAACTTGTATATACACTGTTGTTCGATCATTTTACAGAAGCTGAACTGGGAACTGGAGTTGTTGTTGTTACTGCTGATGTAGTTCCAGCCAAGAACAACAATTCTTGGCTTGGGCACGACTCGTGCCCTGTAGCACGAGTCGTGACCAAGACCTGTGAAGTTGTGCGACATAACTAGGCTGTAGGGTCACCAGTTGTGAAATCTGAATCATTCGTACAGGGGTTGAGCACGACTCGTGCCTACCCTCACGACTCGTGCCCAGGACAGGTTTCTGGGGCTTACTTTATAGGCTTGTGGACCTAAGCAAACTAGTATGGAATTAATGTATCTTTAACTACACATCTAGTACAAGTTTAGTACTATATAATGGAACTTGAAATGGTTCAAATGGATAAGGAGAAGGTCTTTAAATATTGACTTGAATTTGCTTGAAAGGCAATTATGAAAATTGAACCAAAGCTTATAAAACTTGGTATTTGAACTTGAAACCTTAAGAGAAGGTGTTTAATGTTGTATGTTGAATGTGTAGGATTACTTAGATGATATTGTACTCCTACGTGGTGGCCTATATAGGGTTAATTGCTCTAATAGTGCATAAAATGTATAGTGCACTACTTCATTGATTGAGACAAGAGTGGTAATACCTTGTTTCTGGATTATATATGTGTAATGAATATGTAGGCCTCATATATGATATATGGTGCCTTACGTGATTGTATTCATATAGTTGTTAGTTCAAATAATGTGTAGAAGGTGTAATACACTAGTTACTTGGTTGAAACCTTGATGGAAAGTGTTCAACCTTAGTGCATGAAAGCGTAGGACTATTTAAATGATATTGTATCCCTACGTGGTTATCTATATGTGGTTATTGATTTGAATAGTGCGTGAAATATATGTGGCACTACTTTATTGGTTTGAGCATGGACATGTAGGACTTATGTGATATACTTTGGGTCATAAGGGTTTATATGTTCATAGTTGGTTGTGCACATAGCGTTTAATACATGTTGCACTGCTTCATTTGGTTGAGCATGAGTATTACTACCATGTCATTGGATTATGTTGTTATTCAATAGTGTTGAAATACATGTGCACTATTGTGATTGATTTAACATTGGTTGCAGTTCCATGTTATATATATATATATATATGTGTTGATGTCCCATGGGGTGGACTTACTTTCAAGTATCTGTTATGTGCTTGAATATAGTTGTATCAGCTGAGATTCGGGGTTATAGGGAATACCATCACTTATGAGAAGATATTTCATAAGGTGCTTGGATGTCCTTATACTTGTTACCCTTCGCTCCCTTCTGTGGCCACGGAGAGGGGGTTCAGCGTCTATGGATATGTGCAGTCATGTCATAAGATAGCGAGGTAGCTTATATGGATCTCTGTAAGGGGTCGTATAAGATGTGAATGTGCACTAGCAGTTCACAAAATGAGTGGAGGATAACTCCCACCGTAGTACTACATATGACCTAGATTAGGAAAGGTAAAGAGAAGGTAACGGAATGTGTTTACCGCTTTATCAATGTGATTATGAGCAACCTGTTTGGTGTTGCATATTTGATATTGAGCAGCCTGTGTGTGTTGCATATTATATGAGCAACCTGTTTATGTGGTGCTTATTGTAGGACTTGCAGGTCAGGATGAAAAGGTAACGTAAAGTGTTTACTGTTTTCCAATGTGATTGTACGCAACCTGTTATGTGTTGCATATTGGATGGCATATTGTTGCATACATAATAGCTTGTTGAGATTTTATCTCACCCCTTCTCCCTTTACTGTTTTAGATTCAGCTGGGACAGTTGGACCATACTGGTGAGGCCGGGAAGGAGTTTGGATTGTATTTTGGATTGTCAGAGTGTGTATATATTTGTGTGGGAGTTGGGAGTAGTTGTGTTATTTTATGCGGGGAACTGTTATAAAACATTTTCAGTAGGTTATGTTGTAATTAATCTTAGGTTTGGTTTATTTAAAAGTTGGCTTGTGTAAGCTGTTGCAGTTGTAGAACTTGTAAATGATACAGGTTATGGCCGGTAGAAGCAGGTTTATATTTCACCTCTAAGTAGAGAGGTTATTTTGAATTTGTTTTGAAAATGGGTAGTTATACTTTTCAAGTTGATTTAAAGAAAAGTTCTTTTTTAAAAAGGTAGGTTTTGGGACCCTCCATCCTGGGACACGGGTTTTAGGTTCCGGGAGTTGGGAGGCGCCCACAGTTGGTATCAGAGCTCCGGTAAGAAGTCAAGGGTAGATGTCTAGCCTAAGGGGAAGTGTGTGATATCTGACGCCGAGTGTTTAATGCAGGAAGAATGGCGGGAACTGGTGATAACCAACAAAGGGATCACGGAAATGTGAATAATATGGGAACAGGAGAAGACCATAATATAGAAATGATGAAGATTTTTAGGGTCTTTCAACAGAATATGGCAGCTCAGGGGCAAGCTCAACAGCAACCTGAGGTACGAACAAAGCTTGGGATAGAGGATTTTGTAAGGATGAATCCACCAAGCTTTAATGGAAATCCGAATTCGTGGAAGGCAGAAAAATGGTTAGAAGCAATGAACAAAACCTTTGAGGCCATGGAAATTCCTGAGGAAGAAAAGGTCAGGTGTGCCGTTTTCAAGCTGGAAGGTCCAGCGAATCAGTGGTGGCAAGGTTTACAGGAAAGTTGGGAGCAGGATCATACGCCCAAAACTTGGGATAATTTCACTCGGAAGTTCGAGGATTATTTTGTTACCATGGTTACCCGAGATAAGATAGAAGTAGATTTCTTACGTCTGGAACAGGGATCTATGACGGTAGCTCAGTATTCGGCAAGGTTCATGGAATTGGCTTGGCATTTTACTCACTTGGTACCCCATGAATTGAGGAGAGTTTATCTGTTTGTAAAAGGTTTGAGACCCGAATTGAGGAAACAATTATTGACTTATGCCTTTGTCGATTATCAGACGACCTTGGATAGGGCATTTCAGATTGAGAAGGATTTTGAGAAGCACCAAGGAGGATTAAAAAGGGGTGGAAGCAAGTTAAAGTATCAGAAACAAGGCTCCAGACTGATCAGAGGACAGCAAAGTTCTTTAGTTTCTGGAAGTGTTCGAGGGGTACAGATTGCAGCTCCTACAGCTCAGCCAGCATCGGGTCAACATTTTGGCATGATTTGTAAATTTTTCCAGTGGATTGGACATACAAAAGAGATGTGTTGGAAAAAGCAAGGGAAATGTATGAAGTGTGGGAAAATGGGGCATATCAGAAAAGATTGTCCTAGATGGAGATTTCGTCAAGGACAGACATCAGGCAGCGGCCAGCAAAAAGGGCAACAAAGTGGTGGTACAAAGAGAGATACTGAAGGGAAAGCAAAAGAGAAAGTCTAAGGCAGAGTCTTGGCTTGGTATCATGGAGAGATAGATTCCTCCGCAGTTAGTAGAGGTATTCCCTGTCTCATGAATTAAGGGTCATATTTTATAGAACCCAGTTTATCCCATTCTTATGGGCATTGCATTTTTGCTTTTACTTGCATAAATGGTCTAAGAGTTGCCTTATATGCTAGAGGTTTCAACTCCTATGGGAGAGTACCTCGAATTTTTTTGATTATCATGGTTGTGACATGATTATATGTGGGCATGCATTGCCAGTAGAGTTGGTAGACTTACCAATTTGTGATATTGCTGTTATACTTGGCCTGCAGTGGTTAAGTAGTTGTTGTGTTTTGGATAGACTGTCGCAAGTAGCGAGTCTTCTTTTCTATGTTTGACTTGCCTCTGTTTGTGGTTGAGGCGGATAAGTCATTATTTGATATTGTGTCGTATATGCATTAAAGGCCTAAATGTTTGGTCTAAAGAATGTGAATGTTATCTGATTTCTGTGCTAGACTTGAATAAAAAGTCACCTGAAATAACTTAATTAGCAGTGGTAAGTGAAATGGTGAGGTGTTCCCTCAGAGTAGTTCTTGCTGCCAGTTAGGGCTGTCGAGTTTTGCATTGATAGAATGCCAGGTCATTGCCATATCCAAGAGCACCTTGCGGAAGGGCACCGGATGTGTTGGTGAAAATGATGAGTCGAGTTTTTAAACTTGATTCTGATAACTTTGTGATAATCTTTGTGGATGATATCTTGGGTTATTCAGAGTTATGAAGAGATTATTGGAATTAATTGCAAGTTATGTATCTGTTTTTCGTGAGAATCAATTGGTTGCGGAATTCAGTAAGAGTGAGTTGTGACTCAAGAAAATTGTAATGTTGGGCCTTATAGTTTCAAGCTTGGGCATTGTTATTAATCTCTCGAGTATTGAGACTCCGGTCAAATGGATAACCTTTAACAGTGTTGCAATCCTGTAGTTTTCTAGGTTAACTGATTGTTACCAGATAATAATTGATGAACTTTCGAGGGTGATTTACTCCGAAGGAGATATGACTGATATGGAATGCAAAAGGGTGAAATCAGTTTTGCAGAGTTAAAGAATAGATTGACTATAGTTCAATCCTTAACCTACTTGATGGATGTGAGAACTTTGTGATTTTAGTTACACGTCAAAAGAAAGTTTTGGGTTGTATTCTTATGCAGAATGGGAAAGGAATATCTTATACTTCGAGGAAGTGAGCACTAACAGAGCAGAATTTTTCCTATTCTTGTCATGAAATCGATTGTGATTCTTTTGTGTTACCTAAGTGGAACATTATCTATATGAAGTTAAAATTGAGAGTTTTATCAACCAGAAGAGTTACAGTACCTGGTTACTTAAAAGGAATTGAACAACAGGTAGAGAAATGGCTAGAAGTACTACAAGACTTTGATTGCAGTATTTTATATCATCCGGGAAAGCTAGTGTGGTTCTGGATGCGATTAGCCGAAAGGCTTCACTGTCAACATTTTTGATCTTGTGAAGTGCCAGATAAGATATAAATTGCGAATTCGAATATCCCTATAGTTATGGAAGCTTATGGAGGTTCCACAAATCGATCCTGAATTGAAGAAGATGGATGCATTTGAGTAATAGTATATAGATTGACCAGGTTGGTTCCTTTCTACCCAGATTACCGAATGATTGAATGGAAAAGTTAGCATAATCATAGAGGCGAGAGATTTGATTGATTTCACGATGTACCAATCCATATGTTGTATCAGATTGGGATTCGAGATTCCTATTGCGATTTGGGAAAACATAGTATGAGGCTTTAGGCTTCGAGCTGAGTTTCAGTTCTGCTTTTCATTCTCAGGTAGATGGGCAGACAGAAAGAACTATCCAGATTTTGAGGACATGTTGCATGTGTATGTGATGGATTTCCTTTACTTTGAGAGGTTTATTTAACCTCAGTTGAATTTGTGTATATCAACAGTTACCAGTTCAGTATTGACTTGACACTGTATGAACTTGGTATGGGAGAAAGTATCTTTATGATCCTATCCCGATATTGAATTCTTCAACTGAGGATCTTCAGGTTGAGTTGAATTGAGTGGAAAAATCATGTCATTGAGAAAGCCATTAGGAGAATTCGAAATGCTCGAGTTGTATATGTGATCATTTGAGCACTCAGGTAAATATGTCTAAAATTCGAGACGAATTTTATTTAAGGGGAGTGAGTGTCACGATCCTAGGTCCGGGCACTAGTTTAGCCACGTGTTGAGCACGTGGGAGTGGGGTGTATTGTCCTTATATTAAGCATTATATGAATTTATGAAATGATTACGTGTTTATTTGGCTAGATTGCTAAATTACATGGTTTAGATGTTATTAAATTGATTTTGAAAATAATGTCTTAATGAAAGAAATGGGAAATTTGTATAGTAAAATAATAACACTTGAAAGTTTAAATGAAAGTGTTATAAAAAGTTTGAGGAGCTTACGTGTAATTGTAAGTTTAAGGTGGTGGTTTGTAGGAGATTAGAACTTGGAGGAGCTAAAGTGTAAAATTGTTTATATAAATATCATCCTAAGTTTATCCAAGAAGATTATCACCTCCTCAGTTTCTCTCTTCTTCTCCTACGTTCTAAAGAAGCTTAAACCCTAGCTGAGCTTCATAAAATCCCAGAAATTCAGCCATGGAGTTGTTGTTGATTCCGTCTTTAAATTGGGGCTAAGGAAGGTGAATAGAGCAAGAAAAGCCGAGTATATATTCTTTTTACTTTGGTGAAAATTGGTAAGTTGTTATGATTTCCACTTCTTTACCTGTTCATAATATGTCTAATGATGTTATATTGATGTTATGAATAAGTTTGGTAAAGGTTGGATCATCAGCTGAGTGTTGAAAATGAAAAGGAAATGATTTGGGTAGAACTTGAATAATTCCATGCCATGGTTTGAGTATTTGGTTTGGATTTGGTATAGTTGTTGTTTATATGTGTTATGTGTTATGGAGGGAGTGTATTATAGTTTAAAACTTGTATATACACTGTTGTTCAATCATTTTACAGAAGCTGAACTGGGAACTGGAGTTGTTGTTGTTACTGTTGATGTAGTTCCAGCCAAGAACAGCAATTCTGGGCTTGGGCACGACTCGTGCCCTATAGCACGAGTCGTGACCAAGACCTGTGAAGTCGTGCGACATAACTAGGCTGTAGGGTCACCACTTGTGAAATCTGAATCATTCGTGCAGGGGTTGTGCACGACTCGTGCCTACCCTCACGACTCGTGCCCAGGACAGGTTTCTGGGGCTTACTTTATAGGCTTGTGGACCTAAGCAAACTAGTATGAAATTAATGTATCTTTAACTACACATCTAGTACAAGTTTAGTACTATATAATGGAACTTGAAATGGTTCAAATGGATAAGGAGAAGGTCTTTAAATATTGACTTGAATTTGCTTGAAAGGCAATTATGAAAATTGAACCAAAGCTTATAAAACTTGGTATTTGAACTTGGAACCTTAAGAGAAGGTGTTTAATGTTGTATGTTGAATGTGTAGGATTACTTAGATGATATTGTACTCCTACGTGGTGGCCTATATAGGGTTAATTGCTCTAATAGTGCATAAAATGCATAGTGCACTACTTCATTGATTGAGATAGGAGTGATAATACCCTGTTTCTAGATTATATATGTGTAATGAATTTGTAGGCCTCATATATGATATATGGTTCCTCGTGATTGTATTTACATAGTTGTTAGTTCAAATAATGTGTAGAAGGTGTAATGCACTAGTTACTTGGTTGAAACCTTGATGGAAAGTGTTCAACCTTAGTGCATGAAAGCGTAGGACTATTTAGATGATATTGTATCCCTGCGTGGTTATCTATATGTGGTTATTGATTTGAATAGTGCGTGAAATATATGTGGCACTACTTCATTGGTTTGAGCATGGACATGTAGGACTTATGTGATATACTTTGGGTCGTAAGTGTTTACATGTTCAAAGTTGGTTGTGCATATAGTGCTTAATACGTGTTGCACTGCTTCATTTGGTTGAGCATGAGTATTACTACCATGTCATTGGATTATGTTGTTATTCAATACTGTTGAAATAAATGGGCACTATTGTGATTGATTTAACATTGGTTGCAGTTCCATGTTATATACTCCCTCCGTCCCACAACATGTGACACACTTTGCCATTTTGGGCATCCCACTAATAAGTCACACTTCCTAAAATGGCAAAGTATCTTTACTATTCCCTCCACTCATTCTCTCTCCTACATTATTTTAATACTCACAACACCATTATAATTTACTATTCTCTCCACTCATTCTCTCTCCTACTCAACTATCTACACTCACAACACATCAACCTTTTCACTTTTTCCTTAATTCCCGTGCAGAACAGTAACTGTGTCACTTGTTACGAGACGGAGGGAGTATATATGTATTGATGTCCCATGGGGTGGACTTACTTTCAAGTATCTGTTATGTGCTTGAATATAGTTGTATCAGCTGAGACTCGGGGGTATAGGGAATACCATCACTTATGAGAAGATATTTCATAAGGTGCTTGGATGTCCTTATACTTGTTACCCTTTGCTCCCTTATGTGGCCACGGAGAGGAGGTTCAACGTCTATGGATATGTGCAGTCATGCCATAAGATAGCGAGGTAGCTTATATGGATCTCTGTAAGGGGTCGTATAAGGTGTGAATGTGCACTAGCAGTTCACAAAATGAGTGGAGGATAACTCCCACCGTAGTACTACATATGACCCAGATTGGGAAAGGTAAAGAGAAGGTAACGGAATGTGTTTACCGCTTTACCAATGTGATTATGAGCAACCTGTTTGGTGTTGCATATTTGATATTGAGCAACCTGTGTGTGTTGCATATTATATTAGCAACCTGTTTATGTGGTGCTTATTGTAGGACTTGCGGGTCAGGAGGAAAAGGTAACGTAAAGTGTATACTATTTTCCAATGTGATTGTGCGCAACCTGTTATGTGTTGCATATTGGATGGCATATTGTTGCATACATAATAGCTTGCTGAGATTTTATCTCACCCCTTCTCCCTTTACTGTTTTAGATTCAGCTGGGACAGTTGGACCATACCGATGAGGCCGAGAAGGTGTTTGGATTGTATTTTGGGTTGTCAGAGTATGTATATATTTGTGTGGGAGTTGGGAGTAGTTGTGTTATTTTATGCGGGGTACTGTTATAAAACATTTTCAGTAGGTTATGTTGTAATTAATATTGGGTTTGGTTTGTTTTAAAGTTGGCTTGTGTAAGCCGTTGCAGTTGTAGAACTTGTAAATGATACAGGTTATAACTGGTAGAAGTAGGTTTATATTTCACCTCTAAGTAGAGAGGTTATTTTGAATTTGTTTTGAAAATGGGTAGTTATACTTTTCAAGTTGATTTAAAGAAAAGTTTTTTTGAAAAAGGTAGGTTTTGGGACCCTCCATCCTGGGACACGAGTTTTAGGTTTCGGGAGTTGGGAGGCGCCCACAGTTGGTATCAGAGCTCAGGTTAGAAGTCAAGGGTAGATGTCTAGCCTAAGGGGGAGTGTGTGATATCTGATGCTGAGTGTTTAATGCAGGAAGTTGTTCAATGGCGGGAACTGGTGATAACTAATAAAGGGATCACGAAAATGTGAATAATATGGGAACAGGAGAAGACCAGAATATAGAAATGATGAAGATGTCAGGGTCTTTCTACAGAATATGGCAGCTCAGGGGCAAGCTCAACAGCAACCTGAGGTACGACCAAAGCCTGGGATAGAGGATTTTGTAAGGATGAATCCACCAAGCTTTAATGGAAATCCGAATTCGTGGAAGGCAGAAAAATGGTTAGAAGCAATGAACAAAATCTTTAAGGCCATGGAAATTCCTGATGAAGAAAAGGTCAGGTGTGCCGTTTTCAAGCTGGAAGGTCTAGTGGATCAGTGGTGGCAAGGTTTACAGGAAAGTTGGGAGCGGGATCATACGCCCCAAACTTGGGATAATTTCACTCGGAAGTTCGAGGATTATTTTGTTACCATGGTTACCCGAGATAAGATAGAAGTGGATTTCTTATGTCTGGAACAGGGATCTATGACGGTAGCTCAGTATTCGGCAAGGTTCATGGAATTGGCTTGGCATTGTACTCACTTGGTACCCCATGAATTGAGGAGAGTTTATTTGTTTGTAAACGGTTTGAGATCCGAATTGAGGAAACAATTATTGACTTATGCCTTTGTCGATTATCAGACGACCTTGGATAGGGTGTTTCAGATTGAGAAGGATTTTGAGAAGCACCAAGGAGGATTAAAAAGGGGTGGAAGCAAGTAAAAGTATCAGGAACAAGGCTCCAGACTGATCAGAGGATAGCCAAGTTCTTTAGTTTCTGGAAGTGTTCGAGGGGTACAGATTGCAGCTCCTACAGCTCAGCCAGTATCGGCTCAACATTTTGGCATGATTTGTAAATTTTGCCAGTGGATTGGACATACAGAAGAGATGTGTTGGAAAAATCAAGGGAAATGTATGAAGTGTGGGGAAATGGGGCATATCAGAAAAGATTGTCCTAGATGGAGATTTCGACAAGGACAGACATCAGGCAGTGACCAGCAAAAAGGGCAACAAAGTGGTGGTACAAAGAGAGATACTGAAGGGAAAGCAAAAGAGAAAGTCTAAGGCAGAGTCTTGGCTTGGTATCATGGAGAGATAGATTCCTCCGCAGTTAGTAGAGGTATTCCCTGTCTCAGGAATTAGGGGTCATATTTTATAGATCCTAGTTTTTCCCATTCTTATGTGGCATTGCATTTTTGCTTTTACTTGCATAAATGGTCTAAGAGTTGCCTTATGTGCTAGAGGTTTCAACTCCTATGGGAGAGTACCTCGAATTTTTTTGATTATCATGGTTGTGACATGATTATATGTGGGCATGTATTGCCAGTAGAGTTAGTAGACTTACCAATTTGTGATATTGCTGTTATACTTGGCCTGCAGTGGTTAAGTAGTTGTTGTGTTTTGGGTAGACTGTCGCAAGTAGCGAGTCTCCTTTTCTATGGTTGACTTGCCTCTGTTTGTGGTTGAGGCGGATAAGTCTTTATTTGATATTGTGTCGTATATGCATTAAAGGCCTAAATGTTTGGTCTAAAGAATGTGAATGTTATCTGATTTCTGTGTTAGACTTGAATAAAAAGTCACCTGAAATATCTTACTTAGAAGTGGTAAGTGAAATGGTGAGGTGTTCCCTCAGAGTAGTTATTGCTGCCAGTTAGGGCAGTCGAGTTTTGCATTGATGGAATGCCAGGTTATTGCCATATCCAAGAGCACCTTGCGGAAGGGCACCGGATGTGTTGGTGAAAATGATGAGTCAAGTTTTTAAACCTGATTCTGATAACTTTGTGATAATCTTTATGGATGATATCTTGGGTTATTCAGAGTTATGAAGAGATTATTGGAATTAATTGCAAGTTATGTATCTGTTTTTCGTGAGAATCAATTAGTTGCGGAATTCAGTAAGAGTGAGTTGTGACTCAAGAAAATTGTAATATTGGGCCTTATAGTTTCAAGCTTGGGCATTGTTATTAATCTCTCGAGTATTGAGACTCCGGTCAAATGGATAACCTTTAACAGTGTTGCAATCCTGTAGTTTTCTAGGTTAACTGATTGTTACCAGATAATAATTGATGAACTTTCGAGGGTGATTTACTCCGAAGGAGATATGACTGATATGGAATTCAAAAGGATGAAACCAGTTTTGCAGAGTTAAAGAATATATTGACTATAGTTCAATCCTTAACCTACTTGATGGATGTGAGAACTTTGAGACTTTAGTTACACGTCAAAAGAAAGGTTTGGGTTGTATTCTTATGCAGAATGGGAAAGGAATATCTTATACTTCGAGGAAGTGAGCACTAACAGAGCAGAATGTTTCCTATTCTTGTCATGAAATCGATTGTGATTCTTTTGTGTTACCTAAGTGGAACATTATCTATATGAAGTTAAAATTGAGATTTTTATCAACCAGAAGAGTTGCAGTGCCTGGTTACTTAAAAGGAATTGAACAATAGGTAGAGAAATGGCTAGAAGTACTACAAGACTTTGATTGCGGTATTTTATATCATCTGGGAAAGCTAGTGTGGTTCTGGATGCGATTAGCCGAAAGGTTTCACTGTCAACATTTTGATCTTGTGAAGTGCCAGATAAGATATAAATTGCGAATACGAATATCCCTACAGTTATGGAAGCTTATGGAGGTTCCACAAATTGATCCTGAATTGAAGAAGATGGATGCGTTTGAGTAATAGTGGATAGATTGACCAGGTTGGTTCCTTTCTACCCAGATTACCGAAGGATTGAATGGAAAAGTTAGCGTAATCATAGAGGCGAGAGATTTGATTGATTTCACGGAGTACCAATCCATATGTTGTATCAGATTGGGATTCGAGATTCCTATTGCGATTTGGGAAAACTTAGTATGAGGCTTTGGGCTTCAAGCTGAGTTTCTGTTCTGCTTTTCATTCTCAGGTAGATGGGCAGACAGAAAGAACTATCCAGATTTTGAGGACATGTTGCATGTGTATGTGATGGATTTCCTTTACTTTGAGAGGTTTATTTAACCTCAGTTGAATTTGTGTATATCAACAGTTACCAGTTCAGTATTGACTTGACACTGTATGAACTTGGTATGGGAGGAAGTATCTTTATGATCCTATCCCGATAATTGAATTCTTCAACCGAGGATCTTTAGGTTGAATTGAATTGAGTGGAAGAATCATGTCATTGAGAAATCCGTTGGGTTTGAGAATTCAAAATGCTCGAGTTGTATATGTGATCATTTGAGCACTCAGGTAAGTATGTCTAAAATTCGGGACGAATTTTATTTAAGGAGAGTGAGTGTCACGATCCAAGGTCCGGGCACTAGTTTAGCCACGTGTTGAGCACGTGGGAGTTGGATGTATTGCCCTTATATTAAGCATTATATGAATTTATGAAATGATTACGTGTTTATTTGGCTAGATTTCTAAATTACATGGTTTAGATGTTATTAAATTGATTTTGAAAATAATGTCTTAATGAAAGAAATGGGAAATTTGTATAGTAAAATAATAACACTTGAAAGTTTAAATGAAAGTGTTATAAAAAGTTTGAGGAGCTTGCGTGTAATTGTAAGTTTAAGGTGGTGGTTTGTAGGAGATTAGAACTTGGAGGAGCTAAAGTGTACAATTGTTTATATAAATATTATCCTAAGTTTATCCATGAAGATTATCACCTCCTCAGTTTCTCTCTTCTTCTCCTACATTCTAAAGAAGCTTAAACCCTAGCTGAGTTTCATAAAATTCCAGAAATTCAGCCGTGGAGTTGTTGTTGATTCCGTCTTCAAATTGGGGCTAAGGAAGGTGAATAGAGCAAGAAGAGCAGAGTATATATTCTTTTTACTTTGGTGAAAATTGGTAAGTTGTTATGATTTCCTTCTTTACCTGTTCATAATATGTCTAATGATGTTATATTGATGTTATGAATAAGTTTGGTAAAGGTTGGATCATCAGCTGAGTGTTGAAAATGAAAAGGAAATGATTTGGGTAGAACTTGAATAATTCCATGCCATGGTTTGAGTATTTGGTTTGGATTTGGTATAGTTGTTGTTTATATGTTATGTGTTATGGAGGGAGTGTATTATAGTTTAAAACTTGTATATACACTGTTGTTAGATCATTTTACAGAAGCTGAACTGGGAATTGGAGTTGTTGTTGTTGTTACTGCTGATGTAGTTCTAGCCAAGAACAGCAATTCTGGGCTTGGGCACGACTCGTGCCCTGTAGCACGAGTCGTGACCAAGACCTGTGAAGTCGTGCGACATAACTAGGTTGTAGGGCACCAGTTGTGAAATCTGAATCCTTCGTGCAGGGGTTGAGCACGACTCGTGCCTACCCTCACGACTCGTGCCCAGGACAGGTTTCTGGGGCTTACTTTATAGGCTTGTGGACCTAAGCAAACTAGTATGGAATTAATGTATCTTTAACTACACATCTAGTACAAGTTTAGTACTATATAATGGAACTTGAAATGGTTCAAATGGATAAGGAGAAGGTCTTTAAATATTGGCTTGAATTTGCTTGAAAGGCAATTATGAAAATTGAACCAAAGCTTATAAAACTTGGTATTTGAACTTGGAACCTTAAGAGAAGGGGTTTAATGTTGTATGTTGAATGTGTAGGATTACTTAGATGATATTGTACTCCTACGTGGTGGCCTATATAGGGTTAATTGCTCTAATAGTGCATAAAATGTATAGTGCACTACTTCATTGATTGAAACAGGAGTGGTAATACCTTGTTTCTGGATTATATATGTGTATGAATTTGTAGGCCTCATATATGATACATGGTGCCTTACGTGATTGTATTTACATGGTTGTTAGTTCAATTAATGTGTAGAAGGTGTAATACACTAGTTACTTGGTTGAAACCTTGACGGATAGTGTTCAACCTTAGTGCATGAAAGCGTAGGACTATTTAGATGATATTGTATCCCTACATGGTTATCTATATGTGGTTATTGATTTGAATAGTGCGTGAAATATATGTGGAACTACTTCATTGGTTTGAGCATGGACATGTAGGACTTATGTGATATACTTTGGGTCATAAGTGTTTACAAGTTCATAGCTCGTTGTGCACATAGTGTTTAATACGTGTTGCACTGCTTCATTTGGTTGAGCATGAGTATTACTACCATGTCATTGGATTATGTTGTTATTCAATACTGTTGAAATACATGTGCATTATTGTGATTGATTTAACATTGGTTGCAGTTCCATGTTATATATATATATATATATATATATATATATATATATATATATATATATATATATATATATGTGTGTGTTAATGTCCCATGGGGTGGACTTACTTTCAAATATCTGTTATGTGCTTAAATATAGTTGTATCAGCTGAGATTCGGGGGGTATAGGGAATACCATCACTTATGAGAAGATATTTCATAAGGTGCTTGGATGTCCTTATACTTGTTACCCTTCGCTCCCTTCTGTGGCCACGGAGAAGGGGTTCAGCGTCTATGGATATGTGCAGTCATGCCATAAGATAGCGAGGTAGCTTATATAGATCTCTGTAAGGGGTTGCATAAGATGTGAATGTGCACTAGCAGTTCACAAAATGAGTGGAGGATAACTCCCACCGTAGTACTACATATGACCTAGATTAGGAAAGGTAAAGAGAAGGTAACGGAATGTGTTTACCGCTTTACCAATGTGATTATGAGCAACCTGTTTGGTGTTGCATATTTGATATTGAGCAACCTGTGTGTGTTGCATATTATATGAGCAACCTGTTTATGTGGTGCTTATTGTAGGACTTGCGGGTCAGGAGGAAAAAGTAACGTAAAGTGTTTACTGTTTTCCAATGTGATTGTGCGCAACCTGTTATGTGTTGCATATTGTATGGCATATTGTTGCATACATAATAGCTTGCTGAGATTTTATCTCACCCCTTCTCCCTTTACTGTTTTAGATTCAGCTGGGACAGTTGGACCATACCGGTGAGGCCGGGAAGGAGTTTGGATCGTATTTTGGGTTGTCAGAGTATGTATATATTTGTGTGGGAGTTGGGAGTAGTTGTGTTATATTATGCGGGGAGCTGTTATAAAACATTTTCAGTAGGTTATGTTGTAATTAATCTTGGGTTTGGTTTGTTTTAAAGTTGGCTTGTGTAAGCGGTTGCAGTTGTAGAACTTGTAAATGATACAGGTTATAACTGGTAGAAGCAGGTTTATATTTCACCTCTAAGTAGAGAGGTTATTTTGAATTTGTTTTGAAAATGGGTAGTTATACTTTTCAAGTTGATTTAAAGAAAAGTTTTTTTTGAAAAAGGTAGGTTTTGGGACCCTCCATCCTGGGACACGGGTTTTAGGTTCCGGGAGTTGGGAGGCGCCCACATACGTTCTTGGTATTTGAAAGGTTGGAAGATAATCTTGTTGTAAGGGTTACATAGATGCTAGCTTCCAAACTGACAAAGTTATTTTAAAATCGCAATTAGGATTTGTGTTTATGTTTATAAGAGGTGCGGTATTAATTGGAAGAGTTCCAAGTAGAAAATCGTAGTCGATTCTACTACTAAGGCCGAATTTTAGCAACATATGATGTAGCTAAAAGAGGCAGTTTGGATCAAAAGTTTATTAGTGTTTTGGAAATGTTCCAAGTATCACTAATCGGTGAACTTTGTTGTGATAAATATGGTGTCATTTTTGCAAACAATGGAACCAATGTCACAATGGTGATCTAAACACATACTTAGACCTTTTTCAAGAATTCATAAAGAATGAGAAGATGTTAAGATATGCAAAGTATCAACCGATGATGACATTAGGGATTCACTTACAAAGACCCTCGCACAGTCAGAAGCATGATGGTCATGTTAGGTCATGAGTATTTGATACATAAATAGAGCCTAGTGCAAGTGGGAGACTGTTGGTGTAATGCCCTAGGCTTTAGTTATGTTTAACTTAAAACCGTTATGTATCATCTTTATCGTTTAAGTTCATTATTTGATTATTATATATTTTGCATATTTATTGTAATAATCTCCGTCCCTAATTATTAAGTGAATAATTAGTATAAATGTTAATGGATAATCATATGATGATTATATGCATAGAGATGCACATTAAATTTATGGGTACTTGTTAGTGAACAAGTGACTGGACTTGACCCGTATGAGATTTATGTCATGGTCAAATGTCATAATTAAATCTCATATGGTCACTTCATTTAGTCCCTAGACCTGAGATTATCATGACCTTACATATGATGAAAGTTATGTTTGATTTTAGTCAAACGATATCTTAACACGATATTTATAAAGGCTATCTTTGGCATGATCGGATTCATGATGGGAAGGATGATAAGTCAAGATGGAATTTGTCCCTCGAAAGAGAGATGTTTTGCTTGGGCCCATCGATGAGTGATAATGATGAAAGTGTATGGCCATACCCCAATGTGATTGGATTATCATTATACTCAAGATCGAGAAAGCATTGAACAAATACAAGTTGACGTGGACCATGACTTGTGTTCAATATAACATCGTGTGACAAAGGGAGAAAAGGAAGTGTACCATTGGAAACGTGAACTCTTACGTTATATTAATTGGGTAGACATAATGGCTTGCTAGAGTCCGCTTATGTCTTATGAGGGTCGATATGATCGGGCTCATTGCCAATATAATATAATCCTATTGGGTCACACACAATTAGAATGAATTGGTTAAACCAAAGAAAGAATGATTGAGAGTTCCTGATATGGCTTAAGAAGCCGCGCGACAGAACTGGCCAAGTGGCATATGTAGCCACGCGACACTTCATGCCAAGAGGCGGTTTACAGCTTGTTTCCTAATATGATTAGGGCACAAACTCTAATACTAAAGTAGTATATATATGAGTCTGTAAGCAGCCAAAATCTAGCCGAATTTTCTAAGGAAAAATCACAACAAAGGTTTCTCAATATTTCTTCCATAGGTTTAAGAATCTAGCAATTCTCAAGAACTGTTCTTGGTTCATTCAAAAGTGTGGTGAATACTACTAGAGGGTCTTCGCTCGTAAGACGATCAAGACCTAGAGTTCGAATCTGAAGATTCAAGTCTTGAAGATCGAAGTTTGTGATTCAACATCACATTGATAGATCGTTCGATAGCTCAAGAACGGAAAGCATTTAAGGTTGATAAATTCTATCTCATAGGAATTCAATTTAATTGTATAGAACGGATCTTAGGACTCTTGGGTTTTGTGTTATTAGATGCTTAATTTCGCTGCGCATGGACCCATAAAACCCAACAGTTTCTCACTTGGAACATGAAAGGATGTTCAAAGAAGCTGAAGTGATGATCCTTAAATTTCAAAATGTTAAGAAAGCTTTGTCTTTAGCAAATGATGAACTTACACACCTTAAGACGGAGAAAACAGTGCTGAGGTCTAAAATTTCAATTCTTAAAGACCAAGTAAAAGCATGTCTCCTCTTACTGATAAAAACCTCATTCCGGAAACTAAGGTATCTGCACTTCAACTTAGGAACGATGACTTGGTTGCTCAAAACAATGACCTCCAAAAGGCAATTGATGAGTAGACCAAATCACATGTCACCATGGATCAAATTCTAGAATACCAAAAGGCTAGTGGTGATAAAGAAGGCCTGGGATTCCAAACTGGTGAAAAGTTGAAGTGTGCATCCTGTTTTGAAAAAGATGAGGAATTTTTTAAACAAACTCAAGAAATTCCTAAGGGAAAGCATTCCATTTCAAAGGGTAAAGGACAGGAACCAAATGATAAACTTAACTTCCACTATGTCTACCCTAAGAAACAATTTGGGAAAAATTCTCAAATGAAAAGGAAAATTTCTGAGGATGAAACTGCAGAGGAGGATCGAATTGCGGCTGACCGCACATCTACTTCAACCGCACATTCTGAAGTAGGTTGTGCAGCTGACCTCTTGGCTGACCGCCCTTCTTCTTCTTCGACCGTACCTCCTGCCTTCAAAGGCAAGGGGAGTGTTCCTAGAAAAACTGCGGTCAAACAAAAAACGACCACCTTTGTGAAGGCCAAAACCTCAGTTCCCAAAATGAATGTTAATCCTAAAAATAGTAACGAGTTTGTAAAACCTCATGTTGCTCAAAGCTTTCATCACTGTTTTGTATGTGATGGTTCAGGTCACAAGGCTACAAAATGCCTTTTGAGGTTCACATCCAATGCTAGAAAGAATAATCCTCCTTCTGTCAAACATGTGTGGGTCATCAAAAGATGCTAACCTCAGGACCCAAAAGAATAAAGGGGACCTCGTTTTTGAATGTTTATCTTTCAGGTCCTCTGCTTAATGGGTGGTCACTCCAAGGAAAATGAATGGTATCTTAATAGTGGTTGTTCAAGAGACATAACTGGAGATAGATCCTTACTTGAAAATGTCCTTGAAGCCGGTGGTCCATCAGAAACAAAGGCAAGACCATTGGGTACGGTATTATAAGGAAAGGAAACCTAACCATTGAGAAGGTTTCTCTTGTTAAAGGACTCAAGCACAACCTCCTTTCAATTTCTCAATTATGTGACAAAGGAATGCATTGCAACTTCACTTCCTCAAATTGCTTCATTAAAGATAGTATTTACGGAGTCACACTACTCACAGGGATTCGTAAGATTAATATTTATATTAATTATTTAAATTCTACATGTAGTATTACTAATCTCTGTTTTGTAGCTAAAAATGTGAGCGAAAATAGTTGGCTATGGCACAAGCGGTTGAGCCACTTGAACTTCAAGTATCTTGCAAAGATTGGAAGGGAAAACCTCGTTTGCGGTTTACCCAAAGTGGCTGACCACCATCCTGAGAAATGCAGTGCTTGTCAACTTGGTAAACAAACCGTGTCGTCTTTCACCAGCAAGACCGCACCCTCAACTGCAAGATGTTTACAACTGCTCCACATTGATTTGTTTAGACCCATCACCACTACCAACATTGGAGGAAATAGATATACTTTAGTGGTGGTGGATGATTATTCAAGATATACGTGGGTTGAAATAATGATCACAAAAGATGATTGCTATGAAATTCTAACCTCACTCTTTCGACGGCTTCAAACCCAAAAAGAAGACGACATCGTTAGTGTAAGGTCTGATAATGGAACATAATTCAAAAACAAAGGTGTTGCTCAATATTATGATGACCATCAATATTGTGATGACCATGAAATAGATCACAATTTTTCTACTATACTGGTATCCCACAACAAAATGAGGTTGTGGAAAAAAAGAATAGGACGTTAATTGAGGCTGGAAAGAGAATGATATCTGAAGCCAAGCTTCCTCAGTACTTTTGGGCTGAAACAGTCCCTCCCTCATCAACAAAACCTACAATAAAACTCCATATAAAAAAAGATAGGAAAAAACTAAACAAATGAAAGTATATAGAAGAAAAGTCAAAAGAGGGACGAACTACCCTATATTTATTTTTTTATTTTTTTAAAAAAAATTATTGACTAGAAAATAATATTTTAGCCTTTGTTAATTAGTGGTTTTTTTTTTAGAAAAAGTTATATAAAAAAAGATAGAAAAAAACTAAACAAATGAAAGTATATAGAAGAAAAGTCAAAAGAGGGACGGACTACCCTATATTTATTTTTTATTTTTTTTAAAATTTTTTATTAACTAGAAAATAATATTTTAGCATTTTTTAATTAGTGTTTTTTTAGAAAAAGATATATAAAAAAGATAGAAAAAACTAAATAAATGAAAGTATATAGAAGAAAAGTCAGAAGAGGGACGGACTACCCTATATTTATTTTTAATTTTTTTTAATTTTTTATTCACTAGGAAATAATATTATAGACTTTGTTAATTAGTGGGTTTTTTTTAAAAATAGTTATATAAAAAAAGATAGAAAAAAACTAAATAAATGAAAGTATATAGAAGAAAAGAGGGACGGACTACCATATATTTAATTATTTTTTTTTTATTTTTTATTCAGTGGGAAATAATGTTTTAGACTTTGTTAATTAGTAGTTTTTTTTAAAAAGGTATATAAAAAAAGATAGAAAAAACTAAATAAAAGAAAGTAAATAAATTACCACCGACGGAATTATTCTGCCGCTGATAAATTAAAAATTATATTATCACCGACGGAATGATTCCGCCGCTGATAATTAAAAAAAAATTACAAAATTATATTATCAACGACGGAATTATTCCGTCGCTGATAAATTAAAAAATTTAAAAATAAATAAATTACCACCGATGAAATTATTCCGCCGCTGATAAATTAAATTTTTTTTTAAAAAAAATAAATTATCACCGACGGAATTATTCCAAATTAATTTTTTTTAAAAAAAATAAATTTATCAGCGACGGAATAATTCCGCCGCTGATAAATTAATTTTTTTAAAAAAAAAAATTATAGTATCACCGACGTAATTATTCCGTCGCTGATAAATTTAAAAAAATTAAAAAATAAATAAATTATCACTGACGGAATTATTCCGCGGCTGATAAATTAATTTTTAAAAAAAAATTATATTATCACCGACGGAATTATTATGCCGCTGATAATTTTAAAAAAATTAAAAAAATTATATTATCACCGACGGAAATATTCCGCCGCTGGTAAATTAAAAAAAAATAATTAACACCGACGGAATAATTCCGCCGCTGATAAAAGAAATAGCGACGGAAAATTTCATCGGTAGAGTCAAGAAAAGTCAAACGCACTTTAGGGGCGGAATTGAAACGAATATTCGTTTTTAGCGACGAAATTCAGCGGCGGAATTTAATTCCGTCGGTAAAATCGACGCCCAAATTATTCCGCCGCTATAGCATCATTTCCGTCACTATATAGTGACGGAATAATTCCGTCGCTGGTAATTTCGTCGCTAAAGACACAGTTTCTAGTAGTGTATCCTTTTCAATGGAAGAGAAAATAGAGGTAAATTTGGACCTAAGGCTGATGAAGGTATTTTTTTGGGTATGCTAAACATTCCAAAGTTTTTCATGTTTTTAACAAATCTAGTTTAAAGATAGTAGAATTTGTCCATGTTACTTTTGATGAACATTCTCTCCTTGAGCCACATTTGGCTCCAAATGTTGCTGATGATTTTGTTGAGACTAATGAAACAGGTGAATTTTTCAAAATCGCACCTGAACCTCAAGAACCACAAAATCCATCAACTCAAGAAAATCTATCAACCTCAACTGAAATTCCCTCAAACAATTTTGAAACTGCACCTGAAGTTCCAACTCCAGATGCAAACTCAAGGGAATTTTGATGAGAACTCACCCATTCAACTTATTGAACCTCTTCATCAACTCACATTCAATGACTTCACTGAAGGATCTAACGATGTTTCATTAGAAGATCTTCAGAAAACCTCTGTTCAACCAAATTTACCCCCCGAGGTTCGTAAAGTCAGCAATCACCCTCTCTCAAATGTGATTGGTGATTTATTTTTCGGAGTTCAAATAAGGATATCAAACTATGATGAGCATACTTCTTTGTTATCTCAAATTGAACCCAAGAAAGTTGATGAAGCACTCCAAGATTCCAGTTGGGTCGTTGCTATGCAAGAAGAACTCAACCAATTTGAACGATGTAAGGATTGGACATTAGTGCCTAGACCTTATGATCAAGGAGTGATAGGAACAAAGTGGGTGTTTAGAAACAAGATGGATGAGAATGGAAGCATCACCATAAAAAAAAGCAAGGTTGGTTGCACAAGGATATAGGCAAGAAGAAGGAATAGACTACGACGAAACTTTTGCTCCAGTCGCAAGACTAGAAGCAATCAGAATTTTCTTGGCCTATGCATCTTACAAACGTTTCAAGGTATATCAAATGGACATTAAGAGTGCTTTCCTCAATGGTGAACTTCAAGAAACCGTGTATGTTGCCCAACCACCTGAATTTGAAGATTCCAAATTTCCAAATCATATCTACAAACTCCAAAAGGCTTTGTATGGATTTAAACAAGCTTCAAGGGCATGGTATGAGACTCTATCAAAATTTCTAATAGAAAAAGGCTTCAAACGCGATAAAATTGATACAACTCTATTCATTGCTAAATATAATAATCATTCTTTACTTGTTCAAATTTATGTTGATGATAGTATTTTTTGCTCTACTAATGTATTATTATGTAAGCGTTTTGAAAAGCTAATGAAAATCAAGTTTGAGATGAGCATGATGGGAGAATTGACGTTCTTCCTCGGGCTTCAAATCAAACAATGTGAAGAAGGAATCTTCCTCAGCCATGCCAAATGCACAAAGGAGTTAATCAAGAAGTTTGGACTGAAAAATGCAAAAGCATACGATACCCCCATGGCTACCGGCAATAAGCTAGACAAATATCTAAAAGGTAAAAAGGTTGATCAAACGTTATATCGAGGTATGATTGGCTCATTACTTTATTTAACTGCTAGTAGGCCAGATATTATGTTTAGTGTTTGTGTTTTTGCACGCTATCAAGCTGATCCTAGAGAAGCACATTTAAGTGCAGGCAAGCGTATAATCCGCTATCTATCTGGAACTACTAATCTTGGACTTTGGTATTCCAAAGATTCGAATTTCGAGCTTGTAGGGTATTCAGATGTAGATTATGCAGCTTGTACTATTGACAGAAAAAACACTAGTGGAACTTGTCACTTCCTTGGAAATAGACTAGTTGCTTCGGCCAGCAAGAACCAAGCTTCAGTTTTAGTGTCAACTACAGAGGCTGAATACATTGCTGCTGGAAGAGGCTGAATACATTGCTGCTGGAAGAGGCTGAATACATTGCTGCTGGAAGTTGTTGTTGTCAAATACTTTGGATGAAGCAACAGTTAGTGGACTATGAAATTGATGAAGGAAACTGCCCAATCATGTGTGATAACACATCAACAATTTAAGTCTCCAACAACCCTGTCATGCACTTAAATACCAAGCACATAGACATCAAGTATCATTTCCTCAAAGACCATGTGGAAAGGGGGAACATCCATTTAGAGTATGTGGGGACAGATAATCAAATGATGATATCCTCACCAAAGCTCTTGACTCCAAGAGGTTTTCATTCCTCAAAGGAGAAATGGGTATGCTTGAACTTAAATAAGTCCATACTTTTTATTACTTACTTGTGTGTTAAGTATGTTGTTTAGGTAAAAATCATGTTGAATTTTCAAACCTCACCCTTGTTGAAACCGCGTAGACAAACCGCATGAGGTCAACTGCATGCCTATTCAAGACCACATGCAGTATCTCAACCGCATGTAGTTTCAAAACCGCATGATCAAAACCGCGTTTCAACACTTGGATTATTTTTCAATGTTTTTCATTTCTCAGCTTTGAAGAAGCTTAGTAAGCGGTTTGATATTTCCTTATAAAAAAAATAATTATCTTTTTGACAAATCGCATGCATGCCACATGGATCCAGGTAAGTTTTCTATTTATTATTTGGTCCTTACTTATTTTGGGAGTCTATTTGGCATAAGGGTATTTTTGCAAATATTTTCCCACGTTTATTTGAAATTTATATGCATTTAATGCAAAAGGAATATTTGCATTAAAAACCCTCTTGTCAACCGTCATAGGACAGTGTGCAGAAGTTGAAAGGGTGGAACAGTTAGTGGAACCATCATCACCTTTCTGTACACCAGCCTAGACACCACCTATATAAACCCATTTTGGTGCAACGGTTGACTCTTTACTCTGCCATCTCTCTATTCGTACTCTCTTTCTCAATCACTTTCTCTCTCTAAAACTCTCTCTATAAACCTTCATTTTTCTTAAACTATAAACCATTAATGGCTCCTAAACCTAGAGAATTTGCAGCTCCTAGAGCCCCTAAGAAACCTTTCATCAATATGGTATGTTTTTTCTAACCTTAATCTTTACTTTTTTGCAAATCTCCATTGATGAACTTGAGAAAAACCCCTTCGTATGCCATGAACTGATTTTACTTGATTAAAACTTCATTTCTAGCTCATTTTGTTTAATATTTGTTGGGTTTTGCTCGTTTTGATGTTTGGAATCTATCTATGTTGTTTACATGATCTAAACATCTAAAGGTTGCTGATTTTGGAAATTTCAGTGTAAGGGTTTTCGAAACTCATTTCTGTGTTCTTCATTTTTCTTGATGATTCTGGGTAAAGTTTGGATTTTTATTGCTATATTGTTTCTCCACTGCCCAATGTGATCATTTTGATATGCTGATTGTTGATTTTGATGAACCTTCATTATGCCTCTGTTCTTGGTGTTCTTGACTATTCTTCATGTTCTTCATACTATTCATAACGTTTTCAGAAAAGTTCTTTATATGTTGGTTTACATGATTTTTTAATTGTGTTTTCCATACTTAGAAAAAATTTGAAAATTTTGGATTTGAATATGCATTAGAACCTCATCTCTCAGACTGCATGCTTAGGAATAAACAGCATAGGTTAAATCGCATGTTGAACCTCCATGTGTGTAAAACTGCTTGTTCATTTTAGAAGTTAAACCGCATGTAGAAAACCGCATTTCTATATCTGTTGAAACCGCATGTTACTTTTTCTTCTAAAATCGCAAGCTGATTATTCTTGAGTTTTACTTAGTATATAGGCTGAAAATCATAACCTTCTCTTTCAACTCTTCATGGAAGTGTGAGATAAAATTGGTTTAACAATGCCACATACTAGTAAATATGATGTTAGGTTCTCATATTTATTTCCTTGCCTTGTATTCACAGTTCACTTGGAGTTTGAGGTATTTCACTTCTCAAACTGCACCATTGCTAAACCGCATGGGTGCTTAACCGCACGTGGATTGTGATCTCTTAAAATGGATTTAACTTAAAACTTTCATTTTGTAGGATCCTCATTTCTTCCTGCCAGGCTGGGAGATAAATGAAGATGAATTGAAGTATGATGCCCTTAGCAGAGAGATGATCAGAAAAATGAGAACCTCTGGAATCCTTCCATTATTCACCAAGAAGCAAACATACACAATTCCCTCTTTTGTCTATCATTTCTACACCAACGCCAATCTAGAGGTTAGAATTTTAGAATATGGAAGAAGAGTTTCTTGCCTAACCGCAAATGTAGAAGGGTTGGATATTACAATAGAATGCCTAGATATCAGGGGAACTTTTGCATTTCATGTTCCAAATGCCCCTGAGAGAGTTGATTAAGAAGTTCAGGATGCAACCGTGTCAACAACCGCAGGGATTCCAACACTGGTGGGGAAGTATAAAGCTGTCCCAAGAAAGGATTTTGGTGAGCTGATGAGCCACCTCTGCTTCTTAGTAGGGAAATCAGTTTGTGGGAAGAATGGCAACCACAACAACTTTACAAGCCAACAATGGATGTATTGCTCAGCCATTTTCAGCGACATTCGTCTCCACTGGCCAAAGATCCTATTTCGAGAACTCTCTGCTCATATTTCTACCTATCAATCCAAAGAGAAAGGAGTTGATCAATGGTGGAGGCCCTTCTGCAGACTTCTGATCGCATTATCAACACTTAGAGGACCTCAGAATAGCATACCCTGAATTGATGGTTGAATGGGGTACTTAAGAAACTCTTGGTTTGAATGTATGCCACACATTCAGACTCAAGTTTTGTGATGAGGATTACAAAAACCTTTGGAATGCTGACAAGCTCCCAACCAAGAAACATTATGTTCCTATGAATCATGAGACCTCCAACAAAGAAATTGGCAAAGCGGTCAAGAAGGCAAGAAAGCAAGGTGGAGCTGAACCGCCTCAAAAGAGAGCCAAGACCGCACCTGTCTCCAAACCGCGTATTGCAACTGGTGTTGGTCCCAGTCAAGCAAAGAAGAATGTTCTGATTGATGAGGACATAATTGAAGAAGTTGAGAAGCTGGGTGATGAAGATGAAGCTATGGATGATGATGCTGATGAAGAAGAAGATGCCAATATTCCTTCTTTGATTGCTAGAGCTAGAGCTGCAAAGGTGGCTAGAGATAAGATAATGAATGATGAAGATCTGCTGCGATTCCATAGGGATGAGATGGAGAAGCTAGAAAAGAGAGCTGCTGAAAGGAGAGCAGTAAAAGGAAAGGAACCGACTTAACCATCCAAACCGTATCCTAATCCTCAACCACAACCAAACACTCAACCACCTCCACCTCCTCAATCCCAACCTCCTATCCAACCTCAATCCCCCATCCAACCTTCTTCACATATCCAACTGCAAACCACTGCACCTGTTCAGGGGGAGACCCCAAAGAAAAGACTGAAAATGAGGGCCAAGAAAACCTCTCTAAAGGGTAAGCCAGTAGAACCCTCACCTTTACCCTCTCCCTCTCCCTCAAAAAATCTTCTCCTTCCCCTTCATCTTCCTCCTCTGTATCCAGCCTGAAACTCCCATCTAATTCTGACTCTGACCATTCCAATTCCAACTACTACCCCCCCTACTCTCAAAAGCCTATCAACCCTGGAAATCCCAACCATCAGGAGGCCCTGCCATTTCCACCTCCTACCGCAAGGATCCCACTCCTTCCCCTCCTCGCTCAAACCGCGATCAACCTTCACCTCCTCTTCCACCCAGATCACAATCTCCAAGACCACCTCCTACCCAACAAGTCTCTGTTCACAATGCCACACTATCTAACTCACCCCCACATCAAACTGCCCCTCCAACTCTACCAACCCAAACCACTCCAACCCAAACACTTCCCATTCCAACCCCTTTCACCCGCCCCAAAGTATTCCGACCACACAAATGTTCCAAACCCTCAACACTCATCTACCACAAACCGCACCCCCTACCCAAACCCCTCCCATAATCCAAACCAAACCTCAATCCTTTCCTTAACCGCCTCCTTTTTCAAATATTCCCTCCTCCTCAACCGCACCTCCTTCTGACTAAACCCAAATTCTCTCTACTCTTCATTTGATCCAAGGCCAACTACTTGCAAACCAAGGCCACATGACCAAGGTCACTGAATCAACCACTTCCTTGTAGATTCAAACCGCTCCCTCCAGGCTAAGGTGGATGCTCAAACCCAGGAAATGGTCATACTTAAAGATCAATTGCTTGATGCCATTAAGGGGGAGAGATACACCTCAACCTCAACCTCAACCTCAAACAGTCAAATCGCATCCATCGTCAAATTTGCTACTGAGAATTGCTTCAATGCATTCCAGAAATCTTTAGAGGATGGTATGCTGCAAGCCTTGGGAGACAAAGCCTATTTAACCCAACTCAACCAAATTCTTCTTGAACTTTCAGAAGCAATTTGCACTGCCATAGAAACAGATCTTAGAAAACTAAAGGATCAATTCCTTGGAATTCTCAACTCCAGACCGCAACCTGATCAAGACCTAAGATCAGTCTTGGATTCTATGCAAGCTAGCCTCCAAACTGAGACTGATATTCTTAAAGAAGAGTTGATAATGAAGATGAACTTTATGGGAGATAGCCTAACTGCAAAGTTAGCTAGTCTAACTGATGAGATGAATGATAGGTTAGAAAACCTCAAGGAAGAATTCAACAACAAACTCAGCATCAAACTCCAAGAGCTGGATAAATCCTTAAGGGGGAGCATTGCTGAGATAGAGCCAAACCTTCAACATTCCATAACTGCTCAGATAAATGCAATTCAAGATTCAATCCATACCTTCTTCAACTCCCTAAACTCCTCCTTCCATACTCAAATTGATCAACTAACCGAGCAGACTAAAGGAAATAGCAGAGCGGTTGGCTTAGTAAACCTCGCATTTGCAAATCAATTGAATGTCTTGACAAGAATGGAGACCGCTCAAGGGAAAACCGTAGAAGAGGTTAGAAGGATGAGAAGGACTTTAAGAGCAGAAAATTCAGCTTTCAATCCTCCCCAACCGCATGTACCGGATCATGAAGTTAATGGACCTCCTCATCACTAGAACGCTATATCTGTAATCTTTTTTGCTTAAACTCTTTTTGCTATGTTGTTTTTGCTTTCCTACCTTGTAATCTGTAAACTTCAAAGGTAGTAATGAAAAATGCATCACTAATTGAATTCAAACGTTGTTCATTCAAACCGCTTGTTTGTAGAACAATGAAACTGCATTGGTTTTAAACCTCATTCAAATATCATTAACTTAAAAATCATATTTTTGAATTGAAGTTTAAACATTCAGTTTAAACTGCATACTTAAACTAAAACTCATATTTTTATATATGCACTGAATGATTTCTATACTTTCGAATTGTAAGTTATTTATCTTTCTATAGTATAGAAATTTATAATTTAAGCTAGTGTGTGCATTGACTTGGGACATGACTTACCTTGTTAATTCTTATGGACATGTTTTTATCAAGGAGAATGTTTGCTTTTGTTATAGTAGGTAATGGCATCAATCAAATAGGGGGAGATTGTTGGGTATGCATACTTTAACCCTCCTAGCTTTAGCTTTAATTTGATTGATACCATAACCTCATCTCTATTTTCTGAAATTTAGGCCCATATGTAATGAAGCTTAGACTTCAATTTTTTAGTATAAGTCCATTTTATAGAATATGTTTATTTAGGCTTGAAGACTGGCACAAGACTCATTCGACATGAGGTTTCAATTCAAATGGTTTCAGACCGCACATATGAAACCACACAAGCAAACCGCTATGTGGAATTCGTACCTTGAAACCGCCTTTGAAGACCACAGTAAAACCTCGTTGGTGAAACCGCACTGCTTAAATCGCATCCTCACCAAACCGCATCCAATGATTGTAGACTTGAAGTTGGACCACTTATGACTATTGGAATCCACGTCAGCAATATTAAAATTCAACCACAAAATCTTGTCACGTGACTAACTGTCAGAAAGGATCTACAAGAATTCTGAAAATGTGACAGATGTCCTTCATTCCTTAAGTACAGCTGAGGTCTGATCAACCTTATCTGCATCTTCTGATCAAAGGGACAAAAGTGGACACATGGACCAATCAGACCGCACCAGTACAGTACTTGCACAGCTCTATCATAACAGCTACTTTCTTAGTGCTTGGGTATAAATACCCCCATTCTTTAATATTTGAAGATGGCTTGAGAAATTGATTTTACAGTGAGTTCATAGAAGTTTGAAGCTATTCCTATAAATATTCAACCCTTTGAATCTTCATTTTCTTTCTTCAAGAAAATATCTCAAGCCCAGAAATCAAGCCTTAAACACCAAGATTTCTTGAGCTCTATATCATACAGATTCAAAGAGCCTTGATTCTTGTTTATCACACACACACACACACACACACCTTACTTGATTAATCACATAGATTAATTCATTTGAGATACACTGGTTATAGTCTAGGATTTGATCTTCATAGAATAGATTTTAAATCTGAGTTTGATTCTTGTACTTTGTAATCTCTCTCATACTCTAATATAAAATCTAGCATTAGAAAATTGAAGACTAACCATCTTGGTAGGGGATGTAAATCATTTACGATTGAACCACTCCAAATATTGTGTTCGTATATTTCTGCATTTTGTAATCCTACTTGCGGTTTTGATACACTGTAAGCGGTTTTGTAAGCAAGAGGTTTAGTTTTTAAAAAGAGGGCGAAAAATTTATAGCAGCTATTCACCCCCCTAGTTGTTTTTCACCCGTGTTGCCACCTTTGGGACCAACAATTGGTGTAACTACGTTTTAGATAAACTATGTGAGCGTGTTACGAGGTTTAAGCTACCTTATAAGAATTCGAAGAACTGTAGTGGATGTTTGATGGTATTGGTGATTGCTTATCTCCACAGATTTCCATTTCAATGGTTAAAATAATCATTTGTTCGCCTTTTGATTCATAATTGGAATGCGAATAAATTCAAATTGAGGATTGATTCTGAAGCTATTTTTGGGTGGGAATGTTATTTTTTTTTTAGAAAATGATGTTTATCATATAATTACCCCTGAAGACGATTTTGTGGATTTTATACCGGATGAGTTTCATGAAGAATATATTCCATTAAGTATTGAAAGTGCTGCAAAGGAGCGAAACGCAGAATCAAGTGATGTAAGTATTGTCAATTTGAAACTCTTACACTGTTACTTTGAAATGCTTATACTGACACTATTAATTACTTGCACTGGCACCATTAATTTCCTATACTAGCACTTAAAAGTACTCACACTGGCACCATCAGTTTCCTAGACAGGCACAATTGCACTCTGAAACTGGTTCCATCATTTGCTTACACCGGCACAATTGTACCCATTCTTACTATTTTTCATTGATGCAGGCTGCTAAAGAGTCGTGGGATATATTTAGGAAGGACCTTGATAACGCAGTCTATGCACATATAGCAAGACTTAAACTTATCAAGAACGATAAGGGAAATAATTTAGAAGAGGAGAAGAGGAAAGAAAGAGAACGAGGGGGGAAGTAGAAGAAGATATTTTTAATGATGAAGATTTTTGCGATATTGATACAATTGTCTCAGCACTTTTGAAGAAAACAAAGGCTGATATGGAAAAAAAAGTTTAACTCCATCATTTAATCAATTTTCTCAGCAATTAGGAGAGGAAAAAAATAGAAGATATGGTAAAATATGAACAAGATTTAAATGAGATTTTGCGTGGGATAGATGAAGTTTATCCTTGTGACATGGTAGATAAAAATGGTGAAGGAAAATAAATTGATATAAAAGAAAAAATATAAAAAAGAAAAAGGTCAAGAAGATGATGATGGGGAATAGATTGAGGAATATGTTGGGAATTTGGTGAAGAATATAAATGAGAGTTGCTTTAGAGGGTTATTACGAGATGTTTAATGTAAGGTGCTCATTGATTTGTGGAGCGACCAACGAGAAAGTTGTATATTCTTCTCGGTTTATGTTTAGCAACCCTGATGTTTTTCGATCAACGTTGAAGCTGAGGAAGGAGGTTGTTAACATATGCATGTCTACATACTTTTCAAGAACTATTAAGGGGTAAGCTATAAATTTATTTGACACTGACACTTTTTAATACAAAACACCCTTGTGAACACAAACATTGGCACCTTTTATAAATATATATGTTATTATTCATAAACACAAACACTGGCGCTCAATAAATATGTGTATAATCATTTATTAACACAAACACTGGCACTCAATAAATGTATACATCGGTACTTAAAACATTTACTAATTTTCTTCTCTTTTTTTATTTTATAGCGAGTGTCATCCTATGTATACAATGGTACACAACTTGTTACTTGAAAATATTTAAGCTATGAAGAAGATAGGCAAATAACTTCAACTTCCATTGAGTGTTTGACCTTTCTTCTTAATAATTATGAACGAAATTTTGGTAGAATGAGGAAATTTATTTTTGGGGTAAGTCATTGTCTAAGTTCTCTATATATGATTCTTTGTTAACTAAACTATGTTTGTGCTCATTTTTTTAATTTGATGTTATTAATGTGTTATATATGCTGCTTGGTTACACGTACAATGAAGAATCCTCAAGATATTGTGCAAAAAGTTGTTGAAGAAATTCCAGATTCTTTGATACATTGAATTGAGTTTAATGTCAATGTTGAGGGTTCTGATTTGAGTGAAGTTAAATTGGTATTTCATAGTTGTTTGGTTCCAAGAAAAAAAATAAGAAACAAAGTTAGACATATTGTGTGTACACCAATGTTAGAATGTACCCGTTATCAGTTCTAAAAGGACCACCCCAAAAGGATAAACATCTGTTTTATCGGATATTTTTCCATGTTAGTAATATTCGAAAGCCAAATGCCCACAAATTCAACCCAGAGTGGATGGATAAAGACTAAAAGTATACATGAATTAGAAACAATGCAAGTTGCTCTAAAAATATTGCAATGGAAACTTACCCAAATGTTCCCCAGTTTCGCAAAGGAAAAGAACCAAAGGACCAGAAGGCACGTAACTGCATAAACAAACCAACAAGTTGAAGAAAAAACCCAATTAATAAAAAACAATCGATAATGACGAACAAACCTTCCTCGTCCAATTGAAAGCACTGGATAACAAATTGAAGAAAAAGACTCATTAAGCAAAAACAAAGATTCAATCAAATCCAATCTTAAGAAAGTTTGTGAATTGTAAAGAGCCAACTTGAGTAGAACCTCTGGTAATTGCAAATAAATATAAGATTGATGCACACAAATTATGTATTTCAAAGTCTCTGACTCTTGCATTTCACATTGAAAATAAAAAGGGGAATTGCAAGTGGTAGCTCATTAACCTCACATCCGATCGAGTTTTGATAAGCCGTTGACTGCATACCCCCTTTCTCGCTTCAAAAACCTAAACAAAAATAGAGAAGAAATGTATAGAGAGAGATAAATGGTCAAGCAAACACCTTCAAATTAAATTGTCAAAATTGACTCCTTCAAATTAAATGGTCAAAATTGACTCCGGCGACTCATCGGAAAGGAACCCCTGCTGGTTTGCTACGAACACGAGATTAAAAGCCATCGACGTCATCTATCTAAATATTTCGACGACTTCCACCAAGATTTCGTAGTGGATGTTGAAGATTGGAAATCGCTAACTGTCTGGAACGTTGTGTTTGATTCAAATTTTTTTCTAGTCTGGAAAAGGGATATATAAAAAAAAATTCTTTCAACAAAGATAGATGAGCGTGTTTTCGGTCAGGGGAAGAAGAAGAAGAAGAAGAAGAGACGTGCTTGTGAGGGAACAAAGGTCCGGTAACTGCTGTGAAAGTGAAAAAAAAAAGAAGAAGAAGAACGTGGGTAGTTTAGGTTGATCTCAGATTCAATCTCAACTGTTATTTGTCTTTTTCAAAATAAAATCTCAGTTATTTATTGTGTGATAGTTATTCATGATGAAGTGTATTGTAATATACTCCCTTCGTTTCGTTCGAAAGGACATAATTTTTTTTTTTTGGCGTTTCATTTAAAAGGACATAATTCAAAAAAGGAAAATTTTTATTATTTTTATACTCTTCCTCCCCCACTCATTCTCTCTCCTACTTTACTTTTACACTCACAACATTCTCTTTCCTAACTATTCCTCCCATTCATTCTCTCTCCTATTTAATTTTTTATACTCACAACATTTAACCTTTTTCTCTTTCTTACATCACTTTTCTTATTTATTTCTTAATTTTCGTGTTAGGAGACAAAATTGCCCTTTCGGGCAGGACGGAGGGAGTAGCTTCTATCCTTAAGAGTTAGTTAGATGTATTTCATATAACAACTTAAAATAGTGGATGTTGTTAGTCATAACCATTACAGATACATGCATAAAAAAATAGTTAGATTTTGGAAAGCAAGCAAAAAGAGATTGGTGAGTATATAAAATTAATCCTATATTTAGTGGAAAAGTGATACAACTTTTTCTAAGCTCTTTAATTCTAAACTCTTTAAATATGAGTACCTGGAAAAAAAACTTGTACTCATAATGGTTCTAGCTTTTTAATACAATAATGTTGATTTTTATTTTGATCACCCAAAAAGGATCACCCAAAAAAGGAATAGTACATACTTATTCTGAGCAATATTTTTTTTTTAATCACTATATATAAAATATTTTTTTATTACGTAATAAATATATCAAAATTCTTTTTAATAATCTCCAAATAAATGTCACTTTTTTAAAAAAAATATAATATTTTTCTTCCTAATGTTACAAATAATATGCAAACAAACAAATTTGAGTAAACCATAAAACCGACTCTCGTATTATTATGGCCCTAAAGTCATTTTAATATATGTACTATCTAGTGGCGGAGTCAGATTTATTTTTTTTTTTTGAAAGGGGGCAAAATTATTTTGAACATAATTTTAGGTTAAATGGGAGCAAAATTTTAATATAGTGTTATTTTTTCTTAATTAATTTAGAGGGGGCAAAAATATATATTTTTAAGGATGGAAAACAATATTGTTAAAATCATATAGTATTAGATTGTCAAAGTTTATAGAAAACCAAGGGGACAATTGCCTCCTTTGTCCAAGTAGTAGCTTCGCAGTGATACTACGTACCTAAACAACAAGTGTAACATGTATGCTACAGATAAATTAGCAAAATTAATCAAAGTAATAATTGATCATCAGTTTTTTTAGCCGAAGTAATATTTTCTAACGGTTGTTAATTTATTCTAATGGTCATTAATAACATAACAAAAAGTATAGTTAAAAGTTTCAAATGTAACTCTAATGGTTAAAAAGCGTTAATATAACATACTCATCTAACAACTGTTACTCTCCTTTTCCACCCGCCACCGCCCACCACCAACACCCGCCACCGAATCCCACCACCATCATCTGCCACTACCACCTACCACCACCGCATGTCACTACAACCTCCCACCATCTACGACCACCCACCACCACTGGCGCTTATTGTCACCACCTCCCACCGCCACCACCATGATGGTGGTGGTGGTGAGGAGGTAGTGACAAATGGTGGTGAGAGGTGGTGGTGGATGATGGTGGAGGGAGTTATATTAGGGTCACATTTAAAATATTTTAATATATTTTTCGTTAAGTTATTAATATCAGTTAAAATAAATTATCGATCGTTAGAAAAAATAATGATTGTTAAAAAAAATTGATGATTGAATAATATTTTGATTATTTCTGCTAATTTATTCATAGTATATTTGTAGTTTAGACAATATGAAGATTAAATTAAAGCACTTATGAAAGTTTGTTTTGTGGTTTATTAAAACAAATTAGGAGCTAAATCCTACTGGGGCAATCTAGTCATTGTCTACAGTATTTTGCATTTGCAGTTACTGGTGACCCCCATTAAAAAAAATATTATTTTGAATTTGTATAGTTTTGGTGCCACCCCTTCTTCTGCCTCATCTATCTGCATGGCGAAGCAGTTTGGGAGCGAATCATCAGCTACTATGAGTTGTAATCCTCTTTCTCTCTCTCTTTCTCTCTCTACCTATACATATACCGATAGATATAGATATAGATACACCTTCCTTCCTATGTCATCTCTTCTATATATAGATACAAGAGATATATAGATAGTTTTATGAATCAGAGAGAGAAATGATCTTACCGCAGCCACCCAAAATATCACTCACCCAACTTGTTGCTATATCTGGACAGTCCATCCCCTTTCGAATTCTCAATTTTATCTGGTAGGGTTTATGTTTTGAAATGATGATGAAGGTGAAATCCTCTGAAGAAATTGGCATTTTGCAGCACGATTTGGTAATTCCCCCTCTTCTTTTCCTTCAATTTCATCATACCCACCTCGATTTTTCACTCAATTTTACTGGGGTTACTTCACTTTTTATATATTTTTTCTCACAACAGTTTAACATTGAAATGAAGTTAAACCCTTTTTTATCTTCGTTGTGACTTGTGAAATTCTTATTGCGAATTAAACCCTTTTTGATCTTCCTTGTGAAATTCTTATTGCAAATTTTGGAATGTGGGTTTTACTTATTTTCTATTGATGTTCAATCACTGTTCATCATTAGTCCACAGAACAGGGTTTTACTTTAGAATTGAGTTGATATTCACAAGGATAAGACTATGATGATGTGATTAATTCTCTAAATTTAATATAGTTGTACTTCTGTTGCCCCATTGATTTTGTGGATTATAATTTTAGTTCTTTCACTATACACACACTCACAGATTCAAGTAAAAATGGGTATGTAATTAGTTCTGATTTTTTTTAATTTGAAGCTTCATAATCCATCATCACTATTAATTTGAGGCTTTCAGTTAATGGCAATTAAATGTAGACTTACTTCTTTGTCTTAATAAATTTCATCCCTTTCCATGCTTAAATGTTACTCCTTCCGTCTCCAAATGAATGCTAAAAAGAAAACCTGAATGGTGGAGGGATGATAAAGTGACTATTAACAATATCTAGATGGCTGGATGAATTATGTTTGGGAACAATTAAAAGTATACATAGGTCGGTCCCAAGACTCGACTCGGAAAACTCTTGAGGGTAAGAGGGTTGAGAAATCTTAATAGGAATTGGGACTTGGTTGAGCAACTACAGTTTTAAGTCCTACCTAAGCCATTTCATATGTGCAAGTGTTAGTTGAGTATGATCTGGGAATTAGGACTTGGTTGAATGTTCAAATGGTGATTTTTCTCAGTTACCTTAGAGGCTCATTCACAAGTGATATGGAGTAGTTAGCACAACTGTTTTGAGAGAGTTTTTGTAAAAAAGATGTGATGGGTAAGTATCAGCACGTTAAAGTGTAACCATCAAAATATCAATTGGCTCAAGGACATTAATCTCCTCCATCGTGATAGTGATAGTAGAGGTATGCTTTGTTTGTGGGGAAGTTTACTTTTGGATAATGACTCTAATACCATTAGGGCTTATTTGGTACATGAATTTGTGGACGGGAATGGGTATTTCATTCGCATGTAAGAGATGCCTTTGTTTAGCTGAGGGAATGTGTTTACTCGTTAAGATGGTGATAGAGTGGACATGACATACCCGGCTTGTCTAGTACTCCAGTCATTCCACCTTTAAAAACCGTTTAATATTTAATTTAAAGTGCTCATTGTTTAATGCATCATTATCTGTTCCATTTACTCCATATTATCCCCTAAAATCATGACACGTGCCTTGTACTTGTTTTGGAAATTCACCTCTCTCAATAGTACTCCCTCCGTCCTTAATTGACTGGCCCTTTTTTTTCAAAAGTTATGGAAATTGACTTTTAGGCTATTTTAGTAAATGCATATACATCAATGCCCTTATTGACAACATTATAGTATTGCAAGCAAAAATTGGTTCCTGATAGATAACAAAGGTGAATTTTGTAACTTCTAAGAGAAATGGATACCATCTTGGAACCTTTTATTTTCTTTTTTGCCAAAAGGGACACTTAGTTTGGGAGCAAGGGAGGGAGTATGAGCTATATATTCAAGGAAGAGGGTGGGTCCTTTTTGGTTATCTATTGATGATAAATTAGCTATTAAATCTACGGCTAGAGTTTTGCTTTAGTTTGGTTTTGATTGTGTTTGGATGCAAGCATGACCTGTTAGCCTTTCCCCTAAATCTCACGGATACCCTTTGTGTGTCCCACCAAAGTTGCCTGATTGGAGGCAACTGCTATATAGAAATTTCCAGGTACCACAAAAAACTTGCCACGTATACGTCACCCTAGAATGAAAGAAGCTTAAATCACTTTAAAATTTACATAAGGAGTATATGGTGCCATTGGGCCTCTCTTGAGGCTTTTTGCTCTCTAAATACTTGGTAAATGGGACAATGGTAACTGGAGTAACCTATAATGCCCCAGCAGATATATAATTGTTGGGCCAATATTTTTAATACAAGCTCGTGTGTGCTCTATGTACAAGTAGTGAACTATTATACTCTTTCTTTATATTCCCTTTATAATCAATTTAAATTAAATCCCACGTGTCAATTAAGCATATCTTCATTATAGGGGAGATATCTATCCGCTCCTTGTGGTAAATGTTGTGCCATAAATGTAGTTAGTTACAAGAGATCAACAGCTACAATCCCACTCCTAAAAGACTCGAATGGGGAATGTCATAAAGAGGTTGGTTATAACAACTGAAAAATGACCTGGTCCCACACTTTTCAGCTTCTGTGTGGCGAAAAGCTGTAAACTGTTGAAATTTTACAAGCCACTGTGAGTTGTACCACTATATCTCGTGTATATATAGTGATATATGTAAAGAGATTTGTGTGTATCCGATTTACCTTCCCCTAGCCACCAGAATTTCCTTTAAAGCCTTACTTGTTGCACCTTCATAAACTTCTTATCAAGACTCCATCTACCTTTAAAATCTTAAACAAGAATAAGGCTTGGGTTTTGTCTTTCTGAACAATGACGATGTTAAAACTTTCTAAAAAGATCAGTAATTTGCAACACAAGTTGGTAAGAACTCCTACCGTCTTCCCTTCTTATTGTCTAATAATTTTTTAATTCATTTTAAATTAGATCACAAATTTAGTATGATTCACTTTTTCTTAGTGTGGTTTTGTTCCTCTATTTTACTACACACAAAATCTTATAGATATCCTTTTTTCCTAGCAATAGGAAAAATGAGTTTTTTAGGGCTTTAAAATTGTTAGTCCGTCAGTTAAATCCGACAATTCGACCATGCGGTTGATGGGGGTTTTAGTCGACTGCACGTTCAATGAGGGTCTTAGTCGGCCGCATGTTCATTTGGGGCTTTTGAATGACGGACTGGCAGTTTTGCGGTGATCCGTCAATTTTAACTCGTAATGTAGGACCTTCCCCCCAGTTTACGACTTGGTTGTTACTAGGGGGGTCCCAATTTATGAGTTAAAGCGATTAAATTGTTGTTGGTTAAAATTTTCAGCCCATCACTTCAAAGTGTACAGTCCCACTCGCGCTAGAATCGGCATTTTTAACTGACGAACCAAAATTTTCGAACCGAAAATTTAAATTGTATACTGGCGATTTTAAATCCCAAAAAACCTCGTTTTCATAGTGTCTAGAAAAACTAGTTTTTCATAAGACTTTATTAATTTATTATTATTATTATTGTTATCATTATTGTTCATCATTTCTTTGTACATTTAATTTCTAGTTGTGGTTTTAAGGGCATGTTTGTTAACCTAATTAACAGCTTAATTAGGAGCATCTTCAGGGAATATAGAAATAAGCTTGTTTGGTAAGGAAATATCACATCACTTAATAAATTAAGAAACTCTAAAAAAAAGTAAAAAATGTAAAATCAACAAAATGCTTACTTATTTCTTATCCCTCAACACGGTGGGATTGAAGAGCTTTATACCTCTTCCAAATATGATGAGACTGTCCATTCATCACCTCAATTAATTTTTTTTTTATTTAAAATTCAGCAACTTGATGATTTTAGCTCTTATTATTAGACATGATTTTTTGGATTAATTTTCAGTTTTAACAAACATGCCTTAAGACCTATTATTGTGATTACAACTCCACTTTCATTTGTATCTTAAAACAAAATTATACCTCTATGATTTCCATTCCAATTTTTTATGCCTCAATTTTTCTTAAAAAAAAGTGAGATTGTTAAATGATGTCAATTTTTGTATTCCAAATTTCAGATTTTTTGTACTCATTTGGAGAGTACTTTTATTCCCTGATCAATATGTCAATATTAATTTGGTTAGAATATGTTATATTCCACTAGTTAATTTTTGTGATGAACAGTTTTAGCATTTAGGCAATATACTAACATATAATAACAAGTAAAGTGTTTTTTTTTTTTTTGTGCATTTTGTTTGTGATTGTCTTTTACATGAAGAAAGTGATGTCCCCATTTGAATGTGCGGTTTTCTTTTATTTTTTGGTTGATAATAATTGCATGAAAAAGTAGGACATACATAGATAGAAAAATGTGGGTGGGAAAGTGAAAACCATAACAATAAAAAAAAAACACGGATGAGAATAACAACCACACATCCAAACAAGACCTGTATCCTCCAAAGCTATCAAGTATGCATATTTCCTTCATAGCAACTGAATTGTTAACATACTTTATTAGTTACAATAAACCCTCAAGCATTAATCCTTCTAATACTTTAATACTCCCTCCGTTCTCGCGAAAGACTCCATTGTTTCTTATCTGGATGTCCTAAAAGAACGATCATGTCTCGTTAACGTCAGTTTTCAAATTTCCGCTTTGGTTTATTAGGCTACTTTCTACTTTAATGGTTTAGATTCTAAATGCACATGGGTAAATTCAAGCCTAGCCATTAAAATATCAAGATAGTTGGATTACACCTCTCACTAGCCAATTGGTTTTAAGATGGACCACCGACATCAGTATGGTATAAGAGCACACTTTCTACACATGTAGGCTCAATGGTCTATGTTCTTGGTCCATTCCACCCGAACCATTGAACCTAGGTTGTATGCCTCAAGCCCAATCACAATCAAGGGGAATGCTGACACACTAAATCTACATAGCGTATATTAAGCATAGTCTCTTACATATAAGGATCCTGGGGCCAGAACTCTAACAAGTCAACAGGTTATGAGATGGAACTTATACTACTTTAATAATAGTCAAATATAAAAAGATTACAATATTGTAGTCCATTGACTACCTTTAATATGTGAGTTGAAGTGAACATGTTTTTTGGGAAATGAGGTAGTATTAGGTATGGTTGAAGACAATTGCATTAGTTTCTTTTGGTTTCTTTTCTATTATATGGCTATATATATTGTTTGATGGAGACAAGATACCTTACAATTGAATGATTAGCTCAATTAGTTTGAGTTTTAACAATTTACATGACAGGCTGAATTAGAGAATTCGCATATGCGTGGGAGCAATTACGGCTATACTTCAGCCGTTCTTAAGACTAGACTTGAAAGACTCTTGAGGGAGAGAGAACTAAGGAAATCCAACAGGCCTTTCCCCCTATATGAGGATGTCAATGGTAATGCAGAGGCAGATATTTTTGGGGATGGCCAGTTCTTAGCTGAGGGTGATAATTGGCCTCATGAGGATGACTTATTGGATGGGATTGCTCTCCGTGATGGACGTGAGAGGCAGGACATGCGATCTCCAAAACAACGTCTATTGGTGGTAGCCAATCGTTTACCTGTATGTGCAACTAGGAAAAGCGAGGACTCATGGACTCTTGAAGTAAGCGTAGGTGGCCTAGTCAGTGCACTTCTGGGTAAGTAATGTACTAGATTCTACTCTATTCATACTCTGCATCACCACCGTTTTTAACCTTTTCCCACTCATAATTTGTCTACTTTCCATCTTGTCATTAACTTTTTACAATTGCGTCGTGAAGTTTAACTGTCGTCATAGGTTCTTAAATCTTTTCCCACTGAAAATTTGTCTATTTTCCTTCTTGTCATTAACTTCTCATAGCTGTTTATTTGAAGATTCCCTGATCATTAATTTATGAATACTGTTGCTTATGGATATATGAATACTTTAATGAAGGTGTGAATGAATTTGAAACAAGATGGATTGGGTGGGCTGGTGTAAACGTACCAGATGAGATAGGACAGGGATCACTGACTGAAGCTCTGGCTGAAAAGGTTCATCACCTGCCCTCTTTAATCTTTCCCTCATTGATTACAATTTAGAAAGCATAATGAGTGTAATATCGTTACCTTTACCAAGAAATGATCTTCGTAATATATCAAATTGCTATGCTGCATGCAGAGGTGCATCCCGGTTTTCCTTGATGAAGAGATTGTTCATCATTATTACAATGGCTATTGTAACAACATCTTGTGGCCTCTTTTTCACTATCTCGGCCTTCCTCAAGAAGACCGCCTTGCAACTACTCGTAGTTTCCAGTCTCAGTTTGATGCATATAAGAAAGCTAATCAAATGTTTGCTGATGTGGTAAATGCGCATTATGAGGAGGGAGATGTTGTATGGTGCCACGATTACCATTTGATGTTTCTCCCAAAATGCCTAAAACAATATAATAGTAAAATGAAGGTTGGTTGGTTTTTGCACACACCATTTCCATCTTCTGAAATTCACAGGACACTGCCTTCTCGTTCAGAGCTCCTAAGATCTGTTCTTGCAGCTGATTTAGTCGGGTAAGAATTTTCAAATTACCTTCAATTAATGTGCATTAGTTTCCTGTTCTCATGCCTGTTGCTGGGATTATCAAATAGATGGAATAGGACAACAATTGTTTTGGCTGCTTTTAGAGAAGCATAGTTTTTAAATGTTCTCTGTCGATGCATCCTGCTGCATGAGTAAAATGTTGAAATCATGATTGATATTCCATCTAGTTGTAACAAATTAACGTAGATGTAGAAGAATTTTACAAATCTTCAAAAATATGGTGAAGTTTGATAAATGATACTCCCTCTGTCCCTAAATGAATGTCCAAATTCAAGATTTTTTTCTCAAAAAGAATGTCTTTTTTGTAAAAAAAAAAAAAAAACTTTGACCCTAAACGCTTTTTTACCAAAAAAAGTTCGCTATTCAGTTTATTATTGTAAAACTAAATGTTTAGAAAGTGGATAACAAGATTATTTATGCATCTTCGCCATTAAAATGTATAAAAAGCACACATTTTCAGAATGTCCCTTAGACAAATACCAAGCAGTAATCCTGCAAAAAAATCTCGAAGCTACTATGAAAAACATTTTCTTAAGGATTATCATGGCCTCTCCCAAGTACACTTCAGCTCCTTCACAAGGATAAGATGCTACCAAAATTAAATCGAAAAATTCATTATTGGGTGATCATTAGTTTCGCCTGCATGTGGTTAGGCCTTTACTGGTCCCTGCATGTCCCCGCATCTGAAGTCCTAATAGAAAAAGATAAGATACAACAACAACAACAAAGCCTTAGTCCCAAAATAATTTGGGGTCGGCTAACATGAATCCTCATATGTCATCGTGTGAAAAGGTTGTTGAGAAAAAAATAAAAAATAAATAAATAAATAAAATAAAAAATAAAAAAAACAAAAACAAAACAAAAAAAATAATTAAAAAAAAAAAATCAGCCCCCACATGGATTTTTGCCCTCCACTTCGGCCTCTTCAACACCATACTTTCATCAACTCCAAGTAAACTCATATCATTTTCAATCACTCTAATCCAAGTTTGTTTGGGTCTTCCCCTACCCCTCGCCATTTTATCATTTCTCCACTGTTCCGGCCTCCTAACCGGTACCTCCTAACCGGTGCATCACTCGATCTCCTTCTCACATGTCCAAACCACCTCAGACGATTTTCCCTCATTTTATCCTCAATGGGCGCAACTCCTACTTTACCTCTGATCACCTCATTCCCCAATCGATCCTTTCTTGTATGACCGCACATCCATCGAAGCATACGCATCTCCGCCACATTCATCTTATGCACGTGACACTGTTTCACGGCCCAACATTCGGTGCCGTAAAGCAATGCCGGCCTAATTGTCGTGCGGTAGAATTTTCCCTTTAATCTATTGGGCATGCCGCGATCACATAGAAACCCTATGACACTCTTCCACTTCAACCAACCTGCTTTAATCCTATGGGCCACATCACCATCTAATTCTCCATCCTTTTGGATAATAGATTCAAGATAGCGAAAAAACTCAGAAGCTTGGACAATATTTCCATCAAATGTGACCGCCCCTGCCTCCCTACTTTCAACTCTACTAAACTTACACTCCATATATTCAGTCTTGCTTCTGCTTAGTCGAAAACCTCGAGATTTCAAAGTGTCTCCACAACTCCAATTTACTTTCAACACCCTCTCTTGTCTCATCAATCAGCACAATATCATCTGCGAACAACATACACCTTGGTATATCATCTTGGACTGACCTCGTCAATTCGTCCATTATCAAAGCAAAAAGAAAGGGTCTAAGTGCGGAACCTTGATGCACTCCAATCTTTATAGGGAACTCTTCAGTCTTCCCAACACTAGTCTTACACAAGTACTAACTCCATTATACATGTCCTTGATAATATCAATATATTTCTTTGAAACACCCTTCTTTGTTAATGCCCACCAAAGTACCTCTCTTGGCACTTTATCATACGCCTTCTCCAAATCAATGAAAATCATATGCAAATCTTTCTTTTGATCCCGATATTTCTCCATGGTTTGTCTCATAAGATATATTGCCTCCATAGTCGATCTTCCCGGCATAAACCCAAATTGGTTATCCGAAATATCCACAATTCTTCTCAGCCTTTGTGCAATCACTCTTTCCCAAAGTTTCATAGTATGGCTCATTAGTTTGATCCCCCGATAGTTGACACAATCTTGGACATCACCTTTGTTCTTATACAAAGGAATTAGAGTACTCTTCCGCCACTCCAATGGCACTGTGTTAATTCTCCATATCTAAATATCTAAAGGAAGAGCTCTAGAGACCAGAAGATTCTCACATACATCTTTGTCCTTAAACACCAGAGACTTCCTAAGAAGCTGCTACCGAATAACAACTCAAGTCCTCCTCACACTCCGCAAGCCCTGGAACGCTGGAATCGATGGGTAGAGGCCCAATTGATGAAGGCAACCCAAGAAGTGTACCCCATGGCTCAAAGTATGGGGGCCAATAAGGAAAAAGACGAATGTAAGCTTGGTATACCTCCTTCTGAGAGCACATTTTCCTGAGATATAGGCCTTCTGCAGCTCACGCACCTAGAACAAGTCACTATGCCTGTTAGGACTTACGAACCAAACACGTGAAAACCTTGAAAGTGAAAGGTTCCTTGGCCTTTGAAATGAAGGAGTCTATAGGACAAATGGTGGTGCATATACGGACCAATAAAATGAGGAACAAGCTACTGACGTAGAAGAATGAACAAGGGGATTGGAAATGGAGGATGACAACATAAGTGAATGGAAGAAGCTGCCAAGTGAGCGAGTGAGTGAGAGAGAGATATAGATCCTCTCTCTATGATTTTGTTTTCATGCTTAGTCTCCTATTCCTTTCTGGGAGAGCTTGCTCTGGGTTAGACTGCAGCCCCAATCATTCACAGGTTATCCTTCCAGGCCAGTATAGTTGAGCTGTACATGTATTGGTGACTGCTTTCCTTTGAGTTATTATGTTTATACATTTTTCTTTATTAAAGTGTCTACTTAATAATAATAAAAAAAAAGAACAGAAAACGAGCAGGCATCATTCCTAGATCTAATATATAACAGCTCTTAGAAACTAGGAAGCCATCTAAGTTATCTTTATCCGCTACCCTCAAAACTGATAGCTTTACCATCAAAATTCACTTTTTGAATCTTTGTTGGCCTCTTATTACTGCATCAACTAACAGTTATCAAACTCCATTTGGACCACGGACATCTAGAGTCATCATGTACCAGTTAAACATGTTCTACTATGCATATGTACGAAATCTAATCATCTGCAGCCTCTTGGTGAATTAGATACAGTAACCCTTTATTGTGAAATGATGGTACACAAAGTAGATATATTTCGACATTCAAATGTCTTCACCTGCCTTCGGTTTTTCGTTTTCCTGGCGTAGTGATAAGTATGCATAGAATATGCATAACGTTGCTGCATATATTACATTTCTTGTAGGCATATGTATTCTAATTCCTTAAAGATTCATTTTCAGCTTCCACACTTATGATTATGCAAGGCACTTCGTTAGTGCTTGTACTCGTATTCTTGGACTTGAGGGTACACCTGAAGGAGTTGAGGATCAGGGAAAGCTTACTCGTGTAGCTGCGGTATTGTTTTTATTTTGTATTTTTTTTCACTACGCCGCCCACATGCATATCCGTTCATGTTTAAGGCAGCATTAATTTGGTCTATGGTGCTCCACAAATAATTATCATGAGACTTATTCTAAGTTGTTTAAATCTTCACTTAAACCACAGTTTCCTATTGGGATAGATTCTGACCGATTCGTTCGAGCTTTTGAACTCCAAGTAGTAAAGGATCACATGAAAGATTTGCAAGATAGATTTGGTGGCCGGAAGGTATGATCAATTTCGTTTTGTATATAAGAACCGTAACTTGTAGGGTTGAATTCCCTTAAATCTGAGTTCCATATAAAATTTAATGTACTTAAAGCTTTATTAGTCCCTTCTAATTTAGGTTATATATTCAGCTCTTTGTTAGAAACTTCACAGTACAGTAGAGTAAACTACTTTGTTGACCATCGTACAATTTAGGGATAATCAATTGGAACTTCAAACTTCAAGCATTGCAAATGTAACCATTGTACATTCACTTTATTTAAAATGTGACATAAATACTTCCTCTCTAGGAATCGAGAGGGTTTCAAAAACCTCTTCTTCCGTAGGGTGGCTGACCTTCCAGCATTCTCTTTGGAAGGGTCATCTAAGATAGTTGCGAGGGATTCAAGGGTGTGTGTTCATGTCAATGAGGGTGAAGAAGAAAGTAAGATATCTTGTCCTAAGTTTTGTTTGGTTGGCTGGTTACGAGCATGGTCTTTGCAAGTGATCAATTCTTCTTACATTCAGGCTCTAAGTATTGCAATCACAGCCCTAGAGCAATTACTCTGGAATCAGCCTGTGTCCCATGTACTTAGGGTTGGCTACATGCATAGTTATTAAAGGCTCAAGGCGCACCGAGGCGCAGAAGGTGTGCCTGGAGCCTAGTCGCAAGGCGCAAGGCGGGCGCGCACCCGAGTGACGAACCTGTCAGAGCTAATAATACTCGCCGGAGGTCGCCAGAGTGATCAGGCTAATCACTACTCTTATATAGAGTTATGGACTTATGTTGCGTGTACGTGTACATGAGAGAGCCGTAGGAGAGGGAAGTGTATTAGTCGCGTATTAGGTTTAATTAGATGTAATTGTCGGTCAATTGTTGTGCCCGAAGCCTAGGCGCACCCCAGGCTCTAAAGCTGCGCCCTGGGCCTAGGCGCGCCTAGGCGCGAGCCTAGGCGCGCTTTTAATAACTATGGCTACATGGAATCGTTTTCATCCATACTGTTGGCTTCAATGCAAGATTATTGCACAAGCTACACTCGCGTATATCCTTCTTATTTTTGTTGACCATGCTAGTTTAGTTTTCCACCTGTCTTCTAGTCTTATTGTCGATATTTATCATGGCCTAACGGCTTCACTTAGTGGTCTATATGATATGTATATAAGCCATCTCTAGAGATTTTCTCTCATTTTATCTTCTACTGGTTTGACTTTAACCGCCTCACCAATTCAGTCATTCGAATGTTATCTTTCCTAGTGCGGCCTTGTTTACAAGAAATTCATCATTCTCTATAGGTGATTAACATCTGTTTTCCGTTAAGATTCTCCAAATATATTTATAATTAATTAGTACTGTGATCATTTAATACTTGGTGAAATGTCTAAGCTTGTTGGGTTGGTTATTAACCTTTTTCGTTCATTCTGCTTTGAATGGTATACAACAATGTGGCTAATTGCTGACCTTATATGTTGGTTTATCATATTGTAGGTATTATGTTTCTTTGAATGTTTAATATAGAAGTCACAAGGATTTCCCACATATCAGTTTAAGATTATATTCGTTTTTTTTAATGAATTTTGAAAAGGTTTAATTTCATTTTCAACCGATATACTTTACCTCGACTTTCACTTCAACCACTATACTTTGTTTTTAGCATGAAAACCACAAAAGTTTTGGAAAACTATCAATTTATCCACAAAGTCACGGATTAAGACACGAATTAACCACGGATTGGACACGGATTAGGCGCGAATTTGTGGCAAAATGATAGTTTTCAGAAACTTTTGTGGTTTTCGTGCTAAAATAGAAGTATAGTGGTTGAAGTGAAAGTTGGAGCAAAGTACAATGGTTGAAAATGAAATTAAACCTTTTGAAAAGAGAAAAGAAAAAGATTCCATGGGTCGGTTTTGTGTTTCCCCATGGAATTGTGAGTAGTGTTGGTATATTCATTATAACTTCCATGACGTAGCTGTTCCTAAGAATCAAAAAGTGTTTTTAATAATGTTGTTTCTCCAAGTCTGGATATCGTTAGGTTCATGTATACTAATTATAAAGTCTTTCTCGGCAGTTGATGTTAGGTGTTGATCGACTTGATATGATTAAAGGAATTCCTCAAAAGCTTCTAGCTTTTGAGAAATTTCTTGAAGAAAATCCAGATTGGAGAGATAAAGTGGTTTTGCTGCAAATTGCCGTGCCAACTAGGACGGATGTTCCCGAGTGTATGTTTAATCTCCGTGAATCTTTTTTTTTTCTGATTTCTCTTCCGAAGTTGTAGGCTAAAATTCCAAATATTTATTTTAAAAATATACTCTCTCCGCCCCAAAAAAGAGTCCTATTTTGGTTTTTTTTAAGTCAACTTGATAACTTTCAACAAAAAAAAAAATTAAAAATCATTTAACCTCATAAACTTCTAAAAATAGTAATTGATGCACCATTAAGAGTACTATCAATTACAATTGTTAGAATTTCATCATTAAATAAAATCTCACATAATTGTTTTTGTCAAAGTTCGAATAAGTTGACTTAAATAATTTTAGTGGACTTCTTTTTGGGACTAAGGCGCTGTTGTTGTTGTACTCTTTTTTGGGGAAAAGGGGGTAGATAACATTGTAAAGTAGCGATGAATCCCAAAGGTCCGTTTTTGTGCAAGCCTGGATTACACTGGTAATGTTAATGCATTCATTTTCAATTCGGATCTATCAGGATCAATTGGGAAATCATATAGATCCTCAATTTAAGGCTCAATTATTATCAGCAATGCAACTATAGAGCAGATGGCTAATCCAGTTTACATAGTAAAAAAAGACTGACATGGAATATGATCCCTTAATTTCCGTTTCAGTGGCCTAAAATTTGGGGTTCAGATGCATTTTTGAAATCCCTGATTGGGGCGACTATAACCCACTTAGATCACCAATCAGGGATGTCACTCATGCTCAGTGTTACTCGTGTCTGTTGGTACTATGACTACTTGTCCATAAATGGATTCTGTCTTTCTCCGCCCCTCTCCTAATAGGTTAACACTTTTCAGCCTCGTCATTTCATGATAAAGGGATCCTTCAAATTTTTACCATGCTACTAAGTTCCGGGTTCTCATTTCAGACAAAAGTAACGTACTGAAAGATATGGTTTTAAGTCATCTGGGATCTGAGGCTTCATTGAATTAAGATTTGCATGCATAGAGCTAAATCTGCCTTGAACATTCTAAAGTATGGCCCTTAACAAGGGTAACTTTCTTAAGATTGATAATCCAGATTTAAGTTCTCTTGACGTTTCTCTCAATCTCAATTTGGTGCGTCTTTAAATCTTTTTAATCTATGGAGATCGTTTTTACATTTTCTGTTCTGAAATGTCACAGGAAACCTTTAAAATTTGTATTTCTCCTCAACTTAGTTTATTTAGCTCCATTTCACCTTGCTGGTTTACTTTTGAAATTGATAAATGTAGCATCAGTTGCCAATTCCTGAGTTTGAAATAACTGATACCCAAGACAACTATTTTGATCTTTTTCCTTCTTATTCATATAAATGCACTGATGTCCAGTTTTATCGTTTCCTCCTTTTTCTTTTGACAGATCAAAAGCTTACATGTCAAGTTCACGAAATTGTGGGACGCATTAATGGAAGATTTGGGTCTCTCACGGCTGTTCCAATTCATCATTTGGTAGGTCCTGCCTCAGTAAAGCATCTACTTAGTTGATAGAGTCTCGCGATAAGTAGCATGTCCTTATAATAAAAACCACCTTGGACAACTAAACTATGCATTAACTACAAGTTTTAATTAAAGATTTGATAGAATTAAGAAATAATTGGCCTTTAATTGATATTACAGGTTTCAATTTCTACACATAACCTGCCTATATTTAACTCTTATAGTTAACATTCCACGAAGTTTTCTCCCATGATTTATGATTTATCAATTATAAAGTACTAGAATCATTAATTGTCCTACAAAAAATCAACTCGGCCTCTCTAGAATTATTTACTAATAAAGTATACTCCCTCCGTCCCATAAAACATTACCCCTTTTACTATTTTGGGCATCCCACTTTAAAGTCCCACTTTCCTAAAAAGGAAATTTTTTAATACTTCTTTATTCATGGGACCCACTTGTCATACTCACAACACTTTTCAAATTTACTATTCTCTCCACTTATTCTCTCTCCTCCCACTCACAACACCTACTTTAATAACATTATTCCTTATTTTTCGTTCTCAACAGTAAAGGGGTAATGTTTTGTGGGACGGAGGGAGTATCAGCTATTAGGAAATTACTTATTAGAATGTTGAGTGTGTATACACACACACACACACACACTATACAGAGTTCAGAGTAATAAAGAACAACCAACTGTAGTATGTTCACTTCTAAAATTTGAGTTATTGGTCTGTCATCTGTGCTATTTTGTATGCTGAATCCAAGACATAATTAGAATACATGCCTCTAACTGATCAAAGAACTGCAAGAGATGATGGTATATAATGAGGCAAGGTCATAGAGGTTACTTAACGTGGAGTCACTTTGGCTTTTATGATACTCCCTCCGTCCCATAATAAATGCCACACTTTTTATTTTGATCTGTCCCTAAATAAATGTCTCTTTTCTAAATAAGGAATTAGTCTTAATGCAGTTGTTTCATTGCACATGCTCTTAATGCAGTTGTTTCATTGCACATGCAATGCACAAGCAAGTAAAGCATGTTCCTTAAGAATGTTGACAAGTTAAATGCAAGATTGATAATGGGCCGGAGAGAGTATTTGCTTCTAATATTATCGGCTATTATGGTTACTTTTTAAACATGGAAAACTTCTATTCAACCACTCGATTATCTGTTTATTTCACTCCCCATTTCTTTGGATAACGTCTTCCGAAACTTTGAGCAAAACCCTAAACTACTCCCTTTCTATTGTTGTTACTATGTATCCATAAGCACATAATTGCCTCAGCTTTTATATTTATATTTATGTTTTTGTTTCTAATCTTGTTCAACAGTTACTTATTTTTAAACAGTCCTGAATATTCTCCTCTGTATTTTCAGGATCGGTCTCTCGACTTTCCTGCGCTTTGCGCATTATATGCTGTTACTGGTAAATAATTGTGCTCGCATCGTCAAACTTTTATTTAAAATTTACTTTCGCAGGTGTAATTGTTGAAATATAATGTTAATAGTTAGTGCTATCCTTTCTTGGCCTTGGGTATAGATGTGGCGCTTGTTACATCTCTAAGGGATGGAATGAATCTTGTTAGCTATGAGTTTGTGGCCTGCCAAGCTTTAAAGAAAGGGGTTCTCATTCTAAGTGAGGTACTACTTTTATCTTCTTTCATTACTAGTATTAACTACTCCCTCCATCTCAGGTGAGTGTGGACTTATTTCCTTTTTCGTCCGTCCCAGGTGTGGACTGCCCAAAATGGCAAAGAATCTTTACTATTCCACCCACTCATTCTCTCTCCTACTTTACTTTTACACTCACAACACCAATCAACTTACTATTCCTCCCACTCTTTCTCTCTCCTATTTAATTTTTCACTCACAAACACCTCCTTCCATTATTTATCTCTCTTACTTTTCCTTAATTTGTGTGCCAACAATTTTGGTCCACACTCACCTGGGACGGAGGGAGTATTGTTTAGTGATAATAAGTCAATGCAGTTTTCACATTACTTGTCAAAAAAAAAAAAAAAACGATGTGTTGTGTAGGGATATTAAAAGAATAAAAGAATAATAAAGGATTCCTTTCTCAACAATGACATGATGCAGAACGAACAACGAAATCCCCCCGCAAAGTTGTCTGTTGCTTACCGAGATCTTCACTATTAAGTTATATGATCTAATTCCACCACTCCAAAACCAAAGGGTCTTATTAACCAAAACCTAATCATGTCAGATTCTTCGTATAGGCACACAAGTAATTTGGTGCACAACCAAAGCGTCCTGACTTACAGAGAACCTTTAACTCGAAGAAACTACCAGGAAAACTCTCCACAAACTAATTACTCCCTCTGTCCCATGATTGACCATTTTTGTCCCATTATGAATGACTAAACTTTTCCATCAAAAACTGTCCCTAAATGATTTTTTTCTAAAAAAACTCATCGTTCATTATATTTTTGCAAAACTAATATTTTGAAGTGAATAGCAAGAATGTTTATGATTTTTTCTATTAAAAATCAACATTTTCAAAATGACCCTTAAATTCAAAATGGTCATTCATTTTGGGACGGAGGGATTATCTAAATAATTGTTATGTACCAGTTTCTATTGCTTCATTCTTCCCAACTAGTATAACCTCAAGGTTAAACTCCAAAAGCTCAGTCAAAGTCCTCGTCTTCACTACAATGAGTGGGGCTGTGCTCAGGGTGAACTACTTCAAGTTCCTCTGGATCCTTCGAGGCTTTGTTAATCTTGTCCTTGACTGGACCCTGACACTGAAACCTACGGCGGGGTTGTTAAGAAATCTCACATAAGGGCTAATCTTGAAAGAATGACTACTGTAGCATACAAATAGGAATCAGCTCCTTTGTTAGCCAACCACACAAAAGTAGGTTTCAAGGAAGTCTCTTAGTCAACATTCTTTTGGTGCTTCTCAAACTAAAATCACAAGTGCTTTATCTTCCATTTGAAGCTTTTTTCAAACAAGCGAACACTGTCAACTGATCTAAAATCATAGTAATCAACTCAACAATATCATGGGCAACCCATTGATATGATGTGTGCTATGCATTGTTGATCAGACTTGTCAATATGGCTACAGAGGGATAACTGTGAATTTTTTTGAGTATATCATCAAAAAACTCTTACCCTTGCCCGAAATTCTAATGTCCGAGGGGTTATATGTAGGATATTTATTAAAATGAATTTGGTGACGGCCGGCATCCTTCACATCTCACCAACTACACATTGAAGTCAAACTGAGAAATAAAATCTTTCCATCACCAACTACTGTAGACACTAACCCAATAAGACACCAAAAGCACTTGGTGATCATTAAGAGTAGACCAATGAGAATAGGTAGATTGCTACCTGCAAAACCTCTGTGACTCAGAGGAGTCTCAGGAATATTCAACGATGATATCCTTTTTTTACTGCCTTTGGTTAGATTTAAGGTTGATGAAGGGCTTCTTATTCATTTAGGGGAAGATGCCTTGGCTGGGGATTTTCCTTAAGTTCTCTTTTCCTAGCCTTTTTAGGCTATCCGTTTCTCATGGTTCTTCTATGCCTGACTTCTGCGTTAGAGAGGGGTTATGCTTTTCTTCTTTTTTTTTTTTTTTTTTTTGGATTTTCATGTTTCTAGGAATTTAAATAGTAGTGAGCCTGTGTAGTTGGTTGCCTGGCTGTGTGCTAGATCGATCTAGGTCACTTCAGTCCCTGATATTTGGTAGTGGATTGTGAATTCCTCTCATGATTTCCTAATGCTTCTTCCTTGTAGATAGTCCAATTATTCCTTTTATGACTTGGGCTTTCGCGCTTAACTAGCTCAATACTAACGACCTTCAGCAGGTTCACTGATCCTACAAATATCTCCAAATTTTTGTGTGATGTGTAGTTAAAATTTGATTCCCATGATCATTTCTTCTCATTTTTCTTTGGCTCGCTATCCATTTCAAGCATTTGCAGTGGTAGAGAAAGCTTGGGTTCGTCCTCGTGCTTTCAAATCTTTCGTCCTGGTTCATTTTAGAGGTTTCATAGAGAGAAGGACGCAACAACCTAGTGGCAGGCTGGGCTGTACGCCATTCTTGTGAGCATTTGGACGGATAAATCCTACTCCCTTTGTCCTAAACGAATGTCCTTTTTGTACAGAACTTAGTCCAAAATGAATGTCCATTTCCTATAGTTTTTTGTCCCTAAATGATTGTTCACCTTTAAAAATATTATACTCCAACGTGTACTTGCAAAACCTAAAATTTAGAGAGTGGATAGTGAGGATATTTATGCATTTTTCCACTAAAATTCTTCGAAGACATCTTTTTCAGAATTCCCCTTAAATAAAAAATGAATATTCGTTTAGGGACGGAGGGCGTAGTGTTTTTGAGGGTCGGCAGGTGACTAGATCTTTTATATGGGATACGGTTGTTTTTCACTATTCACTTTGGGCAAGCAGTAATGGTATCTTTCTTGGGGTGTCTTTATATTTTAATCAGAAGGAGTGGGAGCTCTTGTGGTTTGAGTTGCCTTTTGTTTTGTTTTGTTTCGTTTTTTTCTTTTTTGCATGAATGGGTACTTAACTCTTTTTGGGCTTATATCTTATGCATTCTCTTGTTTCTTCAGCTCTTGGCCTATGCTTATTTTCGTGTACTGCCCTTTTGCTTCTTTTGTTAGGGTTCACCCCCTTGCCAAATTTTCAATGCACATATTTACTTATCAATAAAAAAAATAGAAAAAGGAACAAACCAATAAACAATGAAATTTTCCACCAAATTTATCCATTCAATAAAGGTCTTAGGCTCAGGCTCCCAATGCATTTAGGAAGTTAAAACTCTGTTCCTGTTCCATTCTCATGTGGCTGTCTTTGCCCGAGAGCTGGTGGTGATGCAAATAATCCTAAGGAATTATATACTGATGCGCTGGGGCAGGAGACAACAAGAACTAGAGGAATTCCCTTTGAAGTATTCAACGGGCTGTTTACCTGAGCTCTTTAAGAGGCTCATTAATCGGCTACAGCCTCTATTAAGAAAGTCAACAAAGTTCTTAATTATTAGGGAGGGTGAACGTAAGGAAAGAAACAAAAGTCAATATTTTTCCTGTCCTGAATCTGATCTTATTTGGGTTGAATCTGGTCTAGTTTGGTATGACCCGGAATAGACCTCACGACTCTCAACATTTAAGACCTGCAATTTTCAGCATGTAAGTTTAGCTAATGCACCAATCGCGGAAGTCAACAAAAAGCTAGTGCTCTGGCATGGTGATGTCTGGATTAGAGTTTGTTCTGTGTCAAAGGCCCTCCATTGGGGTTTTGGTTACCACAACATGTGGGATGTTTATATAGGCGAATAAGTTCCTGTACACAAGCTAAGCATCCAAATTTACGTAACTTACAATAAATAAGAACAAAATAGGAGCAAACCATACATTGACTATTTAATTAAGCACCTGTAAAGTTGTAATAGTTAACTTTTAACTCCCATACCCATATCTTATTACAGCTTTATATATCAAAAATAAAGTATGCCATAATCAAGAAGAAACACATTAAGTAATGTTTTTACCTTTCTGTAGTTTGCAGGAGCAGCTCAATCTCTTGGAGCTGGAGCAATATTGGTAAACCCATGGAACATTACAGAAGTTGCTGCTTCAATTGCTTATGCTCTAAATATGCCGGCTGATGAAAGAGAAAAAAGACATCTGCATAACTTCAAGCATGTGACTACTCACACATCTCAAGAATGGGCTGAAACATTTGTTAGGTGTGTGTAGCGTATACTCCCTCTGCTCTTCTCCGAAAGTTAAATTAAAAGAATAAACATGATTTGTCATGATTATGTTAATCTTTTTTTAAGATTTAAAGTAGTTTCCCTGTTTATCTGTCTGTTATAGTAGTAAGAATGGTTCAGAAACTTAATTATTTTTATTTGTTTAGTTTTTCAAGTGCGAGATTTAAGCGGAATGCTCCAAAAAAGAAAGTAGAGCAGGGACTTGATGTCCCCTTATCTAATTGTGCTGCCAATAAATTCAATATATAGTAGGCTTTTTGTTGAGAACATGTTTTAGTTGAGATGATGTTTTAGTGAAAACGTCTAGATTTGTTTGGTTTTACTGTAAATTTCTCTGGAGATTAGTCGTGATTACTCATCTTTTGATTGCTAAAAGATTTAGTGGACCTGGTTTTATAGAATATTTTGCATGATAAAGAGGTTTCGAAAGCCTACACATGAAGGACTTCTGATTTTTTGGTTTTTTTTTGGATCAGAGAAGTTTTTGAATTCACAGCCCAATTTTGATCTTTTTATCTTCTCCACTTAAACATGCATTTAATATCTAACTCGGTTTATTGTTTTCTTACATGCAGTGAGCTAAATGATACTGTTGTTGAAGCTCAGTTGCGAACCAAGCAAATTCCTCCTTTACTTCGAACTTCAGATGCACTTGAATGTTACTTACAATCGAAGAATCGGTTGCTTATACTGGTACCCTATTTATCCTCCTGAGCTCAAGACATTTATGTGCTTCTTATATCTATAACTGTCCCTTTTTATATCAAGAGAATTGAACAATTGGATTTATTTTGGACTGGAAGCTTTTCCAATCTGGTAGAAACATATTCCACTTGATCTGTGTAGTGGAACGATTATGGGTCCATTGATAGGATATGTGTTAGCTCTTCCTGTTATTCTTAGGGGAAGGAAGGCATCAATTTGTATCGGTAGAAAGCCTTTTAAAATTTACCATCATGTTGTTTGAGACTTTAGTAAAGATGTGAATGATGTAATACTTTTTCCTAATACACTACGTGCTACTATGGTCAAAACCATTTTATCCCACCAAAAATGAAATGAAAAAAAAAGTAGAAATGTATTGCATTTTAGTCAAAGAAAGAAGTGCCTGACCATCATTGCCTACATTCTGCTTCAATTCACAGGGATTCAATGCAACATTGACTGAACCAGTGGACGCTCCAGAAAGAAGGGTTGATCAGTTCAAAGAGATGGAACTTAAATTGCACCCTGAATTGAAAGAACCCTTAAAGAGACTTTGTGATGACCCTAATACAACAGTTGTTGTTCTTAGTGGTAGTGATCGAACTATTCTGGACAAGGTTAGCCCATGCTCCAGATCCCTTTCTTTCTATCTTCAGGAAATGAAACTTTGGTTAACTAACAACTGCTTCTTCAGAACTTTGGTGAGTACAACATGTGGCTGGCAGCAGAACATGGCATGTTTGTACGTGTTACAAATTCAGCTTGGATGACAACAATGCCAGAAATTCTACATATGGATTGGGTTGACAGTGTTAAGGTACGTTTGCTAAGTTTTACACCCTACGTTCCTTAATAAATGTCGCATTTGACTTGTCAAAGTTTTTAATGAATGCGCTTTAGTTGTTTGTACATTGATTGTACAATTGTGAAATTGCACTAGGACTATTTCCTTATTTAGAAATGCCACATTTATTTTTGGACGGACTAAAATGGAAAGTGCGACATTTAGTATGGGACGGAGAGAGTATCTGTTGTATCAATTCCTGAAGCTCTAATCCTCTGAATTTTTTTCCTTTTCCAGCATGTTTTTGAGTATTTCACCGAGAGAACACCTCGGTCACATTTTGAACTTCGGGAGACTTCCCTTGTGTGGAACTACAAATATGCAGGCAGGCCCTGATCTTTTATCTTGTTCCTACTCCAAATGGATTTCAATAAAGCATGTACCTTGTTTATTCATTCTCCGTACTTTTGCTTTTATGTGATTGCAATAATAGATATCGAGTTTGGAAGACTCCAAGCAAAAGATATGTTGCAGCACTTGTGGACTGGTCCTATATCAAATGCTTCAGTAGAAGTTGTCCAAGGGGCCCGGTCTGTTGAGGTCAGAGCCGTTGGTGTCACAAAGGTACACATGCTTTCACTAATTCAGAATCTTATCTATTGTGCATATGAGAGTTTTTAGTTTCACTTTTTTTCATTTGCTTTTAGGGTGCTGCAATTGATCGCATTTTAGGAGAGATAATTCATAACCAAGACGTGAATGTACCAATTGACTATGTGTTGTGTATTGGCCATTTCCTGCCTAAGGTACGTCCATCATACTTCTGTTCTATAAAAATAAAAATAATCAATTCTTAATTATATTGAGGGGTGGCAATGGGTACCCAGTGGGTGTTATCCATTAAAAATATAATGCTTTAATCTATTGTACATTGTACAATAGTACAAAGCATGATAAGAAATTAATGGGTAGCCACTGCTTATTTTTATATTGCTGGTAGAAAGAGCCAGGGTTTTTACATTTGCAACTCTAGTACTACTCCCTCCATCTCAATAGAAGAGTAACATTTGACTAAACACTCACGTTAAGAAAATGATCTAAAATTCTACTAGTTCTCGAAATTTCCCCACAAAACATTTAAATTCAAACCATGCGTGAAATTGAAGGTTAGTATAGTTGATTTGTTGCAAGTATGTTCCGTTAAAAGGAAATGTTACTCTTCATTGAGATGCTCCAAAACACAATTCACATCTTTTATTCGGACAGAGGTAGTATTACCTTTGTTTCTGAATCTTCTCTGTGCTCATTTGTACCTGTTATCTTGATAACTGTAAGTATGATGCATATTTGAGCAATGCTAGGGCACAAAAAAAGCTCGCAAATTTTGGGAACAAACTGAGTTGGCAATGTTTGATTGGGTAGTTAATTAATCAGTAGTGGGGGCTACAACCACAACATCCAATCAAACATTGTCAACTCACTTTGTGCCCAAACTTTTGTGAGATTTTTTATGACTTTGGTTTTACTCTACATATTTTAGAGGAAAATACATTTTCTTTCTGTTCAGGATGAAGACATTTACACCTTTTTTGAGCCTGAGCTTCCTGTTGTACCACCACCTACAACAAGACCCAACACACCCAACCCTGTCAATGGATCCATTCCAAGTCTTACTGGAGGGAAAAATGGGTTCCGTACTTATATTAATAACGGGGCCCCACAGTCCGTTCCGCCCGCAGAAAACAGAATTAACAGCGTTACTAATAGCAATTCAAATGGCTGGTGGGCCACCGTTCATGATAGGATGACTGTTCATGAAGGTTCATCAGTACTCGATCTCAAAAGTGATAACTATTTCTCATGTGCGGTTGGAAGGAAGCGTTCAAGTGCAAGGTATCTCCTCTCTTCATCTGCAGAGGTGGTGTCGATGCTGAAAGAACTTGCTGAGTGTTCACCTCCCAGCTGCTGATCTAAGTGGCATTCTCGAGGTGTATGGGGTCCATTTTTGAAGGTAAAGATGACTTTTTCATTAAAATCAGTTGACTTTTTTGAAACCGAGATTTGATCCAGAATTGTGGAGAATGAAAGTTATAGGGGAAATCAAGTGGTGAAAAGTGATTTTATTTTGAGCAAGGTTTTCTAGTTATTGATTAATTATTTTTTGTCAGTTCTTTGATCAGCTTTTTTGCTCTTGATTTTTCATGCCAGATTCTTGAACTTAGAAATATGAAGAGTTTGGGACTGAATTTTTCAGCTTAGGTCTGCTTATGGTTGAAAATATGATTCTGCTCTTTTGGACAATTGGTAAATGAGATGTGTCTGGTTTGGGCATCTGAGAAATGAGATTTCTCAAAACAAATGGGAAATAAAATTTCTCAATTGATGAACAAGTGACTAAATGAGAGTATTCAGTTTGAAAACAAGTGAGAAATCCATTGTTGCTCTATAATCTATTAATTATCAGTTGTTCACTATTGAAAAATAAAAGCTTATTTGATTCGTCTTCATAATCCGAACATACTGAGTGGTTTCAAATCATTATTTTCCTAGTTTTGAAGATATTCCGCTTCGAAGTTTTAAGTAAAAAAAACAAGATAAAAAATAACTAGAAAGGATAGTGAACTGTGCTTGTCATATTTGGGGAGTAAGAAAGGTGCATGTCTAGGGGCATTTTGTAAATAGCAAGTCCTTGGTGAACTCTTACACATCTACTGGTAATAAGTTTGAAACTGACTGCCTAACAAAAACCATACTCCAGAAGTATAAGACTGTCAAGATAAACAAAATCAACAATGCATTATTAACAATTTCACATACTACCTCCGTTCCAAAATAAATAACCAAAAATATTTCAAATTTGCTTTTGATTGATCGAGAGGAAATTTGTAACTTTTGGGTACAGATGTAGTACACTACACTGGATCATACTATTGTCCATAAAATGACATGAGCAAAGACATTGTACCACAAATTTGTAGGCCCTGACCAATATTTTCCCTGTTAAATAAGATAATACTTGTTCAGTCAAAAATTTAAAAACAATTTATACAACAAAATCCTTTTGAACCTACAACAATTTCCTCATCTATTCCATAATTGTTCAAAACAAAACATTACAAAGAAATATTGAAACCACAACTTACGAACTATAAATCAGTAAGAATATTAGTTCTATAACATTCATGGACAAAGTACCAGGCTGTATTTCTTCCATGAGGAAGAGTGTAAGTGCTTTTGTATTCAGTCCTCCCGTCCCCAATCCAGTTGGTAGTCTTTACAACCGCAGAGGACTTTGCATTGTTAATAAACAAGCTCTTGTCCCCCATATCCTCTCTTACCACCCATTCCATCTTCTCAAAGTCAAACTCATGCTTTACTATTAATCTCCATGAAGGATGGCCCACCATATACAGCCCTTCACCTGAACTAACCAACTCTCGTTTTAAAGATGGCATCCTCTTTAGATCAAGTAGCTTCATACTTGACAAGCCGTCGTTCAGCTTCATTTCCCCTATTCTTCCATCACTATTTAAGACGTATATTTTACCCTTAAAGAAGGCCAAGTCCACAATATTCCAACTTCGATCTGGAATTGGAAGAAATACCCACTCGGAATCACCAGGTCCAGAATACAGTACATGATGATTACGATTATGTCCTCTACATAGTATTATAACTACGGGTTTGGACAACCAAGATGAATAGACGAGGATTGCACGGAAACGGGCATATCTGTAGGGTGTGTTTTCAGGTAGAGGTGGAAAATAAAGTTCATGCCTTGTAATGGGATTCACTAGATATAACTCTGAAGAAGCTTTTGTTTGGCGGCGGATAATTAGGTACCCACACGAAACACCTACACAATGACCACCACGTGATGAAGTACCAAGATTTGTCTTGTACCTTCTTCCTTCATCAAATATGTTGGTGAAGGTACACACTTTATTTGATAAGGTCATAAGAAGAGGCTCTTTTCGTTCAAAGAAGGTTGACCGGTTTGTAAGAGCTTCTGATCTCCATGACTTGCAAACACTGCTGAATGCCAGGAAGTCAAAGAGCCCCAGCTTCATTATGATCACCATGAGGATGTCCTGTGGAAGATTTTCCCATGGGTGTGCATCTTTATTGCTGGGGTCCAACCTCCTTCTACGGCAGGACCGAAAGGGGTTTCTTCTGACATTATTGCTTCTTGCCATTCGTCCTTTTAACAAAAATAAAGGGAAAAAAAATATTAAAAGGCAATACGATTAATAAAAAAGGTTATTGGTTCCCAGTGGCCCAAAATATGTATTCTTGTTTGGGTCTCAAAATGAGTGGAAAATGAGAAAAGGGATTGAAAATATCATCAAACAATTAAAGAATCATATAAAAGAGCTTTCAAAATAGCACATTACCCTTCCTGAGGACATACCATGCTCAATATCTAATTTGAAAATTTATATTTAAAATAATATCATCATAATGAGCTTTAAATTTTTATTACCTACCATTTTCCTTTTATTTTCCATGTCTTTTCTCTGTGGTCCAAACAAAACCATAGACTAGAGGAGAAAAAGGACACGGAAAAAAAAACATTAGGTTCCATATTAACATATTAACTAAGAGAAAAAATCTATCCAGCATATTTTTATTGGGAATTTGACCCGGAAGTTCCTTTTGGAACAAATCACTTCCCCTCAAGTTCCTCATTAAATCGAAATGACCTAGAAGTTCTTATGCAGTAATATATAATACTGCATGCAATATTATTATATTCACTCATATGTGAATATAATACTGCATCTATAATACAACATGGTGAAGGAACTTCTCGGGCATTATGATACTTTTTTAGAACTTCCCGGTCAATCTCCCATTTTTTTTAGATAGCTACAGGTTTCATTTGTTAAATATTAGCACTCTATTTTCTGTTCTCTGTTTATGGTGTGTTGAAGTTATAGGCCATTCCACATATCACTTTAAGAAACATACTCTTTAGTACTTGGCACAGGGAAAGAAACAAATTCCTAATGTGCAAGGTTAACTATCCAATAGTTGCACTACAAACATATGGGCCAATGCTAGTGAAATGCAAAGGGCATAAATAGCTAGCTTACGAATTTAAAATGTAACTTCCAAATAAATCAATAGAAATTGAAAAAAAAAATTGTCACATAAATGTATCCCATTAGCCAGTGTAGAAAACAAAATGTGTACTCTAGAACTCAAACGGCTATTTATATAATTGAAACAATTATTTATACAAGTAACTAAATTGCATATCCTTTATACAAAATTAAAAACCAATGCACAACTGGTAAAATTTATCTATCTGTTTTGCAAATAAACGAAAACATATTTGTATTCTCATACCAAAACATGCAAATAGAAAATTGTTGATCAACCATGTTTGTTTCCACTTTTCTGCAAAAGTTACCACGTGTCCCTAAAAGACTATCCATTACTTTTAATATTATTATTTCCCTAAATGATTATCAATCTTTCAGGAAGTTAAAAACTTCAGCTTTAACAAATATAACATTTCACTGTACACTTGGAATACCCATCTATAAGGTAAATTGTTAGGGTACTTGTGTATATTTTCTACTAAAAACGGCTTACCTCTGGTCGGGTAGATTTATTTCCAATAACTTCTTTTAGATATATGAAGTAATGATTTGTGCGGATTTGAGTAAAAATAATTAAATTAGGGGTTCTTGATAGATCAGTCCACAATTAGATAAAATATTTAGCCTTTAGCCACAAACAAGAACCTAGCAACTCCAAGCCTCCAAACCAAGCCAATAAAGTTTTTTGCCAAATCAATCCTACACATCACCTTGAAAAAATCTATAAGATACAAGCTTGAGCATGCCAACCCCTGCTTGGCTCGGCTCGATTAAAGCCCAACTTGTGTATCAATCAAGAAAAAAATATTTAAGAGATCCTCAATTTTATCACCCTAGAAGAAGAATTAATCGGTTTTATAAAAACAAATAATAAAAAATGAAATTCCCAATTAACTTACCACACAAAATAAATGGCAAAACCAGATCCCATTTATCAAAATATAATAACAATAAATCAAATCCTCAATTAGTTTAATCACCCAAAAAGAAAAACAAATCAAATCCCCAATTTGCATATCTAAGCGCATAGATCTACAAATTAGGGATCTAATTTATTCTCTATTTGGGTAATTAAATTAATTGGGATCTGATTTGCTTTTAAGAAATTGGATCTCATTTTATCATTTCTTTACATAGATCGAGGCTTCATTAAATGAAAGCCCACATCTAATTCAATCATGGGAGTTCAAGTGAGACCGTGGAAGCCATCGCCTTCAAAACCAAGTCAGAAATGGTAAGGTAATGGAGAAAGACAGAGGGAATGACGGAGGAGAGAGAAAGAGAGTGAGCGAGAGAGAGAGAGAGAGAGAGAGACCTGGAGTTCTCCGAAGTTGAAGATGACAAATGTGGGGCTCAACGGAGTTGAAGTTGTTGGCAAACCCGTAGGCTACTTGCGTTGGAACAACAGAAGTTGAGGAAGAGAATACGGCAAAGAACGACCCAAGAAAGAAGATTTATATAAGCGGCGAACAAAAAATGCTGCCTTAAAAAGGTTACACACGTGTTTGATAGTGAAATCTCATTAATGCCCCTCCCGTGTTTTAAAGAAGAGAACTCTCTCAAATGATCCATAAACTTGTCTTTTTATTCTCTAAATTGGGGGCTGGTTTGCAAGTAGGGCTGTAAACGAGCCGAGCTTTGAGGTGTTCGAGCTCGACTAAAAATTAACGAGCCGAGCTTTTTTCGAGCTTGAGCTCGAGCCTGAAAAATTCATTCGAGCTCGGCTCGAAACGAGTTTCGAGCTGTTCGCGAGCTTTTTTGCGAGCTTCTCGAACTCAAGCTTTAACGAGCCGAGCTCGAGCTTAACTCGATTTTTTTTTTTAAATCTGAACTCAAACGATCTTTAGTTCGAGCTTTATCGAGCTTTTATTCGAATTCTCGAGCCTAAACGAGCCGAGCCGAGCTCGAGCTTTGTCTCTGTCTTTGTCTCTACATAATTTTTTTTCAATTTTGATTTTTCATAATTCTTTATATTCTTACAAAAAACATAAAAAAAAAATTGAAAATAACTAAGAAAAATATTTATTATATATTTTATACTTTTCGAATGACATTTTAAAATGTCATATTTTGAGACAGATTTTCAAATTTATTTTGAAATGAATAGAGTAATAATCTTAAAATGTTCAATTTATTCGAGCTTTTAACGAGCCGATCCCGATCCGAGCTTAAACGAGTCAATCCCAATCAAAGCCCGCCGAACAAACGAGCCAAGCTCGAGCAGGCTCGAAAAAAATTCGAGCCTGAAAATCGGGTCGAGCTCGAGCTTGAGTTAGACTTGATCCTTCTCGAGCTCGAGCTTTTATGAGTCGAGCCCGAATCGAGCCCGAGCCTGTTCAGTTCGGGTAACAGCCCTATTTGTAAGATAAGGTCAAACAGGTATATTAGTGAAAATTTCATTAATCTAAATTTCATCATAATGTTAGATCTCGATATTGGGACACAACAAAGTATTGAAAAAGATTGACGCATTTAAGCATGTTTTCTAATAAATACTCCCTCCATCCCACTCGAATTAGGACGCGTTGCCATTTTGGGTGTCTCATTCGAAATAGAACAATCCCAAAAAATGTTATTAATGGGGCCCACCAGTCATACTAACAACAACTATCTATTTATTATTCTCTAAGCCATTTTCTCTCTCCTACTCCACTTTTCATACTCACAACACCTACTCCACTAACATTTTTTCCTTAATCCCCGTGCCCATCCACAAAATCCTACTTAGAGTGGGACGGAGGGAGTAAGTGTATTAGTAGTGAACATTGAATATGGAAATGATGCAGGGGTATAGAATCTCTAAAAACTTATGATGTTGTTTAATATTGGAATATATAATGAAAAAAGTACTCCCTCTGTCCCAAATTGTATGTCCTTTTTTGTCCTAAAATGAATGACCTTTCGAAACTTTACATTCAAATAATTGTCCCTAAATCATTTTTTGCCGATTTGTTTTCATTGTTCATTATAGTATGCAATACTAAAATTTTGAAAGTGAATAGCATTAATCAATCTTTTCAAAATGGCCCTTAAATCTCAAATGGACATTCATTTTGGAACTGAGGGAGTACTAATTTTGAGAAGTGAGATGGATTATGATAGTTCTTTGTCAGAGGAAAGAGGCAAATATGGTAATAAGAAAGAAGCTCAGTAGAAGGAAAGAGCGAATAGGATTGAAGGGAGAAGGTGGCATACCCAAATAAAAGAAATTGCACAATGAATGTGGAAAATGTTCAAGTGAATTGAGTCATAGCTAAAGTGGGAAGGTAGTATAATTAAAATCACCTAAAGGCAAAACATTACCAACATGAACGAATGCCACACACATAGACTGCCACCAATAGAGAAGGTTTTTGAAGAAAGCTGATTAAAAAGGCAAAAGGCAGAAGAAATAAAAGAAGGAACAGAAAGATAGAAGCGAAAGAAGCGAAAGGAAATCAGTAAGAAAGAAGTTGGTTCCTTATATAATAAGTAGCACATTTAGAAAGTTAATATCTACTATGACTAACTCAAAAATTAGTCCATAATTGAACATCCATAGTGAGGACCTGAAGCATATCTAGCACTATACATACATACATATATATATATATATATATATATATATCACAACAGTAAGGCATCAAAGCAAACAGGTAACTATTGCACCAGTGTACAAATGGAGTTTATGGAATTTGGTTTGCAAACAAGTAACCCAAATTCTACAACATTAACTACCATACCACCTCACTTATCTTTACCTTATTTTTAGCTGGACGGAGCTAACATTGTGGATCTAAAGCTTACTGTCACAAGTTGACACAACTGACAAAGTTTGACATATCTGGATACTGAAGAAAATATTTTAAGAGATTGTATAAACAAATATATAAAGGCCTCATCCCATCAAAATGGCTCAAGAGAGAACAAAGGGCCATTTGATGGCCAAAATGAGCCAAGAAAAGACCAGTGCTCACAACCAAAAAAAAAGACACTATCAAAAGGCCTTTGAAATTATTTTTGTTGCATAAAATAAGATTGTGGGGCAAAAAATTACCTTCCATTTCAATTTATTTGCACTCCAAAGAGCCTAAACCCTTTGTTCCCCTGGGAAGCACAATCAACAACTGCAGTCACCTCAGAATTTCTTCCAGACTCCACTAGCTGCAATTGTTTCTCCTTCACAAACTGAGGATAAAGAATTGGTAAAGTACCATCTTTAACTATAAGAAGTAACAAGTGATATTGCATCAAACTACCAAGTTAACTAACTAAAAAATAAGAACTATATATGCAAAGATACATAAATTCTTCTTACAGCCCTACAAACCACAGCCAGCCTACAATTTTCAAAAACTCTACTGGAATGATACTGAGCAACACAGCTAAGACAAAGGAGTGCCAGGAAATTAAGTTGTCTACAACTGCAGGTACGATCAAAGGAACTGTGCACTACTACGCATTTACTATATAAAGGAAGTGCTAATGAAATAATATATGGCCTTGAGGTGTGTTGGACAACTATTGTCATTATAACTAGAGACCTTCAAATATTTTAAGGTATTGGACAATTTTAAATGAATTATTAGGACAGTCTTGGTTAGGAATGATATAAACAAACAAAATATCAGTCATGAAGAGACTTTTATCTCAGAAAATCCAGGAAGAGCTTGAGTAGAAAGGACAGCAAGTTGTGCAGAAACTTATGGCTGCATGCCAGTGAATCACAATGAAACGTGATCCAAATGATAAGAACAAATGTAATAAGGGTTAAGGAGGAATACATTAAATCGAACAGCAAAAGTCGCCAATGCCCAAGTTGAACCACTGGATTGTAAAGCCATTGTATGTTGGTCGGTGATCTGAGTCACAGTAGGAAGTTTTCTGCTTGGATCCAGCATACCTATTAAAGCCGTAAAAGTAAATAATAATACTGCTAAGAAAAATCCAACATACTAACTCTCTCACAAAATTTATGACCAATTTTTTTAAAGAATTGCTCTTGATAGTCTTAAGTTAACCAAAGCAAAAATTGGTAGCATCGAGATCTCAGTGTACAAAATTGGTCAAAAAGCAATACCAATATCAAACCATCATGCTCGCATCAAAATTATTGCATATAAAATACATTTTCAATGAAAGATCTCAATAAATCTACAACAAGACACTCAATACAACTACAACAAGGCACATAATCGTGCACCTACCAACTTAGCTTCAATCCTAAAATGTTGACTAGTCAGATGGCAAAAAAATGATCAAATCATTATAGCATCACGCAATCCTGTGCATGGGCATACCATCATCGATAATGTGATGGCAACTTGATGAAAGAACCCAAAATGGGCATGATCAAACACAATGTTGACTTCTTTGACTGCTTTATTACACATTCTATAATTTACATAGTAATTGACCAAAAATAACAAAACAACACATTCACAATCAAAATTTAGAAGAGCAATATGGAATCCCAAGCGTTAAGCATGGTTGAAATGCAGCCAATAGAAATTATACATGGCATGACCTGGGTCCTAAAAGGGGAAAAAAAAATATTGAGATGCAATCTTGGGAATAAACGAAACTGATCTCAACTGTAGCTTTCTTAATATATCTTGCAAGGATGTCCATTTGAGACAGACTATAAATGCAAGCGAATTCCATGATATATCTGGTCAAACTTGGGATTTCGAAATCAATTAATGAAAGGAATGATCGGGACTCTTTAGGGATGGATCAACACTGTGGAAAAGGGGATCGCTTCACCCCCCCCCCTGAATTTTCAAAATGTGTACATAATACCCCTTCAGTTTTAAATAATAGCAAATGATAGCCATTTTACCCTCCCCCCCCCCACCGAGTTTTGGCCAATTTATAATGAAATCCCCTGAGTTAGAAAAAGGTACTCCCTCCATCCCAAAATGATTATTATTTCTTGCTCAAGAATAAAAATGGACATTCGGTTTGGGGCTGAGGAAGTATCATATTTTCAAAAAAAAAAAAAAAGTTTAATTGTGAAAAATAATATTAAGGGGTTATATTGTTAAATTAAATTAATGCGTATGAGGTGGATAAGAAAATCAAAGATTCCTTTTTCCTAATCAAAGTTAACTTACTTGATTGACTTTCTTGATTATTAAAGTAATCTAATTTCTTATTCAAACTCCAAATATAGCTTTCTTAATAAAATAATGAGAATACAACAAAAGTTAAAACCTATAACAAACAACACTAAATATTGCATTTAAAAATTTTTTTTTTCAATTATTTGTATTGACAAGAAGACTTTCTAAAGTATTTCACCATCATATTGGGAAACAAAAGATCAATAAATAAGCTTGTTAACTTATTTATTGATCTTTTGTGGGAATTGGATTACAAACCAAAAACACAAACAACCCCTATGGGGCATGTGGAATTCAAAGAATTTGAACCATGTACCCTCCTCTATGGGGAAGCCTTAAGGGACACCCCGGATACCGCTAGAGCAGAAGTTTTATGGTTTGTGAACACAAAGTGAGGAAACTAATAGAACATCAAAGCTTAATCAACTATCTAAAATGATCCAAGAAAGTTTGACAACATTCATTAAAATTAGCCGAAATCTGAAACATGGTATGTGTGAAAATAACAAGTTACCAAAATAAGGTTCAAAACATCAGTCTCTATAGATCAATAAATGAACTTTTAGCATCAATGAGGAAATAATAGAACAACAAAATGATCCAAGAAAGCTGTCAACATTCATTAAAATTAGCAAAACCCCGAAAGAAATCATAAGGTGTCAAATAAAGTTAGAAAAAAAAAAAAAAACAGTGAATCCTAATAAAAGAAGCAAAACAAAGATTGGATCAAGATCAAGATCAAGATCAAGCGATACCTGATTTTTTTATTTTCACAGCTAGAACGCCAGGAGAGTGCTCCTCCATCTGCAAACCTTAAAGCATATTGATATTCCCACAATGATTGTTAGGTTAAACACCAAACAATCAATTTTTTAAAAAAAAAAAAAAAAACTGATCAATAAAAACAATAATTGATAACAATAACACACACATACCTTAAAGAAAATAGAGCAGAGTCACCGGATTGTGAAATGGTCGGAAATCTTAGAAAGAGGAACTAGACCGAGGCGGTGATAGAGACAGAAATGTTGTATATATAGCCAGCCGGGTGAGACAGTCGTAGCTAGGGCAGACAGAAATCACCGGCCCAATCTACCTCAGTGGGTGGGTTAATCAATCCATTGAATATTCAATGTCAAAATCTCACAAAAAAAAAAAAAAAAAAACAAACAAAAACCTGTTTTATTTTTCATGTTATGTCAGTGTTAGTGTAACAAAATGTCAGTATAAATAAGTGTCAGTATTAGTTTAACAAAATGTCAGTATAAAAAAAGTATCAGTGTTAGTGTAACAAAGTATCAGTGTATAAAAGTGTCAGTGCATGTATATTTGTGTATAAAGTGTCAGTGTTAGTGTAACAAAGTGTCAGTGTTAGTGTAACAAAGTGTCAGTGTAAAAAAGTGTCAGTGCATGTATATTAAGTGTCAGTGTTAGTGTAACAAAGTGTCAGTGTAAAAAAGTGACAGTGTATGTATATTAAGTGTCAGTGTATAAAAGTGTCAGTATTAGTGAAACAAAGTGTCAGTGTAAAAAAGTGTCAGTGTTAGTGTTGTTAAGTGCCAGTGTAAAACACGTTTTTTCTAAGCTTAGCAAAAAACGCGTTTTTTTGTAAGACCAACTCATATTGAATACTCCATTCATCACGCTAGAAGGTTCACCATACTCAAAATGATAAAATGATAATAAATATGGCCTCATTTATCAACTCAATTCACTTTTTTTCCTCAAATACTCACTCCGTCTTATTCGACTTATAACAATTTGTTGTTTTAAGCATCTCACTTAACTTAGAACGTACTAAAATGACACATTTATATTAACTGTATATTTGATAATACTCACTTGTCATATTAAGAACAACAATTCCTTTGTTATTCCTCACACTCATTATCTCTCATATTTTACTTTTCATACTCACAAACCTCCTGCACTCATTATATCCCCTCTTATTATATTAGTATTTCTTAATTCTCGTGTCTGAAGAAAAAATCCTAAATCGAATCGAATAAAGAGAGTACTTAAATTGTTGGTTTCACTTAACATATCCACTAATTTTTCCATAATACACATTTAAATTATGGACTTCACTTATTATATGCACTCAGTTCTTTCATCTCATAACCTATTTTCTACTTATTACTTTTCTTAATTCTCGTATCACTACCAAAATTGTGAAATTTTACAGGGACACGTAGTGAGTATATTGGATACTAGTAACTCTAAAAGGCCCAATAAATATCAATATATGGAAATTTGAAAATTAGATTAGGAAAAAACTAAACTCATATATCATCATTTATATCTCTCATTCGTTATTGTCTATTAGTATAAAAAAAAACTAGATTAAGACCGTACAATAGTAAAATTGCATCAAGATCAAGGTTATTACCTTATTATTAAGAAATACGAAACTTAATTTTAAAATAATAGATAGAAAAGTGTTGATACGAGGTATTTTACAAAAGTATATAGAGGCTTTGACCAATAAATCTTTTAGTCAAATAAATATTATATTTAAGGACGGACATTTTCAAATCTCACCAATAAGTCTATGTATCATCTTGCTCGTGTTACTCCCTCTAACGCACATTTGCATTATGTTTTTTCTTCTTCTCCCCTCTTTCTCTCGCTTCTTTTTTTTCCTCAAAATTTTAAAATGCAATATTTTAAAATCTAGAAATTGAAAAAGATAAAATAAAACCATCGTTTTAATCGTATCGTCAATACGAATAAAAAAAGTACACTCATAATATGATTCAAATTTTAAGAAATAACATTTTGATTTTTCACTTTTAAAAAAATGAGAAAATCATTTTTCACATTTGTTTGATTTCACAGTTGTTTGATTTCACAATTATGATTTCACAGTTGCATGTGGTGATGGCCATTTTGGGCCGAAGCACGTGGGCAGCCCCTTGAGTCTGTGGCCCGTAGCCTGTTTGATTCGCGCCTGTTAGTCCGCCAGCCCATTTGTAGTCCTGGCCGCATATACACCCGGACGGACCTGAGGAGCTGAAAGTCAGACAGGTCGGGCTTTATTTGCGAGTCGCCCAGATTGTACGGGCACTAATTCGTTTGTTCGTTTCTTTCTTTTTTTTAAATGTCCTAAAAAAATTGATTACATTAATACTTCATTTAATTTATTTATTAAAAAGGAATATATGTTATTTATCAACAAATAAACATTATTTAAATTAAATTATTTTTTAAAAGGTATAAACTATTATTTTGTTATACTAACTCTTATTATATGTATAAAATAAATAATTGTTTTAAGAATAAGTGGTTTTATATTTAAAAAAAAAAATTATTAAATACTAAATCATTATTTAGTTTATTTCTTATTTTTTCAAGCTTTTTTTGATTTTTTTAATGGCTGAAACACGTTTAGCCCGTGGATCATTTGATTCGAGTCAAACCGGCGGGCTTGGAAGACAAAAGTGGGCTGGGCAGAGTTAAGCCCGTTTCACCAGACGGACAAAGAGGAAATCGACCCGTTTCATGGACAAGCTTCCTTCAAACGGGCCGGGCCGGGTAGCACGTATAGCCAACTCCAGTTGTGTGATTTCAAATTTGTGTGATTTTTCATTTTTCATTTGAAAAATCATTTCTCAATTGATTTCACAATTGTATAATTACACAATTGTGTGATTTTCGCATTTGTGTCATGATGCTGCAAGAGTTGTACTGGATCAATCTCCGTCCAATTAGCAAGATAGATCTCCTAGCTTTTGACCTGAAAACAGAACCCACGACTAGCCGGAATGGTCTCCGGCGAAGACCCTCGGGCGTGAAAGTAAGTATGGAGTATTTGAGAGCTTATAAGATAATAATGAACAATGTATTCAGAATATCAAATAGCAATTACCTTGGAACGGTTGATATTTGTGAAGTATTTATAGTTGTTTGTGAGAGTTGTAATTGTGGTAGGAATGCTAGAGATCTCTTGAATCATGACCCAAATCATGGATATAATCGCTTCCATATATAACTCCTGGTTTGTAGGGAGTTTGTTAAGAATAGAGTTGTAAATACGCCTGGACTCTGTAGGTCGACGTATTCTTTGATAGGTCGAGGTCGCCTGTTGGATCTAGGTCGACCTGACTGAATAATAGGGTTGGATGATACCCGAATAGAATCTGGATCGTATGTCGAACGATAGCTAGGTCGGGACCAAGTAGGTCGGACAATGAGCTAGGTCGACTGATCTTGCTGATGGCCTTGGGCCTGGTAGTAAATGGACCGACCCACTAAGATTGGGGTGGCAATAATACTTGAAATAATTGGGCTTGCTTGTTGGGCCTAGCCCATCACATTTATTCCGTTCAGTGGCCCCCAACTTTCTGAGTTGACTTTGTCGATCAGGAAGTTATAAGAAATTGTGACGAAGTTTGGAGTAAATCGCAGATAGATGCTTGAACCTTGACAGATGGTCGACCATGGTGACGAGGCACAATCTGGTCCATTAAGTGTTTGGACAGTCTGAGCCGTTGAAGCGCCAAAATTTCGTAATGATTACCCGTTTTGATGCTTGGACAACCGCCTCGGGAAACGTTTGCATCATTAATTGAAACGGAACCATTTGAAACCTCTCCTTCTCCTGTTCAATTTAGGAAAGATATAAAAGACAAAACCTTTTCCATTTCAAACTTTTATTACCTTCGAATCCCTGAATATATCCAGCAAGAAATCAGAAAGGCGAACGGATTTTCCAGCGTAGCCAGACCATTGGTTTTCTGTAAAAACCCCCTTTCTTTAAATCAATCAAGGTATTCCACTAATCTTTCATTTTTAGGTTCAATTTCCGCTTTCTCTGTTTATTCTGCCATGGCTAGGACCTTCAGTAGTGAACTAGAGCTTCCTGTAGGAGAAGAATTGGGCGATTTGGCAGTAGACTACCCAAAAATTGTTTGTTTCCACCTTTTTCACGAACTGCTAGATCACTTAGTTTTGTTTTACGTTAGGGGACCCAATAAACCCTCCTTCCTTAGGAATAAAATAGGCTTTCCAGGGGAATCTAGGTTGTCCTTAAGTAGGTCTCATGAGTCTTTATCTAGGACTGATTCCTCTGTTTCTTCTTCTTCAGATATGTCGACCCAAGCATCGGTGAGATCTTCCTCAGGTAGGATTGTGGATGCGTTTTGCTTGATTGTTGTGCTAGGTCGCAATGAGAGGGGGTATGTGGCCCCCAAGCCAGAAGATGGAAAGAAGGGTGTTAATTCCAGACAGGAGCTTCTCTACAACTTTTTTGAAGTAAATAAGGAGGATTATCGACTTACTCATGTCACTGCTAAAGAGAAGAAGGCCCACGGGTGGGAGCATTGGGAATTGGACCCCATGAGAGTGGCATTCTTTTATGGCCAGTTTGAGGCTGGATTAAGACTCCCGCTCAATCCTTTTGTCTGTGAGTTTTTAGAGTGCACAAATGTCGTCCCAATGCAGATAGGAGCTAACTCTGTGAGGGTCTTGATTTGTTTTGCTATGGTGTGTAGATTTATAGGCTATGAACCCTGTATGAAGGTTTTCAGGGAGTTCTTCAAAGTAGTTTTTGATAAGAGAACCTTAGGATATAGCACTCCATCTAGGACTAAGGCCCCCAAGTTGTTTATAAACTTGCCCGATAAAGTGGTGGGTTGGAACACCCATATGATCTTGGTCGAAAGTCGATCTGGTTGGGAATTCCCTCTGCCCAATGATGAATCGAGGGAGTTGACGGAGGAAGAATATTGGGCCCCTGATTGGAGCAAGGAGTTGTCTGACAGGCTGCATTTGATAGCTGGTAGGTGACCAATTAGCTGGGACCTGTTAGGGAGCAATAAGAACAACTTCATACAGGATGGGATGCTATTAGGAGATGAAGATGTAGCTCCCTTAGCTCTGATAGTGAGAGGCCCTAGGTATCCTGATTGGGTGACCCACGCCTTAGGTAAATTCTCTGACAAATGCCAATTATGCCAAAAAATCCCAGACTACTGTAGAACCAATGGAGAGCATGTTGGTGGTATCTTAAGTACCAGCCAGAGGAAGAAGAGCACCAAGGCTCATGGTGCAGCCAATGCTCGAGCTGGTAGAGAGAAGGGGGCTTAGGAGAGAAACAAACTACTGCCAAAAGATGGTGTTGGAATGGTCCCCCTCGAGGAACTTGAGACGAAAGACCTCTTGAACACTGACTCTCCCAAGGGTCAAGTAACTGGGGTGGAGGCCGACGAGGTAGATGTTGCGACCAAATCTAGGTCGGATCCCGAGCCACCACTTGAGCCTGCTGCAGAGGCTCCTCCAAAAGATGCTAACCCTGACCTCATTGATCTGGAAGACGAGGATACCCTTCCCCTGAAGTCTAGGTCGAGGAAAAGGTCTACTGATGACCTAGGATATGGGGGAGCTAAATCTCAAAAGACGTTGAGCTCCAGTCATCCCTCTCCTCGAATTCCTACTAGCACAGAGTTTGTGCAGGCCGAAGTGGCCAGGCTGAGCGATGTGCCTCCTCTCACTCCCCTAGATAATTTGAGTCAGCAGTATCCTGAGCTAGGGTACAACCAAGTTATAGTGAGGCGATCTGTAGAGCCTAACATGCTAGCTCGGTTGGACAAGATGGGGCTTACACCAGAGGAGTTTGCTGATAGGTCTGGCCTATCTCACTGCGAGGTATTACTTGTATTTTTTATGTCTTAGCTTTACTTTGTCATTTTCTGTCTTAGCTTTACTTTGTCAGTTTATTCGCAGCATTTGTTGATCGCACCTCACTTGTGGTTACTTGTTAAGCTAACCCATTTCATTATTTTTGATACAGTCTCTTACTCTTATCGAGCAAGCCAAGTGTGGCTGGAGGGCTGCCTTGGAATAGGAGAAGATAGCCAAGACCCAGTATGCTCGAAAGTCCCAAGAGGTGACTGAGCTGAGGGAGGAGCTGGTGGATGCCAACTCAGCTTATGACTCATTGAAGCTACTTCATACTGATACCAAGAAGGAGAGAGATGATGCCTTGGCTGAGCTCGGGGTGGTCAGAGTGGAGGTTGATATGTTGAAGGAGGAGAATGCGACCCTCAAGCTGAAGGGGGAGGAGGTGGAAGCTGAGCTGGAGACTGTCCGGAAGACACTTAAGGGTCATGGTGAGTTCTTGGTCGGGCTAAATGAAGAACACAATGCAGCTCGAGTTAAATGGAAGGAAGAGTCAGATGCCTAATCTAAAGTTGATGCGGAGGTTGATGTAGAAGCATACAAGGATAGCGATGAGTGCTTCAACAACACTCAAAGTCAAACCTTTGCTTTCTATGATGTTGGTCGACGCCACATGGCTCGACGCATTCTGGTAGACCCTTCAGTCGACATCTCTCTTGAACAGTTGGCGAAATGGGCCTCAGAAGAACAATATGACATGCGAGCTCGCCTTGGTCACCCCCAAGTGCCGTATAATGATAATGACTTGGCTGCTATTGCTCAAGAAGATGTCGAGATGGAAGATGAGCCCTGGGTCGCTCCTCCCGTTAACCCAGTGAATTTCAATACTATTCTCAAAGAACTTGAGGACCCTGATGAGCTAGCATTGGATGCTGACACTCCAAGGTATGCTTTTTTCGAGTCTGGTAAGCTCAACCCTCTTCAACAGCAAGAAAAAGAGTTTGGTGATCAAGCTACAACCGATGACCAAACTGGGGATGATCCTGCAGTTTGACTTTTTAATTTTCCAATTTGGTGATGTAATGATACAAGTTTCAAAACAATCTCTTTGCTTTTAAGTAGTCTATGCCTTGACCCAGCTTTTGGGAGGCAGCTTAACTTGTAACACTTTTTGTTTTGTTTAAATCATGGCCTGCTTTTTTGGGGACTTGTTTTTATTTAATCATAGTTCAACTTTCACATTTGAATCATTCTTCCTTGATCCTTGTTGGTATATATGTCGAACTAGATTTATAAGATAGACTTGAATCTTCATGAGCTTTTGGTCGGACTAGTTCAGGAACCAAGTCGACCTAATACTTTGCATATTTGAAAACAAGATTGACTAAGAGTCGAATCTGTTAGAGGAACGAGGCTGACTAAGAGTCGAGCCTGTTAGAACGAAGTCGACTATGAGTTAGACTTGTTAAAGGAACGAGGCCGACTAAGAGTCGAGCCTGTTAGAACGAAGTCGACTATGAGTCGGACTTGTTAAAGGAACGAGACCGACTAAGAGTCGAGCCTGTTAGAACGAAGTCAACTATGAGTCGGACTTGTTAAAGGAACGAGACCGACTAAGAGTCAAGCCTGTTAGAACGAATTCGACTATGATTCGAACTTGTTAAAGGAACGAGGCTGACTAAGAGTCGAGCCTGTTAGAACGAAGTCGACTATGAGTCAGACTTGTTAAGGGAACGAGGCTGACTAAGAGTCGAGCCTGTTAGAACGAAGTCGACTATGAGCCGGACTTGTTAAGGGAACGAGGCTGACTAAGAGTCGAGCCTGTTTAAACACATCGAAGTAACACTACTTGGTTGGATAGAACTACAACTTTATTAAAGTAGTAGCATGATTACACGGAAAACAGAAAGCTAGAACTGTAACCAAAACTTGAACTGAAACTGAAGCTAAAAGAACTGAAACTGAAGCTAAAACTGAAATCTAAAAGTAGTATTTGATAAGGTGGCTAGCATGCCACGGATGTTTCAACTCCTCACCATCTAGATGGGCGATCATATAAGTTCCTTCCTTAATAACTCGAGTAACGATGTAGGGAACTTCCCAGTTGGGAGATAACTTGTTCTGCTGAGTTCTCCTTCCAGTTGACTCGATCTTCCTTAGCACATGGTCACCCACTTGGAACGATCTTCTCTTAACTTTCTTATCGTGATAACTCTTAGTTTTCTGCTTATAATTGACCATCCTAAGTTGAGATGTATCCCTCTTTTCGTCAAGCAAATCTAAATCGATCAACCTGTTGACGTCATTCTGTTCTTGATCAAAGAAAACTACCCTTGCTGTCGGGACTTGTAGCTCGGCCGGTGCCATGGCTTCTGATCCATATGCAAGAGAGTAAGGGGTTTCACCCGTGGGCCCCCGAGTGGTTGTGCGGACTGCCTAGAGAGTAATAGGAAGTTCGTCCAACTAATTGCTACGTCGACCAACCAAACCCGTCTTAAGTGCTGATAGGACTAGTTTGATCGCTGCTTCAGCCTACCCGTTGCCTTGAGGATAAGCGACTGACGACTTCCAATGCTTGACACCCACTCGCTTCATCTCATCTTCAAAAGGCGTAAAGAATTGTAGCTCGTTGTCCGACACTATTGCTTAAGGAATCCTAAAATGGCACCAAATGAAGTCATGAATAAAATTGATGGAGTTTTCCTCAGTAATCCTGGCTAACAACTTGGCCTCGACCCACTTGGTAAAGTAATCAATTACGACGATCACATACTTGCAATTTCCACGGGCGGGCGGGAAGGGGCCAATCAAATCGACTTCCACATATCGAAAGGCCAAGTTGCGACTACTGAAGTTTGCTCGGTTGTAGGCAGTCGAGGTAGGTCGGCAAATATTTGGCATTGATCCCACCCCGAACAAAGTCGTGAGCGTCTGCTCTGATTTGCGGCCAATAATAACCCAACATGATCAATTTATTGGCTAAAGTTCTGGCCCCCGGGTGTCCGCCACAAACCCCACTATGCACCTCGTACATCAGCTGAGTAACTTCTTGAGGGTGAACACATCTCAATAAAGGTTTAGTGAACAATCTTCTGAATAATGCATCTCCATGAATAACATACCTCGGGGCCTTTTTCTTGATTGCTCGAGCTGATTTCTCGTCATCAGGTAGCTCGCCTGTCTCTAGATAAGCTCACATTTCTTCGATCCATCACTTGGTGTAAACCCATTCTCTAGTAGTATACTCCAAGCATTGAATCTGAACCCTCTCATAAGCTGGATGTTCGAGGTAAGAGATAGGCTCCCCATGTTATTCGTCCGATGTGGCCAGTTTCGAGAGTAGGGCAGCCAATTCATTATCATCTCGACCAACCCTCTGTATCTCCCAAAATTCCAAGTCTTTGATCAGCTCCTTCACCAGGTCGCAGTACTTGACCAAGGTGAGATTCAGGACCTCGTACTCTCCTCTAACTTGATTCACTATCAACTGCGAGTCACAGTAGGCCACGATCTTGGTTGCCCCAAAACACTTTGCATATTCAATAGCTGCGACCAAAGCTTCATATTCAGCCTGGTTGTTAGAAGCTTCAAACTTGAATCTCAGTGCTTCCTCGTAGACTGTCCCTGATTCTGGCTCGACCAATACAATTCCAGCCCCACTAACAGTTGGGTTTTATGGGTCCATGCACAGCGAAATAAGCATCTAAATAACACAAAGCCCAAGAGCCCTAAGATTCGTTCTATACAATTAAATTGAATTCCTGTGAGATAGAATTTATCAACCATAATTGCTTTCCGTTCTTGAGCTATCGAACAATCTATCAATGTGATTTTGAATCACAAACTTCGATCTTCAAGACTTGAATCTTCAGATTTGAACTCTAGGCCTTGATCGTCGTACGAGCGAAGACCCTCTAGTAGTATCCACACCCTTGAATGAACCAAGAATGGTTCTTGAGGATTGCTAGATCCTTAAACCTTAGAGAGAATATTGAGAAACCTTTTGTTGTAATTTTTCCTTAAAAAATTCGGCTAGCTAATTAGGGTTTACAGACCTAATATTTATACTACGTTAGTATTAGTATTTGTTTCCAAATTGTATTAGGAAACAGTCTATAAACCGCCTTTGTGGCAAGTTATGTCGCGCGGCGACATATGCCAGTTGGCAAGGTCCGTCGCACGACCCAGTATGCCATATGCAGGAACTCTCAATCATTCTTTCTTTGGTTTAACCAATTCATTCTAATTGTGTGTGACCCAATAGGATTATATTATGTTGGCAATGAGCCCGATAATATCGACCCTCATAAGACATAAGCGGACTCTAGCAAGCCATTATGTCTACCCAAATAACATAACGTAAAAGTTCACGTTTCCAATGGTACACTTCCATGTCTCCCTTTGTCTCACGATGTTATATTGAACACAAGTCATGGTCCACGTCAACTTGTATTTGTTCAATCCTTTCTCGATACTGAGTATAATGATAATCCAATTGCATTGGGGTATGGCCATACACTTTCATCATTATCACTCATCGAGGGGCCCAAGCAAAACATCTCTCTTTCAAGGGACAAATTCCATCTTGACTTATCACCCTTTCCATCATGAATCCGATCATGCCAAATATAGCCTTTATAAATATCGTGTTAAGATATCGTTTGACTAAAATCAAACATAACTTTCATCATATGTAAGGTCATGATAATCTCAGGTCTAGGGACTAAATGAAGCGACCATATGAGATTTAATTATGACATTTGACCATGACATAAATTTCATACGGGTCAAGTCCAGTTACTTGTTCACTAACAAGTACCCATAATTTCAATGTGCATCTCTATTCATATAATCATCATATGATTATCCATTAACAATTATACTAATTATTCACTTAATAATTAGGGACATAGATTATTACAATAAATATGTAAAGTATATAATAATCAAATAATAAACTTAAACGATAAAGATGATACATAACGGTTTTTAGTTAAACATAACTAAAGCCTAGGGCATTACACCAACACTAATGCTCTTTGTTGCCGACCCATCAGAGTATATTTTCCAGCAATCGTCGGGCAAACTTATGACGGGCTGAGTTGCAGGCTCCTTTCCCTTTATATTTTCATTCCGAGCTCTAACTTCGCTATCTTTATTGGTGAACGTAAGCTCGACCAAGAAGTCTGCCAAAGCTTGAGCTTTCAACTCCTTTCGAGGCCTATACTCAATGTCGAATTCTGTGAGAGCAATTGACCAGTTGAGTAGTCGGCCTGAACTTTCGGGCTTATGTAGGATCTTTCTTAGAGGAGCATTGGTTAGCACGACAATGGGATGAGCCAAGAATAAGATCGCAATTTCCTCGATGCTACGACTAAGGCGTAAGCCGCCTTCTCTGCATTATAATACCTTCCCTCTATGTTGGACAGGCCCTTGCTTACATAATACATGGGCTTCTGAAGCCCTCCTTCTTCTCGAACTAGAACAGCGGCTACACCTTGGTCGCCCACAGACAGATAAACGAACAAAGTCTCCCCCATAATCGGGCTGCTCAATAATGGCGGAGAGGCGAGATACTCCTTAAGATGATGAAACGATGAAGAACATTCGGCCGTCCATTCAAAAGAATTTGTCCCCCTCAAAGATTTAAAGAAGGGGAGAGACCTCTTTGCTGACTTAGCAATAAAACGACCTAGGGCTGCTACCCTATCATTGAGTCACTGCATCTCCTTAACACATGTAGGCTCCTTCATGTCAACCAAAGCCTTGATTTTTTCAGGGTTTGCCTCAATACCCCGCTGAGAGACCATAAAACCAAGAAACTTTCCAGCTGCTACCCCGAACACGCACTTGCTAGGATTGAGCTTCATGTCGTTTGCTCGCAAATTGGCGAACGTTTCCATTAGGTCGACCACGTGACGTTCAGCTTTTGTTTTGATGACCATATCGTCGACGTAGGCCTCCATGTTTTGGCTAATTTGAGAGGCAAAGACTTTGTTGACCATCCTCTGGTAGGTCGCTCCTGCATTCTTCAAGCTGAATGGCATCATATTGTAACAGTAGATACCCCCAGCAGCTTGGAAGGTCGTCTTCACTATATCATCCTTGTGCATCTTGATCTGATGGTAGCCTGAATAGGCGTCAATGAAGCTCAATGCAGTGTGCCCAGCTATAGAGTCTACAAGCTTGTCGATCCACGGCAGAGGGTAGCTATCCTTTGGGCAGGCTAGATTAAGGTTGGTGAAGTCGACACACATACGCCATTTGCCATTAGATTTCTTCACCATTACCACGTTTGCTAGCCAGGTGGTATGAGTAGCCTCCTTGATGATACCTGCACTTAAAAGTTTTTGTACCTCAAGTTTGATCGCCTCCTCTTTTTCATAAGCAAAACTTCGTAGCTTCTGCTCCTTATACTTCATGGTCGGATTAACTTCCAATCTGTGAACAACGACCTCCTCCTTGATCCTTTTCATGTCTTCCACACGCCAAGCAAAAACATCACTGCTTTCCTTCAGTAGGTCGACAATCTCTGCTCTTTCCTCGACTGACAACTGTCTCCCAATCTAATATTTTTGTTCGGGATACGAGGGATTAGTCACCACTGCTTCTAGTTCGTCCACAGCTTCTAGCTTCGGACCATCTCTAAATTGTAGGGTCTCGATAATGATCTCATGAACCCTCTGTCTTTCTTCGGCCACCAAGTGAGGAGCTTCTTCAACAATCATACCATCTAGCTCAGCTGCAATCTCATCGCTGGTAGCCCCCGAGTTTTGGTCGATCTGAAGGCATAGCTCGCCTATGATGACCTGGTCAACCATAACTGCATCTGAATCGACCATAGTGTTTTGGGAGGGCTATGTCGGCTCAGTCATGACATGGTCATGTGAGTGAAAGGTCGCCTCTTCTGCACAGGTGATTGTAGATAGTCGTGAAGTTGTGGTGACAGATTTTGAGAGCTTCATGTATCCCTCAGGAGTATCGACTTCTAGCTCCCTCTTCTTCCTTATTCGAAGGACGTGATCAAGGTAAGCCCGAGCTGTACTTTGCACGCAACCTACTTGAATGAACTCCTCGCCGAAATCATCATAAAAAAACAAAAAACAATTTTCTCGTTTTTGGGAGTCGCCACGCCGTTTTTAAGGAAAACATTGAAAAACCTTTTGAAATGAGAAAATGGGTCTGGGGTCAAGTTACGATGTGGGAAGAGAATATGGAGCTCACCCACATCGCCTCTTTCGAGACTTTCAATCAAACAATGGACAATAAGATCATTCTAAGTGTGTGCAATTTGTGTCAACAAGCAAGGCATGCGAATTTGGATTTCATTGATGGTATTCAGAGCTGAGTACAACTTGTGAACCATTAAAGGGGGCCACACCCTTACAAACGATTGCTTGAATTACAAGGCAAAGGCTGAGACAGTCTGTCCAGGAACCTCGAATGTCGTTCGACACAGGACTTCCTCAGGAGAGGGATGTCGGACGACATAAGACATCCTGATCAGATTGCCTCTTACAAAGGGGGGGGGGGTTAAGCCACCACAACTACTCTAACACTAAAACAAGGCTATTTTAACTAAGGAGAGACACTGTTTAGGGTCTGGGACCAATTTGGGGTTGATTGGAGTGAGCAAAGTCAAAATTGACTTTTGGTGATACGGATGTCGTATGACATAGGACACCCAGGGCTGTCCATGTCATACGACAGAGACCGCCTCCATCAGTGGGTTGCACCCAAACAGATCTCAGACTTTCCAAACAGTGATAAACGAACTAAAAACTACTTGAACACAGCTTTAAATCACAAAGGGGGTCAATATGGGTTGATCTGAAGTCACTGAAGCCAAACAGCTTTCTGGGATCTCTATGTCATATGACACAGGACTCCTTTAGGTGTCCCATGTCGTCCGACATAGGTGTCCTGTTTCAGTGCCCTTCAGCAGATTGATCCCACCTTGCTCAAAACACAAAACTAAGCTATAATATAAACTGAAAGCAGTAGAATAACCACACTACGTGAGTATTATGGGAGGATCACATGGCTTTAATGGCCAAATGTGAATAATCACATATTTTTTGCCATTATCATGTAGCCATCACCTCCTAACTCAAATACAATCAACCAAGATGCAAACTTTAATGCAACTAATGACACTAAATGTCCAGATCTGAAGTGAGGAGATGTGAATATTGATGATTCTCATCTCCACCACCTTTATCATGTAAAATCCCAAATATTCACATAATGTCAAACAATATAAGCATGCAAGATGAAACGAACAAGTATGCAAGATGTAATCAGAGAGAGAAGGGGTTTAGTGACTACCTATTGTAGTCCACAAGGTAAAAGCACCAATAGTATGGTGTTTAACCCTTCAAAACACCAACAAGGAATGACCACCTTTGGACTTTGGCTTGGATGTGTGTGTGTGTGAGAGGAGGGAGGTGAGTGTGTGTGAATGAGAGAGAATGTGAGTCTCTATTTCAGCAGAGTGACCTTACTTGCCAAAATCCCCCCCTAAAATGATCAGCAAAGCCCTTTATTTATAGGCATGCTGGGAGGAGCTCCTATGTCGTACGACATGGAGTTTTAACCGCCTTAGGGTTGTCCTATGTCGGACGACACCGGTCATCTTTAGGACAAGCTGGGCCGCAGGGAGGCAGGCCCAAGGAAGAGTAAATGGACCAAATAAATAAATGAATAATTGGACTAATGCAAGCCCAAAACTAATGCCAATCGTGGAAAGCAGACCCAAAAACACGAGTTTGGGTCGGGGTACTCACAGAGCCCCTCAGCGACGTCGCTTCCACGAGAAGCGGGGTCGTCGACAAAAATGAGAATCCCGAGCCAAACAATGACTGGCCGGAAAAAGGGATGACCAAGATGGTCGAGCGGCTGGACCTTTTATGCAAAGGATTCCTACGTATCCCGTGAGGGAATCAAGCCGAATCGTAGTTCATCAAAGAGGTGGCGCTAATGAGAGGCCACGGGCTTTGTACCCAAGGTTTGACTGTTTCTTTGGGGAGTCACCCGAGGATTTGACTGTTTCTTTGGGGAGATGATTTGACTGTTTCTTTGGGGAGTCACCCGAGGATTTGACTGTTTCTTTGGGGAGTCGCCCGAGGATTTGACTGTTTCTTTGGGGAGTCACCCGAGGTTTTGACTGTTTCTTTGGGGAGTCACCCGAGGATTTGACTGTTTCTTTGGGGAGTCACCCGAGATTTGACTGTTTCTTTGGGGAGTCACCCGAGGATTTGACTGTTTCTTTGGAGAGTCACCCGAGGATTTGACTGTTTCTTTGGGGAGTCACCCGAGGTTTTGACTGTTTCTTTGGGGAGTCACCCGGGGATTTGACTGTTTCTTTGGGGAGTCTTTGGGGAGTCACCCGAGGATTTGACTGTTTCTTTGGGGAGTCTCCTGAGGATTTGACTGTTTCTTTGGGGAGTCACCCGAGGATTTGACTGTTTCTTTGGGGAGTCACCCGAGGATTTGACTGTTTCTTTGGGGAGTCACCCGAGATTTGACTGTTTCTTTGGGGAGTCACCCGAGGATTTGGCTGTTTCTTTGGGGTGTCACCCGAGGATTTGACTGTTTCTTTGGGGAGTCACCTGAGGTTTTGACTATTTCTTTGGGGAGTCACCCGAGGATTTGACTGTTTCTTTGGGGAGTCACTCGAGGTTTTGACTGTTTTTTTGGGGAGTCACCCGAGGATTTGACTGTTTGTTTGGGGAGTCACCCGAGGATTTGACTGTTTCTTTGGGGAGTCACCCGAGGATTTGACTGTTTCTTTGGGGAGTCGCCCAAGGTTTTGACTGTTTCTTTGGGGAGTCACCCGAGGATTTGACTATTTCTTTGGAGAGTCACCCGAGGGAAATGATAAATGATGATGGTAAACAGCCGTGGGGGACGGATAAAAGGACCAGGGTCAAAAAAGGAAGATCACCCCTTTCTGGAACACCCATGTCGTACGACATGGGGCTTCCCCAAAGCAGTTTTAAATAAAATGCTCCAGTTACGAACAGAGGATTTAAAACAAGAGCAGCCGCCGAGTTTGAGAGAGAAGAGCAGAGGAAATTCGAATTTTCCTTCCACAATCTTTGATACAAATCAAATCAATAATGCCTCCAAGAGCGGAATCGAGAAGGCAAGTGCAACGAGCATTGTCCGAGAAGAGAAAGCTTGTCGAACGGAACAAGCGAAAGAAATTCCCGAAGGGGAATGGGCTCTATCCGAACCTTGATTTCCACACTTCCACCGCGGAGCGAATGGGGGTAAGGATTTTAAACCATCAATCCCTCCCCTTTAATTTTCGAAGTTGGATTTCTAGGGCTCGAGGTAGAATTTGGGGAAAATCGCACCCAAAAAGAAATTGCATGCTTGGAATAAAATGCATTAAATTGAAATCAGAAAAGATTTTGTTGAAAAGAAGAATTATGTGATTCAAAATGCGAAAATGCACACAAATGAAGGAATGCACAAATTATCACGAGTATGTTCTGATACCTGTGTTGTGCTTACCTGCAGGTTCTGCAAACCAAGGGGTCCCCTGAGACGATAGCTACCATCTGGGGCATTCTTCCCGGTTCTCCTGACCTGCCCAACAGTCCCAAGGGCCTGATCTTCGCTGCTGGCCTCGGTCCATTCTTTGCTGATGTCGGAGAGTTTGGAGACATGCCTAGGAACGTGGAGCTTGTGAGGGCCTTTAGGCAGTATTGGTGGGACACTACCCTCACCTTTCATCTGTCTTGGGGGAGTCCACCATTACCCCCTACGATTTTACTGCTATCACCGGTCTGCGATTTACGGGCAGACCCATCTTTTCTGAGGAACCCGTATCCTGAGTCCGGATGCTATTAGAGGGTTGACCGGCCTGACCCTTCGCCTGAAGGGCAATGGGGTTCCATTGGGGGACCTACACTCGGCGTTATCGCAGCAGTGCCGTCTCTATTCTGAGGGCGAGGCCGCAGTCACAGCTGAGCAGCTGGCGAGAGCATTCGCCTGGGCTGGATTCTCTGATGCCCTATTCTGCAATGCCTCCACTACGGCATTGACCCTTCTATTGAAGCCTCTTCGAGACTGGGGCGAGGTCTCCACCTTTTCGTGGGGTGAGGTCGGCTTGGCTCAGGTATTCAGAGCCTTGGATGAGGTGAGCAGAGGCACTGTGACCTCTTTGGATTGCTACCAGACGGTTCTGGAGGTATTCTCTTTTATTTTTTGCACATTGACTGTCGTACTACATTTTCTGTCATTAATTTATCACTGCTGCTGCACACTAAAAGCTTCTTGTCCTTTGATTTCAGGTGTGGGCCTATGAGGTCTTCGGCTGTTACGCCTGGGCTGTGGCTGATGGGATTGCCGCAGATCTGTTTCCTTCCCTCCGCCGGTGGACCTTCAGGGCTAGGAAGAGTAGGAAGGTGGACGGGGTGAAGCCCCGGAAGACGGCTTGTTATGAGGATACCATGATTGCCCTGAGGGGCAGCCCGGCTAGGTTGAGCCTGTTTCCTTGGCATGGCAGATATGATGAGGGTGCTGTTGGGGATGCCGCCTTGGTGACCCGGACGAGGACGCTTTTGATCGGCCTGGAGGGTGATGCCTTATATTTGGGGGAGAGAGTCTGCAGGCAGCACGGACATGGTGCAGCCGCACGCGTCCCTCACGATCCTCCTGAGGGGATTTGGTATACCCGGGCTCTCCCTGATTTAGAGCGCTTGTGTACGGGCATTGATGCCACTGAGCTATCGGCTGATGGGGACTATGGCCAGTTCGTCTTCACTCGGCTGCTGACTCCTCAGGTCATGGCTGCCAGGAGGGCAGCGGGGGTACAGATACCGATGCCTCCTCGATTCTTCGAGTATGAGACCGAGGGTGTCATTCGCCGCTCTTCTTTCGACATGTCTGAGACTCACCCCCATTTGCGGCTTCCTCGCGGGACTACCTCTGTGAGCACCCTTTATCTTTTCGCTTTATTCAAGTCTTTTTACTGCTTTACTGCATGTATTCACTGCTTCTGACTGCCTCTTTTGTTTCCATTCAACAGGTTCCAGCCAAGACCTATAGGGTAGTGGCCAAGGCGCTCACCGGGGCCGTCAAGATGCTGCGCCAGTTCCAGAAGAGTGCGGAGCACTGGAAGGGGAAATGCAGCTCCAAGCCTAGTGATGTCGTACCTCCCAAGAAGAGGCATAGGCCGACTTTGGCTCCTTCTAGCTCACAGGCGGGTGGCTCGAGTCAGCAGCCCCAGCTTAACGATGATGATGATGAGGACGATCCTTAACAGCCCCCTTTCTCCACAGTGCCCGAGTGGCACGGATATTATGGCGAGCCCCAGCCTTGGGCCCTGGATGAGGATGATGATGGCTCTGATGGCGAGATTCATGAGGTGCAGGAAGGCGGCGGCGATGGCCAGGAGCAGAGTGGCTCTGAGGAGCAGGTAGGAAACGGCCAGGACAATAGCGGCTCCGAGGAGAGCGGGGAGGGTTCTGGCAACAACTCCGAGTCGGAGTGATCATGGCGGTCCCCTTTTGTCGTGCTTGAGGACTCTTAGGGAGAGAGAGAGAGAAACAATGCATGCATTATTGAAATTACCCGGATCCGAGAGGCAGCGACGGATCGCGCCCTGGCATCTGGCATTTGTCCCCCCGCCTTGCAGCGGTTCGTCTCGTTGGTTGTGTCTCGCCGTTTTGTTTTCGCATTTGTAGAGTCGCCACGCCGTTTTTATTAAGCCCAAAACATTGAAAAAGGGCATCAGTTTAAAGATAATTTTAAACTATTTTTGTGTGATGAGATTTTGAGTTCGGAGGTCAGATGACTCCTCGGGAAGAGAATATTAGAATATTAGAGCTCACCCGAGTCTCCTCGTAAAAACGAGTCTTTCGGATACCCCTAATATCCTTTAAATGTTGTGTGTGTGTGTGTGTGTGCTTTTAAAAATGCATACTGTATCGGATGTCTACATTGTATGCTATGTATGGAAATGTATTGAAATAGTAATGGAAGGAAGCCTTACCAATGTTGGTTTGTGTCTGTCTTCCGCTGGGGAATAGTGTTTGAGGTCGGAGTAGCGTTCCGGTACGGATCGGGATTGCTTCGGGAGGGACCGGTTGTCTGCGGACAGAGTTTCGGCGTGAGTTGATGTTGCAGGCTGCGTTTGGGCAGAGGTTCGACGTGCGTGGGGATCGTCGGGATCACTCGGGCAGAGGTTCAGCGTGCGTGGGGATCGTCGGGATCACTCGGGCAGAGTTTCGGCGTGGTTTGGGATCGCCGGTTTGACTCGGAAAGAGCCGGGACACCGTGGAAAGACCAGGCAAGGCCTCGGAGTACCACGAGGGGCCTCAGAGTACCTCGAGAGTGCCTCGGGCAACGCGGAGCGTCGCGGGAGCGCTCGGGGAGGCTTCGGAGCACCACGAGGGGGCTCGAAAGGCCTCGGAAGGATCCGAAAGGGGCCGGGAATGCCTCGGAAGGACTTAGAGGGGAAGCCAGAAGGCCTAGGGAGGAAGAGAGAAGTGGGAGGTGTGTGAAAATGAGGAGGGGGAGCCCTCTATTTATAGTGCCAGATTTGGTGCAAAGAGGTCCGTACGGACCTCCCTGGTAATCCAGACTTTTGGTTTTCCTCGATTTGAGGGAATCTGTGATGATGGAGGAATATTTGCAATTATGATGTTCCCTGTGCAATAAGGTCCGTACGGACTAAGTTGACATGCAAAGAGGTCCGTACGACCAACTCGCAGGGGGTAATCATTTTCCCCGGATTTGAGGGAATATTGTGGACTTTAAGAGGATTCAAGAATTATTAAAGCAAAGAGGTCCGTACGGACCATTATTGCTTTTCCAATTTCCCGAAAATTCCCAAAAGGTCCTTTTGTCCCTTTATCCCGTAAAGGCTCCTCCCTTGGTTTGGCCGGGGTTTTGAGAGGGTTTTGAGTGCCGTAGGTCGTCGAGACCGCGTTGATGAGTCTCGCGGTGTTTCCCGTGTGTTTGAAAGGGGTGATCCAGATTGGGGTACTTACAGTAAGCCCTCGACGACGTCACTTATGAAAGAAGTGGGGTCGCCGATAAGATAAGTGGTCCTAATCTGGATCGCGTGGCCGGGAGATAAAGTGACCGGGAGGTCCGTGTGAGGACGTGGTGGTGTCCTATCGTGTGACCGCATAGGCCGCAGGGCCGGACCCCGCGATAGGATTCCTACGTATCCCCGGCGGGAATCAAGCCCGGTCGTAGTTCGGGTGTGTGAGTGTTTTGTGAATGCGGGCGCGGTGGTGCCCCGAAGTGTTGCGTGACCGCCGAGGTCGCGCAGGACGCGTGGTGTCCCGGGTGACCGCACGGGTCGATGGCCGGACCCCGTGATAGGATTCCTACGTATCCTCGGCGGGAATCAAGCCCGGTCGTAGTTCGCAGGTCGTGAAACTCGCGAGTGCGGGCGTGGTGGTGCCCCGAAGTGTCAGGTGACCGCCGAGGTCGGCGGTAAGGACGTGGTGGTGTCCTAAGATGTGGTGACCGCCGAGGTCAATTGTGAGGACGTGTTGGTGTCCCGGGATGGAAATTTTACGATTTTCCTAATCGGGTGGTTTAAGGCCTTCCGGCCGAGATAGTGATTTGGGAGGTTTATACGGTCTTCCTGACCGAGTGGTTTAAAGCCTTCCGGCCGGGGATAACGTGAGGACTTGAATCGTCTTCTGAATGTGGTTGCGCCACGCGTGAGGACTTTGAATCGTCTTCTGGCGGCGGTTTTGGTGCCACGCTGAAGGACTTTGAATCGTCTTCTGGAGGCGGTTGGTGCCACGCGGAGGACTTTGAATCGTCTTCTGGCGGCGGTTGGTGTCACGCGGGAGGACTTTGAATCATCTTCTGGCGGCGGTTAGTGCCACGCTGGAGGACTTTGAATCGTCTTCTGGCGGCGGTTGGTGCCACGCGGGAGGACTTTGAATCGTCTTCTGGCGGCGGTTGGTGCCACGCTGGAGGACTTTGAATCGTCTTCTGGCGGCGGTTGGTGCCACGCGGGAGGACTTTGAATCGTCTTCCGGCGGCGGTTAGTGCCACGCTGGAGGACTTTGAATCGTCTTCTGGCGGCGGTTGGTGCCACGCGGGAGGACTTTGAATCGTCTTCTGGCGGCGGTTGGTGCCACGCGGGAGGACTTTGAATCGTCTTCTGGCGGCGGTTAGTGCCACGCTGGAGGACTTTGAATCGTCTTCTGGCGGCAGTGGTGGAGGCACGGCTGCCTTGAGCTTTGAGAAGTTTAGTTGTCTCGTGCTTTGTCCGTTGGGGAGAAGGTTGGACTTACGATGGCTGCCGGTGTTCATCCGTTGGGGATTTATCATAGCCTTGTAGGGGCTTGCAAGGATTCCCTTTTTTTACTTGCTGGGGAAGGAGCTCGGGCTTACTTTGATGGCCGGTGTTCATCTGCTGGGGATATGTGGCCTTGTAGGGGCTTTCCCTGCTGGGAAAGTGTCTTCGGACCTGTTTTGAGGGCCGGTGGTTGAGTTGCCGTTGAGCATTTTGGAGGCGTCTTGTGCCTTGATATTCGTGCTGGGAGGTGTTGGCTCCTTCTTGAATTGACGTTGAGTGGGCGAGGACCGGTCTTACATTGACGGCCGGTGGTTGAATTGCCGTTGAAGTGGCGAGGACCGGCCTTGAATTGCCGCGAAGACCGGCTTACGTCGACTGATTGAATTGCCGTTGGAGTGGGCGAGGTTCGGGCTTACACTGACTGCCGGGGATTGAATTGTCGTTGAAGTGGGCGAGGTTCGGTCTTACGTTGACGGTCGGGGATTGAATTGAAGGGTTAGGGACCATTCTGCACTTGGATTTGCTGAAAAAGGCCTTAGGACAGCCAGGGGCAAAGATTATAAGGGCAGGAAAGTAATTTGGCCACCCCTTGCAAAGAGGTCCGTACGGACCAACCTCACAAAGAGGTCCGTACGGACCACTTTGGTTTTTTACAGTTCCCAGGTTTTGACCGGGTTTAAATGCCGAGGCTCCCCCACTTCTTCTTCCTCAGTGCGTGAACCAGGCGAGAGAGAGAGAGAGGAAAAAACTCCATTGTTAACCAAAATCTCCCATTTTTTTGCTTGAATCGCTTGCAATGGCGGAAGGATCTCGAAGGAATCGTCGTCAACGCAGTCAAGAGGTGGTCGAGCAACGGATGGAGCTCCAAAGAAATTGGATCTCGTTTGTTCCATCTTCGAAGAACCCGGATGTCTTGTATCCGAATCCGGAGGTGCACAATCGTCGTTCTAGGAACGTTGGGGAGGTAAGAAATCCGCTCCGTTTGATTCCTCGTCGAATTTTTGAATGCTAGAACTAGGTTTTAGTTTTTCGCATTTTTGAATTTTTGTTATTTTTTTATGCCTTTTGTGAAATTCTTGATGAATTGTTGAAAATGGACATGTAAAAATTGTGATTATGTGTATTTTGTGCAGAAATATGTAGATTAGCTTTTATTTGTGAAAATAAAGTGCCTCTCTAATGAAATGCATGCTTTGGTGTTTTGTACCGTATGCTATTTATGTATGTACATTATGAGAAAAGTTTGTCGTGTAGTGACAATTTTTGTGAAAAAATGTGACATGTGCCGTGTTTCGTGACGGGTTTTGTCTGAAAGTGTGTGCCGTGTAGGGACGGATTTTTTGAAAAATGTGTTATGCATATGTGTCGTGCCGTGTGTGCCATGTTCTTGGGTGACGGACTTTGTGGGGAAAATATGTGCAATATGTGCCGTGTTTTTGTGACGGGTTATATGTGCCTTTGCCGTGTTGGGACGGACTTTTTTGAAAATGTGTCGTGTAGGGCTTAATCCCTTTTTTTGAGAAAATGTGTACAGTGTGTGCCGTGTTTTGTGACGGACTGCATGGGAAAATTATATGTATGATGTATGTGAAAATTATGTGCAACATGTGCCGTGTTTTGTGACGGTTATATGTGAAAAATATGTGCAATGTGTGCCGTGTTTTGTGACGGGTTATTTTCATGGCTTTCCGTGTTGGGACGGACTTTTGTGCCTTTTGTTTTGTATTAAGTACTGTGATTGACGTACCTTTGCTGTGTTTACCTGCAGGATGCGGGGCTTATGGCCGGGAAGGCCAAGAGGATGAAGACTCGGGATCGCCGAGGCCGTTGTTGAGCCGTGGGCGCGGATGCCCGATATTTCCGTGGATGGTAGGCCGAGTCCCGTGAGGCCGGTCTACGCTTCGGCCCGGGGGTGTTTGTAGAGAACCCGGCCGGAGTTTCGATACGAGGAAGAACAAGAGCGTCTTCCTTGGCCTTTCCGAGTATTGGTGGGATACCACCCACACCTTCCATCCGAGCCGGGAGAGGTGACGGTGACGCCGACCGATTTTGCCGCGACACGGGCTTTCCTTCAAAGGAGGGCCAGCGATGGAGGGATATGATCTCCGATGCCGTGTTGACCGAGCCGTCGGGCTTTGAGCCTCGTCCTCGCAGGGGCCTGGGATGTCAGATAGCGATGTGGAGCCGAGGATCACGGCCGCAAGATTGGGCCTACATCCGGTACCGGCCAGTGTCGGCGGAGCACTCGGCGCGCTCCTTTTTGTGGTATGCACTTTCCGAGACCTTGTTCTCGAACCACGCGATCAAGCGGCTCCCTTTGCTCGGCTTGGAGAGCTTGATTGATCTCGGGATAGAGTTTGTGACATCGCTTGGGGCGAGGCAGCTCGCCGAGCTCTACTTTTCCTTGGACCGGTTTAGCCGGGGTGTGGCCAGCTCATTGGCCTCGTTTTGACTTCGCTTTGAGGTATGAGTTTATTGCCGCTTTTGATTTAGCAACTTGTCGCTTCTCCGTTTTCTTTTGCACCGAGCCTTTTCTCGTTTTTGTCACATGTGTGGTTCTATGAGGTTTTTCGTGTTTCCCGTGGGATAGAGATCCTGGGCCGTTGCCGCGCACCCGCTATGCCGGGCCGGGCTCGTACGGCGAGGAAGAGGAGGACCAAGCAGGGGGAAGCTCACCATCGCCTACGGGATGTGCAGAGCCGTCTGGAGAGGGGTAGCCCTGAGGGGTTTGTTTTGTTCCCGTGGGCTCGGTATGAGGGTGATGAGTTCGAGGGGGCTCCCGAGGTGACAGCCAGCGGAAGATGCCGCGGGCCCGACTCGCGATGTTATGTATCCGGGGAGCGGGTCTTCCGGGCAAAGATGGCCCCTGTGCTTCCCGTGGCTCCGAGGGACCCTCCTTTTGGGATGCTTGATTCCCGGACATGGATGTGCTTGACTTTGAGAGGTACCTCGCGGTGTGGGCGCCGAGGAGTTCATCTTGTATGGAGAGGAGTACGGGGCCTTCGTGAGGAGGAAGCCGAGGACGCCGCAGTACCGGCGAGGGAGAGAGAGGCCGGCCCGCAGCTCCCCTGCAGGTTCCGATGCCGGGGCCGGATTTCACGTATGTCCGTGGGGACGGGTCGAGGCGAGGGTGTCTCGTACCCGTTTCTCGAGCAGCTCCCGCCGCATACAGAGCGGATCCCGATAGATCGGTGAGTGTGCCGACTCTTTTCCATCTTGGCATCTTTTCTCGTATTTTTTTCTCTTTTTGTTGAGTATAACCGTATTGCCGAGCGTTTCCTTGGCCGCTTGCTTGGTGCAGTCCCTGGGAGAGCCTATGATATGCCGACTCGCCGTTATGTGGCGATGAGGTCGTTTGCGAAGAAGATGGCGTCGAAGATTTCTTGTCGGTTCGCGACGCGTGCCGGCGCACTGCACCATGCCTTCGAGGCATTCTATAGACGTTCCTCCGCCTAGAGCCGAGCCTGAGCCGCAGCAGAGGGACCTTCGAGGGGGCGGCATAGTATGGATGCCGGACGTCTTCTGAGCTCCGAGGCGCAGCCCTTTTATCGCTCTTCCCTCCTCAGACGCACAGGCGAGGGATCCTCGTGAGCCTTCTTTCTTCGATCCTTTCGTCGGATTTGATCCTTCGGATTACTTTGAGTGGCAGCCCGCGGGGGCTCGGTACTTCGATGACGAGGACGTGGCGGGCGAGTTCACAGGATGCCCGACTTCTCTCGGGAGGACCTCGGCGAGGATGATGATGATGTCAAGAGTCGGATTAGGGTCCATTTGCTTTCCCTCTTTCCATATCTTCTTTTTTTTTTTTTTTTTGTTTAGCAAATGTACATTTGATGTACCCGTAATAAAACACTCGTATTTGCACGGCAAACAAAGATTTTATTTTAAGATGTAATGTCATTTTTGGGATTCCCGGGAATTGTCCTAGAAATTGTTGCTAGTATTTTTTTTATTTTGTGCATGCCACGTGAGCCGAGAGTGCGTTTGTGGGTAGTGTATGTTCACCGGGAATGGCTTTGGCCGTTGTTTGGGCGCTTTGGAGCAAGGTTTTGCCGAGGACAAATGGTTGTTGTACCGTTTGTCGGGGAAATGGGTTCTTTTTGCAAGGAGGTCCGTACGGACATACTTAGCATGCAAAGAGGTCCGTACGGACCAACCTTGCTTTTGGGAAGGAGATAAATGCTTTCCAAAGGTCCGGTTCTTCCTCATTTCCCCATTTGCAGCCATTTTCGAGCTTTCTTCCCCATTTTCTCTAGGAACCTCCATTTTTGCCATGGATTCTTCGTACGTCCCTAGAATTTTGCCGAGGCTTTCGCAGAGAGGCAAGCACACTTCCTTGAGCAGCTGAAAACGTGGATGCGGCGCCGTATGAGGCATCGTAGACGGGCTTTCGAGGTAAGGTTTCGTCTTTGCTCGATTTGGTCTTTTAAGGAGTTGGTTCCCGATTGGGATTTGTTATGGCCGCCGCGAAGTTCTCGGGATGTTAGGAGGCATGTGTATTGTTTCTCCTACAATGAAATGGTGCCCACTTTTGAGGATTTTCGGGCTTTGATGGGGGACCTGAGGTGGAGGCCATCTCGCTTCCTTTGATGGGTGGTGCCGCGGTGAGCGTGAAGCTTGTGCTTTCTTCGTACTTCGTTGGAAGAAGTGCAGGCATGATCCTTGATTCGGGTCATATCGACATTTCGAGCCGCCTGAGCGGTTCATGGTCGATGATGAGAGTGACGTCTCTGGGACGCATTCGCCTTGTGCGTGATAGCGACGCTTTTCATGGTCGCCTCCTGGCATTTGCGATGGCGCTTTGCTAGATGTGGTAGGGCACCGCAGAGCCGGAGAGGATATTGTCCCGTTGGTGCCGGGGGAGACTCTTCATGGTATCGACCGTCCGGCGACCGGGGATCGGTTCATGAGAGGGGGAAGCCCCGCTTTGCTCACCTTGTGGCCGCGAGAGAGACTTCAGCCATGCCCGAGGCTCCGACGTCGTTTAGCCCGTGGTCATTTGCTCGCCGACCTCTTGTGTTCGATATGGATCACCCGCCCGGGAGAGATGGATGGCACAGCCTTGGTACGCATCGATCCGCCGGTGGGTTCCGCACCGGAGGATTGAGACTAGGAGGATCTTGCAGAAGGGTCCTACGTTGTCGAGTTCCGTGTTTGTCTTGGTCCTCCTTCTATATTCCGTCGCTTGTTTCCCTAAGCAGCTTGGGATGAAGCAGAGCCTTTGTTGGGCCGATGACCTTGCTACCGCGGAGGTAGTTCCTCTTTGTATGGCACCTGTGTGCCTTCTTGTATTTTCTCGAGGGTATGGAAGTATTCCGCTTTCCCTCCCGCGGTACTCCTTAGACGTCTGGGGAGTGTCGTATTGACGACTCGCACTCCGGCCCGGTATGAGCAAACAGAGTCAAGGGCCCCAAGTGGTCTTGGAGAGCAAAGCGTGTAGCGATTCTCGGGACCCGGCTGCCGTAGTAGCTATTGCCTTAGGAGTGCCGAAGCCTCGGTCCGACCCTTCGATGTGACGGAGACACTTTGTTTGACTACGAGACTAGAGTTGACCGACCGACAGGAGAGGTCCTCTTTGCGCACTCGCAGGAGGAGATCCGAGCCGAAGCACGGCGAATGAAGCCCCGAGAGCTACCGGATTGTTTGACTCTACGGGAGGACCCCGATCTCTGACCGAGAGACGCAGAGTTGGTTCACGTGGAGCGAAAGAAGACTCGCCGGACGAGGGAAGAAAGGAAAGAATGGCGAGGGGACAAGCGCAGATGGCGCGGAATGACCTCCTAGGTATCCATTCAATGCATTGCAAACACATTATTTGTTAAATGTATTAAGTTGTCTTTTAGCATGTTGTGAACTTGAGAGTAGACCGTGCTTGAACTCATCAAGAAATGTTGTAACCGTTAGTGATTTGTGATTTACTTTTAAAGCTTTGTCGAGACGCAAGATCTCTTGTTTGCCTTTGTGTCTTTGTGCACTTTGTCGGCGTCCGTCCATCTGACTTTTCTCGTTGCATTTGGACCGAAGGCCTGGGCCATGACGGCAATCCCTTTGCTTAGGCTTTCAGGCTTGGCCGAGAGGTTGAATGATCCCTCGACAAGTCGTTTGACGGTCTTTTTCGTAGCTTCCTTGCCTCTTGTTGGCGTCGGGCTCTTGACCTCTTTTTGCAGCCTTCTGCTTGAGCTTCTTTTGTTTTTTTTTTTGTGAGCCCTTGCTCGAGCTCTTTTTTTTTGTGAGCCCTTGCTCGAGCTTCTTTTTTTTTTTTTTGAAGCGCGTGAGGGCGAAGACAAGCCCCTGGCTTGGAAGCAAACATGAGCCACCGTTTGATGCTGAGTGACCCTCGGATGTCCTTTGATGTTGCCGCCGTCGTTTGACTTGGTCAAGGTGACTGCTGGGGCGTGTTCTTGAAAAGTGCGTAGCTTGATGGAGGTCTTGATTGACATTCAAACTTTTGACTTTTTGTGTATTTTTAGACCGGACCAATTAAGGTTGCCTACGTTCCTCCTGACTAGAGGGCTCAGTCCGCGTAGTTCGACACTACATGGAGTGCCAAGAGATGCACAGCTTGTTCTTCTTCAGCGAAGTATCTCGCGAAGTTTGCTTCCGTTGACCGGATTCATGAAGGGATTGCCGTCTAGGTCCGTCGCCTTCATGGCGCTCCGAGAAGATCTTTTGAACCACGAAAGGGCCGATCCATGTGGGTTCCCATTTTCCCAGCTGGGTTGGTTCGAGCGGGAGGCTTTTCTTTGAGTACAAGGTCGCCTTCCCCGATGTCTCTGGATTTGACTTTCTTGTCGAAAGCTCTAGCCATCCCGCTTTGATAGGCTCCTGACGTGTTCCATGGCCTTTAGTCGTCGCCGTCTAGCGTGAGCCAATTCGTCATGTCGGCTGAGCCATTCAACTTCGTTGATGTCATTTTCCAAAGAAGACTGGAGTGAGGGAATTTCCAGCTCGATGGGAAGGACTGCTTCCATCCCGTATGTCGTGGCAAATGGGGTTTCTCCCGTGGTCGTTTCGACCGATGTGCGGTAGCCCCAAAGTGCAAGGTGCAGCTTCTGCCAATCTCGTCCTCGGTGGTCATTTTTCTGATGATCCGTTCGAGGGTTTTGTTTGCCGCTTCCACGGCGCCGTTTGTTTGTGGCCGGTAGGGAGAAGATTTGTGGCGTGTGATCTTGAATTCAGCCAGCCTCGTCGAATTCCCCTTCGAAGTGTGAACCATTGTCCGATATGACCTCATTTGGGATGCCGTATCGGCAGATGATGTTTTCCTTGAGGAAATGCGCGACCTTCTTGGAGGTGAGTACCTTGTAGGACTTGGCTTCGACCCATTTGGTGAAGTAGTCGATGGCTACTAAGATGAACTCGTGACCGTTGCCGCTCGGGCGGAGCGATTTTCCCGATGACGTCAATTCCCAAGTGGCAAATGGCCAAGGTGTAGTCATGCAAGAGAGATCGTGAGGAGGTAGATGATTGAGGTTGGAGAACCGTTGGCACTTGTCGCAGCCTTCTGACAAAGTGGATGCAATCCGCCTCCATGGAGATCCAAGAGTAGCCCATCCCGAGAATGATTTGCATCGTGGCTCGGGCGTTCATGTGGGGACCGCAAGCCCCATTGTGGACTTCTGTTCATGAACTTGTTTGCTTCTTCTTGGCCGATGCAACTGTAGGAGTGGCCCATGGTAGCGTTTCTTGTATAGCATGTCCCCGAGGATGACGAAGTGAGAGGCGAGGCGTTTTAGGGCCATGATGCTCTTGGTTTTGACCCCTTCGTGTGTGGGTCTTCCTTGTTCATGAAGGTGGTTTCCCGTTCTTGAGGTATTGGAAGATCCGGTTATACCATGGCTCATTGACGGGCTTAGGTTCTCGTTCGATCTCACAACAAGAGGCAGGAATTTCCTTTCGCCCGACTTTGAAGGGTTTGATTGCTTTTCCTTCGTGGATTTCTACAAGGGAAGCCAAGGTGGCTAAGGCATCTCGCAAACCTCGTTTCGGTCTCTTGGCAAGTAGTGGAAGGTGACCTCTTCGAATTGTGTGATGAGGTCTTCCATGTGCATGGTATTTTTGCAAGCCCGGGTCTATGGTTTTCCACTTGTTGGAGACTTGGTTGATGATCAAGGCCGAGTCCCCATAAACTTCGAAGTTTCGGACATTCCTCTCGAGTGCGGCTTGTAGTCCAAAGAATAGCAGCTTCATATTCGGCGGCATTGTTGGTTACCTCGAAATTGAGCTTTATAGCAATTGGGGTGTGCTCGTCCTGGATCTACCAAGAGCATACCGATGCCGTTTCCTTTTTGTTGGCCGCTCCGTCGAAGAACAAGCTTGCCATCGGTTTTCGCCTTCGATTGCGAAGATTCCCTCGTCCGGAAATTGTGGTTCGGGGCCTCGAGCCTCGCTTCTGGGAAATCGCCCATTGTTCACCATGGCCCGTCCCTTTGATTGACTTTTGGTTGACGTACTTGATGTCAAATTCCGCTAGGAAGAAAGACCATTTGGCGAGCCTCATTGACAGAGATGGTTTGTCGAAGAGGTACTTGACCGGGTCCATTTTGGAAACCAAGTGTACCGTGTGCGACCGCATGTAGTGCCGTAGTTTCCCGACAACCCATACCAGAGCCGCGCAGTTTTCTCGAGGGCCGAGTAATTGAGTTCGCCGCCTTGAAACTTTCTACCGACGAAGTAGATGGCGTTTTCGACTCGTGACTCCTTCTTTTCTTGACAGAGCATGGCTCCAACCGCGGTGTCGGCCACAGCTAGGTATAGCAACAAAGGGCTTTTCCTCGTGGGGAGGACAGAGAATCGGAGGACTCACAAGGTATGCTTTTATTTTTTCAAAGGCATCTTGGCATTCTCGAGTTCCATTCGATGTCGGCGTTCTTCTTCATCGCTTGAAGATTGGCTCGCACATAGAGGTCAATTGGTTGACGAAGCGGCCGATATATCGTAGGCGGCCCATGAAGCTTTTCACCTCTCGTCCGAGTTTGCGGTGGTCTCATTTCGATGATAGCCTTGATCTTTGAGGATCAACCTCGATGCCTCTCTCGGTGACTACGTATCCCAAAACCTTGCCTCGGCTAACCCCAAATGTGCATTTGGCGTGGTTAAGCCTCATCGAGTGTTTTCTGAGGCGATCAAGAATTTTCTCAGTCCGTGAGGTGTTGTCCATCTCGATCCCTTTGAGTGAACGATCATGTCATCAACGTACACTTCGATCTCTTTGTGGATCATATCGTGGAAGAGGGCGGTTGCCGCCCGTTGGTAGGTAGCCCCAGCCGTTCTTTAGTCCGAACGGCATTACCGTAGCAAGAGGTTCCCTGTGGGGTTGTGAAAGCCGTCTTTTCTTGGTCTTCTTCGGCCATCTTGATTTGATTGTAGCCGGCAAAACCGTCCACGAAGGACTTGACTTCGAAATTGGTCAGAGTGTCTACCAACATGTCGATGTTGGGTAGTGGAAAATCGTCCTTGGGACTTGCTTTGTTGAGATCTCTAAGTCCACGCAACAACAGTACTTTTCCATTGGCCTTGGTGACCGTGACGATATTGGAGAGCCATGTGGGGTACTCGATCACCCCGATGAAGCCGACGCGGAGCATTTTTTCGATCTCCTCTTTGACTTGTAAAGACCATTCCGCTTGATTCGGCGTAGCTTTTGCTTGATGGGCTTAGCCTCTGGATTTAAGGGAATCCGGTGTTCCACAATGTTAGGATCTAATCCGGCATGTCTCGGTAAGACCAAGCGAACACGTCCACGAACTCTTTCGAGCAAAGGCAGCCAATGCGTCTTGCTCGTGCCGGTGAAGAAACTTCCGATTTGCGTCTCTTTTGGCTCTTCAGCCAGCTCCCAAATTCACTTTGGTTAAAACCTCCTCAGCCTTGGGCCCGGTTTTTCTCTCGTTTGACAACATGCTTAAAGATGTGCTTAATGTATTGTTCGTTTAATGTGTCTCGCTTCTTTATCAAGTGAATCGTTATTAACCGTTTGTGTGTTAGTTAATTTATCGCTTGTTAAAGATGCAATGAGAGGATACTCTGAAAGATCGAAGCATTCATTAAGAGCATACGGAATACATTATTGGCAATGAGTTCGTAATCTTCCGGCGCGAGGCCATCGATGACTCGAGAGACTCAAATTCAAAGCTAATGGACTCGTGGATGAGTTTTGACACTAGACTCTAGGACTCGAGGGGTCGACCAAGTTGTTCGATCATGTCCTTTTGGCCGGGCAGCTGGTCCGAGAAGGTGGCCCAGCTTATTGAGTGGCAATGAGCTTGATAGGAGATGGGGCTTGAAGGGCTTTATGTCACCGTTCCCGATCATTGCTATCACAGAGTTATCGAAACAAAATCGATTAGATCCGGCATCTCGATTTCTTCTTTCAAGAGCAGGTGGAGCAAAGGCTCGTCCCAAGCATCGTCTCGCGGAGTCTTTGCTTTTGTCTTGGGCATTACTAGCTCGAATGCAGACTCGTCCCGCTTGTTGAATACAGGAGTGTTGACAGAGAGTTTTTCGAGTTCTTCTGCCAAAGAGGGGGTTTTCCCAAACCAAAATTCGTTGTGAATAGTGGTGGTCATGGATCCCGGCAGGGGCGGTGTGTCGAGAAATGCTCTTCGGACGGGATTTGGCTTGAGGCCTCTGAATCTTGCCAGGTTCTGCTGGAGCTTGTCCATGGTTGTAGGCCAGCTTTGTTTGGCGCCGATCGCCTGTTCCCTTTTCTGGATCTTCTTCCAAGTTGCCGGCCTTCTTTGTGAAGTACTTGGTCATGTCGAAGCTGTAAGGACGAAGATCAGAGATTGCGTGTACGCCTCTTTTGTTATCTGTGGAGCATTTTCGTGCAGCTCGCTTGTCCTCCGCAATGTGTTCGGGAGTAGGAGAGTATCCCAGGCCGTGCAGGGTATTCTCGTTCTTTGATATTGATGATCCGTTGAGTGCCCCGATGGCGTTTTCCCAAACCGAGCCCCGGATGTAGTTCATGTGCTTCATCATTTTCATCTGGGGAGTGGATCTTGTCCCAAATCAAAGGCGTGTCTATGTGGCATACTTGGGCCTTTGGGCTTTCGATGGTGAACCCCGTTAGCATCATGCCATCATCGTCGGGTTTGATCTCTAAGACCGGGACGCCGTTTGTTTCGGTCCTTTCAATGACTACGCTATCACCGTAGATGATGGTAAGATCTGTTCCTTGGACGAACATTACGCACTGCTGGAGAGTGGATGCCACCCCATTGATCCGGTGTAGCCAAGGGCGTCCCAAAATGGCAAAGAATGTGATCGGGATGTCGATGACTTGGAAATCCGTCGGACCATTTGTTTTCCGAACCACAAATTCAAGGTGGCTATTCCCAAGACTCGGGCGGGACGTCGAGTCGTATGCCTTGATTGCCCGAGTCGAGGGTTTTAGATCGCTGCTTTGATCCCTAGCAAATCCATCATTTTGGCCGGAAGGACGTTCATGGATGATCCCCCATCTACCAAGACCCGGAGACGACGCTCGTCCAGCTGAACCGTTATGTAGAGAGGCTCATTGTGGTCGCCCCAAATTTTGGAAGGTCGAGCTCGTGAAAGTGATGATATTGCCGTAATTGACGTTGCCAATCATCTCGAACCGCTTCATCAGTGTCACCGTGATGGGAACCATGGTCTGGGCCAGCTTTCTTCCAACTTGAGCTTGTGCGGGTAAGATGAAGTGAGTAAGGACCAGAGTGAGATGTTAGCCTCGAGTGCGCTTGAGCCGTGTCAAGACAGATCTTCAACCTTTCGGGGTCCAAGATTTCACTTCTTTGGCGTAGGGCCCTTTTCGCCCGTGGCTCTGTATGGCCGGCCTTTTGTCCGTCCGTGGAGGATTCACCGGGATTTGACCGAACGTGTCGAACATTCACCTCTCGGACTTATGGTTTTGCTTGTCTCTCCTATTTCGTAGCGGGAGGAGCCTCGATTGGCGTAAGGCCGATCGCGCATTTCAATTCGTTCACCGTCATGGCTTTTACCGAAGCATCAATAGTGGCTTTGAGATCTTCCCAAGACAGGGGTTGGATTATCTCGGGACCTTCGGGCCTTCGGTGGCGGTGCGAAGCTCGTCCCCACTCGATCATGGAGCGTACATTGCCATGGCCTTGTGCAGAGCTAGGCTTGCCGGAGTAGATGACATAGTAGTCAAACTTTCCCGAGGGTTCTCCAAGGGTTCCGACCGTGGGATCACCGGATTCGTACCTCTTTTTCAGCTTTTGTTGAGAAGATAGCTTCTTCTTTCTTCGAGGACGGCCCTCATTCATTTCATCCCGGAATTCCATTTCCGTGACAAGCACCGCAATCGCACGTCCCACCGTATGTGTTCGTTGTTCGGCGGTGGTACCGGGACCTCGTGAGGCCGGATGGGCAAGCTTTCCTCCGGAAGGTCTTGTGGCCTTACGTCATAACCGCATGGCTCGTACGAGGGTAACAGTTGACTTCTCGGGAGACAATGAGAGATGTTAGAGGCCGTAGGAGCAGCCATGACTTGGGAAGCCCTGTGTAGTTGGGTGGCTAATGTTCCGAAGTGGTGCATGGCACCTTCGATCCAGGCTTGTTGCTCACCTTGACGTTTCTCAATAGCCATGAGGACCTCGCCAAACTTCTTCCAATGTTGGGAAATTTCTTGGGGTAAGGTCCCGTTCTCATCGTTGTTATCCACCGACTTGGCCATGGGAATTGACTGACCGTCCCGGTGACAGAGCCGGGAAGGAGGTAGGACCTTGCTATTTTGACACCGGGAGACGGGTTCCTGGGTACTCTCGACCACTCTCTCGTTAGCCGGAGGGGGTGACGGGCAAGGTTTAGACACAGAATGGCCTAACGGGATAAAAGGGGGAAAGCTCACGTGGCATGCGGTTTCCGTTTCTTTTATTTTCGATTTTTTTGTTGTTTTAATTTACTTAAAACATGTTTTCTCGTAATCCTAGGTAGGTTGGAAAAGATTGCTCTTCTTTTTCGCAACTATGCTAGATCCCGGGTCACTGAGACCATCTCGTGCGGCTATAAGCCCCTCGTTTTGCACCCGTATTTCGACATCCCAGGGGCGGATGCCCCTGTGCGAGGGTCCTATAGGGCAAGCGGTTTCCACCGGCCTAAAAGAAAAATCGAACCTAAGGACCGAGCCTCGTCATGTTCGTTTTGATGCGTTAGCCATGTGAATAGTGAACCGAGCCGGCCACTAAGTCAAGATCGTGTCAAGAGTTCGGCATGACCTTCTCTTACCTTGCTTGCGCAAGGGATCTCGTGACGTTAGGCATTGGCCGGTCATATTGTCATGGCCGACGTATCAAAGGCGTGATGACATGGTGTCATGTGAGCATGGATGTATATCCGGACGGAACATCGCTCGTGTAGTTTCGGAAATCAAGATCGTGTCAAGATTTTAGCATGACCTTTCATCGCTTTGCTTGCGCAAGGGATCTTGAGTTCCGAGCCTTGACTCGTAAAAATGGCCGGCATGGTATATGTATCCAGCCGTATGACACGGACCGGGTAAAACCAACCGAGTCCGGGACAGAGTGTGACTCAAGACTCAAACGTGTGGTTGACGCTTGGATAGGATGGGATGTTTGGAATGATCCCGTGCGCGTCCAAGAGGCCTAGGAAGACCAAACGGATCGCAACCGAGACCACTCCGGGCCGAGGGTTGTAGTGTGCAAGTGTATCCGAGGCGAAGCAGGCGCGTAGCGTGCGGTGTAACCGAGGCAAAGAAGCGAGTAGAGTGCGGTGTAACCGAGGCAAAGAAGGCGCGTAGTGTGCGGTCTCTAAAATTCTTTTTCCGAGTAAAACGAAGCTTTTGAAGAATTTTAAATGTATGCAATGTATGTATATTGATGCATTTTTTTTTATTTTTATTTTTTTGTAAAATAAAAACGAAGCACGTGCACACACACACAACAGTTAAAGGAAGGGGTAAAATGAAAGTTTGACCCTCATCATCGTTTTAAAAATCTTTTGTTTTGTTTAAAAGTTTTTAAAACAAAAACGTCCCCAGCAGAGTCGCCAACTGAAATTACCCGGATCCGAGAGGCAGCGACGGATCGCGCCCCGGCATCTGGCATTTGTCCCCCCGCCTTGCAGCGGTTCGTCTCGTTGGTTGTGTCTCGCCGTTTTGTTTTCGCATTTGTAGAGTCGCCACGCCGTTTTTATTAAGCCCAAAACATTGAAAAAGGGCATCAGTTTAAAGATAATTTTAAACTGTTTTTGTGTGATGAGATTTTGAGTTCGGAGGTCAGATGACTCCTCGGGAAGAGAATATTAGAATATTAGAGCTCACCCGAGTCGCCTCGTAAAAACGAGTCTTTCGGATACCCCTAATATCCTTTAAATGTTGTGTGTGTGTGTGTGCTTTTAAAAATGCATGTCAGACGGATGTCTACATTGTATGCTATGTATGGAAATGTATTGAAATAGTAATGGAAGGAAGCCTTACCAATGTTGGTTCGTGTCTCTGTCTTCCGCCGGAGAATAGTGTTTGAGGTCGGAGTAGCGTTCCGGACGGATCGGGATTGCTTCGGGAGGGACCGGTTGTCTCGCGGACGTAGTTTCGGCATGAGTTGATGTTGCGAGCTGCGTTTGGGCAGGTTCGGCGTGCGTGGGGATCGTCGGGATCACTCGGGCGAGGTTCGGCGTGCGCTGGGATCGTCGGGATCACTCTGCAGAGTTTCGGCGTGGTTTGGGATCGCCGGTTTGACTCGGAAAGAGCCGGACACCGTGGAAAGACCAGGCAAGGCCTCTGAGTACCACGAGGGGCCTCGTAGTACCTCGAGAGTGCCTCGGGCAGCGTGGGAGCGTCGCGGAGCGCTGGGAGGCTTCTGAGCACCACGAGGGGGCTCGGAAGGCCTCTAAGGATCCGAAAGGGGCCGGGAATGCCTCGGAAGGACTTAGAGGGGAAGCCAGAAGGCCTAGGGAGGAAGAGAGAAGTGGGAGGTGTGTGAAAATGAGGAGGGGGAGCCCTCTATTTATAGTGCCAGATTTGGTGCAAAGAGGTCCGTACGGACCTCCCTGGTAATCCAGACTTTTGGTTTTCCTCGATTTGAGGGAATCTGTGATGATGGAGGAATATTTGCAATTATGATGTTCCCTGTGCAATAAGGTCCGTACGGACCAAGTTGACATGCAAAGAGGTCCGTACGGACCAACTCTGCAGGGGGGTAATCATTTTTCCCGGGATTTGAGGGAATATTGTGGACTTTAAGAGGATTCAGTAATTATTAAAGCAAAGAGGTCCGTACGGACCATTATTGCTTTTCCAATTTCCTGAAAATTCCCAAAAGGTCCTTTTGTCCCTTTTTATCCCAGAAAGGCTCCTCCCTTGGTTTGGCTGGGGGTTTTGAGAGGGTTTTGAGTGCCAGAGGTCGTCGAGACTGCGTTGATGAGTCTGCGGTGTTTCCCGTGTGTTTGAAAGGGGGTGATCCAGATTGGGGTACTTACAATTATTCTATTGCTTTTGGATTGTAAAACAATTATTTTTTGCATTTTGTAACTTAACAACTAAAGTATTCGCTTAATGATATCTAGATTTGCTTGTTTATATGCACAAGTCCATCCCAAGAAAGGCAAAAAATGATGGCATTTGCTATGGTTGGGTGCTTTTGTGGTTTGGTGCTTATTGGGTGCTGTTTGTGTACTTTTGGGTGCATCGGGTATGCCGAATCCTCTCCCATGCGTTTGGTGAGTGAAGGGGAGTGTATATGTGTTGTTTTGGTATGTCTTGGACAGGTTTGGACAAGCTTTTGAGCAAGCATTAGGTCATTGAGGGACTGCTGTAGTTGCAGCTATTGCTGATGTCTGATGGGACTTCCCATGTCGTCCGACACAGGACATCATGGGATAGCCCCTGTCGTACGACATGGAAAGTCTGGAGGACAGAATTTCTTGGGCAGCAAGCCCCAGCATTTATAAAAAGGCAGACTCGCAAATAACACTTTCCAGCAGTCATAGCAGACTCAAAATTGATCTTCCACCCCAAAATCAACCCCAAGATTCAACTTTTGACCCAAAATGGAGCATAATAATGAGAGATCCAAAACCAAAGAGCGCCAATTTCACTCCGATCTCATCAATCTAACCCGCCACCATCACAGCAACAATCGGAGGGTTATTGACCAAAGGTATGGGATGAGATGCCTTTGGCACTAAAGGAATGGGCAGTCGATTGGAATCTTCTCCGGGCCGCGTCCAGATATTGGGACCTCGAGAAGCATGTCTTTACCCTCTCATACAATGACCGCACACCCACCATTGAAGAGTTCCGCGCACTGATTGGGGGATCTGAGCTCAGAGATGCAGTCTTCCCGCGAGACCCACGACCTTTGATTGAGCAGCTGGCCGATTTCTTGGGATTTCACATAGAGCAGGTATCCGACCTGATTCTCGATTTGATTTTCATTGACCTAGCTCAGATAGCCCGGCTAGCTGTATCACGTCCCGAGCTGTTTGACCTATCCACGGCCATGGACATTTTCATGCTGATCATGGTCTCTCTATACTGCTTCTGTGAGTATGATGGGGTATGCTCCGGTTTACTTCTAGGAGTTGTCAGGCAGATGCGGGGTCACCGAGTACCACACTGACTGAAATTCGGCCCGAGCAAGGAGAGAGAGACATAGTACCCATTTTGCTGGCAGAGACATATCATGGGATGGACCGATTGGCTGGAGGGTCATTATACATGGGACGCGGCAGCCCCAGTCTCTTATCATTGTGGCTCTTTTGAGCGCTTGGGGCTTATCTCCCCATTCCCCGTAGGGCAGACTGCAGCACCATGGGTTACGCAGCAGAGGTGAGTGGCTCGGGAGGCTTCGCAGGAGAGCTGGCAGAGGCGATTGACCAGGTACACCACCACGGATATTCAGTATTGGGTTCCCGGATGGAGACTAGAGACCATGAGTGACAGACAGGATGATTCTGTTATCGTGAGGCTGCCAGGACTGCACTTTTCATCATTTAGCATCCCATTACTCGTTCTGAGGCACTATGGGTACCCACAGCAGGTTATTGGCAGGTTCAGAGAGCAGATGGCCCGGGATACCGTTCCTCTTGACATGACTGATGGCCAGACTATCAGATTTTTTGCCAGGGCCTTTTCGGGAGCAGCCTTTCCTGCTCGCACACTGATACGAAAGACCCGAGGCATCACATATCTGTCCACCTTATATCTCATTTGGTACGGGGAGAAGATGGGGCCGGTTCAGCACACCATTGAGGCATATTGCCAAGGGACCCGAGGAGGAGACCAGACTAGCCGGGAGTTACGTGATGCTGAGGCGCTGACTGACCCAGACAATGTGACCGACGATCCGGCAGCAGATTTTGAGAGACTCGTAGAGAAGAGGGCTAAGATGAGGGATGACCCTGAGGTTATGGCGCAGAGGACAGCCTTGAGAGAGGAGAGGGCTGCCCAGGCGGCACTGAGAGCTGTCGGATTGGTTGACTCACCGACTCATATCATTCCTGAGCCGGGACGACGGGAGACAAACCTGTTTGAGATATCTAGGCCAAAGACCTCCCGAGGACCAAGGAAGAGGAAGAAGAAGAGTGCTAGTTAGGGAGTGGGAACGAGTGACTAGGATTAGGTGACCGACCCTTGTATCCCTTATTGCCGACACAGACAGACTAGACATACTTTTGAAAAGATGTACTTTTGCTAATGTTAATGAGTCGAGAGTAGATCGTGCTTGAACTCATCAAAGAATGTATTAATGTAGTGAAAGTTGAAATTACTTCAGAACTTAATCAAGACACATCTTGGCATTTACAAACATAACTGTTGACAGGATTTGATATTTTTGATGATTTTTAGACCGAACCGCAAGCGGCTGCCTACGTTCCCCTTTTACAAAAAGGACTAAGGGGCTCAGGTCTCCGTAGTTCGACCCAATTAACTTTGTGTTTAAGAAAGGGATAGATAGAAGGGGGACAAGTGGTGCAACCCTGTTTTTTTTACCTAGACCGCCCGTTTTTAGGGTTTTCAGTCTAGTTGGGTATATTCTTTCGCACCGAGCGCGCCCTTTGTTTTGCACGGACTGCCTTTTGGGAGGTTTTCAGTCTCGTCTGGGTACATTATTTTCGCGCTTTTATTATTTTTATCTTTTCTTTTTTTTTATATATTATTTTTTTGTTTACTTTTTTTTTTAGAGAGGGGGAGACTCGATTCAAACATAATAGCGACGTAGCTTGTCGCCGTTTACCGGGTGCATGAAGGGGTTACCATCCAAATCTGTCAACCTCATTGCTCCACCAGAAAAGATCTCCTTCACCAAATACGGGCCAACCCAAATTGGCGCCCACTTGCCCAACGGACTGAATTGGTTCGGCGGCTTCTCCTTTAAGACCAAATCACCGACCTTAATGTCACGGGGATGCACCTTCTTGTCAAAGGCCCTAGCCATATGCTTCTGATAAGCCCGGATGTGCTCCATTGCCTTGAGCCTTCGCTCATCTAGAAGAGCTAACTCGTCATGCCGACTTTGAAGCCAGTCTATCTCATTGAACTCATTTTCTAGCAAAACCCGAAGAGAGGGTATCTCTAATTCAATGGGCAAGACGGCATCCATTCCATATGTCAAAGCGAACGGGGTTTCGCCTGTGGCTGTTCTCACTGAAGTACGATAGCCCCATAATGCTAAGTGAAGCTTCTCGGGTCAGTCCCGATTCCGCTCGGCCATTTTCCGAATGATCCTTTCTTGGTTCTTGTTCGCGGCCTCGACAGCACCATTGGTTTGAGGGCGATACAGGGATGACTTATGGCGCTTGATCCTGAACTCTTCAAGCAGTATGTCGGCATCTTCCTCGAAGTGTGACCAGTTGTCGGAAATAATCTCATTTGGAACCCCATAACGGCACAGAATGTTCTCCTTTATAAAACGGGCCACCTTTTTGGAGTTGAGGACCTTGTAAGATGCCGCTTCAACCCACTTGGTGAAATAATCAACAGCAACCAACACAAATTCGTGCCCATTACTACCGGCAGGAGTTATCTTTCCAATAACATCAATTCCCCAAGTCGCGAACGGCCAAGGAGTGCTCATACAGTAGAGATCATGGGGAGGTATATGGTTGAGATTGGAGAACCGCTGACATTTGTCACAAGTACGCACAAACTGAATACAGTCAGTCTCCATGGAGATCCAATAATAGCCCATCCTGAGTATGCTGAACATCAAAGCTCGGGCGTTCATATGTGGTCCACATGCACCACCATGGACTTCCTCCATGACCTTTCTAGCTTTAGACCTGCTGATACAGAGCAAAAGTGGTCCTCGGTGTCTTTTCTTCCATAAGTCATCTCCCAGAATAACATACTGTGCAGACAACCTTTTCAAAGCTTGCAAGCTTTTGGCGTGAAGACCTTCTTTCAGCTTACCGTCCTCCTCTGTCGGGAACGAGGCTTCGCCGTGCTTGAGATACTGGAAAATCTGTCTATACCACAAGTCATCGACTTTTTCCAGTTCAATCTGACAATAGTAGGCAGGGTTCTCGCGCCTCCCAATTCTGAACGGCTTTACTGACTTTCCCTCCGGAATCTCTACCAAAGAGGCTAAGGTGGCCAGGGCATCCGCGAACCTGTTCTTATCCCGAGGTAGATAATGGAACGTGACCTCCTTAAATTGGTTGATCAAATCCTCCATATAAGCATAGTACAATTGCAAGTACTGGTCCACGGTTCTCCACTTATTGGACACCTGATTGATGATTAGCTGGGAGTCTCCATATACCTCCAACTCTTCGACATTTCTCTCCAAAGCTGCCTCGAGGCCGGCTATACAAGCTTCATATTCTGCGGCATTGTTAGTAGCCGGGAAATTCAACTTGATAGCAATCGGGGTGTGTACATCCTTCGGGTCAACCAACACCATGTCGATACCATTGCCTCTCTTATTGGCGGCACCAACAAAAAAAATTGCCAACGGTCTGTACCCTCTACCATGAAAATCCCATCATCCGGAAACTGGGGTTCGAGTCCGCGTGCCTCTGAGCTCGGAAAATCCGCTAAATGATCTGACAGAGCTTGGCCTTTGATTGCCTTGCGGGTTACAAACTTGATATCAAACTCGGCTAGGAAGAAGGACCACTTTACAAGCCTTGACGACAGAGAAGGCTTATCGAATAGGCACTTGATGGGGTCCATCTTTGACACCAGGTGTACTGTATGCGCCAACAGATAATGTCTCAATTTGCTGACCACCCATACCAAAGCTGCACAGGTTTTCTCTAAAGCTGAGTAGTTCAATTCACTGCCCTGAAGCTTTCGGCTGACGAAGTAGATGGCATTCTCTACTTTTGAATCTGGCTTCTCTTGTGCAAGCATGGCTCTGACAGTCGTATCTGTAATCGTCAAATATAGCAGCAAGGGCTTGTCCTTATGTGGGGGACAAAGGATCGGGGGATGGACCAAGTAGGCCTTGATTGTCTCAAAGGTGATCTGACACTCTTCGTTCCATTCAACCTCCTGATTCTTCTTGAGCAGCTTAAAAATCGGCTCACAAATAGAGGTCAACTGGTGGATAAATCGGCTGATATATTGGAGACGGCCCATGAAAGCCTTCACTTCCGTGACTGTCGTTGGTGGCTTCATCTCCATGATGGCTTTAATCTTTCTTGAATCGGCCTCAATTCCCCGCTTCGTGACCATATATCCCAGAACCTTTCCTCAGACTACGCCAAAAGTACATTGTGCCGGGTTCAATCTCATATCATGCTCCCGCAGCCGGTTAAAGAACTTCCTCAAGTCGACCAAGTGTTGACCATCTGATCCCTTAGAATGGATAATCATATCATCAACATAAACCTCGATCTCCTTATGGATCATATCATGGAAAAGCGCGGTGACTGCTAGCTGATAAGTGGCACCGGCATTCTTCAAACCAATGGGCATAACCGTATAACAAAAGGTTCCCCAGGGGCTGGTGAAGGCAGTCTTTTCCTGATCCTCCTCGGCGACCTTAATCTGATTGTAACCCGCAAAACCATCCAAAAATGACTTGACTTCGTACCTGGCAGTAGTGTCCACCAACAGATCGATATTGGGCAAGGGAAAATCATCCTTCGGGCTAGCCTTGTTTAGGTCTCTGAAGTCTACACAAACCCTGACTTTGCCATTCGACTTGGTCAACGTCACTATGTTGGCCAACCACTTCGGGTATTCGACCACTCTAATGAAACCCACCCTGAGCAGCTTCTCTATTTCTTCTTCAACCTGGAGAGACCATTCTGGCTTAATCCGGCAAAGCTTCTACTTGACAGGCTTGGCATATGGGTCTAGGGGAATTCGATGCTCAACGGTCGAAGTATCCAACCCGGGCATGTCCTTATAGGACCAGGCAAACACGTCCACGTACTCCTTGAGCAAATCAATGAGGGCTTCCCACTCTTCCCCGGTGAAGAAACTGCCAATTTGCATCTCTTTGGGCTCTTCAGTAGTTCCCAAATTCACCGTAGTCAATACTTCATTGGCAGCTTGGGCCCGATTGTCCTCTCGCTCAAAAACCTGCTTTATATTATCATTTAAAAAGTTTTCGTCTAAAAAGTCTGTGTCCTCTTCAAATGAATCATTATTAACCACTTTTAAGTCATTAAGATTTGCTTTAGTTAACTTATCATTCGTTAAGGTGGCAATTAAGGGATACGCAGAAAGGTCAACCATTTTATTCAACGCGAAAGGGAAAACAGAGTCAAGGACACGGCGATGATCATCAGCCGTGAGAGTATCAGACCTATCTAGAGACTCGAACTCGATAACAAGAGACTCTGAGGACTGACTCAAGACTACAGGGACAAACTTAGACTCAGACACACCGGGATGGGGGGTCAGCCCGAGTTTCTCAATCATAACTTCTCGGCTAGCGATCGGTCCTTTGAAGGAAGTCCAGTTCTGGAGCGGCATCTCTGAAGTGCTGAAGAAGGTGCGCGGATCAATCTCTTTGCCCCCATCAAACTTGATCACTAATACGTAATCATCCCTAGTTAGAAGATCAACCACAGGTACATAATCATCCCCGGTCAGAAGATCAACCATACCAAAAGGATCTTTAGTAACAGCCCTAACCATCGGCGGTGCCTCCTCACATAAATCAATCAGCGGTGTCTCAGTCAATGGATCAGCCTCGGCAGTTTCTGATACATCTGTCTCTTCAAATAAGGCTGTTACATCTTCACCCATATCGATCTTAGTGGCTTCATCGACTTCGCCAATCATAGGCTCAACCATAGACAACTTCTTGAACTGTTCAGTGAAATCAGGACTTCCTCAGAAATGATACTGGCTCTCAAAAGTGGTAACAGCCCCTGGAACGTGAGGCTTGTTGGTGATAAACTCCTTGACAAGGTTATCACTCGAAGTAAAGTCCTTGATGACCGCCAACCTTTCTTTCATCTTCTCGAACCGACCTTCGGGGCACACAAAATCATCACCCTTTTCTCTAACAAAGTACTTCTCCAAGGAGGGGTGGTAAGGACGGAGATTCGGTTTGACATACGGCTTTCCAGCAGCACTAGCCTTTCTCTTTTCTGCGGCTTCAATATGTCGGCCTCCTTGTCTTTGGGGGTCTTCTCAACATATCCCAAACCAATCCTGTCTTTCTTTGGCTTCAACTCCTCAAACTTGTGGGTACCTTGCTGATGTCTACCCAGACCAAGCCCCGAAATATAATTCATGCGCCTCATCATCACCATAACTGGAGGAATCCTATCAGAGGAGGTCGTTAAGTCAATCGTACATATCTGGGCTTTTGGGCTCTCGACCCTGAAACCGCTCAACATTGAATTGGCTTCATCATGCTTAATTTCCATTACCGGCCTCCCCTCATCATCTGTGCCCTCAATGGTAACACTATCCCCATAAATGATGGTTAACTCGCCGTCTCGGACAAACTTGACACACTGATGCAGGGTTGAAGCGATCCCATTGATTTGATGCAGCCACGACCTTCCTAACAGAGCGTTAAAGGTGATTGGGATATCAATGACCTGGAATTCCACGAGTATCGTTTTCTTACCAAACCACAGGTTCAAAGTAGCAACCCCAAATACTGTATGAGATGTTGAGTCATATGCTTTAACTGTCAAGGAGGAAGGCTTCAGATCCGTAGACTTGACGCCAAGCAGACTCATGATCTTTGCTGGGAGGATGTTCATTCCGGACCCATTATCAACTAAAACCCGAGGGAGATGCCATTCATCTAGCTGGATTGTGATGAAGAGAGGCTCATTATGATCAGCTCCGAACTGAGGGAGATCAAGGTCTGTGAAGATTATCATACAGCAGGAGCTACTACTCCCAGGGCTTGGTGGTTTTTCCTTTGCATCCCCGGCATTATGCAGCAATTCTGGCTCCTTTTTGTAATACTCAGCACTAGAGATGACATTCTGTGTGGGAGGTGCATCAAGTATCATGCCAGTGTCTAAGACTTCTCTCAGAGCTAAGATGCATTCGGGAAAAGTGACTTCTTCTTTGGTAATCCTGACAAGGATTGTTGCTTTGCCTCTGGGCGGGTTTGATTTGATAATGGTTACTTTCTCATTGGGGAGGATAGGAGTCAGTCTCCCCTTTTCTAACAAATTTTCAACTATCTGCTTGGATCGGATGTTCGAGAATCCCTTCCCCAAAGTATGGTAAGCAGTGTTGAATTCCATGACATCTACGTATTCAGCCCCAGGAAAATTCATGGCTTTCATGTCTTCGGTTACCTAGTCGTCCCCCGAAGATTCTTCAATTTTCTGACTGTCGGCCTCCATCTCATCATATACCTTTTTCCTTTCGCTTTTGCAAATGGGGCAACCACAAGTGAAGGACAGACAATGCTCCTTTCCGCTGCTCGACGCAGCGGCTCGGTATATCTGAGTCCAGATGAGGAGTACCCGGGGTCCATCTTCGGGTACAGAAGCTATTAAGAAGGCGCCATGCGGGTCCATGGGTATGAAGGCAACTGGAGTGGCGTCTAGATACATATCCCTCTTCAGTGATTCCATGCACTCGATGTGTTCGAGAGGTTCAGCAGTGATCCTGACAGTCATGATGCCATCAGTTCTAGGGGAGGAAGAAAGGGACCCAATAACGTTTACAAATTCATCGTCTGCCGGCTGCTGGAAACCTCCCTTTTTGACCAGTGCTTCGATGAAATTTCTCCATTCGCCCACTAGGTTTTTATAGGGAACATTGTGCTTCAGGACTTCAGATCCACATTGCTCTTCAAATGAACTTTGTTGCTCCACATCCCCCGAAGTATTCAGGCATTGACCACAGTTGCATCTTGAGAGGAACTCCTCATAGGGGTTTGTTTCCATTGGTATCTGATCCATATTTTCTGGCGGCTCTTCGTCATCACTAGCTGATAACCACCAATTATGCCTTGCACCCATGGGATCATTCCCGGCATGATTATTCCAAACTGATTCTGGATCTTGGGTTTCAATCGATTCCTCACTCTCGTCATCGTCATCGTCATCACTATTATCAGAATCGTCATCCCATACTACCTAACCTTCGGCTAAGAGAGAGCGCCGATCATATCTATTAGGGGAGGATGGGTGCGTGCAACCACAGAATTTATCATAGGCCCCCAATGCTGGAAGCGGCAACTGCGACTCAGCTTTTCCTCCCAGGAATTGCGGGGGAAGAGTGAGAGGGGGCGGCATGTATTTGACTCCAGGCAGGATATGGAAGCAATCCTCCTCCTTTGATTTTTCACCTTCACTGTCCTCAGGACTGTACTCGGCTTCTCCCTAAACCAGTTTGCAGAAGTGTATTAATTCAAGGTGTGCTTACGCCTCTTTAGTAATAAGCCCCAACACAGGTACCCGCCTAAAGCTTTCTTGTTCAATCCTTCTTGAGTTCTCTAGCCATCTCGTGTAAATGATTTTCTCATGATTTGATCTGAACAGCCCCAGTTCTCCAGTGTCAGCTTTCCCTTTCTCTGAGAAGTAGGGAGCTTCATATTCTTGCAAGAAACTGCTAATGTGGGACCAGGGAGGATTGGTTTGTTCATCATTCTCAAGGCTGAGAGGGAATCCGAATTAAAGATCCTCGACAAGGTTAATCGTGGGTATTCGGGGGTCTTCATCGGTTTCCCCATTTTCCCTGGCATGCGAAGGCTCCCCGATTTCAATCATGTTCATTTGATTATGGTTCCTTGGAAAAGGATTTTTGACTATGTTAGGCCCCACATTCTGACCTTGATCCGGCCCTACACCTTGACTGACATTCTGACCCTGAGCTGGATCCATACCCGCATTCTGACCCAAACCCGCTGAAGCTTGTGAATCTGCCATCTCTGAGACTGCTGGAAACGAATTCTTGACTAGAGAGAAACTGATTAACCGACCACCCGGAACTCTGACCCAATACTTGCTCTCTGAAAGGGGGAGAGAGCTGTTTTAGGCAGGGGAGAGGATAGACTCGGGACGGACTCATGCATATGCCTTTTAAAAATTTGAATAAAACAATTTTTATTAATCCTAAGAATGGTTGGAAAAGGGGGACACCTTCTTTTTCGCGTTCTACACTATTCCTGGACTAGTGGATTTCATCACTAAGTCTATAGACCCCCTGTATTTCACCTGTATTGCACCTCCGGGACGGATAATCCTGGCAGAGGTCCTATAGGGCACGTGGAACCCACCAATCAAAAAGCAAAACGGACCTATGGGCATACAAGTCAAAACAAGTCAAACTCAAGATTTTCAAAACCAAGTCCAAGTCAACAACGTCTTGAATCGGGAGGAGAGAGGGTCGAAAGTACGTTCGAATGTACGAGACCGCAATTTGCAGATAAAATCCTGGAAAAAATTCGGCATGACCTCTCCTCACTTCGAGTCGAAAATCTGGCATGACCTCTCATCGCTTCATGGCGAAATTTTGGCATGGCCTCTCGTTAGTACGTGTCAAAAATTCGACATGATTTAGCGTTAGCACATGTCGAAAATGCGTCATGACTTCTTGCGAGGCCAAGTCGAGAAATCGACATGTACCTACGTCGAGACATGTCAAAGTTTTGACATGTACTTACGTTGAGTTATGCCGTAATTTTGACATGAAGAGGGAGAGTATGGCAAGACTTTGGAAACGAAGTACGACTCGTACTTTGTGAGAAAATTTTGAAAATCGAGTTTGAAAATGTTTTGAAAAGTATTTTGCCAAAAAGCCAACCGGTCACGGTAAAAAGTGTGTCACGGACAAGTGTGGTTCCTAATACTCTATAGGTCGGGAGGACTTTAGGCGCTCAAGCGTAGGCGAAACACGTCACCGCCCGCGATGCCGTCCGTACACTCCAAGGGTTCTAACTCTATGTGCAGGTAGCGTGCGAGTAGTGTGAAGGTATTTTCTAGGAAAAGATATTGCTTTTTTTGTAAAAAAAGATTATTTTTTTTTCGAAATGCAATATTTACAAATATGCAAAAAGGAAAATCAAAGAAGAACGAGTCCAAAAGCACGACAAAAGGGACTGCCCCAAATGCCAGGAAGAAACCAGCAGCTGCATCTCAGAATCACTCTGCCATGTCCAATTGAACAACTGAAACTGCCCCTGCACTGCCATCCTATGTCGTCCGACACAGGACTTCCCAGGAAAGGGATGTCGTCCGACACGGGTGATCTCACCAACAGAGCCAAAAAAACAGCAAGGGGGAGAAACCCCAACACCAAAATACCATCATACCAAGGCATAAAAAGCATATAGGCACAGAAGCATGGCAAGGCACATAGGAGCACTCAATGACACAAATCATACACAAAAGAGAATGATAAAATTGTCCAAGTTGATTAAAGAAAGTTAGACCCTCTTAAGAAAACCTTTTTCTTTTTCAAAAAATAAGAATGATACCGGTACGTGGCATTGTTAGACCATAATTTATCCCAAGCCTCGGGTTAGGAAGCGATACGGGAAGCTTAATGGTTTCCACTTATATACCAAGTATCACTCTTTTTTTTTAAAAAAAAAAAAGCTCTCCATTAACAATCCCCAGCGGAGTCGCCACTGAATGAACGCCTCGCCGAAATCATCATAAAAAAACAAAAAACAATTTTCTCGTTTTTGGGAGTCACCACGCCGTTTTTAAGGAAAACATTGAAAAACCTTTTGAAATGAGAAAATGGGTCCGGGGTCAAGTTACGATGTGGGAAGAGAATATGGAGCTCACCCACATCGCCTCTTTCGAGACTTTCAATAAAACAATGGACAATAAGATCATTCTAAGTGTGTGCAATTTGTGTCAACAAGCAAGGCATGCGAATTTGGATTTCATTGATGGTATTCAGAGCTGAGTACAACTTGTGAACCATTAAAGGGGGCCACACCCTTACAAACGATTGCTTGAATTACAAGGCACCACAACTACTCTAACACTAAAACAAGGCTATTTTAACTAAGGAGAGACACTATTTAGGGTCTGGGACCAATTTGGGGTTGATTGGAGTGAGCAAAGTCAAAATTGACTTTTGGTGATACGGATGTCATATGACATAGGACACCCAGGGCTGTCCATGTCATACGACAGAGACCGCCTCTATCAGTGGGTTGCACCCAAACAGATCTCAGACTTTCCAAACAGTGATAAACGAACTAAAAACTACTTGAACACAGCTTTAAATCACAAAGGGGGTCAATCTGGGTTGATCTGAAGTCACTGAAGCCAAACAGCTTTCTGGGATCTCTATGTCGTATGACACAGGACTCATTTAGGTGTCCCATGTCGTCCGACATAGGTGTCCTGTTTCAGTGCCCTTCAGCAGATTGATCCCACCTTGCTCAAAACACAAAACTAAGCTATAATATAAACTGAAAGCAGTAGAATAACCACACTACGTGAGTATTATGGGAGGATCACATGGCTTTAATGGCCAAATGTGAATAATCACATATTTTTGGCCATTATCATGTAGCCATCACCTCCTAACTCAAATACAATCAACCAAGATGCAAACTTTAATGCAACTAATGACACTAAATGCCCAGATCTGAAGTGAGGAGATGTGAATATTGATGATTCACATCTCCACCACCTTTATCATGCCAAATCCCAAATATTCACATAATGTCAAACAATATAAGCATGCAAGATGAAATGAACAAGTATGCAAGATGTAATTAGAGAGAGAAGGGGTTTAGTGACTGCCTATTGTAGTCCACAAGGTAAAAGCACCAATAGTATGGTGTTTACCCCTTCAAAACACTAACAAGGAATGACCACCTTTGGACTTTGGCTTGGATGTGTGTGTGTGTGAGAGGAGGGAGGTGAGTGTGTGTGAATGAGAGAGAATGTGAGTCTCTATTTCAGCAGAGTGACCTTACTTGCCAAAATCCCCCCCTAAAATGATCAGCAAAGCCCTTTATTTATAGGCACGCTGGGAGGAGCTCCTATGTCGTACGACATGGAGTTTTAACCGCCTTAGGGTTGTCCTATGTCGGACGACACCGGTCATCTTTAGGACAAGCTGGGCCGCAGAGAGGCAGGCCCAAGGAAGAGTAAATGGACCAAATAAATAAATGAATAATTGGACTAATGCAAGCCCAAAACTAATGCCAATCGTGGAAAGCAGACCCAAAAATACAAGTTCGGGTCGGGGTACTCACACTACTCCAGCTAATGTAGGGAACTTAACTCGCTGATGGGAAATAGAGGCCACCATTCCAAGTGCGACCTGGCCAGGGATACCTAAAATAGCATCATAATTACTAACTACATCTATAACAATAAATGTTACCTTAGTCGTAACCCTGAATGGATGTTGGCCTATGTCGACGTCTAATTCGATCTGCCCCTTAGCGTCCACCCTGTGATTGGTGAAGCCTTCAAATCGATCATCATAGGGCGACAACTGTTCCTTTGTGAGTCCCATTTCTTTGAAAGTTCTGTAGAAGAGGATATCCTTGCAGGCCCCTGTCTCTATCAAGAGTCTGCTCATCGTACACCCTTCGATTAACCCTGGGATAACGAGAACTTGCTCTATGGCTGCCATGTTGGTAGCTAGCTCGTTAGGATAAAAACTGATAACCTCATCTCTGATGTAGCTTCTAGGTGGCACGTGAGGGGCTTTGTTAAGCTGAAAAATAGCATCATAATTACTAACTACATCTATAACAATAAATGATATCCGTCATGCTAGGCTCCTTTCACGTATCTATCGAGCTTCCCACTGTCGACCCACTTCTGAATGATATGTTTCAGACTCATGCAGTCTTCTGTAGTGTGACCTGTATCCTTGTGATAATCACAATATTTGCTGTTATCCCTTCTGAACTTATTTATCGGGTTCATTGGAGCAGGTGGGCCTAGATCGACCGTATTCAAGATTTCAGTGTGACTTATTATCAACGGGGTAAAGGTCTCGGGCACTCTCTCAGTTGCCCTTGTTCTGTTTTTCCCATTCTTGTTGTTACCACCGTTCTTTGCTGGGTCCTTCTTATCAGCATCTACGACTTCGGACTTGGAACCCTTTTCCTTCTTCTTTTCCTTCCTCTTTTCAGCTATGGCCACATTGTAGGCCCTTTCAAACAGTTCATGTTGGCTCTTCACGCTCCTGACCTGTAGCTCGTTGTCTAAATCTACAGGGGTACCCCATTCCTGAAGCAATTTGTCACTTCCCTGTCTGTTAGGTCCCTTCAATTTGGTCGACCATCTCCTTGAACTTGGTGAAGTAGCTCATTGAGCTTTCATTCTTTCCTTGTGTCAGATTGTTCAAGTCGGTGACCGTCAATTTTCTGGCTCCAGCTGTCGAGAAACGATCTAAGAACTTCTTCCTCATGTACTCCTATGAGGTGATACAGCCCGACGTCAAACCACGAAACCAAGTCAGTACTGCACCTGTGAGGGTGTTGGTTAGTGCCTTGCACAGCACATCATCCTCGGTAGATACCAAGCACATGGTGGCCTCCAAATGTTGCATATGGTTCAGGGCGTTGGTCGCACCTGAATACTTGTCAAGAGCGGGCAGCTTAAAACCTATTGGAGGTCATCGCTCGAGCAGTTCTCTGGACAAGGGTCGAAGAGTATGGTCATTTCGTTCGCCCTTTCCAGTATCCTCTTTTCTGTCGGCCTCCCAATGTTCTAACCTTTTTTTCAACTCAACCATTCCCTAGCATCTGGATGGTCGTTTCTTGAGTGTGGGACGTCATTAGATTTCTGCCTTTCTGCTTGATGGGGCTCTCCCCTAGAGTAGGTTCGGTTCCTTTCACTCCTAGGAGGAGTCATTTCTCTACCCCGTCTGTCCCTGTGAGTATGCGACCTAATCAACCTCACAGGCGACCTAGATGACCTTACAGGCGACCTAGCTGATCTTACAAGCGACCTAGCTGATCTGGCTGGCGACCTTCGCCCATTTCTGTCTCGGTGAGATTGTGATCTTTCTGCTCTGATAGGCGACCTGCGCCCATTTCTTTCATGATGCGAACGCGACCTCTCCGTTGTAGCCTCAAGTTGGACTTTGCCTCCTGCTCCCTATTCTGGTTGAGATGACTTCGCAAGTCGTCATTGGGAACATGCATGTGCGTACAGATAGATCGCTCAATGATTCGTCGTTCGTCATTCTTCATAGCATTCCCATTCTGCCTACCATTCTCGCTTGGCTGCCTGTGAGAGACCTGGGAGGGAGCATCTCTCTGTGATCTCCTATTATTCTGATCTGGGGAGTCCGGCATCTCCAGCAATTCTGCTAAAATTCTAGTCCGCTCCAGTAGCATCTCCTTCCTACTGGGGTGATTGGTTGAGGGACCTGCCTGGTCGTCTGCAATAGTTTGACCTACCAGTAGGCGTTTGGGAGGGGGCTGTGTTTCTGTCTCAGCCATAGGCCTCTTCTCCCTTCTGTTATCGGGCAAACCTCTGCCATCAGCCACGCTGTTAGAGCGAGTAGACCTCCTAGGTGGATTTCCCTGAGGAGGAGGAGGAGGAGGAGGAGGAAGGTTAGCCGTTCTGTTTCCTGCGCCAGCTTCTGCGTTCCTTACTGTCAAACTGAGCCTCGGATCGCTGGAAGAGGATGCAGTCTGTCCGTCTTGAGCCATATTACTCTCTGAATAATTTTCGAGGTTAAAAAGCTCACGATTCCCGGCAATGGAACCAAACTGATGTTGCAAGAATCGTGCTGGATCAATCTTCGTCCAATCAGCAAGATAGATTTCCTAACTTTTGACCTGAAAACAGAACCTACGACTAGCCGAAATGGTCTCCGGCGAAGACCCTCGGGCATGAGAGTAAGTATGGAGTATTTGAGAGCTTATAAGATAATAATGAACAATGTATTCAGAATATCAAATAGCAATTACCTTGGAACGGTTGATATTTGTGAAGTATTTATAGTTGTTTGTGAGAGTTGTAATTGTGGTAGGATTGCTAGAGATCCCTTGAATCACGGCCCAAATCATGGATATAATCGCGTCCATATATAACTCCTGGTTTGTAGGGAGTTTGGTAAGAATAGAGTTGTAAATACGTCTGGACTCTGTAATTCGACGTATTCTTTGATAGGTCGAGGTCGCCTGTTTGGATCTAGGTCGACCTGACTGAATAATAGGGTCGGATGATACCCGAATAGAATCTGAATCGTATGTCGGGCGATAGCTAGGTCGGGACCAAGTAGGTCGAACAATGAGCTAGGTCGACTGATCTTGCTGATGGGCCTTGGGCCTGGTAGTAATTAGACCGACCCACTAAAATTGGGGTGGCAATAATACTTGAAATAACTGGGCTTGCTCGTTGGGCCTAGCCAGTCACATTTATTTCGTTCATGTCATTTTTCATTTTTCACTTGTAAAATTATTTTTCAATTGATTCCGCAGTTGTGTATTTTCACATTTGTATAATTACACAGTTATGTAATTTCATATTTGTGTCATTTTTCATTTTTCACTTGTAAAATCAATTCTCAATTGATTTCACATTTGTGTGATTACACAATTGTGTCATTTTTGATTTTTCACTTGAAAAATCATTTCTCAATTGATTTCACAGTTGTGTGATTTCGCATTTCTGTCATTTTTCACTTGTAAAATTATTTTTCAATTAATTTCAAAGTTGTATGATTTCACATTTGTATAATTACACATTTATGTGATTTCATATTTGTGTCATTTTTTATTTTACACTTGTAAAAGCATTTCCCAATTGATTTCACTGCTGTGATTTCACAGTTGTATGATTACACAGTTTTGTTATTTCACAGTGTGTCATTTTTCATTTTTCACTTGTAAAATCATTTATAATTGATTTTACAATTGTAAGATTACACAATTGTGTAATTGCACTGTTGTATCATTTTTCATTTTTCACTTGTAAATTCATTTTTTCACAATTGATACTCAATTTTTCATATTTTAAATTTAAAAAATGAGACATTTATTTCTCATTTGTTCTCTTATTTATCACTTGTGATTTCATATATCTTTTAATCAGTGGTGAAATTAATTTTCCTGTTAAGTTCTTTAAAGCTAAATATTTATTTAATAAATGCAATGTCAAATACCCATTAAAAATAGGGAATCCAAGTTATCACTTATTTCTTACTTATTAACAATTGAAAAATTCATTTCTCCGTGGTTTAAAGTTAAATGAATGTCTTATCACATCTTATATAAACAACTGATAATAGAATTTCTCAATTTTTTGAAGTTAACATGAATCTTTTATAAAAATAATTTACTTGTAAAACTGATAAATTAGTTTCTCAATTATTCGCATTCCCCTTAAACAACAGATGTTATAATTTTTATATGCTCTATAACGTTTGTGTCTAAATTTGCGTTCCCACTTAGGCCCCTATGTGCTAGACCCGGCTCTGCCAGCTAGCATCCGCCTTGCAACTTTTAGAACCTTGCCAAGTATAGGACACGAGATGTTTTCGGATAATTAATGGCTGATTCTCTTGGGTGGTCAGAAAAATGATTTCCTAACCACAAAAAAGAGAATTTGATTCCCTTGTGCTGTTCCACTCATCATATTCCTTAGAAGGTGCCATATTTTCCTTTCGATTTCCGTTGTTTGAATATTGGAATTCTTCAAATTCTTCTTTTAAAAATTCTCGTTCATCGAAAGTTGAGATATTTCTGGTGTTGGTTTAATGGAAGCTTCATTTGAAATCACGTCTTCGATATTTTCATGTTCAGCGTACTCGGATTAAGATCTGCGGTATTTCACCATTGATGATTCTTGAAGAACTCCATCAGAACTTCTGTGGAAAAAGCTTCCAAACCCTGTATTCATCTACTTAGTTTCCTTGCCCTGTCTCTCTTTCCTTTGAGGACACTCTTTTCATTTAATAGTTTCAAAACTTTCTCATATTTGTTTATAACATTAAGTCCCCAATTGAATCTGCACATGGGGAAAAAATAAAAATAAATCTTTGAACGTAATCGATAAACAAAACATTCATTTTGAAATGGATCAGATGAAAAATGGAAATGTAAAATTTACCCTTTTTCATCAATAGATTGAAAATTCACCATTTGTTTGATAACATCTTTATGTGTTTGAAACTCCTCTACAACACTCTCTTGTCCATGAGTCAACAAGTGTTCTAATAATATCACACCATTATATGATTCTCTTTAGTTCTTTCCATCAAACTTCACCAATCTATAAATCAACCAAGATAAAATTCTTTAAATATTCAAAATTTATATAATTCAAAATGGAATTTACATAAAGATCCATAAAGGGCAAAAAAGAAAACATGTTGTGGAGAATATCAAAAATTCTCCAATAATCACCAACTTCAAAAGCATCCTTTGAGATGATGTTCATAGTACGAGTATCCGAGGCCCATATATTTCAATTTGTGGCCTCTTCTGTCAATCTTCAAACAAAGCCCAAATCAAAAATACTCCTTAAACTTGAATTAAAGAAGCCTCATTTGAGAAAAAATAAAACTAAATTTGAGGAAAAAAAGACTTACAATTGGGATTGTACTGTTGCAAGTCCATGGAGGTCGTCAGTGATGATGAAGTGGGAATGGAAAGGGAACGAGGGAGGATTGCGCATAAAGAGAGAAAGAGAATATTTCCGCATAGAGAGATAAAGAGAATGTGTAAAGAGAGAGGGAGAAGATGTGAGGGTAGGGGCAGTTTTGCGATTTAGAATTATTATAAAGAGGGTTAATGACTCTGTGATCGTTTTGATTTCAATCCAGAAATCCTAAGGTATAATTCGAAATGTACTATTTTTATTGTTAATTTCCAACCTATCTCAATGAATTATTGATAAAAACCTCAAGTATGTAAGTAAGTTTATATATGCAATTAATAGTTCTTTTACTTAGTGATCTTCATTCAACATTCAACGTACGATTACCTCAATATGTATTGTAATTGAAAATATAAGATATATATTTGTATGTATTTAATTATTAACGATTCTCTTATATCTTGTATTAGTTACTTTCCTAATAGGATTACTATCGTATAGTTTCCTTATTTAATATATCTAGAATGCACATGGGGATTTGGCATGCTGGCTAGAGCTCATGGCTTCCATCCTGGAGGTCATGGGTTTGATCCCCCCCAGAAGTTAGAGGGAAGGATTTCTCTCCCTAGGATTTATCTCCTAGGCGCTTCTGTGCGTGCATGTGTGTGTGAGTAGTGAAAAAAAAAAAGAATAGCTTGAGAACCACTCATTTTCTAGTATAAATATGTACCTCTTGTTATTAATAAAATTGAGTCATTTATATCTACTCACTCATGTATGAATTGACTTCGTCTAACCATCTTTTATTCTATTATGATATCAGAGCCATAATGGTCCTTCTCCGCCAAAACCTACGCAAAAACCCTGAGTCGTCCCACCCTAAACACCACCACCCACTTATGCCTCTCCACCTCCAACACCACCATCGGCTCAACCCTTGATTCGCCACCCAACATCAAAACTCTACTCCTAAATCACCACCACCATCGACTCAAACCTTCAGCCGAAACCTCTCCTTCTCTGACCTTCTTCTCGTCCAAACAAAGACCACCACCTTGGCTCGACCCCTTGTCTGAAACTCCTCATTCTCCAAACTCCGTCTCAAAAACACAACCCTATTCTATTAAAACCTCCTCTTCAAAACCCCTTTTTTCCGCCACCATCAAAAGTCTCTCCTCCAACTCTTCACCCTCGGCACAACCCAAAGTTGAAAACCCTTCTCCACCCTTTATATATCTCAAATCCTAATTATAATACCGCCTTTACTCCATAACCACCCACCATCAAAACTCCATCCTCTTAAATCATACCACCCTCGGCATATGTAGAAACCCATCGACTAACACCATCCTTGGAATCTTATGACCTACACACCACTTGATCGACAACATGTTCAAACAAACTGCTCACCAACCTGTTGCACAACTTGTCCCGCCCCACCCTTAGCCTTCATTGGTCTCAAAGTCGAAAACCCTAACACCACAACTTGCTTATACCATCCACCGTCAAAACTCCATCCTCTTAAATCATATCACCCTCGACACATGTCGAAACCCACCGACTAATACCACCTTTGGCATATTATGGCCTCCACACCACTTGATCGGAAACCTGTTCAAACAAAATGCTCATCAACCTGTTACACAACCTGCCCTGCCCCGCCCCGCCCTTGGCCTTCTTTGATCTCAAATTCGAAAACCCTAACACCACAACTTGCTTCTGCCACCTGATGGATGTATTTTCACCCATCAAAAATATACTCCCTCTGTCCCATAAGTCTTAAGAAAACTTTCCATTTTGGGCGTCCCATAAGTCTAAACAAATCCCAAAAAGGAAACCTTAAATCACTATTCTCTCCACTCATTCTCTCTCCTACATTATTTTAATACTCACAACACATTATAATTTACTATTCCCTCCACTCATTCTCTCTCCTATTTAATTTTTCACACTCACAACACTTCTTCCACTCATTCTCTCTCCTAATACTATAATAATATTCCTTAATTCCCGCGCAAAATGGAATCTTCTTAAGCTTAATGGGACGGAGGGAGTATATCTTTAGACTTATTTGATACTCAACCTTGAGTTTTTTATGCCTTTTTGAAGTGTTTATTCATATAGGGAATGAAAGGAGAAAGTCGCGGAACATGATTTTATAGAATACAAAAAGGAACGATCGAGAACGAAGAGGAAAAGGAGGAAATAATAGAAATTCCAGAAGGACAATGTTGAATATGACCAGGGAATTCATTAGCATTGGATAGTACTCGTCGAGAGTTTTCCAGCCATATATTCCTATATGGCACGTCTCAATCGGAGTCCGTACGAATAAGTTATGACCTTCGAAAGTTTGCCGAGGAATGTACAAGTCGACGAAGCACGGGAGCGTCCGCCCCCAAAAAAGAGAAGCGCCCGCTCCCAAATTCCAGAAACTCAAAGGGTGTGATCTATTCCCAAAACCGTCGCTAAAACCGTCGCAAAAGCCCATTTCCTGATGGTTTCAGCAGAATCCTTTTCATACTTGGTTTTTGACCATAGTTTGCTAATTTTTTACCCTACTCTCTTACCCTAGTATACATAGAAGACCTCTAGCCATATTTTTATAACTTTTACCTTCTCATAACATAATTTTAAGTTGTAAACAAGATATACAAACATTTATATCAAGAATTTCATTGAAGATTTATGCAAATTATTGAAGCTTTATTGATGTTCAATATGAACATTAGTGGCTAATTTTCTTGTTTTACGGAATGGAGGTAATGTATATCAATCATTTATGTCTTAATTAATATTGTAATCAATCAAAGGTTGGGTTCCTCAAAAGTATTATTCATCTAAGTTTTTCTAAACTACAATCACGTGTGACCCAAAGAGAAGGTTGAGAGTCGAGCACGTGAATTCGTGAACCTTATAGAAGATAGAAGATAGTGAACCTCGTATAAGTCAAGAGTCCATGTGGAAGCAGCGAAAGAGGGATCAGGCCACTATGGATTAGTGCCTCTAATACTATCGTAGAATTAGAACTGGGTGAGAAGTAGAGAGGCCCAAGGATGGGATATAACTGAACCGATAGTATACTATATTGGAGGTTCCAACTTAAAATCAATTGTTGATAAGGGGAGTAGCTCCTCAATTCTATATACCAGTCCATGTTTAATTCTTTAGAAGATGTATGATATTTGTCTAGAGAGAGAGAGAGAGAGAGAACATGCTCTTGGGAGAAAGGGGGAGTTAGAAATCTAGAGACTTTTTTATCATTTTGAAAATAGCAATTTCTTACTGGGCTTTTGCATTATTGTTCGTGACAAATAAGAGAGGGAGAGAGAAAAAGTGATCGGAATGTAGTATTTTCTGTTACACACCACACATCTAATGACAAAGTTTGAAATTGCTAACGAGCCTTGGCTCTAGTTAGTGGTATAGACCTTGGGCTTCCTTCGAGACTTCAAGAGGTCTCGAGTTTGAATTTTCACTCCCCTATTGTTGTAATTTGAAAAAAAAAAATTGCTATAACTCCGTACTCTCATCTAGCTATATATTTTAGGCTTTTGAATACTAAAATATTGTTAGTCACATACGATATAAATCTCAGCAAAATTGCTATCTTTATGCTACCATCGAAAGCTTTGGAGGATGAGTGTGAAATCATAGCTAGATATCCGACTTTTTGGTATCGACTCGACGAGAGAAGCGTGATAATTACAGGTACAATTGTTTATAGCTTCGTAGAACAAACCGTGATAATTACAGGTACAATTGTTTATAGCTTCGTAGAACAAACCGAAATATTCCGCAAATCACAATTCGAACTAATCTCTATTGAGATATTTTGTTGTACCCACTGTTGTTATTATAACTGACTAGCAGTACTCCCGTGCGATGCACGGACAGCTATTAAAATATATTGACGAAAATTCATACAAATATAACAGGAAATATAGAAATTTTTGTGTACATTGAAAAAACTTTTTTAAAACTATATTATTAGTACAAATATCATATTGAAGGTCACTAAAATAAATATATATTTAAGGCATAGTTAGTTTGTACGAAGCGCGTTTTATACGTAAATTCCCGTTCTATTCAATAATAATCACATTTGACATCCATTTTTCAATGCTATGGAATTGAACGCATATTTTTTATGTAAAACATATTTATTGTGTATTGAACGTTATATGTGCGTAATTTGCCCACAGTATCACTTAGTTTCGCCAACGATTGGGAAAGCGTAATCAATCTAGTTATAAGTCTCCAAATCTTTCTCTTCAACTGCAATTCGGAACTCTTGACTCTAGTGATTCTCCAAACAAACAAATTACATGAAATGAAATTTTCAAGTATTATAAATTTTGATTTTTGAGAAGTTATTTTGTTCTTGAGCCGTATTCAACCTCTACATCCCCGTTTGATTTTTACATATTTCTTTAATGTTAATGTTATATAATCATGTTTTTTTATATCGCACTTAATTAAATTTAACAATAGGAAAAACATCACTTTTTAAAAGAGATCAATAGGAATTGTTTCTCGAAAAAAAAAAAAAACTGAGCGAGAAGAACTTAATGTAAAATGTTTTGTAAAAAAACAAACTCAATGAAAATTCATAATAATATGTTTCTCATTATTTATATAGTACTTTTAAGGAGAAAAAATTGTCCTTCAATTCAAAAATGAATATTTCTTTCATCCCATAATTAATACTACTTTCTATATAAAAAAAAAAAAATTGCTTCCTTTGCCTCGTGGAATTTACTTGTCCAAAAAATTAATATTTTTTTCTTAGACGAAGACACTAATATTATAAACATTAATTTTTACAAAATAATATTACTTCAGCCAGACGAAAAAAAAAATACTATTTTCGTCCCATTGAATATGTTATAAAATATTACTTAATTTGTTTAAAAAATTAATGTCATATTTTGAATCAAAGGCACTAACAATAAAACATTTTAAAAATGAATATTACTTTCGATTCAAAATGAATAACCCAAAAATAGTACTACATTTTTTATCCAAAAAAATGAGCATTATTCCCTTCAACCCAATTAATATTTTAAAAACTAATACTACTTCATTCGCCTCTGCAATTAATGTTTGTAATGTTAGTGCATTCGTCTCAAAATATGACATTAATTTTTTAGGAGAATAAAGTAGTATTATTTTTTAAAATTTTCATTGAGCCAAAAGAAGCAATGTTAATTTTTCTTGGACATATAAAAAAATTCGACTTTTTAAGGAAAAAAATTAATTCAATTCAAAAATGAATATTACGTTCGTCCCATAATTAATACTACTTTCTAAATCCAAAAAAAAAAATCCTTCCTTTGCCTCAATGAATTTATTTGTCTCAAAAATTAATATTTATTTTCGGACACGAAGACACGAACATTATAAACATTAATATTAACAAAATAATATTACTTCGGGTAAAAAAATTAATTACTATATTCGTCCCTAGGAATATTTTATAAAATATTACTTAATTTGTTAAAAAAATTAATGTCAAATTTTGAAAAGAAGGAACTAACATTACAAACAATAATTTTTTAGGCGAATGAAGCAGTACTAATATTCATATTAGTAAAATTATGATTATTATTATCATCATTTATAATAAAAAAATATACTTCACACTTAATTAATTTTCACAAAAAAGATATTGAAAAATTAAAAAGAAAAATTAAGAAAGGATAATTAAGAAATTTATAATTGGAGAAGAGTGTTTTTTTTCTTGTGTCCAAACTAAATGAAATTAGTCTCTAATTAAAGAGGAAAAAAATTATGAAATTTGGTGTAAAATTAAAATTTTTTTTTTCTTTATAAAATAATTGAGGTCGAAAAAATGGGATAAAAATTAAAAAGCTGATATAAAACCGGCGAATCAGAGGTCGCCACGTGGCACATTTTTAAAAAAAAAAATAAAAAAAATATAGGCGTACACGCGCCATTGTTACACGCGCCCAATCCAAGCCTCCCACGTGTCTCTTCCGCCTTGTTAATTGCAATTTTGCCACTGCATAAAATTACTAAAATGCCCTTGGTTTTTGGGGGGAAAGGCAGACGATCTTGTTGTTATATTAGTATAGATAGATATATAGATTCGCTAATAGAAGACATGTAAGACTCATAAAAAACAAAAAAACCATACCACACTCTTAACAATCCCATAACAAATTTCCTCATCTCTTTTAAATAAGTAACTGTTCAAAACAAAGCATTACAAAGAAATATTGAACTTAAAAACTCAGATTATGCATCTATGAATCAGTAAGAATATTTGTTCTATAGCATTCATGGACAAAGTACCAGGCTGTATTTCTTCCATAAGGAAGAATGTAAGTGCTTTTGTATTCAGTCCTCCCGCGCCCAATCCAGTTAGAAGTGTTTACCGCAGAGGACTTAGCGTTGTTAATAAACAAGCTCTTGCCCCCTATATCCTCTCTTACCACCCATTCCATCTTCTCAAAGTCAAACTCATGCTTTACAATTAATCTCCATGAAGGATGGCCCGCCATGAAGATCCCTTCATCTGAACTAACCAACTCCCGTTCTATAGATGGCATCCTCTTGAGATCAAGTAGCTTCATACTTGACAAGCCGTCGTTCAGCTTCATTTCCCCTATTCTTCCATCACTATTTAAAACGTATATTTTACCCTTAAATAAGGCCAAGTCCACAATTTTCCAACTTCGATCTGGAATTGGAAGAAATACCCACTCGGAATCACCAGGTCCAGAATACAGTACATGATGATTACGATTATGTCCTCTACATAGTACTATAACTACGGGTTTGGATAACCAAGATGAATAGACGAGGATGGCACGGAAACGGGTATATTTGTAGGGTGTGTTTTCAGGTAAAGGTGGAAAATAAAGTTCATGCCTTGTAATGGGATTAACTAGATATAACTCTGAAGAAGCTTTTGTTAGGCGACGGATAATTAGGTACCCACACGAAACACCTACACAATGACCACCACGTGATGAAGTACCAAGATCTGTCTTGTACCTTCTTCCTTCATCAAATATGTTGGTGAAGGTACACACTTTATTTGATAAGGTCATAAGAAGAGGCTCTTTTCGTTCAAAGAAGGTTGACCGGTTTGTAAGAGCTTCTGATCTCCATGACTTGCAAACACTGCTGAATGCCAGGAAGTCAAAGAGCCCCAGCTTCATTATGATCACCATGAGGATGTCCTGTGGAAGATTTTCCCATGGGCGTGCATCTTTATTGCTGGGGTCCAACCTCCTTCTACGGCAGGACCGAAAGGGGTTTCTTCTGACATTGTTGCTTCTTGCCATTCGTCCTTTTAACACAAAATAAAGGGGGAAATATTAGAAGGCAATACGATTAATAGAAAAGGTTATTGGTTCACAATGGCTCAAAATATGTATGCTTGTTTGGGTCTCAAAATGAGTGGAAAGGAGAAAGGGGATTGAAAATATCATCAAACAATTAAAGAATCATATAAAAGAGCTTTCAAAATAGCACATTACCCTTCCTGAGGACATACTATGCTCAATGTACCTAAATGACTATCCACTACTTGTTTGCAAAAGTTACCATGTGTCCCTAAATGACTATCCACTACTTTTATTATTATTATTTCCCTAAATGATTAACAATCTTTCAGGAAGTTAAAAATTTCAGCTTTAACAAATTTAACATTTCAATGTACACTTGGAACCCATCTATAATGGTGAATTGTTAGGGTACTTGTGTATATTTTCTACTAAAAACGGCTTACCTCTGGTCGGGTACATTTATTTCCAATAACTTCTTTTAGATATATGAAGTAATGATTTGTGCGGATTTGAGTAAAAAATAATTAAATTAGGGGGTTCTTGATAGATTGGTCCACAATTAGATAAAATATTTAGCCTTAAGCCACAAACAAGAACCTAGCAGCTTTAAGCCAATAAATTTTTGGCCAAATCAATCCTACACATCACCTTGAAAAAAATCTATAAGATACAAGCTTGAGCATGCCAACCCCGGCTTGGCTCAGCTCGATTAAAGCCCAACTTGTGTATCAATCAAGAAAAAAATATTTAAGAGATCCTAAATTTTATCACCAAAAAGAAGAATTATCGGTTTTATAAAAACAAATAATAAAAAAATGAAATTCCCAATTAACTTGCAACACAAAATAAATGACAAAACCAGATCCATTTATCAAAATATAATAACAATAAATCAAATCCTCAATTATTTAATCACCCAAAAAGAAAAAGAAATAAAATCCCCAATTTGCATATCTAAGCGCATAGATCTACAAATTAGAGATCTAATTTATTCTCTATTTGGGTAATTAAATTAACTGGGGTCTGATTTGCCTTTAATAAATTGGATCTCATATTATCATTTCTTTACATAGATTGAGGCTTCATTAAATGAAAAGCCCACATCTAATTCAATCATGGAAGTTCAAGTGAGATCGTGGAAGCCATCGCCTTCAAAACCAGGTCAGAGATGGTAAGGTATTGGAGAAAGACAGAGGGAATGACGGAGGAGAGAGAAAGAGATTGAGAGAGAGAGAGAGACCTGGAGTTCTCCGAAGTTGAAGATGACAAATGTGGGGCTCAATGGAGTTGAAGTTGTTGGCAAACCTGTAGGCTACTTGCGTTGGGACAACAGAAGTTGAGGAAGAGAATACGGCAAAGAACGACCCAACAAAGACGATTTATATAAGCGGAGAACAAAAAATGCTGCCTTAGAAATGTTGCACACGAGTTTGATAGTGAAATCTCATTAATGCCCCTCCCGTGTTTTAAAGGAAAGTCTCTCAAATGTTCCATAAACTTGTCTTTCTATTCTCTAAATTGGGGGCTGGTTTGTAAGATAAGGTCAAACAGGTATGTTGGCGAAATTTTCATTAATCTAAATTTCATCATGATGTTAGATCTCGATATTGGGACACTACAAAGTAATGAAAAAGATTTGACGCATTTAAGCATGTTTTCTAATCAATACTCCCTCCATCCCACTCGAATTAGGACGTTTTGCCATTTTGGGTGTCTCATTCGAAATAGGACAATCCCAAAAAATGGAAATGTTTTATTGATGGGGCCCACTTGTCATATTCACAACAAATGACCTTTCGAAACTTTAAATTCAAAGAATTGTCCCTAAATCATTTGTTTTTTCGATTTTTTTTCATTGTTCATTATATTATGCAAAACTAAAATTTTGAAAGTGAATAGCATGAATGTTTATAATTTTTTTCTATTAAAAATCAATCTCTTCAAAATGACCCTTAAGTCCCAAATGGACATTCATATTGGAACGGAGGGGGTACTAATTTTGAGAAGTGAGATGGATTATGATAGTTCTTTGTCAGAGGAAAGAGGCAAATTTGGTAATAAGAAAGAAGCTCAGTAGAAGGAAAAAGCGAATAGGATTGAAGGGAGAAGGTGACATACCCAAATAAAAGAAATTGCACAATGAATGTGGAAAATGTTCTTGAATTGAGTCATAGCTAAAGTGGGAAGGTAGTATAATTAAGTTCACCTCAAGGCAAAACATTACAAACATGAACGGACGCCACACACATAGACTGCTACCAATAGAGAAGGATTTTGAAGAAAGCTGATGAAAAAGGCAGAAGAAATAAAAGAAGGAATAGAAAGATAGAAGTGAAAGAAGAGCAACCTATTTATGGATTGACGATAAAGGAAATCAGTAAGAAAGAAGTTGCTTCCTTATCTAATAAGTAGCACATTTAGAATGTTAATATCTACTATGATTAACTCAAAAATTAGTCCATAAATGAACATCCATAGTGAGGACCTGAAGCATATCTAGCACGATATATATATATATATATATATATATATATATATATATATATATATTATTATATATATATATATATATATATATATATATATATATATATATATATATATATATAAGAACAAATGTAATAAGGGTTAAGGAGTAATACATTAAATCGAACAGCAGAAGTCGCCAATGCCCAAGTTGAACCACTGGATTGTAAAGCCATTGTTTGTTGGTCAGTGATCTGAGTCACAGTAGGAAGTTTGCTGCTTGGATCCAGCATACCTATTAAAGCCGTAAAAGTAAATAATAATACTGCTAAGAAAAATCCAACATACTAAGTCACAAAATTTATGACCAGTTTTTTTAAATAAAATTGCTCTTGATAGTCTTAAGTTAACCAAAGCAAAAATGGGTAGCATGGAGATCTCAGTGTACAAAATTGGTCAAAAAGCAATACCAATATCAGACCATCATGCTCGCATCAAAATTATTGCATATAAAACACATTTTTCAATGAAAGATCTCAATAAATCTACAACAAGACACTCAATACAACTACAACAAGGCACATAATCGTGCACCTATCAGCTTTAGCTTCAATCCTAAAATGTTGACTAGTCAGATAGCAAAAAAACATGATCAAATCATTTTAGCATCACGCAATCCTGTGCATGGGCATACCATCACCGATAATGCGATGGCAGCTTGATGAAAGAACCCAAAATGGGCATGATCAAACAAAATGTTGACTTATTTGACTGCTTTATTACACAAATTCTTTATTTTACATAGTAATTGACCAAAAATAACAAAACAACACATTCACAATCAAAAATCAGAAGAGTAATATGGAATCCCAAGCGTTAAGCATGGTTGAAATGCAGCCAATAGAAATTATACATGGCATGACCTGGGTCCTAAAAGGGGAAAAATTGAGATGCAATTTTGGGAATAAACGAAACTGAACTCAACTGTAGCTTTCATAATATATCTTGCAAGGATGGCCATTTGAGACAGACTATAAATGCAAGCGAATTCCATGATATATCTGGTCAAACTTGGGATTTTGAAATCAATTAATGAAATGAATGATCAGGACTCTTCAGGGACGGAGCAATACTATGGAAAAGGGGATTGCGTCACCCCCCTGAATTTTCAAAATGTGTACATAAGACCCCTTCAGTTTTAAATAATAGCAAATAATAGCCAGTTTACCCTCCCCCACCCACCGAGTTATGGCCAATTTATAATGAAATCCCCTGAATTAGAAAAAGGTACTCCCTCCATCCCAAAATGATTATTATTTCTTGCTCAAGAATAAAAATGGACATTCAGTTTGGGACCCAGGAAGTATCATATTTTCAAAAAAAAAAAAAAAGTTTAATTGTGAAAAATAAAATTAAGGGGTTAAATTGTTAAATTAAATAATGTGTAAGAGGTGGATAAGAGAATCAAAGATTCCTTTTTCCTAATCAAATTTAACTTACTTGATTGACTTTTTTGATTATTAAAGTAATCTAATTTCTTATTCAAACTCCAAATATAGATTTCTTAATAAAATAATGAGAATACAAGAAAAGTTAAAACCTATAACAAACAACACTAACTACGCCGTACACGTTAGTGTCATAGTTATTAAAGGCTCAAGGCGCACCAAGGCGCAGAAGGTGTGCCTGGAGCCTAGTCGCAAGGCGCAAGGCGGGCGCGCGCCCGAGTGACGAACCTGTCAGAGCTAATAATACTCGCCGGAGGTCGCCAGAGTGATCAGGCTAATCGCTACTCTTATATAGAGTTATGGACTTATGTTGCGTGTGCGTGTACGTGAGAGAGTCGTAGGAGAGGAAGTGTATTAGTCGCGTATTAGGTTTAATTAGATGTAATTGTCGGTCAATTGTTGTGCCCGAAGCCTAGGCGCACCCCAGGCTCTAAAGCTGCGCCCTGGGCCTAGGCGCGCCTAGGCGCGAGCCTAGGCGCGCTTTTAATAACTATGGTTAGTGTCATAGAGTGTAGTTTTTGTTTCACGGTAGGCTACTGCCCTTATTGCCACCCCTAGTGTAATTTCGATTGATGCTGGCTCTCTCTTTCAACATTTTCTCATAGGAAGTTTGGGAGCAAGTTAAATTAACTTAATGTAACCTTATAATAGAACACCCCCCCCCCACTTTTTTATTTGAATGCGTTAAATGAGGATAACACAAGCATATGACCTTGTTTATGCAGTATTTCCTGGCTACGTCCCTGGGCCTCTTAGAATAAATGTGCCACAAGTAGATCAAAGAATTCAAGTCCATCCACATGACAACATTAAACAAGACAAAGTTAAAAAATACTAGAGCATTCATTTAAGAAAAGAATCGAGGATCACTTCTAGTGAATCGATGAAATCTTATAACCAACTAGTAACATAAGTTATACTCCATCCCAAAAAAATGTCCTCTTTGACAAGGCTAATCTTTATGAAGGATGCTTTACTTTTATGTAACCTACTTGATATTGCATGCATTACAATTATTACTTAAGGAATGGTATAATAACGTTCTTTTGGGGCAAACCAAAAAAGGGAAGTGAGACTTATAACAAGGAGGGAGTAGTAAAACCTTTCAAACTAGTATAGGCAAATGAAGAACAAAAGTAGAGTTCTCTTAACACACACTCGGAAAAGTATGTGTATATATATATATATATATATATATATATATATATATATATATATATATATATATATATATATATATATATATATATATATATATATATATATATTGACAAGAAGACTTTCTAAAATATTTCACCATCATATTGGGAAACAAAAGATCAATAAATAAGCTTGTTAACTTATTTATTGATCTTTTGAGGGATTAAAAACCAAAAATACAAACAACCCCTATGGGGCATGTGGAATTCAAAGAATTTGAACCATGTACCCTCCTCTATGGGGAAGCCTTAAGGGACACCCCGGATACCGCTAGAGCAGAAGTTCTATGGTTTGTGAACACAAAGTGAGGAAACTAATAGAACATCAAAGCTTAATCAACTATCTAAAATGATCCAAGAAAGTTTGACAACATTCATTAAAATTAGCCGAAATCTGAAACATGGTATGTGTGAAAATAACAAGTTACCAAATAAGGTTCAAAACATCAGTCTCTATAGATCAATAAATGAACTTTTAGCATCAATGAGGAAATAATAGAACAACAAAATGATCCAAGAAAGCTGTCAACATTCATTAAAATTAGCAAAATCCCGAAAGAAATCATAAGGTGTCAAATAAAGTTAAAAAAAAAAAAAAAAAAAAAAAAACAGTGAATCCTAATAAAAGAAGCAAAACAAAGATTGGATTTGGATCAAGATCAAGATCAAGATCAAGCGATACCTGAATTTTTTATTTTCACAGCTAGAACGCCAGGAGAGTGCTCCTCCATCTGCAAACCTTAAAGCATATTGAAATTCCACACTGATTGTTAGGTTAAACACCAAACAATCAATTTTAAAAATAAAAAAATTCTGATCAATAAAAACAAATACTAATTGATAACAATAACACACACATACCTTAAAGAAAATAGAGTAGAGCAGATTCACCGGATTGTGAAATGGTCGGAAATCTTAGAAAGAGGAAATAGACAGAGGCGGTGATAGAGACAGAAATGTTGTATATATAGCCGGGTGAGACAGTAGTAGCTAGGGCAGACAGAAATCACCGGCCCAATCTACCTACGCGGGGCGGGTAAACTTTACCTTTTACTAAAAAAAAAAAAAAAACTAGCAGTACACCTGTGTGCATGCACAAAAATAATACTCCCTCCGTTCCGTTCGAAGTGTCTCAAAATGAGATCGATGCGAAAATTAAGGAAAGTGAGGTAAGAAAGAGAAAAAGGTTAAATGTTGTGAGTATGGAAAATTAAATAGGAGAGTGAATGAGTGAAAGGAATAGTTAGGAAAGAGAATGTTGTGAGTGTAAAAGTAAAGTAGGAGAGAGAATGAGTGGGGTAGGAAGAGTATAAAAATAATAAAAACTTTTCATTTTGGGATTGAGACACTTTAAATGGAACGCCCAAAAAGAAAAGTTGAGACACTTCAAGTGGGACAGAGGGAGTATAATTTACTTTAAATTAAAATTAGTATAACAATATATATAATTAAATACCAATTAAAATTAAAAATATAATATAAAATAGTGATATTTAACGTAAATATAGAAAAGTAAAATAACATAGAAAATAACAGTAAATACGATTATGTAAATAATTTCTCGAACCAAAATTAGTACAACAATATATCTAATTAAATATCGATTAAAGTTAAATAATGTGATATGAGATAGTGATATTTAACGTAAATAGAGAATAAATAACACGGAGAACAACAAAGAATACGATTATATAAACAATTTCTCTTAACCAAATAACATTTTGAATCGAAAATACTTAAAAGACATTAAATGCATACTCCTTCCGCCCTGCTACAACCTGCACACTTTCTTCATTGGACGTCCCATTACAAACTTCACACTTTCTAAAATGGCAAAGAATCTTTACTATTTCACCCACTAATTCTCTCTCCTACTTTACTTTTATACTCACAACACCAATCAAATCACTATTTCCTACCCCACTTTCTCTCTCCAACCTTACTTTTCATACTCACAACACCTACCACACTAACTTTTTCCTTAATTTGCGTGCAAACAGTAACTGTGAACTTTGTAGCGGAACGGAGGGAGTATATATTAAACCAATCCATATTAGTTTAGAAAATAATAAACGGAAAAGGGAACCCAATTTTTTTAGACAACCCAAAACCCCAATTTTTCCATCCCCAGTAAACACCAAATTTTATTTTGCAAATTAAAAGTTTTAATTTCTTTGTAACATATTCAAAATATTACAGCTTTATCCCTATGTAGAAAAGTAAATTATGGCTAAATCATATAATGACTTAAATAATTAAATAAATAAAGTTTCTTTTCAATGATGGCAACTCTATATATGGAGAGATGTGAATAAAAAAAAAGGTGAATTATTAAATTGTTAATTTTACATCTCTCCCCCTCCCATACCCCACCCCCATTCACATATCACAAATTCATCTATCATCCTAAAATTTACAAATGCGTCTCTCATCTCACATATATTACTGAAAAATTATATCACCTTTTTGTTAATAATTTTTTTTATCAAGCGACAAAATCAACTGCATTCACAATAATAAAATAGACGACACTACATAAACGTCGAAAGTTCAACTCAAACATCAATAGTAGTTATATCTTTTAACTTACAACAAAGATTATTACAATTAATTAAAGGGGAAAAAACATCACCTAATAGACTTTATCTTCTTAATATATGTACAGAGTAATCTCATTTCACCCGTAAAATATTTCATATCTCTTCCCCACTTAATCAATTATACATACATAATTATCTTAATCATTTGAAAAGAAAAATATATTATGCATAAATCTAATAGTGACTTAAATAAATAAATAAATAAATAAGTAAATATTTTTTTATTTCAAATTATTGAAACTCTATATATGTAGAGATATTTAATTTGAGTTGGTCTTATAAAAAAACACGTTTTTTCTGGCACTTAGAAAAAACGTGTTTTGTGTTTCCCCGTTTGTGTCAGTTCCAGTTTAATAAAGTGTCAGTGTGACAAAGTGCCAGTGCATGTGTAACAAAGTTCCAGTGAAAAAAGTGTCAGTACCAGTTTAACAAAGTGCCAGTGTAAACTTGCACTGGCACTTTGTTAAACTGGCACTGGCGGTTTTTACACGGGCACTTTTATATACATAAACTGGCTCTCAAAAACACAAGCACTGGCATTCAAAAATACATGGATTGGCATTCAAATACACATACACTGGTACTCATAAACACATACACTGGCACTTAAATTCCCATCTATTTGTTCTGCACTGGCATTAATATTCTATTATACTGGCATTCCAAAAAACATGCACTGCACTCGAATTAACATGTATAGGCACTCGAATTAAAATGCTCTGGCACTCCATCTCCGATCATCTTCTTCATGCACTGGCACTCGAATTAACATGTACTGGCACTCGAATTAACATGTACTGGCACTCAAATTAAAATGCACTGGCACTCGAATTAAGTTTGGTTCGTCGGAACGTGATTTATACCGTTCTTCTTTCTCCAAATCCAAAATCACAGACAAACACACACCATTCATGATTTTGTTCTTCTAGCACCTCGTTGAACCAAGGAAGGCGATTGGATTTGGCGAAGTGAGGGAGACGGTGATGGCTGTGATTGGCATTGTTGAGGACGGCGACGGTGAATGGTTTGGGGCCTGGAAACAGGGAGAGGGCATCGACGGGGTTTTGTGGTAGATAGAATTGGTGAGGAAGGGGATTGCTCCGGTCGATTAGAGGGAGGGCAAGGTTATCGCCGATTTGGGTAGAGATGGATAGAGCGTTGTTTTGGTTGAAGACGATTGAGAGAGAAATTGGGTTTTTGTTTGGTTTCGAGGTGATTGAGGGAGAGAGATGGGTGAGGAAGCTTGGCCGAAGAGGGATTGGAGGGGAAATAGGTCGCCGGTTGATTAGAGGGAGAAACCAGGTGAAGATCTTGGCCGGAGAGATGAGTGAGGAAGACGATTTTGGGAGCGGCAATGGTGAGGGCTCTGCTTTGCGTATAGAGAGAGAGTAGAGAGAGAGAGAGAGAGAGCTCTTTTGCGTTTTGTGTGAGAGAGAAGGATTGTGCGGAATAAAAACACGTTTTTTGTTAAGATCACAAAAAACGCGTTTTTTACTAGTTTTTGGCATTTAATTTCAACTCTATATATATATGTCACAATTCAGAAAAACATCATTCCATCAATGTAACAACAAAATAATTAATTTTGTAAACAAAGTTTATTACAATCAATTAAAGAAAAAAAAAAACATCACCTAATAGACTTTATCTTCATAATTTATTTACAGAGTAATCTCATTTCACCCCTAAAATATTTCATATCTCTTCCCCATTTAATCAATTATACATACATAATTATCTTAATCATTTGAAAAGAAAAATATATTATGTATGAATCTAATAGTAACTTAAATAAATAAATAAGTAAATATTTTTTTATTTCGAATGATTGAAACTCTATATATGTAGAGATATTTAATTTCAACTCTATATTTATATGTCACAATTCAGAAAAACATCCTTCCATCAATGTAACAACCAAATAATTATTTTTGTAAACAAAAAAATAAATATCATTTATTAGTATATGAACAAAAGTAATAATAAATAAATATCATATTTGTTTACATTAACTCATCATGAACATAATTATAATATTCATTTCCAATTTAACTTATTTAATTTTGAGAAGAAAAATCAAAATCTTAAAAAAAAAACTAACAATTGTGTTAAATGAAAAACTTTTCCCCAAACAATCCACTCACTCATCAAACCCAACCCACTTCTTCATCTCCCTCTTTCAAACTACCTATTTATACTACATTTATTTTTTAGAATATTGACATGCACTTCAAAGAAGATGATTTTTTTTTTTGTCCAAATCGAATGAAAGTGGTCTCTATTTTTTGAGGAATTTTTTTTTTTTATGATTTTTGGTGAAAAAAAAATAAAAAAAAATTATTATAAAATATTTGATTTATATTCAAGAAAGAGGATTTTTTTTTTATGTCCGAATCAAGTGAAATTAGTCTAAGTGAAATTAGTCTCTATTTGTAGAGGAAAAAAAAAATATGAATTTTGGTGTAAAAAAATTTTTTTTAATCAATTTATTATAAAATAATTGAGGTCAAATAATTGGGGGCGGGGAAAAATTTGTAAATTAAGGCATCCAATTAAAAGCACTTGATGTTGATTTCAATGTCTATTATCTACGTTTATGCCACGAACGTAAATGACTAAAATACCCTTGATAGATTTTCAAATTTAATCACTTGATGTTGACGTTTTTGAGCGCCAAATTTTTATTTTGGTCACTTTCTTGCCTTTAATATAGTATAGATAAATGATGTCTCGTTAAAAGATTTACCTTTTATAAAATTGTAATAAATATAGATTATATTTGTCGAATTCACTAACTTTTCTCTCTTATACATTTAAAAATTATGGACTTCAATTGTCATATTAACTCAATTCTTTCATTTCACAACTCATTTTTCATTTATCAATTTTCTTAATTCTCGTATCACTCCCAAAATGATAAAACCTCTAGAGTGACGTAATGAGTATATTGAATACTAGGAATTCTAAAAGGCCCAATAAATATCAAAATATGGAAATTTGAAAATTAGATTAGGAAAAATCTAAATCCATATATCATCATGTATATCTTTCATTCATTATTGTCTACTTAGTATAAAAAAAATAAAAAAAAAATAAAATAAAAAAAAAACTAGATTAATATCGTGCGATGCATAATTTTCAATATTTTGTGATTAAATATTCATTTTAGAAAGGTAATAATAGTTTTACGGTAGAAAATATTGTGAAACTTTTATAATTATTATTCATGAACATAAATATTTGTTTTAGTGACTATATTCTTATCTAAAAGTATAGATTTATCCCAAAATTGTACTTCTTCTATCCATATTAAATATCACATTTAATTTGTCAACTTTTTAAAAAGATATGTTTTTTGCTTGTTCCTTGTGCAATAGTAAAATTGCATCAAGATGAAGGTTATTTCCTTGTTTAGAAATATGAAACTAATTTTTGAAAAAATAAATAGTAAAGTGTTGAAACGGAGTATTTTACAAAAGTATGTAGAGGTTTTGACCAATAAATCTTTTAGTCAAATGAACATTATCTGTAAGGACGAACATTTTCAAATCTCGTTTATATGTCATTTTACCATTCTACCCCTGTTACTCCATCTAATGCACATGCGCATTGGAACAGCTAAGCGCATTTACGTTATCGGTTTCTTCTTCTCTCTCCTTCTTCTCTATCCTCTTTCTCTCTCTTCTTTTTTCCCTCAAAATTTTAAAATCCAATATCTTAAAATTTAGAAATTGAAAAAAAAATCTGAAACCACCGTTTTAATCATACCGTCAAGACGAATAAAAAAAGTACACTCATGATATTATTCAAATTTTAAAAAATAACATTTTCATTTTTCACTTGTAAAAAATGAGAAAATCATTTTTTTAGTTGTGCGATTTATGTGATTTCACAGTTGTATGATTACACAATTGTGTGATTTCACAGTTGTGTCATTTTTTATTTTTCACTTGCAAAATCATTTCTCAATTGATTTCACAGTTGTATGATTACACATTTGTGTGATTGCAGTTGTGTCATTTTTAACTTGTAAAATCATTTTTCAATTAATTTCACAGTTGTGTGATTTAAAATTAGTATGAGGTTTTATGATTTAATAGTTGTGTCATTTTTCATTTTTCACTTGTAAACCATTTCTCAATTCACAATTGTGTGATTTTACAGTTGTATAATCACACAGTTGTGCAATTTCACAGTTGTGTCATTTTTCATTTTTCACTTATAAAATCATTTAAAATTGATTTCACATTTGTATGATTACATAGTTGTGTGATTGCATTGTTGAGTCATTTTCATTTAAAATTGATTTCACATTTGTATGATTACACAGTTGTGTGATTGCATTGTTGATTCATTTTCATTTTTCACTTGTAAATTTATTTTTTTCACAATCGATACTCAATTTTTTTAGATTTTAAATTTAAAAACCAAGACATTCATTTCTCATTTGTGCACTTTTTTATCATTTGTGATGCCATATGCCATTTAAACAGTTGTGAAATCAATTTTCCTGTTATGTTCTTTAAGACTAAATATTTAGTTAATAAATGCATTGTCACATACCCATTAAACAATAAAAAATCCAATTTATCACTTATTTCTCATTTATCACTTATTTCTTACTTGTGAACAAGTGAAAAATTCATTTCTCAGTGGTTTAAAGTTAAATAAATGTGCTATCGCATCTTATATGAACAACTGATAACTGAATTTCTCAAATTTTTGAAGTTAACATGAATGTTTTATAATACTTTTTTGCTTATAAAACTGATAAATTAGTTTCTCAATTATTGACATTCCCCTTAAACATCAGAAAATCACAGATGTTTATAATTTTTATATGTATAAGGTTAGTATCTAAATTTACGTTCCCACTTAGGCCTGTAGGCGCAAGGCCCGGCTCTGCCAGCTAGCATCCGCCTTGCGACTTTTTGAACCTTGCCCAGTATAGGACACGAGATGTTTTCGGATAATTAATGGTTGATTCTCTTGGGTGGTCAGAAAAATGATTTCCTAACCACACAAAAGAGAAGTTGATTCCCTTGTGTTGTTCCACTCATCATCTTCCTTAGAAGGTGCCATATTTTCCTTTCGATTTCCGTTGTTTGAATATTGGAATTCTTCAAATTCTTCTTTTTCATCAATAGATTGAAAATTCACCATTTGTTTGATAACATCTTTATATGTTTGAAACTCCTCTACAACACTCGCTTGTCCATGAGTCAACAAGTGTTCTAATAATATCACACCATTGTATGATTCTCTTTAGTTCTTTCCATCAAACTTCACCAATCTATAAATCAACCAAGATAAGATTCTTTTAAAATTCAAAATTTGTATAATTAAAAATGGAATTTACACAAAGATCCATAAAAGGGCAAAAAAAAAAAAATATGTTGTGGTCCTTGTGGAGAATATCAACAATTCTCCAATAATCACCAACTTCAAAAGAAGCCTTTAAGATGATGTTCATAGTACGATTATCTGGGGCCCATATATTTCAATTTGTGGCCTCTTCTGTCAATCTTCAAACAAAGCTCAGATCAAAAATACTCCTTAAACTTGAATTAAAGAAGACTCGTTTGAGAAAAAAAGAAAAACTAAATATGAGGGAAAAAAGACTTACAATTGGGATTGTACCGTTGCAAGTCCATGGAGGTCGACGGTGATGAAGAAGTGGGAATGGAAAGTGGACGAGGGAGGATTGCGCATAGAGAGAGAAAGAGAAGATTGCCGCATAGAGAGAGAAAGAGACTGAGTAAAGAGAGAGGGAGAAGATGTGAGGGTAGGGGCAATTTTGCCATTTAGAATTATTATAAAGATGGTAAAGGACTCTATGGTCGTTTTGATTTCAACCCAGGGATCTTAAGGTAAAATTTGAAATGTACTATTTTTATTGGTAATTTTCAACCTATCTCAAAGACTTATTGGTAAAACCCCCAAGTATATATATGTAATTAATAGTTCTTTTACTTAGTGCTCTTCATCCAACGTACGATTGTTGGGTTTTACGCGTCCATGCGCAGCAGAATTAAGCATCAAATAACATAAAACCCAAGGAGCCTAGGATCCGTTTTATACAATTAATTTGAATTCCTATGAGATAGAAGTAACCAACCTTGAATGCTTTCCATTCTTGAGCTATCGAACGATTTGATTATGTGATTTCAAATCACAAACTTCGTTCTTCAACTTGCTTGAACTCTAGGCCTTGATCGATGAACGAGCGAAGACCCTCTTTCGGTATCCACACCTTTGAATGAACCAAGAACAACTTCTTGAAGATTGCTAGATCACTTTAAACCTTGGAATAATATTGAGAATATTGTTGTGAATTTCCTTTGAGAATTTCGGCTAGGCTTCTAGGGTTGACAGACGTTCATATTTATACTACAATAGTATAGAATATGAATCCTAATCAAATTAGGAAAGGATTCTGTCAGACTGCCTCAGGGCCTGTTGTGTCGCACGACCACACACGGCACATGGCCTGTTGTGTCGCACGGCCAAACAAGGCTGATGAGGAATTTCTCAATCATTCTTCCAATGGTCTAATTAATTCATTCTAGTTGTGTGTGACCCAATAGGATTACATTATGTTGGCAATGAGTTCGATCATATCAAACCTCATAAGACATAAGCGGACTCTAGCAAGCCATTATGTCTACCCAAATAATGTAACATAAGAATTCACGTTTCCAATGGTACACTTTCATTTCTCCCTTTGTCTCACGATGTTATATTGAACACAAGTCATGGTCATTGTCAACTTGTCTTTGTTCAATGCTTTCTCGATTCCGAGTATAATGATAATTCCAATCATATTGGGGTATGGCCATACACTTTCATCATTATCACATCGAGGGGCCCAAGCTAAACATCTCTCTTTCGAGGGACAAATTCCATCTTGACTTATCATCCTTCCCATCATGATTCCGATCATGCCAAAGATAGCCTTTATAGATATCGTGTTAAGATATCGTTTGACTAAAATCAAACATGACTTTCATCATATGTAAGGTCATGATAATCTCAGGTCTAGGGACTAAATGAAGTGACCTTATGAGATTTAATTATGACTTTTGACCATGACATAAATCTCATGCGGGTCAAGTCCAGTCACTCGTTCTCTAACAAGTACCCATAAATTTAATGTGCATCTCTATGCATATAATCATCATATGATTATCCATTAACATTTATACTAATTATTCTCATAATAATTAGGGATGGAGATTATTATAAACAAAATATACAAAACATATAATAATCAAATAATAAACATCTCATATAATAATAAATAATGTCAACACATAAGTCTATCAATCATAGGCCTAGGGCATAACACCAACAGTCTCCCACTTACACTAGGCCCAATCTCCCATGTATCGAATACCCATGGACCTGACATGTCCATCATGCTTAGCTTGCGGGAGAGCCTTAGTTAGTGGGTCTGCCACGTTGTCATCAGTGTCTACTCTGCATATCTTTACGTCTTCCCTTTCACATATCTCTCGGATAATGTGGAAACGTCGAAGTATGTGTTTGGATCTCTGGTGTGACCTTGGTTCCTTTGCTTGTGCAATGGCACCATTGTTGTCACAGTAAAGTTCAATAGGATCTTTGATGCTTGGAACGACTTCCAAATCACTAATGAACTTTTTGATCCAAACGGCTTCCTTAGCTACATCAGATGCTGCTATGTACTCAGCTTCGGTTGTAGAATTAGCGACGGTACTTTGCTTGGAACTTTTCCAACTCACAGTGCCTTCATTCAGCGTAAACAAAAATCCAGACTGCGATCTGAAATCATCTTTGTCGGTTTGGAAGCTAGCATCTGTGTAGCCTTTTACTACAAGATCTTCTTCCATTCCTACAAAGACCAAGAACACATCCTTAGTTCTTCGTAAGTACTTAAGGATATTCTTGACTGCTATCCAATGTGGTTCGCCGGGATCCGATTGGTACCTACTCGTCATGCTTAGAGCACACGAGACATCGGGTCTAGTACATAACATAGCATACATGATAGATCCAATTTTTGAAGCATATGGAATACCATTCATTCTCTTTCGCTCATCATTAGTCTTAGGACTTTGAGTCTTGCTAAGAGATACACCATGCAACATTGGCAAGTTTCCTCTTTTAGAATTTTTCATTTGGAATCTTCTAAGAACCTTGTCAATGTAAGTACTTTGACTTAAACCAATCATCCTCTTGGATCTATCTCTATAGATCTTGATACCAAGGATATATGCAGCTTCGCCCATATCTTTCATTGAAAAGCACTTTCCCAACCAAGACTTGATAGTCTGTAGTGCAGGAATGTCATTTCCAATGAGTAAGATATCGTCGACATACAACACCAAAAATAGTGCTACGCTCCCACTAATTTTCTTGTATACACAAGGTTCATCTTCGTTCTTGATAAAGCCAAACTCCTTGATTGCTTCATCAAAACGTAAATTCCAACTCCTAGAAGCTTGCTTCAATCCATAAATGAATTTCTGCAATTTACACACCTTGTTAGAATTTTCTGGACAGACAAAGCATTCAGGTTGTATCATGTATACATCCTCAAGTAACTTCCCATTAAGGAAAGCTGTTTTGACATCCATTTGCCATATCTCATAGTCATAATATGCGGCTATGGCAATTAAAATTCTAATAGACTTAAGCATAGCTACAGGCGAAAAGCTTTCATCATAGTCGATGCCATGAATTTGCCTATATCCCTTAGCTACAAGCCTAGCCTTATAGGTGTGCACCTTCCCATCCATGTCGGTCTTCTTCTTGAAGACCCATTTGCACCCTATGGTTTTGACACCTTCGGGTGAATCAATCAAGTTCCAAACTTGATTATCTGCCATGGATTGTAATTCGGACTTCATAACCTCTTGCCATTTTTTCGAATCAGGAGAGGACATCGCTTCTTGATAGGAAGTAGGTTCATCATTTTCGATTAACTCCACTTCATCACTTTCCGTAACGAGAAATGCGTATCTCTCGGGTTCGGATCGTGGCCTACCACTTGTGCGAAGAGCTTGTGCATCTTGAAACGGTTCCACAACTACTTGTGAACTTGGTTCAGTTTCTACCATTGGTTCAATATTTTTTTTGGGTTCTCGAATTTCTTCGAGATCTATTTTACTCCCACTGGTTCCTTTGCAAAGAAACTCCTTTTCTAAGAAAGTACCATTCCGAACAACGAACACTTTGTTCTCGTTTCGGTTGTAGAAATAGTATCCTTTAGTTTTCTTAGGATATCCCACGAAAACACATTTATCAGACTTAGGTTCTAGCTTGTCAGAATTTAACTTCTTGACATAAGCATCGCAACCCCAAATCTTCATGAAAGACAAACTAGGTTTTCTTCTATGCCACATCTCATATGGGGTCTTTTGAACCGATTTGGTAGGAACTATGTTTATAGTGAAAGCAGCAGTTTTCAGTGCATGTACCCAAAAGGATAAAGGAAGCTCAACTTGACTCATCATAGAACGAACCATGTCCAACAAGGTTCTATTCCTCCTCTCAGACACACCATTCCATTGTGGTGTTCTGGGTGAAGAGAGTTCTGAAACGATTCCACAACTCTTAAGATGAGTGTCAAATTCTTGGCTCAAATATTCACCACCTCAATCGGATCGAAGTACTTTAATAGTTTTGCCAAGTTGATTTTGCACCTCACTTTGAAATATTCGAAATATCTCAAACGATTCACTTTTATATTTCATTAGATAAACATATCCAAATCTACTATAATCATCAGTGAATGTTATGAAGTACCGAAATCCTCCCCTAGCATTGCTACTCATAGGTCCACATACATCAGTATGTATCAATCCCAATAAGTCGCCCGCCCTTTCACCAGTTTTGGTAAATGGGTCCTTGGTCATCTTGCCAAGTAAACAAGATTCGCATGTCTCATAAGATTCATAATCATGTGAGTCTAAAAATCCATCTTTGTGGAGTTTAGAAATGCGTTTCTCATTTAAATGGCCAAGACGACAATGCCATAAGTAAGTGTGATTTACATCATTGGGTTTAGATCTCTTGTTAATGTTATAGATATCATTATCACGATTTTCAACATCAAGAATATAAAGGCCATTGAATGAAACAGCAGTACAATAATGCATATCACTCTTGTAAATGGAAAAATTCTTATCAAATATAAGAAAATTAAAACCTTTATTATCCAAATATGAAATCGAAATAATATTCCTTCTTAATGCGGGAACGTAATAACAATTATTCAAAACAAGTATTAGTCCACTAGGTAAAGTAACTTCATAAGTTCTTATGGCTAATGCAGCAACTCTTGCTCCATTCCCCACACGTAGGTCCACTTCACCCTTTTCAAGCATCCTTCTATTCTTTAGACCCTGCACATTTAAACAAATGTGAGTTCCACAACCGATATCCAATACCCAAGAACTAGAAGTAGATAGGAGTATATCTATAACAAAGATACCTGAAGTCGAAGCAACTCCTTTGCTTTTCTTCAGTGCTTCCTTGTATTTTGCGCAGTTTCTCCTCCAATGTCCAATCTCATTGCAATGGAAGCAGACTGCGTCCTCTTGGGACTTGGACTTAGCCTCTTTAGGCTTGGTAGCCTCTTTGGATTTAGCAACATTTGCCTTAGGATTAGCAACTTTTGCCTTTCTTTTACCCTTGAAACCCTTCCCCTTGTTAACCATCAACACTTGATCGGTTTTCTTCTCAACAATATTGGTTTTCGCAATGTTCAACATTTGATCTAACTCGGAAAGGCTTTTATTCATGCCTCCCATGTCATAGTGCATTATGAAATTACTAAAACCTTTGGGCAATGAATTCAATATTATGTCGGTAGCCAACTCTTGGCTAATTGGAAAACTGAGCCTTTCAAGATGCTCAATGTGGCCCTTTAACTTAAGAGCATGGGGACCAATAGCTTGTCCTTCACTCTTCTTGCATGAGTTTAAGACCTTAACTGTGTTATACCTTTCTTGCCTAGCTTGAACTTGGAACATTTCAATCAGTCGATTGTTCAATTCAACTGTCCCCAAGTGCTCAAGATCCTTCTGAAGGTTCTTGCACATGGCGGAGAGCATGAGGCAACCAACATCTACAGAATCACGCTTATGTTTCAGATATTGATCCTTCACTACCCTAGTATCATTGGCAGCAGGTTCAGGTGGAATAGGTTCCTCGAGAACGTACAACTTTCTTCTTGTTTAAGAACAATTCTTAAACTACGGATCCAATCCATATAGTTTGTACCATTCTCTTCCAACTTTTTCTTCTCAAGGACAGATCGCAGTGAGAAATGATTATTGTTTGATGCCATTTATTCTACAAAAAGATATACATAAAATATGAACACATATAAGTAAACATATTACATGAGAAGTATAATGCATTTACAAATATAAATGCTCCCACTAAATTATACACCTTTCAATGCAAATAAGCATAATATACATTTAATGGGCTAAGATCCAACTTTAATTTAATTTCAAGTTTGCTATGGCAAACCGCTCAAAACTAAATTAATTAGGTAGAAACATCAATCATATCACATATATGACTCTTAGATCTTTTATGAGATTTTAACTGAGACATTACATGTCTAAGCATATTTTAATCTCATCTTTTGCCTTGGGTCCAAAACCATTTTGATAACCCAATTAAGTTCATTCACTTTAAACGTATAGGAACCACCATTTCCTCATCTTGCTCACATACGGATAGAATCAAAGTACCTTGCTATGGCAAGCCCACCCAAAACTATCTGAATGGTCTCAAGTGTTTTAATCATGAATTGGCATACAGAACTTAAAAGTTAATTGAAGGTTCTTTAAAAGTAGATTATAAGCACATCAGCAAAGATAGTCATAGCTGTGCACCAGGTAAGTTCCCAGGAAGATAGGTGAGCCACAAGGACTTCTTAAGTACCAAATCTCTCCTTTGACAGAGCTCTCCTAGACATGCACAACCAGAAATCAGTTCTGATTTGGCAACATAATCACTTCTTTTTATAAACAATCAGTTTCCTTTTAAATTTCGCGTAATTATGACTTGTTTCTATAAACAATCATAAAACCAAAAATTTAATGTTTCAATCTAAACATTTAGGAAATTGCAATATATTGTTTCAACTAAACATCTAAAATTCTTAACATTTAAGAACACATAATTCATGCATCGCAACAATTAATAAAATCATATTTTAATTAACTAAGCATGCATAATTAATGAATTAATCTAGCATAGTCCTATAAACTCAATTTCCAGAAATTCATAGCATCCAAATTAACATATAGATATATCAGATTGTAAAACACATTCACAAATTAACTAGATTGGTAATTTTCAACCTATCTCATTGACTTATTGGTAAAACCCCCAAGTATATATATGTAATTAATAGTTCTTTTACTTAGTGATCTTCATCCAACGTACGATTGTTGGGTTTTACGGGTCCATGCGCAGCGGAATTAAGCATCAAATAACAAAAAATCCAAGGAGCCTAGGATCCGTTCTATACAATTAATTTGAATTCCTATGAGATAGAAGTAACCAACCTTGAATGTTTTCCGTTCTTGAGCTATCGAACGATTTGATTATGTGATTTCAAATCACAAACTTCGTTCTTCAACTTGCTTGAACTCTAGGCCTTGATCGATGAACGAGCGAAGACCCTCTTTCGGTATCCACACCTTTGAATGAACCAAGAACAACTTCTTGAAGATTGCTAGATCACTTTAAACCTTGGAATAATATTGAGAATATTGTTGTGAATTTCCTTTGAGAATTTCGGCTAGGCTTCTAGGGTTGACAGACGTTCATATTTATACTACAATAGTATAGAATATGAATCCTAATCAAATTAGGAAAGGATTCTGTCAGACCGCCTCAGGGCATGTTGTGTCGCATGACCACACACGGCACATGGCCTGTTGTGTCGCACGACCAAACAAGGCTGATGAGGAACTTCTCAATCATTCTTCCAATGGTCTAATTAATTCATTCTAGTTGTGTGTGACCCAATAGGATTACATTATGTTGGCAATGAGTTCGATCATATCAAACCTCATAAGACATAAGCGGACTCTAGTAAGCTATTATGTCTACCCAAATAATGTGACGTAAGAGTTCACGTTTCCAATGGTACACTTTCATTTCTCCCTTTGTCTCACGATGTTATATTGAACACAAGTCATGGTCATTGTCAACTTGTCTTTGTTCAATGCTTTCTCGATTCCGAGTATAATGATAATTCCATTCATATTGGGTTACGGCCAAACACTTTCATCATTATCACATCGAGGAGCCCAAGCTAAACATCTCTCTTTCGAGGGATAAATTTCATCTTGACTTATCATCCTTCCCATCATGATTCCGATCATGCCAAAGATAGCCTTTATAGATATCGTGTTAAGATATCGTTTGACTAAAATCAAACATGACTTTCATCATATGTAAGGTCATGATAATCTCAGGTCTAGGGACTAAATGAAGTGACCTTATGAGATTTAATTATGACTTTTGACCATGACATAAATCTCATGCGGGTCAAGTCCAGTCACTCGTTCTCTAACAAGTACCCAATGTGCATCTCTATGCATATAATCATCATATGATTATCCATTAACATTTATACTAATTATTCTCATAATAATTAGGGACGGAGATTATTATAAACAAAATATACAAAACATATAATAATCGAATAATAAACATCTCATATAATAATAAATAATGTCAACACATAAGTCTATCAATCATAGGCCTAGGGCATAACACCAACAACGATTCCCTCAATATGTATTGTAATTGCAAATATAAGGAATATATTTGTATATATTTTTTATTAACGATTCTTCTATTTCTTGTATTAGTTACTTTCCTAATAGGATTACTATGGTATAGTCTTCTTATTTAATGTATCTAGAATAGCTTGGGAATCACTCCTTTTCTAGTATAAATATGTACCTTTTGTTATTAATAAAATTGAGTCATTCATATCAACTTTCTCTCTTATGTATGAATTGACTTCGTCTAACCATCCTTTATTCTATTATGGTATAAGAGTCATAATGGTCCTTCTAGGCCAAAACGTACGGCAAATCCCTAAGCCGCCCCACCCTATCACCACCACACACTTCTGCCATCCACCATCAAAACCCTACCCTGTTAAATTTCACCACCCTTGGCAAAAACCCTAAGTCGAAACCTACCCAAAACACCCCCACCCACTTCTGCCTCTCCACCTCCAACACCACCATTGGCTCAACCCTCTCTACTCCTAAATCACCACCACTATTGACTCAACCCCTTGGCTGAAACCTCTCCTTTTCTCTAACCTCCTTCTCGTTCAAACAAAGACCACCACCTCGGCTCAACCCCTTATCCGAAACTCCTCCTTTTCCAAACTCCATCCCAAAACATAACCCTATTCTATTAAACCCTCCTTGTCGAAACCCCTTATTTTCGCCACCATTAAAAGTCTCTCTTCCTACCCTTTACCCTCGGCACAACCAAAAGTTGAAAACCCTTCTCGACCCTATATATCCCAAATCCTAATTATACATCCTCTACTCATAACCACCCACCATCAAAACTCCATCCTCTTAAATCATACCACCATCGTCATATGACGAAATCCATCGACTAATACCATCGTTGGCATCTTATGACCTACACACCACTTGATCGATAACATGTTCAAACAAACAGCTCACCAACCTGTTGCACAACCTGTCCCGCCCCACCCTTGGCCTTCTTTGGTCTCAAATTCGAAAACCTTAACCCTACAACTTGCTTCTGCCATCCACCACCAATACTCCAACCTTTCAAATTATATCACCCTCGGCATATGTTGAAACCCACAGACTAACACCACCCTTGGAATTTTATGGCCTCCACACCACTTGATCGACAACCTGTTCAAACAAACTGCTCACTAACCTGTTACACAACCTGGCTCACCCCACCCTTTGCCTTCTTTAATCTTAAATTTGAAAACCATACCACCACAACTTGCTTCTACCACCAACCATCAAAACTCTACCCTTCTAAGCTACCACCGCCCTCGGTTCAACCACCCTTAATCGAAACCCATTCACATAAATATATATTCACAAATGTCGCCACCACCCTTCTCAAATAGGCGAATCAACAATTCACCCTTCATAAAGTCTTTTCTAGCCTACACCCAAACACAGCAACACTCTTGGTATAACCTTATAGCCAAAACCCTATAATGATTCTCAGTTAAAACCTTCCTTCTTTAGCAATACCACCATCGTCAACACCCAATTATCGAAACCTCTTCTCCTCCAACGGCATTACCAATCATCTACTATTCACCAAAACCCTTGCGGAACAACCTTATTTTTCGCCCAACCCTAACACCAACAACTTTTCAAAACCCCTATTCTAGGTCTTTTCGGTCACCCCACCACAAAGCACAACCACTCTTCGCCATTTATAGCTTCCATCCAGATGCAAAGACGAATAAATACACATGAAGATGGTGTGATGGAAATGAAATCTACTACTTCAAATGTTTGGAGGAGAAAAGAAATGGCGACCATTTAATACATTTAGCTAAAGAAAAAACAACTTTAATTATTCATTAAATGTCAAATAAATTTATTCCATTTATTATTCAAAAGATGAAAATGTTTTGTAGGGAAAAATGAAAGAAGGAGATGGCACATGGCAAATTAATTACATCATCGGTTTGTGATTTAGTATTAGTATTATTATTATTATTATATAGATTATGATATTTTAATGCATATTTGAAGAAATATGTTTGGTAGTCTTTAATTTTTTAAATGAGAGAGGACTCTTTTCGACTAAAATATGTTTTGTTTTGAGTTTGAGTAATATCAAACTTAAGCCGTTGTACAAGATTTAATTGTAATTTTACAGAAATTATTATATGCTCAATAAATGAATGAATGAGTTATGCCGAAAACGATAGATAACTGAATGAAAATTAAGGGTCGAAATAATAGGTGAATCTAGTGGGGGATTGGTTTCACATATTTTGATATAAAAACATGAGATCATGATCAATATAGATAAAAATTGTTTGTGTTTGTAAATTAATTATAATTGTTCGGGATAAGAATTAAAAAAAAATGGGATACATCTATTGTTTCTAAAGGGTATACGAGCATCGTTATTGTGATTTTTTAAAAAAAATGGGATACATCTATTGTTTCTAAAATTTAATAGACAGCCATCGCTCTCTTATAACTGACTTATAAGACTATTTTATCTTTTATAACTGACTTATAAGACTAATTCGTCTCTTATATTGACTTATAAGACAATTTTTACAAAAAAAAAAAAATCAAAATTTTCAATAATAACAACGAATTAATCTCATAATTTACACATTAAAACTCTTATAGCTGAAATATAAGACCAACTTGCCTTTTATAACTATTTCGTCTGTTATAATTGTATTGTAATTAATTCTTCTCTTATAAATGTCTTATAATTGATTTATAAAACTACTTCATATATTATAATTCAGTTAAGGGACAATTTTTTCAACAAAAAAAAAATCAAAATTTCAATAATTACAAATTGGTCTCGTAATTTACACATTACAACTCTTATAATTGACTTATAGGACAATTTTTTCAACCAAAAAAATTAAAATTTTCAATAATAACAATGAATTAATCTCATAATTTGTTATTTCTTTCAAAGATCTGCACTAATTAGTAGTACGCCTTTTTTGTAACCTAGAATCAGGCTTGTTTATTTAATTTTTTCACGTTACCTCAGCTTTACACAAGAGATGCTTCTAAAACCTGGTAGCTAGTTGTAGATGAAAGCAGCAGGCTGACCATTAAGAATCCATCAGCCAATGTAGTCCTATTTTCATCTGTGAAATGGAAGGATATTGTTGATTTTAATGATCACCTTGATGATGTCAGCAAGTAAGGACCCAACCGACTTTTCTTAATGTGCATTGCATCACAGGCAAAAGCGAAAACTAATTGCAGTTGACTTTTTATCTTAGCAGGGATTGGCTGAATTCCGAACTCTTCAAGTGAAAGTCACCACGTTGGTCAAGGTTAGGCCAGAGAAGGGGGAAGGGGACCGGTAGAAGGGAGAGAGAAAGAGTGTGTCTGGGTGGGGCGTATTTTGAGAGAGAGAGAGAGAGAGAAGATCAAAAATGAGGAAATAGAAGCGAGGTTGGGTTTTATCTGGGAGGGGAGCCTATGGGTGTTTGAGGAATTATAATTTGGGTTGAATTCTTTATTTGGAATTTATAAAAAAGTTTTCTTTAAAAGGAATAAAATCTGGGCAGGGGGTCCATAGGGAAATTTTTTCTTAAAATAATTGAGCCGGGGGTGGGGAGAGTTGTTAAGAATTAATTTAAAGCAGAAAACTTTTTTTTTAAGTGGGGGAGGGGATTGACGAGTTATTAAAAATAAATTTAATATGAGTAAAAAGAAAATTTTGACCCGGGGGTGAGAGTGGGAGAATTGTTAAAATATAATTTTAATATATGTATAGGGGGCCATCTTGGTAAAGGGCCCTAAATTTTATAGCTAAGTGAGTGTGTTCAATTTTTTTTTTAAAAAAATTTAATTGCAATGTTAAGACTATTTAATTAATAAAAAACTTTATATGTGGTATAATACAAAGAATCAGGCGGTGGCAAGGGACTCGTTAATAATTTGAATTTTTACTTGATGTGATTATTTGGTATGATATATTTATGGTATAAACACAATGAGCAAAAATTTGCAATATTAGTCTATTATCTAGTAATAAGAATATTGCGAAAAGCCTAGCATGTGAAATGGATGTAGACCTAAGTTTTCAATAAAACTTTCTAACATCAGGAAAAAACAATTTGATGAAAGTGATTATAAAGATGAGAAAACGCTATAAATTAAAGAGTTGAACAGTATAAACCGAGATACGAACATGGGCTTGTCCGGGTAAGGCCCAAGTGGATTGGGCTATAAACATAATCCATCTATGAGTTACGAGGGACAACCAGGGGCTTCCTCGGTCCCGTTCTTCGTCATCAATAAGGCCAATCTAGGCCCAACAAGCAAGCAGAATATACCCCATCTATGAATGCCGAGGAGACCTCCCTCGTATGCCGAGATCATCTCCATAAAGGACGAGGTGCCTTCCTCGGCCTTAACGTTGTCAACGGGCTCCCTATATTCTTATTTTCTCCCCAGCTCATCATGGACCGAGAGGTCATGAATGACGAGGAGATAAAAGTTCTCACCTCGGCATAGCTCCATATTACGAGAAGATAAATTCGTGCATCTCGGCCTACCTGCAAATGATGAGATAAGGAAATTATTCTCCTCGGCTTACCGGCAAGCAGTTATCACAATCCTAGTCAAACAAGGATTCAGCAGTTACAATCTTATCAGAATTGTAACCACCTCCTACGATACAGATCAACTAAGGATTCCTTAACAGATATAATCCTCCTATGATTATATCTTATCTCTTTATAGTCCAAGTTCAACATGGATTCTGTCAATCCATCCCTATAAATACAAGCCATATATCACATTATTTGGTATGTTACTTTTTACATACAGAAACTCTGTCAATTTAGTTTCTCATCACAAAACCGTGAACTTATTCTCACGCCGGAGGGCCTTCGCCGGTGAAGCCCCGACTTAGTTTACGTGTTTTGTCTTATTTTAAGGTCTAGCAATCGTCGGAGCAAACGATCGCTTGAATTTGGGCTGATTTGACGATTTTGGCATCATTAATTGGTTCCATTGCCGGGAATTGACTCAAACACCCTTTGTTTGGCCTGGAAAAAGCTCGCTTGAAGCCAGATTTATTACCGAATCACTTCTTGTTTGAACGGAAAATCTGTTCCGTTTTTGCTCTGTCCTTGATTTGCCGGATTCTGCAAAATTTGGTCGGAATCTGCAAATTTTCGTTTGAAGCAATCGTGTTTGGCCGGAAATTTTCATGGTACTAAAGTCGCAATTGAAATCTGGTATTAGCGTTTAAATCTGCTCCAAATTTTGGCCGGAAAAATTGTTATTTTTGCCGAAAAACCGTTCGCTGAGAATTCTGGGCCGTATCCGCTGTTTGATTTTGATCATCAATTTGTTTGCATCACAATCACTCAAGTGCAATGGAAGACGGACGATTCACTAGTGTAACCGCTGAGGAGCAGACCTAAACCAACGAGGTCTTACCCAACACCAAGGTGCTTCCTCCTCCTCCTCCTCCTCAGCCCGAAGGACCACCTCACCTCGCCATGACTCTCCGTTCCATGGGACAGCCAACTGCCGAGGGGGCAGGTGCCAACCCTCCTCGTGTCACTCATCCTCGGGGGAAAAGAACTGGGAGGAAGATGACGAAGAATGCCAACGTCGACAGAGCTGAAAGCTCTCAGCCCGTCGACTGACGTACTTTATTGCATAAACAAATGGAGACGTTGCAAAGGATTTACGAGACGCAGGCTGCTCTCTTGCAATTGGATCCCGACAACTCTATGGCTGAATTTATGCTACCTTCGACGGGCAACTCTCGTGGAAGGGAATAGGGTGAGCGACGAGGTCCTCCCCTCGATCCTGCTGTACCACCTAAGCAGGCCCTCCGAGACTCTCCCCGTCCTCGGCCCCACAATCAGAAGAACGACAAGGTGATAAAACTGAGGAGCCAATTGAATTCCAAGGAACAGGAAGTGGACTCAAGGGATTTAAGGACGAGGCTCAGTCTGTCCAAACGTCTATCCCCTCCTCGTCTTGTCATGGCACCTCGTCGTCCCGGCTCACCTCGACCACATCGACCTCGGCATGATTCTCCTCGTCCTCGGAGGACTCTCCCCGTCCTCGTGAGTTTGTACGGCCGAGAACTCCCCAACCATACAGAATGTTACTTGGTGGCCACGAGTTGGAGCCAAGGCAAGATAAAGCACCATCTAGACGACGGGACAGCCACCGAAATGACGAGGAGCACAGTAGGGTGAATGGCCGCCCTAGAGATAAGTCAACCCGTAGCTCCCAATGCAGCACTCACTCCAGCACTGATAAGGGAGTGGAAGCCAGACAATGGGAACTCTTGAAGCAAAGGCTTGATGACATGGAAATGAGAAAAAAGGTCGATAGTGAGGACTATGATTGGTCCACCCGTCCGTTCTCCCAGAGAATAGCTGATGCACCACCAAATACTAACTTTAAGGTCCCGAGCTTTGAAAAATATAACGAAACTCAAGACGCGAAGGACCACGTGTAAAGTTTTGAACAAACCATGAACCTCCTCACCAAAGCTGATGACATGCTCTGTAAAGCTTTCGCGAGCACCTTCTCCGAAACAGCCCTGACCTGGTTCCGTGAGCTGAAAAAAGGTTGCATCGATAGCTGGAGAGGCATGAGGAGAATGTTCTTGGACCACTTTGCCACGGCTGGAAGGAGGAAGATGAGGTTGACCGACCTTGCCAATATCGAGCAAGCGAAGAATGAAACCACCCTCAGTTATTACAATCGATTCCGTAAAATGGCGGAACAAGTGGAAGAAAGCCTCACTGACAGGGAGGTTATTGTTTGTTTTAATTTCGGATTGAGATCCGGTCTCCTCATCTATGAACTCTCCGCCCGAGAACCTAAGTCCAAGGCTGATTTGTACAACGTGGCTTACGCCATTGCCATGGCCGAAGATAAGAGTAAGAAAAGGGGATCCAACAAGACGGAACCAGAAGCAACTGGCACTCGCCATGCTTCCAATGAAAATGGGAATGGTAAGGGATCCAAGGGGAAGAATAGAACAAGGAGTACTGAAAAACCTGAAGTATTTACCCCTCTTACCAAACCCATCACGGAGATCATGCATTTGGTAAACCTTCCCCCACCCCGTCCACTGAGCAATAAACCAAAGTTCCCTCGCGACACTTCCAAATTCTGTGATTTCCACAAGGACCATGGTCACAATACTGAAGGCTTTTACGCCCTCAAGAAAATGATCCAAAGGTGGGTTGACGAGGGAAATCTAGATCGCTATGTCATGAAGAAAGATGGCAAGCGAAAACGGAAGGAAGAGGAAAGTGAAGACGACGATAAGAGCGAGGATGGGGAACAGAGGCCTCCTAGGGCCAAGCTGCATGTAATCGGAGAAGAGACAGTCTCTACTAGACAGCTAAGGAACCAAATCAATGAACTAAGCAAGGTATACCATGTTCCTGCTTGGGTTCATAAAGCGGAAGAGGTCATTAGCTTTTCTCCTAACGAATTGGTAGGGAGCCGTGCTGCCCGTGAAGAACCCTGGTGATAAAGGGTCGAATTGATTATGTGGAATCTGAAAGACTGCTTGTTGACACAGGGGCCTCCCGTAATATTCTGTACTACTCTACCTTCCAACAGATGGGCTTAAAAGATACCATACTGGACCCTTATCACGGAAGGTTGGAAGGCTTCAACCAACCATAAAGTTGGTGCCAAGGGAACTGTTGAGCTGGAACTTGAAATTGGCGAACATCCCTTCCGATCTACGGCTACTGTCACTTTCGTAGTCATGGATTTAACAAGTGATTACCATGCTATCCTGGGCATTCCAAGTCAAGCGAAACTTGGGTTGGTCGCCTCCCTTCCTCACCAACGGGTCAAATTTCCTACTCTTTCTGGGATTGGATGCGTGAGGGCGACTGCCAAGGACTTCTTGGAGCATGTCGTGCAGAGCCGAAATAAATCTAAAAGCATGGAGATAGATACCCCTGAGGACAATATCAAGATCTCTAAGTCTCTGAAAACTATCCATACCAGCTCTAGGGTGAGCTACATCCGTAAGGTACTAGATGAAGAGCCTATGGTCCTAGAAATTGGAGCTGACCAGGGCATAGTTCCGTCCGTCTCTGAGGAAGATCCCATTCTCGTCAACGGCCAGAACTCGGGAGCCAACCCTGACTTGAGGATGGTCGATCTGCCCGACGTTGATGAACTAATGGAGGAAGAGGGCCTCAACGTGAATGACAATGAGGGTAGGAGAATTAGAGAAATCATTATCGAGTCTCTGGAATTTTGAGATGGTCCTGAAATGGAGCCTGTGGATGAGCTGGAGGAGGTAGTCATCAATCCTGACTATCCTGAACAAAAAATTAAACTCGGGGGCGAGCTATCTCCGGAAGAGAAGGAAAAAATCATCTCCCTCTTAAAAAGCAGTCTCGACGCCTTTGCTTGGAGAGTCGAAGACATGAGGGGGATCAATGAAGAAGTATCCCTCCACCGCTTGGAAGTTGATCCATTGGCAAAAACTATCTCACCGACAAGGATAAATTTCGCAAGGGAAAAGGAGGAAGCTATCAAAGAAGAGGTGCAAAAATTACTTAGCGCCGGAATTATTCGTGAAGTAAAATACCCCGTTTGGTTGGCTAATGTGGTAATGGTAAAGAAGCAAAATGGGAAGTGGCGAATGTGCATCGATTTCACTGATTTTAACAAGGCCTGCCCTAAAGACAGTTATCCTCTCCCCAGAATCGACAAGTTGGTTGACTCAATCGCTGGACACCAAACACTCAGTTTCCTAGATGCCTATTCAGGCTCAGATCAAAATGGCGGAAGAGGACATCGAGAAGACGGCCTTCCAAACACCTGAGGGAAATAACTGTTATGTTATGATGCCCTTTGGGCTCAAGAATGCGGGAGCCACGTACCAACATATGGTGAATGAGGTATTTGGCGCACAAATAGGCCGGAACATGGAGGCCTACATTGATGACATGGTCATTAAGACCAAGGAGGGCAGTCACACCTCTGAATTGGAAGAGACAATAAACAACCTCCGAGCCAACAACATGAAGCTCAACCCAAGTAAGTGTGTATTTGGGGTGACAGCTGGAAAATTCTTGGGCTTCATGGTATCGCAAAGGGGAATAGAGGCGAACCCCAAAAAGATCAAATCCCTAATTGACATGAAGGAACCTACTAGCATCAAGGAGGTTCAAAGATTAAACGGAAGAATAGCGGCCCCTGGAAGATTCATAGCCAAATCCGCCGAAAAGTCACTGCCATTCTTTAAGGTATTGAAGGGTACCAAGAGCTTATCCTGGACTCCCGAATGCTCCGAAGCATTCCTTCGGTTGAAGGAGTACTTGGGTTCCCCTCCCTTGCTTAGCAGTCCGATTACCGGTGAGATGCTGTACGTATTCCTAGCCGCCACTGATCATGCAGTCGCAGTTGTTCTAGTTCGAAATGAAGAAGGAACGCAGAAGCCCGTCTACTATGTCTCTAAGGCATTATCTGACGTGGAAAGCAGATATTTCAACGTGGAAAAGATAGCGTACGCACTAGTTATTGCCTCAAGGAAACTACGTGCCTACTTTTCTGCGCATCCTATCACTGTATACACCAATGAACCATTGAAGAAGATCCTGCAAAAGTTAGATGGCTCCGGACGTCTCCTGAATTGGTCTATCGCTCTCACTGAGTTTGATATCACTTACCAACCAAGGAAGACCCTCCTGGCACAGCCCTTGGTTGACTTCATGGTTGAGACCACCTTCATGGGTGAACACCTCCCCACTTCCCGTAAGCAAAACACTGCGGAAGAGGAAGAGTCTCCCATCGAACTCCCATCCAACTGTTGGATCTTGTAAACGGACGAATTGGCTACAAAGGAAAGAAGCGGAGCTGGAGTTGTACTAGCAAGTCCGGAAGGAGAGTACACCATGCAAGACATCATCCGATTCAAGTTCCTTTCCTCTAACAATCAAGTTGAATATGAAGCTCTAATATTTGGTATTGAGTTGGCTTCCTTCTACGGAGCAACTAAGGTGGCGGCATTCTGTGACTCCTAACTCGTTGTCAAACAAGTAAAGGGAGAGTATAACACCCAAGATCCCACCCTTGTCAAATATAGAGACCTTGTCCTAGACATGACAAAGAAAATGGAATTTTTTGAAATCAAACAAATAAGCAGGGAAGATAACCAAATCGCAGACGTTCTATCTAAACTAGCGACTATGGATGTGTCTAAGTCTAAGACCAATCCATATGTAGTTTTTGCTGAGGAACCTACGTATGAAAGATTACAAATCATGCTCCTATATGGAGAGGAGAGATGCTGGATCAATAACTACATAGACTACATCGAGAAGAGCCAACTCCCGGAAGATGAAGCATAAGCCAAACTTATCAAGAAGAGGTCACCAAGGTTCGTTGTGATGAACGGAGTCCTCTACCGAAGATCCTTCACCAAGCCCCTGCTAAGGTGTATCTATCCCAAGGAAATTGAGAACCTCTTGGCAGAAGTACATGAAGGTGTTTGCGGCGGACACCCGGGGGCCAAAACCTTAGCTGACAAGATCATCTCGCTAGGTTACTATTGGCCAAACCTAAGGGAGGACGCGCACGCCTATGTTAGAAAATGTGACAAGTGCCAGAGATTCTCCGACATTTCTAGACTACCGGCAGTTGAGCAGACACTTGTAATACCTACGTGGCCATTTGATATGTGGGAGATCGACATCATCGGACCCTTCCCTCCCGCCCGAGGTAATTGCAAGTACGTGATAGTAGCTGTTGATTACTTTTCCAAATGGATAGAAGCGAAAGCATTGGCCAAGATAACGGAAGAGAACGCAATCAACTTTGTCCACGACTACATCTGGTGTCGATTTGGCCTCCCCCACACAATTGTTTCTGATCATGGACTCCAATTTTCTAAGGCATTTACAACAGAGTTGGGAAGAGTCAAAGTCCGCCATGCAAAGTCTTTTGTTAGTAGACCCCAAGGCAACGGTCAAGCAGAGGCTGCCAATAAACTGATCCTAACAGCCCTTACTAAGAACCTTGAAGGACACGAGGGTAGATGGTTGGATGAACTTCTCCTAGCCTTATGGGCTGTTCGCACAACCACCCGGGGGTCAACCGGAGAAACCCCATTCGTACTAACCTTCGGTTCTGAGGCTATGGCACCAGCTGAGATGGCCATCCCTACCGTGAGAAATTCCCATTATGATGAGCAAGTCAACAAGGTTAATAGGCTCCTAGACCTAGATATGATAGATGAAAAACGACTAGTTGCGCAGATGAGGATGGTAAACTACAAACAAAGGACCAAGGCATATCATGACAAGAGAGTTATCAGAAGAGTATTCCAAGTAGGCGATTGGGTACTTAGAAAAATTGAAGCAACTGGTCGAAAAGCAGAACAAAACAAGCTCTCCCCAAATTGGGAAGGTCCCTATATTGTCACTCAAGTCATTCGAGAAGGGACCTACAGATTGAAGACTAAGGAGGGGAAAGAGCTCAAGCATCCATGGCATTCCGACAACCTTCGAAAGTACTATCACTAGTGTTAGTTTACCTTTTGTAATAGATTAGTTTTCCGCTATTAGTCTTTTACCTTTGCAGTATGGTAGGATTGCAGTTCGATGTAATCAGTTCCAGTTTATGAAAGTAACTTCTTTCAACATGCAAGGCAACTACCAACTACTGACACAAACACTGGAAGACGAGGATCTTATCCCCGACTTTTCAAAAACACATGCCTTGCGTATTGATGAGGGTCCACCTCGACTCAATGACTGTAGGCTCCTAACAGCCAAGATTGAGGATCCTTCCTCGGCCTACTGGCTTACCTTACGTCTTGACGAGGGTCCGCCTCAACTCAATGACTACAAGGTTCAAACAGTCAAAACTGAGGACTTCTCCTCGGCCTATTGACTTGCCTCACGTCAAGGCAAGGAAACACCTTGTCACAATGACTACAGGCCTCGCACGTCTAAAACCTATGCACGAGTCATCTTCCTCGGCATAAGGAGACTGAAAAGAAGAAAATCACCCAACAGTCAAGGCCGAGGATTGCTCCTCGACTTAAACGACTTGAGGTTCAGTTAAGACCGAAGGACTCCACCTCGACCTAATGACTGGCCTTATAACCGAGGAACGAGGGACCTTCCTCGACTTCCTCCCAAAAATAAGACTTGTACTTGTGCCAAGCCCACAAACAAGCATCCAAACAATTCATTATAACAATACGACGTGAATTGAAACAAAAGGACTTTTCATTGATATTCAAAAAGGAATTACATAGGTCCTAACACTATTACAACAAAAAAAGAAAAGGAAAATCCTAAGTCTGGGCATCGTCAAAGGGCTTTTCCAAAAACTCCTCAGTGGCGGCATCAGTGGCAGGAGGGGTGGTCTGTTCAGTTTGTGCATGAGACTCCTCGGTAGCACCACCCCCGTCCTCGTCCCCCATCTCCTCGTCCTCAAACATCTCCACTAAGGTTTGGAGATTGCCAGGATCAACAGAGGGGGGAACCCAAGCTTTTTGGCCAGCCCGAGCATCCTCCCTGGCCATTATTCCCAAGTTGTACTCAGAAAAAGGGACGAGATGATGGAGGGCCCTATCCTCCTCGTCAAATTGATCTCGGCTGATCAACCTAGCAATGGCTTTCACATCCAGACCAGTAGAGGAATCAGCCAAAATGCGACGGGCCAGATGTAGGTAGCCGTCCTCGAACATCGTGGCCGTCTTCTCGTCCACGACATCTTGAAAGGCCCGACTGGCCTTAAAACGGGCCACGGCTTCCTCTTCCCTTGAAGGAAGGGTGGCTTCCAAACCCCGGCATTTGGCCTCAGCTTCATCGGCCCTCACCTGGACCTCGGTCTTAAGCCATTCCATCTCGGCCAACTCAGCATCTGTAGCCGGAGATGTTCCTCGGCTTTCACCCGTGCCTCCTCGGCTCTCTTCACCTCGGCCTCCACCTTGGCCTGGGCAGCTTCAAGCTCAGCGTCCTTGGCCTTCAACAGCTCGGCCAGAGACGCCTTCTCAATCTCACCCTTCTTCTGGGTGGCCTTAACTTCGTACAACTGCTTGTCCGTAGCCTTGGATAGGACGTTCTCGTAGGCCTTCACAGTAGCAAGCTGCAAGATAAATCAATGTCAGATATTCTATCAAGTACAAAGTTACGAGATCAAAAGATACGAGACTAAGGATACGAGATAGTTACCTCGGCAATCAGAAGTCCCTTACGACATAGCAAGTTCTCCTTGCTTGGCTTGTCTCGAACAAGCTTCTCAAAAGCCTCCTGGTCCAAGGCCCTTTGAACAGGAGCTCGGCCCAGTCTCACAAGAGCACCCTCCCTATTCTTCAAAGGGATGCCCCTCAGAGCTGGAACATTTGCCACCATTCGCCGGGCAAGCTCCTCGGCATCTTCATAAGACTTGACGGTTTGGACGGTGAGGGCAGGAGGAGCTTGAGGATTCGAGGAATCCACAGCAGCCCGTTTAGCTGAGGGCTCCTCGGCAGAAGCACCTTGGGGCCTCTTCGAGCCTGAATGCCGCTGGACGAGATTAGTGTCCTCGGCCGACGGGATGTCAATCTCTACCTCAGCAACATAACATGGGGGCTATGCCCCTCTATATTTGATGGATTATCTCGGCCTTCGGAGGCCCCATCCTCGGCCTCAACAACTTCCCCTCGTAGCTTGACAGGGAGAGGTTGATCTCCCTTAGCATTTAGGAGGAGGTTGCGACGGTTGGCCTCTTCCTTCCTGTCAGTCAAAGCCGAGATCTTGGCCATCTGTCGTCACTTTTTAATCAGATCAACAGCACTCAATTGTTCCATGGCTAACTCTGCCTCTTGCTCGGGGGATAAATCTGCAAATACGAGAAAGATATGGTTACATTGCGAAATGGATTAAACAGACAGTAAAAAACACAAGTGTCAAAGGCAAAGATAAAGCAATACATCCTACGACATCAGTCTCTCTAAGGCACTGATCCACAGGAGTGAGCTTGCATCTCACACAGTCATCATGAAAGACAAGGCCGGGATGGGTTCTCCAGTCGTTAAATCGTCTCCCCCTCTTAACGTTGACGAGGGGAACCACCCCGTCCTTCGGTCCCGGCATCAGTCCTGCCTGGACATAATAGCGCTCATCGGCCTCTAAGGCAGCCCAATCAAGGAACCCAACTTCAGAAAATTCCTCGAGGTGCTTAATCAAGTCATTGGTCCACCCATACTTCTGCACTTTACAAGATGAGGACGGCACATCACAAGGAGAGGGGAACTCCCAGGCTCGTCGGCTCTCTACCCTAATCACGTGATTATCCTAGCCTCCTACCTTACTGGACATAGGAAGGATAATTTTTGGTTTCCTGGACTCACTCCGTAAGACGAGGAGGCGAGTGCCCTTCATATATCCAATAGAGAAGAAGTTACGGAAGGCAGTTTGGGTAGGCTCGTAACCTAAACTACGGCATAGCACTATGAAACTGACGAGGAACCCCTAGTCCCGTTTGCTCCCAGCATGACCGGAACAATCCTCACATCACCCAGGAATTCATTGATAAAAGGATCCAAAGGGAGATGAAGTCCCTGTTGAAATTGCTTGAAGTAGAAGTGGACGTGGTTGTCGTTATAGTAAAAGCTCCTCTCCTCGGCATCAGTTGTGAAGGTGGGTTTGCCGATATAAGTTAGCCGGAACTCATTCTTATCTACCCCGTACTTCGTATACAATTGCTCTAGCATGGGATCCCCGACCTTAGGAGGCCTATATCTCGGCCTCCCCTTCCTCGGCCTCCCTTTCCTTTAACTTGTTCGCCCTCCACGAAGGCATCAACTATTTTCGTAGATGAGGAGGCTTCACCCCCTCTTCCCGTCATATCTGCAAAATGCCAAGGATCCAAGGTTAGTCATCGTCCAAGGATGGGCTTAAGACGGGGAAGAGGGATGCCCCTCCTCGTCATTATAGTTAGGCCGAGGAGGGAGCCTTACCACTCATACGCTCACGAGCTATGTGATCCGAAGACGGGTAGAACAAATCGACGTGCTCTATGATCTCGGATCTATCCTCAAGCAAGACTATGCTACGAGATGAGGAATCAACTCGATCTATCCTCGTACTGTCTGGGTATTGGATGAACATTCGTGTACGACCATATTTTCTCAACATTTCTCCTATTTCTGCCAAGTTCAGCATCAACCATGGTCCTCTCTCTCTCCGGTAAACTCTCAGATTGCCCTTGTGGTACCCGTAAATGAATCGAGGAGAATGGTCCCAAGAACGAGCCATTTTCTAAGGGGGAATCAAGAATCAATGGGGGAGTTTATACAAGTATTCAAGAAAAATCAAAGATTCAAAGAAAATCAAAGATTCAAAGAAAATCAAAGATTCAAAAACTTCAAAGCTTCAAAGCTCAACAATGGCGGTTTCAAAAATCCCAAATCCTACCAAAACCCTAGAAAGTGCAAAGGTGAACACGGAAAACAGTAAAAGGGAGGAATGTATACCTGTTTGCTGAAGAAGGGACGGAATCAGACGAATGAATCAACTTCGCCGGAAAATTCTTGGTTCGCCAGAGTTTCTGGGCTCAAGAACACGGTGAATCGCTTAAACCTTGCAAATACGCTCTCAATATCACAGACGCTGAAAGGTTGAAATGAAAGGGAGATTTGGTTTTTATGCTCGCCCAAAACGGGTCAAACCCGAAAGCAAGACGGGCTAACGGGTATGGCGCCCCAAGAATTAAATGCTTGCAACGACTTCCAAGGCGTGTCAGGTATGGGGGCCCACATCTCATCATCATGTCAACAACCGGCGGATAATGGAACGACGCACAATTGAAGCGACTCCGACGCGTGGCAAACATGTTCGTATTCTCATAAGCCGAGGACGAGATGACTTTCTCTTCGTCCTAAGCCGAGCTAGAAAGTCAGTGGCCACTGAACAGTATAAACCGAGATACGAACATAGGCTTGTTCGGGTCAGGCCCAAGTGGATTAGGCTATAAACATAATCCATCTATGAGTTACGAGGGACAATCAGGGGCTTCCATCTATGATTTACGAGATGACTTTGCCGAGATCATCTCCATAAAGGACGAGGTGCCTTCCTCGGCCTTAACGTTGTCAACGGGCTCCCTATATTCTTATTTCCTCCCCGGCTCATCATGGACCGAGAGGTCATGAATGACGAGGAGAGAAAAGTTCTCACCTCGGCATAGCTCCATATTACGAGAAGATAAATTCGTGCATCTCGGCCTACCTGCAAATGACGAGATAAGGAAATTATTCTCCTCGGCTTACCGGCAAGCAGTTATCACAATCCTAGTCAAACAAGGATTCAGCAGTTACAATCTTATCAGAATTGTAACCACCTCCTACGATACAGATCAACTAAGGATTCCTTAACAGATATAATCCTCCTATGATTATATCTTATCTCTTTATAGTCCAAGTTCAACATGGATTCTGTCAATTCATCCCTATAAATACAAGCCATATATCACATTATTTGGTACGTTACTTTTTACATACATAAACTCTGTCAATTTAGTTTCTCATCACAAAATCGTGAACTTATTCTCACGCCGGAGGGCCTTCGCCGGTGAAGCCCCGGCTTAGTTTACGTGTTTTGTCTTATTTTCAGGCCTAGCAATCGCCGGAGCAAACGATCGCTTGGATTTGGACTGATTTGACGATTTTGGCATCATCAGGAGTCTTTTAGAGATAACTATTTTGTAGTTATTGTGGATATAATAGTGACCACATTACCTATTAGGTTTGAGAAATTAAAGACATTAAAAAATATTTTTGAATTTTTGTATACCTCAAACTAGTGAGAATATTGAGTGAAGTTTACTATTTCAGATTTTTTTTCTCATTTTATTCTGTTAAAAAAAAAAATATTTCTCTAAATAACAACACTTGAAAAGTATTTGCAAAAAGTGATCAAGTTCAGTGAAACTCGCTAATAGCAGTAACAAGTTTAGGAAGAAAAGAGTAAACTCACTACTACTAGTAGCGAGTTTTGTGAGTTTCACAAAACTCGCTACTGAAAATAATGAGTTTTAGCGAGAAAACGTGTAATCTCGCTACTACCAATAGCGAGTTTTACTAAACTTGATCATTATTGCAAATACTTTTTAAGGTTTGTCATTTAGGTAAATTATTTAAAAAAAATAATTTAGTGAGAAAAAAAATTCTTCGTTTTTCATATATCAAATGCTAATCAAAAGGTTTTTTACAAATTGAAAGTGTTATATATAACTTTATCAAGTGGGTAAATGTCCGCTCTTGAAATACACGATTTTTCAAAGATGATGTGCGTTATCAATCCCAACGTTAGCATTGCTTAGTTAGCATTGCTTATTAAGTTATGTTTACTAGGCATGTGAGTGTGATATTATTGAAAAGAAGTTTTTCAAAGTTGAAATTACTGAAATATACTTGATTTTATCAATGTCTCAAAGAAAAAAGGTTAAACAATCTTGCCAATAATGTGTATTGAGAAGTATATATTAGAAAATATTGATACTGATACAATTATTAATGATTTTCATCTTAAAAAGTTTGAAAAAGATTGTTTTATGATCATAATGTGCTCGTTTCGTTCGCGTTGTTTTTGTCTTGTTTGAAATTTAGATTTTTCAAGTATGACGTGCTTTTCTACTGCAAGACCTGAATGTCTTCTTTTTCTTTGTAGTTCTTAGTACTTAAATGTTAAGATATGCTTTATATTTTTTTCTTTGTAGTTCTTAGTACTTAAATGTCTTCTTTGTAGTTCTTAGCACTCCATTGACACTTATAGAAAATTGCAATTTTTGTTACAACTAATTTATGACATTTGAGTTTCGCAAAAATATATATATGTATATTTATTGATTATAAATAATTATTTGAATTTTGCAAAAATAAAAATAAAAAATTAGGGGCCTCTTCATTTGACTTCGTCTTGGGCCCGTAAAAAGTTAGGAACGACCATGTTTCTGACGGTGTTTTTGCAATTTTAAATGGGGCGTAGGGAGAAAGTCAATTTAAATTTGATGCTCACTTGATTAAACTGTTATACCTAGAAAAGGTATACAAAAATAATAAATGTAAAAGAAGAACTCACAAATTTATGTGGTTCACTAACGGTGTGTTAGCTATATCCACATGTAAAATAAGAAATGAAATTTCTTTGGTTTTTTGAATAAGTGAATCAATTTTGAACATGTAAAACATGATATTTCTCAATTTTGAACAAGTGAGAATCAATTTTGAACATGTAAAACATGGGATTTCTCAATTTTAAACAAGTGAGAAATGAGTTGTTAAGAACTGAGCAAAAAAGACTTTATTTTTAAAGTTTTTCAAAATCATATTATCAGATACAATGACAACTGATTTTACTTGTACTGATAATACAAACACAAATTGGTTTCACTAAATAACTTGTTTAAAATTGAGAAATCCCATGTTGCTCTATTAATTCTTAGTTGTTCAATTAAAATATAAAAAAATTCCTAGTTGCTAAAGACCAGATAACACCACCTCTCATTTAATTTCTCTTCAAGATACAACCATAACAGTTGCTTCAGAATCTAGAAAGGATAATGATAGAGAGCATGAGAAGTAGAGAGAGATCCAAGAATGGGTTAAAACTGAATTGGTACTAAACTATATTAGAGGTTTTACTGTAAAATTAATTGATGATAATGGGAGTATCTTATCAAGTCTATATACCGGTTCATGTTTAGTTCTCTAGAAGATGTGTGTTATTTGTCTAACAAGTTCCCTCACGTGTGACCCAAAGAGAAGGTTGAGAGTCGAGCACGTGTAGTCGTGAACCTTACAGAAGATAGGAGATAGTTAACCTCATAGAAGTCAAGAGTCCATGTAGAAGCAGCAAAACAGGGATCATGCCACTATAGATTAGTGGCTCTAATACTATCTTAGAATTAGAACATGGTGAGAAGTAGAGAGGCCCAAGGATGGGGTAGAACTGAATTGATAGTAGACTATATTGGAAGTTCCACTTTAAAACCAATTGGTGATAAGGGGAGTAGCTTCTCAATTCTATATATCAATTTATGTTCGATTCTCTAGAAGATATATGATATATGTCTAACAAGAGAGAGAGAGAGAGAGAGAGAGCATGCGCTTGGAGACAGGTGGAGTTAGAAATCTAGAGACTTTTTGATCATTTTGAAAATAGCAATTTCTTACTGAACTTTTGCATTAGGGTTCGGGACAAAGTTTGAAATTGCCAACGAGCCTTGGCTCTTGTTAGTGGTATAGAGCTCAGATCTTCCTTCGAGAGGTCTCGAGTTCGAATTTTCACTCCCCCATTGTAATTTGAAATGTTGTAATTTGACAAAAAAAAAAAAAAAAAGTTTGAAACAGTTACGGTTAGGCAAGAGGTGTTTCAATCCCAATATGGGATAAAACCAAGTTATTGGGGATAAGACCAAGTTGTTGGATATGAGATACAATTTATAGGTGACTATAACTTCGTACTCTCATCTAGCTATATATTTTATACTTTTGTATACTAAAATATTGTCGGTCACGTACCATATAGATCTCAGCAAAATTGCTATCTTTATGCTTACCATTGAGAGCTTGGAGGATGAGTGTGAAATTATAGCTATTAGCTAAATATCCAGCTTTTTGGCATTGACTCGATGAGAGAACAGGATAATTGCAGGCACAATTATTTATAGCTTCGTAGCACAAACAGGAATATTCCGCAAATCGCAATTCGAACTAATCTCTATTGAGATATTTTGTTGTACCCACTATTGTTATTATAACTGATTCGTTAATAGAAGACATATAAGACTGTCCTAACAATCCCATATCCCTGAACCATATTTTCTCTTTTAAATAAGATTAACATGTTCAGTCAAAACAATTACAAAAAAACATGTAATAAATTATACAACAAAAGCCCTTGAACCTACAACAAATTTCCTCATCTGTTCCATAACAGTTCAAAACAAAGCATTACAAAGAAATATTGAACTTAAAAACTCAGATTATGCATCTATGAATCAGTAAGAATATTTGTTCTATATCATTCATGGACAAAGTACCAGGCTGTATTTCTTCCATAAGGAAGAATGTAAGTGCTTTTGTATTCAGTCCTCCCGCGCCCAATCCAGTTAGAAGTGTTTACCGCAGAGGACTTAGCGTTGTTAATAAACAAGCTCTTGCCCCCTATATCCTCTCTTACCACCCATTCCATCTTCTCAAAGTCAAACTCATGCTTTACAATTAATCTCCATGAAGGATGGCCCGCCATGAAGATCCCTTCATCTGAACTAACCAACTCCCGTTCTATAGATGGCATCCTCTTGAGATCAAGTAGCTTCATACTTGACAAGCCGTCGTTCAGCTTCATTTCCCCTATTCTTCCATCACTATTTAAGACGTATATTTTACCCTTAAAGAAGGCCAAGTCCACAATTTTCCAACTTCATTCTGGAATTAGAAGAAATACCCACTCGGAATCACCAGGTCCAGAATACAAAATGATGATTACGATTATGTCCTCTACATAGTATTATAACTACGGGTTTGGATAACCAAGATGAATAGACGAGGATGGCACGGAAACGGGTATATTTGTAGGGTGCGTTTTCAGGTAAAGGTGGAAAATAAAGTTCATGCCTTGTAATGGGATTAACTAGATATAACTCTGAAGAAGCTTTTGTTAGGCGGCGGATAATTAGGTACAGAAGGCAATACAATTAATAGAAAAGGTTATTGGTTCCCAATGGCTCAAAATATGTATGCTAGTTTGGGTCTCAAAATGAGTGGAAAGGAGAAAGGGGATTGAAAATATCATCAAACAATTAAAGAATCATATAAAAGAGCTTTCAAAATAGCACATTACCCTTCCTGAGGACATACTATGCTCAATGTACCTAAATGACTATCCCTACTTGTTTGCAAAAGTTACCATGTGTCCCTAAATGACTACCCACTACTTTTATTATTATTATTATTTCCCTAAATGATTATCAATCTCAGGAAGTTAAAAACTTCAGCTTTAACAAATTTAACATTTCAATGTACACTTGGAACCCATCTATAAGTTGAGGAAGAGAATACGGCAAAGAACGACCCAAGAAAGAAGATTTATATAAGCGGAGAACAAAAAATGCTGCCTTAGAAATGTAGCACACGAGTTTGATAGTGAAATCTCATTAATGCCCCTCCTGTGTTTTAAAGGAGAACTCTCTCAAATGTTCCATAAACTTGTCTTTTTATTCTCTAAATTGGGGGCTGGTTTGTAAGATAAGGTCAATCATTAATTTAAATTTCATCATGATGTTAGATCTCGATATTGGGACACAACAAAGTAATGAAAAAGATTTGACGCATTTAAGCATGCTTTCTAATCAATACTCCCTCTATCCCACTCGAATTAGGACGTTTTGCCATTTTGGGTCTCAATCGAAATAGGACAATTCCAAAAAAATGGAAACGTTTTATTGATGGGGCACACTTGTCATACTCACAATAAATATCCATTTATTATTATCTACCCCACTTTCTCTCTTCCACTTCACTTTTCATACTCACAACACCTACTACACTTAACACTTTTTCCTTAATCCCCGTGCCCGTTCACAAATCCTACTTAGAGTGGGACGGAGGGAGTATAGTGTATTAGTAGTGAACATTGGATACGGAAATGATGCAGCGGTATAGAATCTCTGAAAACTTTTGATGTCATTTAATATTAGAATATATAATGAAAAAAGTACTCCCTCTGTACCAAATTGTATGTCCTTTTTTGTACCAAAATAAATGACCTTTCGAAACTTTAAATTCAAATAATTGTCCCTAAATCAATTGTATTTTTGATTTTTTTCATTGTTCATTATATTATGCAAAACTAAAATTTTGAAAGTGAATAGCATGAATGTTTATATTTTTTTCTATTAAAAAATCAATCTCTTCAAAATGACCCTTAAGTCCCAAATGGACATTCATATTGGAACGGAGGGGGTACTAATTTTGAGAAGCGAGATGGATTATGATAGTTCGTTAAAGAGGCAAATATGGTAATAAGGAAGAAGCTCAGTAGACGGAAAGAGCGAATAGGATTGAAGGGAGAAGGTGACATACCCAAATAAAAGAAATTGCACAATGAATGTGGAAAATGTTCTTGAATTGAGTCATAGCTAAAGTGGGAAGGTAGTATAATTAAGTTCACCTCAAGGCAAAACATTATAAACATGAACGGACGCCACACACATAGACTGCCACCAATAGAGAAGGTTTTTGAGAAAGCTGATGAAAAAGGCAGAAGAAATAAAAGAAGGAATAGAAAGATAGAAGTGAAAGAAGAGCAACCTGTTTATGGATTGACGATAAAGGAAATCAGTAAGAAAGAAGTTGCTTCCTTATCTAATAAGTAGCACATTTAGAATGATAATATCTACTATGATTAACTCAAAAATTAGTCCATAAATGAACATCCATAGTGAGGACCTGAAGCATATCTAGCACTATATATATATATAGGGTCCTATTATAATGAGAATCAAATTATGTGAGAACCATAAGAACCATTATCAGCCTTTGGATTAAAATAAAAATCAATGCTTTAGATTAAGTGTGGGTTTTGGACAACCGGTGGCATTTTTGAAATTATTGAAAAACAGAAAGGGCAACATAGTAAAATCGTATTACGAACATATAAATATCATCCTTCTCAACCGTTGCACACACAAACACAACAAAACACACACTCAATTTCTTCCTTCTCCCATCGCGACGTTACGTGAAAACCCTAGAATTCTCCGGCGACAATTCCTTCTACAACGACGGTTAACAACATAATTTATCTCTCCGTCTACACAATCTCTCATTTTCCGGCGAAAATCAACCAATTTTCGACCACCATTTCTACAAATATCATCTTCAATGGCATCCTCAAACAATGAAAACAAAATTGACGAGCTCAATGTACAAGGTTAGGTTTATCAACTATTCGTTTTACAAAAGTTTTATGGTTTATTAATTTATTTTTTCAACAAATAGAATTAGGCACACTATCTCAATAACTAGTGTACACCAGTTAAATACCTAGTGTACACTAGAAACACATCTAGTTTGCACTAGCAACACAGCTAGTGTACACTAGATAACTAGCTAGTATTCACAACAATTATCCTGTCAAATAAGCGATTTGGCTAGTGTACACTAGATAACTAGCTAGTGTACATTAACAAAGCCCATCGCCGATGCCTTGGCGTAGCCTTGGCACTAGCTAATGTACACTAGCAACATATCTAGTGTGCATTAGCAACACATCTAGTGTACACTAGATAACTAGCTAGTGTACACAAGAACTTTGCAAAGGCCTTGTCCTGCATAAGTCATTAGGCTAGTGTACATTAGATAACTAACTAGCTAGTGTACACTATATACATAGGCCTTGGCGTGGTCAAGGCTTACATACTGTCCAAGCCATTTAAATAAGTTACACAAGCTACCTAGCTAATGTATACAAAGTTAAAGACATTGTCCAAATAGTCAAATATCTAACTAGCTAGTGCACACAATGTTTTATTCTCCTATTTTAATGACTGTTATTTTCAACTCTTTTGTGTTTTATATTACCTTTCATCATAAACACAAGCAGAGGAAAGAGGAACAACAACAACATCATCAACACGAGCAGCAAAAAAAAAAAAGACTGCATTAAAAAGAAAGAGTGTTGAATCAATGGTATCTTCAGAAAGATCAATCGTACCAGCAGCAACACCGATAAGAACAGGTAACTCCTTTGGTTGCATTGCACAAATTAGCTGCCCCCCTAATGTATGTTTTATAATAGTTCTGAACACTAGCTATTTAGGTAGTGTACATGTTGTTATAATGACTCCTACTAACTCTTATTTGTGTTTAATCAGAAGAATGTTTGATAGACACAATGCCAGAAGATGCAACGTTGAGACAACTGAAGAAGTAACTAGATAGTGCACACAATGTTTTATTCTCCTATTTTAATGTCTGTTATTTTTAACTCTTTTGTGTTTTATATTACCTTTCATCAGAAACACAAGCAGAGGAAAGAGGAACAACAACAACATCATCAACACAAGCAGCAAAAAAAAATCAAAAAAGATTGCATTAAAAAGAAAGAGTGTTGAATCAATGGTATATTCAGAAAGATCAATCGTACCAGCAGCAACACCGATAAGAACAGGTAACTCTTTTGGTTGCATTGCACAAATTAGCTGCCCCCCTAAGGTATGTTTTATAATAGTTCTGAACACTAGCTATTTAGGTAGTGTACCTGTTATAATGACTCCTACTAACTCTTATTTGTGTTTAATCAGAAGAATGTTTGATAGACACAATGCCAGAAGATGCGACGTTGAGACAACTGAAGAAGAAAATTCACTCAACCATCGAAAAACTGGATGCTTCAAAGAAGCAAGCTGGTGCAAACGAAAGAAATCTGACCAGACTTCGTCAAACATAGAAGATATTGCTGGTGTCACTTCTTCTTCCTCGACTGCAAAAAATCTCCGACCCGAGGTATTAACCATCAAATAGATAGAGTACATTTACACACATTATTTTTTATATCCACTAACTCTCTTCAAAAAGTATTCACTTAATTGGTTTTTATATGCAGGCATCTCCCAACGTAGCAAGAAACGGCTTTCAAAGTATTCTCCGGAAACATCCCGAGAGGAAATCAGTGCACCCATTCCAAATATGAATATAAAAAATCAAAAATTAGAGCGGCAGAGAAGGCTCTTGGAAGCCTGTCTAAGTAAATTCGGCTCGAATGGATTGGTTAAAACTTAACGGATTTGAAAAGCTTCTCATTTCAAGTTTGCAATCTAGCCCACAGATGAGCTACATGTTATCAGCAACTGATGCAAATGATAACATAGTAACATTAGAAAATGAAGATGAGCTCCACTGTGTGAAGAAGAGGTGCGGCGGATGCGGGTTTGCGAGGGTGATAGGGAAATTGTTATACCCACTAAAATGAAGAAGAAAGGAAATGATGAAAGCAAAGAAATGGAACTGGCTGAGATCAAAAAGAAAAATGCTAATAGGGAGAAAAATTGGAGATTCCAGTTTGACAACGATGAAGAAGTTTAGTTTCCATGAAAAGTCAGCCCCACAATCGTCACGCAAAAAATCAACAACAGCACAGAGATGGATGATTTTTTCATGATGAATTTCGTCATCCTCATGACGAATGTTTTAATAGCCCCTCACACGACAAGCTTTGTGAGGCAGGATTTGTTGAGGTCCAATGTCAATTTTAATGAGTGCAGAATATAACTGGTGTGCATATCTCATTAAAGAACTGAAGAGGGCCAGGTCAGAGTGGAAAGAAGATGCCTTCTTCACTGGATCGTTGACATTTTTAGTAGTAAGTGCACAATCTCATTAAATGCTTCTATTGAACAACATAAATGTTCTCTAGATTTAGTATCAAATGGATTGTGCACTTACTACTAAAAATGTCAACGATCCAGTGAAGAAGGCATCTTCTTTCCACTCGACTGCCCTTCGCTTCCTTTAATGAGATACGCACACCGCTATATTCCTGCACTCATTAAAATTGACATCGACCTCAACAAATCCCGCCTCACAAAGCTTGTCGTGTGAGGGGCTATTAAAACATTCGTCATGAGGATGACGAATTCATCATGAAAAATCATCCATCTCTCGTCATTGTTGATTTTCGCGTGACGATCATGGGCCGACTTTTCATGGAAACTCAACTTCTTCATCGTTGTCAAACTGGAATCTCCAATTTTCTCCCTATTAGCATTTTTCTTTTTGATCTCAGCCAGTTCCATTTCTTTGCTTTCATCATTTCCTTTCTTCTTCATTTTAGTGGGTATAACAATTTCCCTATCACCCTCGGCAAACCCAAGATCCGCCGCACCTCTTCTTCAAATACAGGAGCTCATCTCCATTTTCTAATGTTACTATGTTATCATTTGTATTGTAGTTGTTGATAACATAAGAGCCTATCCCAAGGGCTAAATTGGTAAACTTGAAATGAGAAAGCTTTTCAAATCCGTTAAGTTTTAACCAATCCATTTGAGCCGAATTTACTTTAGACAGCTTCCAAGAGCCTTCTGCCGCCTCTAATTTTTGATTTTTTATAGTCATATTTGGAATGGGACGCCCTCGATTTCCTCCGGGATGTTTCGAGAATACTTTGAAAGCCGTTTCTTGCTACGTTTCTTGGGAGATGCCCGCATATAAAAACCAATTAAGTGAATACTTTTCAAGAGAGTTAGTGGATATAAAAAATAATGTGTGTAAATGTACTCTATCTATTTGATGGTTAATACCTGGCCTGAGATTTTTTGCAATGAGGAAGAAGAAGTGACACCAAAGCAATATCTTCTATGTTTGACGAAGTCCGGTCGATTTCTTTCGTTTGCACCCGCTTCTTTCAAGCATCCAGCTTTTCGATGGTCGAGCGAATTTTCTTCTTCGCTTGTCTCAACGTCGCATCTTCCGGCATCAGTGTCTATCAAACATTCTTCCGATTAAACACAAATAAGAGTTAGTAGGAGTCATTATAATGTACACTACCTAAATAGCTAGTGTTCGTAACTATTATAAAACATACCTTAGTGGGCAAACTAATCAGGCAATGCAACCAAAGGAGTTACCCGTTTATCTGTCAGCTGGGTACGATTGATCTTTCTGAAGATACCATTGATTCAACACTCTTTCATTTTAATGCGCCTTTTTTATTTTTTTTTTGCCGCTTGTGTTGATGATGTTGTTGTTGTTCCTCTTTCCTCTCGCTTTCGTGTTTCGATGAAAGGTAATATAAAACACAAAAGAGTTAAAAATAAATGTACATTAAAATAGGAGAATAAAACATCAGGTGCGCTATCTAGTTACTTCTTCGCTTGTCTCAACGTCGCATCTTTCGACATCGTGTTTATCAAACATTCTTCCGATTAAACACAAATAAGAGTTAGTAGGAGTCATTATAACAAATGTATACACTACCTAAATAGCTAGTGTTCGTAACTATTATAAAACATACATTAGGGGGCAAATAATTTCAGGCAATGCAACCAAAGGAGTTGCTCGTTATCGGTGTTGCCTGTATGATTGATCTTTCTGAAGATACCATTGATTCAACACTCTTTCTTTTTAATGCAGTCTTTTTTTATTTATTTTTTGCTGCTCGTGTTGATGATGTTGTTGTTGTTCCTCTTTCCTCTGCTTGTGTTTCTGATGAAAGGTAATATAAAACACAAAAGAGTTGAAAATAACAGTCATTAAAATAGGAGAATAAAACATTGTGTGCACTAGCTAGTTAGATATTTGACTATTTGGACAATGTCTTTAACTTTGTATACATTAGCTAGGTAGCTTGTGTAACTTATTTAAATGGCTTGGACAGTATGTAAGCCTTGAACACGCCAAAGCCTATGTATATAGTGTACACTAGCTAGTTAGTTATCTAATGTACACTAGCCTAATGACTTATGCAGGACAAGGCCTTTGCAAAGTCCTTGTGTACACTAGCTAGTTATCTAGTGTACACTAGATGTGTTGCTAATGCACACTAGATATGTTGCTAGTGTAACTTAGTGTACATTAGATAGTGCCAAGGCTACGCCAAGGCATCGTGCCTAGGCTACGCCAAGGCATCGGCGATGGGCTTTGTTAATGTACACTAGCTAGTTATCTAGTGTACACTAGCCAAATCGCTTATTTGACAGGATAATTGTTGTGAATACTAGCTAGTTATCTAGTGTACACTAGCTGTGTTGCTAGTGCAAACTAGATGTGTTTCTAGTGTACACTAGGTACACTAGGTATTTAACTGGTGTACACTAGTTATTTAGATAGTGTGCCTAATTCTATTTGTTGAAAAAATAAATTACTAAACCATAAAACTTTTGTAAAACGAATAGTTGATAAACCTAACCTTGTACATTGAGCTCGTCAATTTTGTTTTCATTGTTTGAGGATGCCATTGAAGATGATATTTGTAGAAATGGTGGTCAGAAATTGATTGATATTTGCCGGAAAATGAGAGATTGTGTAGACGGAGAGAGAAATTATGTTGTTAACCGTCGTCGTAGAAGGAATTGTCGCCGGAGAATTTTAGGGTTTTCACGTCACGTCGCGTTGGGAGAAGGAAGAAATTGAGTGTGTGTTTTGTGGTGTTTGTGTGTGCAACGGTTGAGAAGGATGATATTTATATGTTCGTAATACGATTTTACTACTTTGCCCTTTTTGTTTTTCAATAATTTCAAAAATGCCACCGGTTGTCCAAAACCCACACTTAATCTGAAGCATTGATTTTTATTTTAATCCAAAGGCTGATAATGGTTTTTATGGTTCTCACATAATTTGGTTCTCATTATAATAGGACCATATATATATATATATATATATCGTAACAGTAAGGCATCAAAGCAAACAGGTAACTATTGCACCAGTGTACAAATTGAGTTTATTGAATTTGGTTTGCAAACACGTAACACAAATTCTATAGCATTAACTACCATAACACCTCACTTATCTTTACCTTATTAGCTGGCCGGAGCTAACCTTGTGAATCTAAAGCTTACTGTCACAAGTTAACACAACTGACAAAGTTTGACATATCTGGATACTGAAGAAAATATTTTAAGAGATTGTATAAACAAATATATAAAGGCCTCATCCCAACAAAATGGCTCAAGCGAGATCAAAGGGCTATTCGATAGCCAAAATGAGCAGAAAAGACCAGTACTCACAACCCAAAAAAATACACTATCAAAAGGTCTTTAGAATTATTTTTGTTGCATAAAATAAGATTGTGGGGCAAAAAATTACCTTCCATTTCAATTTATTTGCACTCCAAAGAGCCTAAACCCTTCGTTCCCCTGGGGAGCACAATCAAACTACCAAGTTAACTAACTTGAAACAAACAACAAAAAATACATAAGGCAAATAGGCAAAGAGAAGTAAATTAAGAGCACGATATTGATACATAAATTCTCTTTCCCAGCCTACAATTTTCAATCTATTGATACATCAAATTACCAAGTTAACTAACTAAAAAATAAAAACTATATATGCAAAGATACATAAATTCTTCTTACAGCCCTACAAACCACAGCCAGCCTACAATTTTCAAAACTCTACTGGAATGATGCTGAGCAACACAGCTAAGACAAAGGTGTGCCAGGAAATTAAGCTGTCTACAACTGCAGGTACGATCAAAGGAACTATGCACTACTACGCATTTACTATATTAAGGAAGTGCTAATGAAATAACATATGGCCTCGAGCTTTGTTGGACAACTATTGTCGTTATAACTAGAGACCATCAAATATTTTAAGATATTGGACAGTTTTAAATGAATTATTAGGACAGCCTTGGTTAGTAATGATATATAAACAAACAAAATATCAGTCGTGAAGAGACTTTTATCTCAGGAAATTCAGTAAGAGCTTTGAGTAGAAAGGACAGCAAGTTGTGCAGAAACTTATGGCTGCATGCCAGTGAATCACAATGAAACGTGATCCAAATGATAAGAACAAATGTAATAAGGGTTAAGGAGTAATACATTAAATCGAACAGCAGAAGTCGCCAATGCCCAAGTTGAACCACTGGATTGTAAAGCCATTGTTTGTTGGTCAGTGATCTGAGTCACAGTAGGAAGTTTGCTGCTTGGATCCAGCATACCTATTAAAGCCGTAAAAGTAAATAATAATACTGCTAAGAAAAATCCAACATACTAACTCTGTCACAAAATTTATGACCAATTTTTTTAAAGAATTGCTCTTGATAGTCTTAAGTTAACCAAAGCAAAAATTGGTAGCATGGAGATCTCAGTGTACAAAATTGGTCAAAAAGCAATACCAATATCAAACCATCATGCTCGCATCAAAATTGTTGCATATAAAATACATTTTTCAATGAAAGATCTCAATAAATCTACAACAAGACACTCAATACAACTACAACAAGGCACATAATCGTGCACCTACCAACTTAGCTTCAATCCTAAAATGTTGACTAGTCAGATGGTAAAAAAAAATGATGAAATCATTATAGCATCACGCAATCCTGTGCATGATAATGTGATGGCAACTTGATGAAAGAACCCAAAATGGGCATGATCAAACACAATGTTGACTTCTTTGACTGCTTTATTACACATTCTATAATTTACATAGTAATTGACCAAAAATAACAAAACAACACATTCACAATCAAAATTTAGAAGAGCAATATGGAATCCCAAGCGTTAAGCATGGTTGAAATGCAGCCAATCGAAATTATACATGGCATGACCTGGGTCCTAAAAGGGGAAAAAAAATTTGAGATGCAATCTTGGGAATAAACGAAACTGATCTCAACTGTAGCTTTCATAATATATCTTGAAAGGATGTCCATTTGAGACAGACTATAAATGCAAGCGAATTCCATGATATATCTGGTCAAACTTGGGATTTCGAAATCAATTAATGAAAGGAATGATCGGGACTCTTTAGGGATGGATCAACACTGTGGAAAAGGGGATCGCTTCACCCCCCCCTGAATTTTCAAAATGTGTACATAAGACCCCTTCAGTTTTAAATAATAGCAAATGATAGCCATTTTACCCTCCCCACCCACCGAGTTTTGGCCAATTTAAAATGAAATCCCCTGAATTAGAAAAAGGTACTCCCTCCATCCCAAAATGATTATTATTTCTTGCTCAAGAATAAAAATAGACATTCGGTTTGGGGCTGAGGAAGTATCATATTTTCAAAAAAAAAGTTTAATTGTGAAAAATAAAATTAAGGGGTTATATTGTTAAATTAAATTAATGTGTAAGAGGTGGATAAGAGAATCAAAGATTCCTTTTTCCTAATCAAAATTAACTTATTTGATTGACTTTCTTGATTATTAAAGTAATCTAATTTCTTATTCAAACTCCAAATATAGCTTTCTTAATAAAATAATGAGAATACAACAAAAGTTAACACCTATAACAAACAACACTAACTACACCGTACACGTTAGTGTCATAGAGTGTAGTTTTTGTTACACAGTAGGCTACTGCCCTTATTGCCACCCCTAGTGTAATTTCGATTGATGCTCACTCTCTCTTTCAACATTTTCTCATAGGAAGTTTGGGAGCAAGTTAAATTAACTTAATGTAACCGAATAATAGAACCCCCTTTTTTTAATTGAATGAGTTAAATGAGGACGACACAAGCATACGACCTTGTTTATGCAGTATTACCTGGCTACGTCCCTGTGACTCTTAGAATAAATGTGCCACAAGTAGATCAAAGAATTCAAGTCCATCCACATGACAACATTAAACAAGACAAAGTTGAAAAATACTAGAGCATTCATTTAAGAAAAGAATCGAGGATCACTTCTAGTGAATCGATGAAATCTTATAACCAACCAGTAACATAAGTTATACTCCATCCCAAAAAAATGTCCTCTTTGACAAGGCATAATCTTTATGAAGGATGCTTTACTTTTTTGTAACCTACTTGATATTGCATGCATTACAATTATTACTTAAGGAATGGTATAATAACATTCTTTTGGGGCAAACCAAAAAAGGGAAGTGAGACTTATAACAAGAAGGGAATAGTAAAACCTTTCAAACTAGCATAGGCAAATGAAGAACAAAAGTAGAGTTCTATTAACACACACTCGGAAAAGTATGTATATATATATATATATATATATATATATATATATATATATATATATTGACAAGAAGACTTTCTAAAGTATTTCACCATCATATTGGGAAACAAAAGATCAATAAATAAGCTTGTTAACTTATTTATTGATCTTTTGTGGGATTACAAACCAAAAACACAAACAACCCCTATGGGGCATGTGGAATTCAAAGAATTTGAACCATGTACCCTCCTCTATGGGGAAGCCTTAAGGGACACCCCGGATACCGCTAGAGCAGAAGTTTTATGGTTTGTGAACACAAAGTGAGGAAACTAATAGAACATCAAAGCTTAATCAACTATCTAAAATGATCCAAGAAAGTTTGACAACATTCATTAAAATTAGCCGAAATCTGAAACATGGTATGTGTGAAAATAACAAGTTACCAAATAAGGTTCAAAACATCAGTCTCTATAGATCAATAAATGAACTTTTAGCATCAATGAGGAAATAATAGAACAACAAAATGATCCAAGAAATCTGTCAACATTCATTAAAATTAGCAAAACCCCGAAAGAAATCATAAGGTGTCAAATAAAGTTTTAAAAAAAAAAAAAAACAGTGAATCCTAATAAAAGAAGCAAAACAAAGATTGGATCAAGATCAAGATCAAGATCAAGCGATACCTGAATTTTTGATTTTCACAGCTAGAACGCCAGGAGAGTGCTCCTCCATCTGCAAACCTTAAAGCATATTGAAATTCCCACAATGATTGTTAGGTTAAACACCAAACAATCAATTTTAAAAATAAAAAAAAAATTCTGATCAATAAAAACAAAATACTAATTGATAACAATAACTCAGATACCTTAAAGAAAACAGAGCAGAGTCACCGGATTGTGAAATTGTCGGAAATCTTAGAAAGAGGAAATAGACAGAGGCGGTCATAGAGACAGAAATGTTGTATATATAGCCGGGTGAGACAGTAGTAGCTAGGGCAGACAGAAATCACCGGCCCGATCTACCTCAGTGGGTGGGTTAATCAATCCATCTACTCCCTCCGCCCCGCCCGAAAAGCCAAAAATTTTCATTTTGGGCGTCTCATTTAAAAAGACACTTTCCCAAAAAAGAAAATTTTTATTACTATTCCATCCACTCATTCTCTCTCCTACTTTACTTTTACACTCACAACATTCTCTCTTCTAACTATTCCTCACACCCATTCTCTCTCCTATTTAATTTTTCATACTCACAACATTTAAATTTTTTCTCTTTCCTACATCATTTTCCTTAATTTACGTGCGAGGTTTGGTTTGGGCATTTTCGGACGGGACGGAGGGAGTATATAATACTCCCTCTGTCCGCATAATTTAATTCACAATTTACTGTTTGTGCGGGAATTAAGGAAAAAAATAATGATATAAATATTATGAGTGTAAAAGTAAAATAGGAGAGAGAATGAATGAAGAAAATATTAAATTATAATGGTGTTGTGAGTATTAAAATAATGTAGGAGAGAATGAGTGGGGTAGAGTTAATATTTTAATGATATAAACTTTCCATTTTAAGTAAAAAACAAAGTGTAAAGTATGTATTTGAACGCCCAAAATAGAAAGTGTGAAGTAAGTATGTGGACGGAGGGAGTATATAAAAAGAGAAACATTTTATGTCATCACATTAAGCCATGTCACTATTATGATATGGCATTATATGATTCACCCATTGGCCAATTATTTTCTATATAAATCAAATGGTTAAATTTGGAAATCTATCAAGGATATTTTAGTCATTTACGTTCATGGCATAAATGTAGATATTAGATATTAAAATTAACATCATGTGATTTTGATTGGATGCCTTAATTTACGAATTTTTTTCCCCCTCCCAAATTTTTTGACCTCAATTATTTTATAATAAATTAATTTTAAAAAAAAATGTTTACACCAAAATTCATAATTTTTTCCACTACAAATAGAGACTAATTTCATTTGATTCGGATACAAAAAAAAATCTTCTTTCTTGAATATAAATCAAATATTTTATAATATTTTTTTTAATTTTTTTCCACCTAAAATCATTAAAAAAAAATTCCTCCAAAAATAGACATTACTTTCATTTTATTCGGACAAAAAAAAAATCCTCTTCTTTGAAGTACATGTCAATATTCTAAAAAATAAATGTAGTATAAATAGGTAGTTTGAAAGAGGGAGAGGAATGAGTGGGTTGGGTTTGATGAGAGAGTGTAGTGTTTGGGGACAAAAAAACTCATTTAACCCATTGTTAGTTATTTTTGGATTTTGATTTTTCTTCTCAAAATTAAATAAGTTAAATTGAAATAGAATATTATAATTTTGTTCATGATGAGTTAATATAAACAAATATGATATTTATTTTAAAAAATCCTCTTTTTTTAATATAAATCAAATATTTTATAGTAATTTTTTTTTAATTTTTTTCACCAAAAATCATTAAAAAAAAATCTTTCAAAAATAGAGACTACTTTCATTCGATTTGGACACAAAAAAGAAATCATTTTCTTTGAAGTGTACGTCAATATTCTAAAAAATAAAGATAGTATGAATTGGTATTTTGAAAGAGGGAGAGGAAGAAGTGGGTTAGGTTTGATGAGGGAGTGGATTGTTTGGGAAAAAAATTTCATTTAACACAAATGTTAGTTTTTTTAAGATTTTGATTTTTCTTCTCAAAATTAAATAAGTTAAATTGGAAATGAATATTATAATTACGTTCATGATGAGTTAATGTAAACAAATATGATATTTATTTATTATTACTATTATTCGTATACTAATAAATGATACTCCCTCTGTCCCACTTCAAGGGTCCTACTTTCCCTTTTGGTCTGTCCCACTTAAAGTCCCTTCCATAAATGACATGTTTTGAATAAATTTATACCCTTGTAATTTAAATATAACGATTCAATATTTCTCACAATATCCAGCGTAATGTATGATTTTTTTTTTGAAATAAAAAGAATCATATTATTAACGACAATAAATTCATTATACATTAAGTTTATGCATTTGAATCCGTACTTGATTTGCTAAACAATGTTTCACTCTCCTGACAAATAAAGTTTATGCATACAATAATGGAAAATACTCCCTCCGTCCCATAATAGAATGTCCAAAAAAATTTCAAATTTGCTCTTGATCAAAAGCAAATTTCAAAACTTTTTGGTCATTCATTTCAAATATGCTCTTGACTAAGAATAATTTGATAATTGAATTGTTAACCTACTGTAAATTGATTAATATTTGATTCATTTAATAAATGACTATATAATTGACAAACAAAATAGCCTACCAAATTACTGTTTATCAAAGATAATTTTGTGAGCAAGTTTGTGTAAATTTTATAAGCTCAAATCATTACGCGAGTTTGTGTAAATTATATATTCTCCATCTCTTAAAAAATCGGTGATCAAGTGTACACAAATTTTTATTTTTATAATAAAAATAGATTTCTGTGACCAAAATATGTTTGGCCATCTCAACACATATAGGCTAAATGGAGTTAGTTTGAATGTAGTAATGTAATTTTCTGTATGTACAGGATACTCCCTCTATCCCAAAATGATCGTCTCACTTTTTTATTGTTGGATATAAACCTAACATATTATTTTCGTTTATTTAAATGAAATTACAGATTATAGCAATAAGTAATAATAAGCCTTAATATGTCCGTCGAATCTCGACGGGTTACTCACTAGTTGAATATTGAATGCCAAAATCTAAAAAAATGCTTTTTCTACGCTTAGAAAAAAACATATTTTATTTTTTTCGCTATGTCAGTGTTAGTGTAGCAAAGTGTCAGTGTTAGTGTTAGTGTTAGTGTAACAAAGTGTCAGTGTAAAAAAGTGTTAGTGCATGTATATTAAGTGACAGTGTGTCAGTGTATAAAGTGTCAGTGTTAGTGTAACAGAGTGTCAGTGTAAAAAAGTGGCAGTGCATATATATTAAGTGCCAGTGTATAAAAGTGTCAGTGTTAGTGTAATAAAGTGCCAGTGTATAAAAGTGTCAGTGTTAGTGTAATAAAGTGCCAGTGTAAAAAAGTGTCAGTGTTTGTGTTATTAAGTGCCAATGTAAAACACATTTTTCCTAAGCTTAAAAAAAAATGCATTTTTTGTAAGACCAACTCATATTGAATACTCCATTCGTCACGCTAGAAGGTTTACCTTACTCAAAATGATAAAATGATAATAAATATGGCCTCATTTATCAACTCAATTCACTTTTTTTCATCAAATACTCACTCCGTCTCATCCGACTTATAATACTCACTTGTCATATTAAGAACAACAATTCATTTGTTATTCCTCACACTCATTATCTCTCATATTTTACTTTCCATACTCACAAACCTCTTGCACTCATTATATCCCCTCTTATTATATTAGTATTTCTTAATTCTCGTATCGGGGAAAAAAAATCCTAAATCGGATCGGATAAAAAGAGTACTTAAATTGTTGGTTTCACTTAACATATCCACTAATTTTTCCACATTACACATTTAAATTATGGACTTCACTTATTATATGCACTCACTTCTTTCATCTCACAATCTATTTCCTACTTATTACTTTTCTTAATTCTCGTATCACTATCAAAATTGTGAAATTTTTACAGGAACACGTAGTGAGTATATTGGATACTAATAACTCTAAAAGGCCCAATAAATATCAAAATATGGAAATTTGAAAATTAGATTAGGAAAAACCTAAATTCATATATCATCATTTATATCTTTCATTCGTTATTGTCTATTAGTATAAAAAAAAAAAAAAAAACTAGATTAATATCGTGCAATAGTAAAATTGCGTCAAGATCAAGGTTATTTCCTTATTATTAAGAAATACGAAACTTAATTTTAAAATAATAGATAGAAAAGTGTTGAAACGAAGTATTTTACAAAAGTATATAGAGGCTTTGACCAATAAATCTTTTAACCAAATGAATATTATATTTAAGGACGGACATTTTCAAATCTCGCCAATAATTCTATGTACCATCCTGCTCGTGTTACTCCCTCTAACGCACGCACGCGCACTGTAACCAACCGCTAAGCGCATTTGCATTATGTTTTTTCTTCTTCTCCCCTCTCTTTCTCTCTCTTCTTTTTTTTTTCCTCAAAATATGCAATATTTAAAAATCTAGAAATTGAAAAAAATAATTAAAACCATCGTTTTAATCGTATTGTCAATACGAATAAAAAAAGTACACTCATAATATGATTCAAATGTTAAGAAATAACATTTTGATTTTTCACTTTTAAAAAAATGAGAATATCATTTTTCACATTTATGTGATTTCACAGTTGTTTGATTTCACAAATATGATTTCACAGTTGCATGTGGTGGCATTTTGGGCCGAAGTCCGTGGGCAGCCCCTTGAGTCTGTGGCCCGTAGCTCGTTTGATTCGCGCCCGTTAGCCCGCCAGCCCATTTGTAGTCCTGCCCGCATATACACCCGGACGGACCTGAGGAGCTGAAAGTCAGACAGGTCGGGCTTTATCTGCGAGCCGCCAAGATTGTACGGGCACTAATTCGTTTGTTCGTTTCTTTCTTTTTTTAAAATGTCCTAAAAAAATTGATTACATTAATACTTCATTTAACTTATTTATTAAAAAGGAATATATGTTATTTATCAACAAATAAACATTATTTAAATTAAATTATTTTTTAAAAGGTATAAACTATTATTTTGTTATACTAACTCTTATTATATGTATAAAATAAATATTTTTTTTAAGAATAAGTGGTTTTATATTTAAAAAAAAAGTTTATTAAATACTAAATCATTTTTTAGTTTATTTCTTATTTTTCAAGCTTTTTTTGTTTTTTTTTTAATGGCTGAAACCCGTTTAGCCCGTGAATCATTTGATTCGAGTCAAACGGGCGGGCTTAGAAGACAAAAGTGGGTCGGGCCGGGCTAAGCCCGTTTCACCAGACGGACAAAGAGGAAATCGACCCGTTTCATGGACGGGCTTCCTTCAAACGGGTCGGGTCGGGTAGCCCGTATAGCCAACTCCAGTTGTGTGACTTCAAATTTGTGTAATTTTTCATTTTTCACTTGAAAAATCATTTCTCAATTGATTTCACAGTTGTATAATTATACAGTTGTGTGATTTCACAATTGTGTCATGATGCTGCAAGAATCGTGCTGGATCAATCTCTGTCCAATTAACAAGATAGATCTCCTAGCTTTTGACCTGAAAACAGAACCCACGACTAGCCGGAATGGTCTCCGGTGAAGACCCCCGGGCGTGAAAGTAAGTATGGAGTATTTGAGAGCTTATAAGATAATAATGAACAATGTATTAAGAATATCAAATAGCAATTACCTTGGAACGATTGATATTTGTGAAGTATTTATAGTTGTTTGTGAGAGTTGTAATTGTGGTAGGATTGCTAGAGATCTCTTGAATCACGGCCCAAATCAGGATATAATCGCGTCCATATATAACTCCTGGTTTGTAGGGAGTTTGTTAAGAATAGAGTTGTAAATACGCTTGGACTCTATAGGTCGACGTATTCTTTGATAGGTCGAGGTCGCCTGTTGGATCTAGGTCGACCTGACTGAATAATAGGGTCGGATGATACCCGAATAGAATCTGGATCGTATGTCGGACAATAGCTAGGTCGGGACTAAGTAGGTCGGACAATGAGCTAGGTCGACTGATCTTGCTGATGGGCCTTGGGCCTGGTAGTAATTGGACCGACCCACTAAGATTGGGGTGGCAATAATACTTGAAATAACTGGGCTTGCTCGTTGGGCGTAGCTCGTCACATTTATTCTGTTCAGTGGCCTCCAACTTTCTGAGTTGACTTTGTCGATCAGGAAGTTATAAGAAATTGTGACGAAGTTTGGAGTAAATCGCAGATAGATGCTCGAACCTTGACAGATGGTCAACCATGGTGACGTGGCACAATCTGGTCCATTAACTGTTTGGACGGTCGGATCCGTTGAAGCACCAAAATTTCGTAATGATCACCCGTTTTGACGCTTGGACAATCGCCTCGGGAAACATTTGCAGCATTAATTGAGATTGAACCGTTTGAAACCTCCCCTTCTCCTGTTCAATTTAGGAAAGATATAAAAGATAAAACCTTTTCCATTTCGAACTTTTATTACCTTTGAATCCCTGAATATATCCAGCAAGAAATCAGCAAGGCGAATGGATTTTCCAACATAGCCAGACCATTGGTTTTCTGTAAAAAAAAAAAACCCTTTCTTTAAATTAATCAAGGTATTCCCCTAATCCTTCATTTTTGGTTTCAATTTCTGCTTTCTATGATGATTATGCCATGGCTAGGACCTTCAGTAGTGAACCTATAGGTATTGCACCGTGAACCGTAGGGTCTACAAACACGTAGGTGGCGTAATTACGGAGATGACCAAAGTAGAATATATTTATGTCTTGACCAGGTGGGGTTTAGGGTTTAGGGTTTAGGGTTTAGCGAACTAGAGCTTCCTGTAGGAGAAGAATTGGGTGATTTGGCAGTAGACTACCCAAAAAAATTTTGTTTTCACCTTTTTCACGAACTGCTAGATCACTTAGTTTTGTTTTACGTTAGGGGACCCAATAAACCCTCATTCCTTAGGAATAGAATAGGCTTTCCAGGGGAATCTAGGTCATCCTTAAGTAGGTCTCATGAGTCTGTATCTAGGACTGATTCCCCTGTTTCTTCTTCTTCAGATATGTCGACCCAAGCATCGGCGAGCTCTTCCTCAGGCAGGATTGTGGATGTGTTTTGCTTGACTGTTGTGTCAGGTCGCAATGAGAGGGGGTATGTGGCCCCCAAGCTAGAAGCTGGAAAGAAGGGTGTTGATTCCAGACTGGAGCTTCTCTACAACTTTTTTGAAGTAAATAAGGAGGATTATCGACTTACTCATGTCACTACTAAAGATAAGAAGGCCCACGGGTGGGAGCATTGGGCATTGGACCCCACGAGAGTGGCATTATTTTATGGCCAGTTTGAGGCTGGATTAAGACTCCCGCTCGATCCTTTTGTCTGTGAGTTTTTAGAGTGCACGAATGCCATCCCAATGCAGATAGGAGCTAACTCTGTGAGGGTCTTGATTTGTTTTGCTATGGTGTGTAGATTTATAGGATATGAAACCTGTATGAAGGTTTTCAGGGAGTTCTTCAAAGTAGTTTTTGATAAGAGAACCTTAGGATATAGCACTCCAGCTAGGACTAAGGCCCCAAGATGTTTATAAACTTGTCTGATAAAGTGGTGGGTTGGAACACCCATATGATCTTGGTCGAAAGTCGATCTGGTTGGGAATTCCCTCTGCCCAATGATGAATCGAGGGAGCTGACGGAGGAAGAATATTGGGCTCTTGATTGGAGCAAGAAGTTGTCTGACAGGCTGCATTTGATAGCTGGTAGGGGACCAATTAGTTGGGACCTGTTAGGGAGCAATAAGAACAACTTCATACATGCTGGGATACTGTTAGGAGATGAAGATGTAGCTCCCTTAGCTCTGATAGTGAGAGGCCCTAGGTATCCTGATTGGGTGACCCACGCCTTAGGCAAATTCCCTGACAAATGCCAATTATGCCGGAAAACCCCAGACTACTGTAGAACCAATGGAGAGCATGTTGGTGGTAAATTTTTGCTTACTCGACAATTTTTGCTCACTTGACAATTTTTGCTTACTCGACAGTCTGTTGCTAACTTTTTCTTTCTTGTTCTTGCAGTACTTACTCCTGAACAGCAGGTGAACATGGTTCATATCTTAAGTACCAGCCAGAGGAAGAAGAGCACCAGGGCTCATGGTGCAGCCAATGCTCGAGCTGGTAGAGAGAAGGAGGCTGAGGAGAGAAACAAACTACTGCCAAAAGATGGTGCTGGAATGGTCCCCCTCGAGGAACTTGATACGGAAGACCTCTTGAACACTGACTCTCCCAAGGGCCAAGCGACTGGGGTGGAGGCCGACGAGGTAGATGTTGCGACCAAATCTAGGTTGGATCCCGAGCCACCACTTGAGCCTGCTGCAGAGGCTCCTCCAAAAGATGTTAACCCTGACCCCATTGATTTGGAAGACGAGGATACCCTTCCCCTGAAATCTAGGTCGAGGAAAAGGTCTACTGACGACCTAGGACATGGGGGAGCTAAATCTCAGAAGACGTTGAGCTCCAGTCATCCCTCTCCTTGAATTCCTACTAGCACAGAGTTTGTGCAGGCCAAGGCTGAGCGATGTGCCTCCTCTCACTCCCCTAGATAATTTGAGTCGCCAGTATCCTGAGCTAGGGTACGACCAAGTTATAGTGAGGCGGTCTGTAGAGCCTAACATGCTAGCTCGGTTGGACAAGGAGGGGCTTACACCGGAGGAGTTTACTGATAGGTCTGGCCTAGTCACTGCGAGGTAATACTTGTATTTTTTTTGTCTTAGCTTTACTTTGTCAGTTTATTCGCAGCATTTATTGATCGCACCTCACTTGTGGTTACTTGTTGAGCTAACCCATTTCATTATTTTTGATACAGTCGCTTACTCTTATCGAGCAAACCAAGTGTGGCTGGAGGGCTGCCTTGGAACAGGAGAAGATAGCCAAGACCCAGTATGCTAAAAAGTCCCAAGAGGTGACTAAGGTGAGGGAGGAGTTGGTGGATGCCAACTCAGCTTATGACTCATTGAAGCTACTTCATACTGATACCAAGAAGGAGAGAGACGATGCCTTGGTTGAGCTCGGGGTGGTCAGAGTGGAGGTTGATATGTTGAAGGAGGAGAATGCGACCCTCAAGCTGGAGGGGGGGAGGTGGAAGCTGAGCTGGAGATTGGCCGGTAGACACTTAAGGGTCGTGATGAGTTCTTGGTCGGGCTAAATGAAGAACATAATGCAGCTCGAGCGAAATGGAAGGAAGAGTCAGATGCCCAATCTAAAGCTGCTGCGGAGGCTAATATAGAATCATACAAGGATAGCGATGAGTGCTTCAACAACACTCAAAGTCAAGCCTTTGCTTTCTATGATGTTGGTCGACGCCACATGGCTCGACGCATTCTGGTAGACCCTTCAGTCGACATCTCTCTTGAACAGTTGCCGAAATGGGCCTCAGAAGAACAATATGACATGCGAGCTCGCCTTGGTCACCCCCAAGTGCCGTATAATTATAATGACTTGGTTGCTATTGCTCAAGAAGATGTCGAGCTGGAAGCTGAGCCCTGGATCGCTCCTCTCGTTAACATAGTGATTTCAATACTATTCTCAAAGAACTTGAGGACCCTGATGAGCTAGAATTGGATGCTGACACTCTAAGGTATGCTTTTTCCGAGTCTGGTAAGCTCAACCCTCTTCAACAGCAAGAAAAAGAGTCTGGTGATCAAGCTACAATTGACGACCAAACTGGGGATGATCCTGCAGTTTGACTTTTTAATTTTCCAATTTGGTGATGTAATGATACAAGTTTCAAACGATGTAGGGAACTTCCCAGTTGGGAGATAACTTGTTCTGCCGAGTTCTCCTTCCAGTTGACTCGATCTTCCTTAGCACATGGTCACCCACTTGGAATGATCTTCTCTTAACTTTCTTATCGTGATAACTCTTAGTTTTCTATTGACCATCCTAAGCTGAGTTGTATCCCTCTTTTCGTCGAGCAAATCTAAATCGATCAACCTGTTGACATCATTTTGTTCTTGATCAAAGAAAACTACCCTTGATGTCGGGACTTGTAACTCGGTTGGTGCCATGGCTTCTATTCCATATGCAAGAGCGAAAGGGGTTTCACCCCGTGGGCCCCCGAGTGGTTGTGCGGACTGCCTAGAGAGCAATAGGTAGTTCGTCCAACCAGTTGTTGCGTCGACCAACCAAACCCGTCTTAAGTGCTGATAGAACCAGTTTGTTCGCTGCTTCAGCCTGCCCGTTGCCTTGAGGATAAGCGACTGACGACTTTCAATGCTTGACACCCACTCGCTTAATCTCATCTTCGAAAGCCGTAGAGAATTGTAGCCCGTTGTCCGACACTATTGCTCGAGGAATCCCAAAACGGTACCAAATGAAGTCATGAATAAAATTGATGGCGTTTTCCTCAGTAATCCTTGCTAACAGCTTGGCCTCGACCCACTTGGTAAAGTAATCAATTGCGACGATCACATACTTGCAATTTCCACGGGCGGGCGGGAAAGGACCAATCAAATCGACTCCCCATATATCGAAAGGCCAAGTTGTGACTACTGGAGTTTGCTCGGTTGTAGGCAGTCAAGGTAGGTCAGAAAATCTTTAGCATTGATCCTACCCCTGAACAAATTTGTGAGTGTCTGCTCTCATTTGTGGCCAATAATAACCCAACGTGATCAATTTATCAGCCAAAGTTCTGGCCCCCGGGTGTCCGCCACAAACCCCACTATGCACCTCGTACATCAGCTGAGTAACTTCTTGAGGGTGAACACATCTCAATAAAGGTTTAGTGAACGATCTTCTGAATAATGCGTCTCCTTGAATAACATACCTCGGGGCCTTTTTCTTGATTGCTCGAGCTGCTTTCTCGTCATCAGATAGCTCGCCTGTCTCTAGATAAGCTCGCATTTCTTCGATCCATTACTTGGTGTAAACCCATTCTCTAGTAGTATCCTCCAGGCATTGAATCTGAACCCTCTCATAAGCTAAGTTGGATGTTCGAGGTAAGAGATAGGCTCCCCATGTTGTTCGTTCGATGTAGCCAGTTTCGAGAGTAGATCGGCCAATTCATTATTATCTCGACCAACCCTCTGTATCTCCCAAAATTTCAAGTCTTTGATCAGCTCCTTCACCAGGTCGTAGTACTTGACCAAGGTGGGATTCAGGACCTCGTACTCTCCTCTAACTTGATTCACTATCAACTGCGAGTCACAGTAGGCCACGATCTTGGTTGCCCCAAAACACTTTACATATTCAATAGTTGTGACCAAAGTTTCATATTCGGCCTGATTGTTAGAAGCTTCAAACTTGAATCTCAGTGCTTCCTCATAGACTGTCCCTGATTCTGGCTCGATCAGTACAATTCCAGCCCCACTAACGCTCTTTGTTGCCAACCCATCAGAGTATACTTTCCAGCAATTGTCGGGCAAACTTATGGCGGGCTGAGTTGCAGGCTCCTTTCCCTTTGTATTTTCCTTCCGAGCTCTAACTTCGCTATCTTTATTGGTGAATGTAAGCTCGACCAAGAAGTCTGCCAAAGCTTGAGCTTTCAACGCCTTTCGAGGCCTATACTCAATGTCGAATTCTGTGAGAGCAATTGACCAGTTAAGTAGTCGGCCTGAACTTTCGGGTTTATGTAGGATCTTTCTTAGAGGAGCATTGGTTAGCACGACAATGGGATGAGCCAAGAAATAAGCTCGCAATTTCCTCGATGCTACGACCAAGGCGTAAGCCACCTTCTCTGCATTATAATACATTCCCTCTACGTCGGACAGGGCCTTGCTTACATAATACACGGGCTTTTGAAGCCCTCCTTCTTCTCGAAGTAGAACATCGGCTACACCTTGGTCGCCCACAGACAGATAAACGAACAAAGTCTCCCCCATAATTGGGCTGCTCAATAATGGCGAAGAGGCGAGATACTCCTTAAGCTGCTGAAATGATGAAGAACATTCAGCCGTCCATTCAAAAAATTTTGTCCCCCTCGAAGATTTAAAGAAGGGGAGAGACCTCTCTGCTGACTTAGTAATAAAACGACCTAGGGATGCTACCCTACCATTGAGTCGCTGCATCTCCTTAACACTTGTAGGCTCCTTCATGTCGACCAAAGCCTTGATTTTTTCAGGGTTTGCCTCAATACCCCGCTGAGAGACCATAAAACCAAGAAACTTTCCAGCTACTACCCCGAACACGCACATGCAAGGATTGAGCTTCATGTCGTTTGCTCGCAAATTGGCGAACGTTTCCCTTAGGTCGACCACGTGACATCCGGCTTTTGTTTTGATGACCATATCGTCGACGTAGGCCTCCATGTTTCGACTAATTTGGGAGGCAAAGACTTTGTTGACCATCATCTGGTAGGTCGCTCCTGCATTCTTCAAGCCGAACGACATCATATTGTAACAGTAGATACCCCCAGCAGCTTGGAAGGTCGTCTTCACTATATCATCCTTGTGCATCTTGATCTGGTGGTAGCCTGAATAGGCATCGAGGAAGCTCAATGTAGTGTACCCAGCTATAGAGTCTACGAGCTTGTTGATCCGCGACAGAGGGTAGCTATCCTTTGGGCAGGCTAGATTAAGGTTGGTGAAGTCGACACACACATGCCATTTGCCATTAGATTTCTTCACCATTACCACGTTTGCTAGCCAGGTGGTATGAGTATCCTCCTTGATGATACCTGCACTTAAAAGTTTTTGTACCTCAAGTTTGATCACCTCCTCTTTGTCACGAGCAAAACTTTGTAGCTTATGCTCCTTATACTTCATGGTCGGATTAACTTCCAATATGTGAACAGCGACCTCCTCCTTGATCCATTTCATGCCTTCCACACGCCAAGCAAAAACATCACTGCTTTCCTTCAGTAGGTCGACAATCTCTGCTCTTTCCTCGACTGACAACTGTCTCCCAATCTGAATTTTTTGTTCGGGATACGAGGGATTAGTCACCACTGCTTCTAGTTCGTCCACATCTTCTAGCTCTGAACCATCTCTAAATTGTAGGGTCTAGATAATGATCTCACGAACCCTCTGTCTTTCTTCGGCCCCCAAGTGGGGAGCTTCTTCAACAATCATACCATCTAGCTCAGCTGCAATCTCATCGCTGGTGGCCCCCGAGTTTTGGTCGATCTGAAGGCATAGCTCGCCTATGATGACCTGGTCGACCATAACTGCATCTGAATTAACCATAGTGTTTTGGGAGGGACGTGTCAGCTCAGTCATGATATGGTCATGTGAGTGATAGGTCGCCTCTTCTACACAGGTGATTGTAGATAGTCGTGAAGTTGTGGTGACAGATTTTGAGAGCTTCAGGTATCCCTCAGGAGTATCGACTTCTAGCTCCCTCTTCTTCCTTGTTCGAAGGACGTGCTCAAGGTAAGTCTGAGTTGTACTTTATACGCAGCCTACTCCAGCTAATGTAGGGAACATAACTCGCTGATAGGGAATAAAGGCCACCATTCCAAGTGCAACCTGTCCAGGAATACCCAAAATAGCAACATAATCACTAACTACATCTATAACAATAAATGTTACCTTAGTCGTGACCCTGAATGGATGTAAGCCTATGTCGACGTCCAGTTCGATCTTCCCCTTAGCGTCCACCCTGTGATTGGTGAAGCCTTCAAGTCGACCATCATAGGGCGACAATTGTTCCTTTGTGAGTCCCATTTCTTTGAAAGTTCTGTAGAAGAGGATATCCTTGCAGGCCCCTATGTCTATCAAGAGTCTGCTCGTCGTACACCAGTCGATCAACACTGTGATAACGAGAACATGCTCTCTGGCTGCCATGTTGGTAGCTAGCTCGTCAGGATAGAAACTGATAACCTCATCTCTGATGTACCTTCTAGGTGGCACGTGAGGGGCTTTGTTGAGCTGAAAAATCTTGTGTTTCAAAGCAGTGTTTCTAGCTTGCTCAGTGATCACTCCCAAATTCAATCGAGGTTGCCTTGGCTCAGGTATTTCCCCAGTAGCTCGCCCACCTCCGCCAGGCTGGGCTCCTTTCACGAATCTATCGAGCTTCCCACTGTCGACCCACGTCTGAATGATACGTTTCAGACTCATGCAGTCTTCTGTAGTGTGACCCATATCCTTGTGATAATTACAATATTTGTTGTTATCCCTTTTGAACTTATTTCATGGGTTCATTGGGACAGGTGGGCCTAGCTCGACCGTATTCAAGATTTCAGTGACTTACTGTCAACGGGGTTAAGGTCTCGGGCACTATCTCAGTCGCCCTTGTTCTGTTTTTTCCGTTCTTGTTGTTACCACCGTTCTTTGATGGGTCCTTCTTATCAGCATCTACGACTTCGAACTTGGAACCTTTTTCCTTCTTCTTTTCCTTCCTTTCTTCAGCTATGGCCACATTGTAGGCCCTTTCAAACAGTTCATGTCGGCTCTTCACGCTCCTGACCTGTAGCTCGTAGTCTAAATCTGCAGGGGTCACCCCATTCCTGAAGCAATTTATCACTTCCCTGTCTGTCAGGTCCTCTTCAATTTGGTCGACCATCTCCTTGAACTTGGTGAAGTAGCTCATTGAGCTTTCATTCTTTCCTTGTGTCAGATTGTTCAAGTCGGTGACCGTCAATTTTCTGGCTCCAGCTGTCGAGAAACGATCTAAGAACTTCTTCCTCATGTACTCCCATGAGATGATGCAGCCCGGCATCAAACCGCGAAACCAAGTCAGTGCTGCACCTGTGAGGGTGCTGGTTAGTGCCTTGCACAACACATCATCCTCGGTAGAGACCAAGCACATGGTGGCCTCCAAATGTTGCATATGGTTCAGGGCGTTGGTCGCACCTGAATACTTGTCAAGAGCGGGCAGCTTGAAACCTACTGGAGGTCGTCGCTCGAGCAGTTCTCTGGACAAGGGTCGAAGAGTATGGTCATTTCGTTCGCCCTTTCCAGTATCCTCTTTTCTGTCGGCCTCCCATTGTTCTAACCTTTTTTTCCAACTCAACCATTCCCTAGCATCTGGATGGTCGTTTCTTGAGTGTGGGACGTCATTGGATTTCTGCCTTTCTGCTTGATGGGGCTCTCCCCTAGAGTAGGCCCGGTGCCTTTCACTCCTAGGAGGAGTCATTTCTCTACCCCGTCTGTCCCTGTGAGTATGCGACCTAATCGACCTCACAGGCGACCTAGCTGACCTTATAGGCGACCTAGCTCATCTGTCTGGCGACCTAGCTGATCTGACTGGCGACCTTCGCCCATTTCTGTCTCGGTGAGATTGTGATCTTTCTGCTCTGATAGGCGACCTGCGCCCATTTCTTTCATGATGCGAACGCGACCTCTCCGTTCTGGCGGGCGACCTACGCACATTCCTTTCAGCTTCCCTTTGTCGCCTCAAGTTGGACTCTGCCTCCTGCTCCCTATTCTGGTTAAGATGACTTCACAAGTCGTCATTGGGAACATGCATGTGCGTACGGATAGATCGCTCAACGATTCTCAGTTCGTCATTCATCATAGCATTCCCATTCTGCCTATCATTCTCGCTTGGCTGCCTGTGAGAGACCTGGGAGGGAGCAGCTCTCTGTGATCTCCTATCATTCTGATCTGGGGAGTCCGGCATCTCTAGCAATTCTGCTGAAATTCTAGCCCGCTCCAGTAGCATCTCCTTCCTACTGGGGTGATTGGTTGAGGGACCTGCCTGGTCGCCTGCAACAGTTCGACCTACCAGTAGGCATTTGGGAGGGGGCTGTGTTTCTGTCTCAGCCATAGGCCTCTTCTCCCTTCTGTTATCGGGCAAACCTCTGCCATCAGCCACGCTGTTAGAGCGTGTAGACCTCCTAGGTGGATTGCCCTGAGGAGGAGGTGGAGGAAGGTTAGCCGTTCTGTTTCCTGCGCCAGCTTCTGCATTCCTTACTGTCAAACTGAGCGTCGGATCGCTGGAAGAGGATGCAGTCTGTCCGTCTTGAGCCATATTACTCTCTGATTAATATTCGAGGTAAAAAAGCTCACGATTCCCGACAATGGAACCAAACTGATGTTGCAAGAATCGTCCTGGATCAATCTCCGTCCAATAAGCAAGATAGATCTCCTAGCTTTTGACCTGAAAACAGAACCCACGACTAGCCGAAATGGTCTCCGGCGAAGACCCTTGGGCGTGAGAGTAAGTATGGAGTATTTGAGAGCTTATAAGATAATAATGAACAATGTATTCAGAATATCAAATAGCAATTACCTTGGAACGGTTGATATTTGTGAAGTATTTATAGTTGTTTGTGAGAGTTGTAATTGTGGTAGGATTGCTAAAGATCCCTTGAATCACGGCCCAAATCATGGATATAATCGCGTCCATATATAACTCCTGGTTTGTAGGGAGTTTGTTAAGAATAGAGTTGTAAATACGCTTGGACTCTGTAGGTCGACATATTCTTTGATAGGTCGAGGTCGCCTGTTTGGATCTAGGTCGACCTGAATGAATAATAGGGTCGGATGATACCCGAATAGATTCTGGATCGTATGTCGGACGATAGCTAGGTCGGGACCAAGTAGGTTGGACAATGAGCTAGGTCGACTGATCTTGCTGATGGGCCTTGGGCCTGATAGTAATTAGACCGACCCACTAAGATTGGGGTGGCAATAATACTTGAAATAATTGGGCTTGCTCGTTGGGCCTAGCCCGTCACATTTATTCCGTTCATTTCATTTTTCACTTGTAAAATTATTTTTCAATTGATTTCGCAGTTGTGTGTTTTCACATTTGTATAATTACACAGTTATGTAATTTCATATTTGTGTCATTTTTCATTTTTCACTTGTAAAATCAATTCTCAATTGATTTCACAGTTGTGTGATTACACAATTGTGTCATTTTTGATTTTTCACTTGAAAAATCATTTCTCAATTAATTTCACAGTTGTATGATTACACAGTTGTGTGATTTCGCATTTGTGTCATTTTTCACTTGTAAAATTATTTTTCAATTAATTTCAAAGTTGTATGATTTAACATTTGTATAATTACACATTTATGTGATTTCATATTTGTGTCATTTTTCATTTTACACTTGTAAAACCATTTCCCAGTTGATTTCACTGTTGTGTGATTTCACAGTTGTATGATTACACAGTTTTGTGATTTCACAGTGTGTCATTTTTCATTTTTCACTTGTAAAATCATTTTTAATTGATTTTACAATTGTAAGATTACACAATTGTTTGATTGCACTATTGTATCATTTTTCATTTTCACTTATAAATTCATTTTTTCACAATTGATACTCAATTTTTCATATTTTAAATTTAAAAAATGAGACATTTAATTCTCATTTGTTCTCTTATTTATCACTTGTGATTTCATATATCTTTTAAACAATGGTGAAATTAATTTTCCTGTTAAGTTCTTTAAAGCTAAATATTTATTTAATAAATGCAATGTCAAATACCCATTAAAAATAGGGAATCCAAGTTATCACTTATTTCTTACTTATTAACAATTGAAAAATTCATTTCTCAGTGGTTTAAAGTTAAATGAATGTGTTATCACATCTTATATAAACAACTGATAATTGAATTTCTCAATTTTTTGAAGTTAACATGAATGTTTTATAAAAATAATTTGCTTGTAAAACTGATATATTAGTTTCTCAATTATTCGCATTCCCCTTAAACAACAGATGCTATAATTTTTATATGCTCTATAACGTTTGTGTCTAAAATTTGCGTTCCCACTTAGGCCCCTATGCGCTAGACCTGGCTCTGCCGGCTAGCATCCGCCTTGCAACTTTTAGAACCTTGCCAAGTATAGGACACGAGATGTTTTCGGATAATTAATGGTTGATTCTCTTGGGTGGTCAGAAAAATGATTTCCTAACCACAGAAAAGAGAAGTTGATTCCCTTGTGTTGTTCCACTCATCATATTCCTTAGAAGGTGCCATATTTTCCTTTCGATTTCCGTTGTTTGAATATTGGAATTCTTCAAATTCTTCTTTAAAAAATTCTCGTTCATCGGAAGTTGAGATATTTCTGGTGTTGGTTTAATGGAAGCTTCATTTGAAAGTACGTCTTCGATATTTTCATGTTCAGCGTACTCGGATTAAGATCTGCGGTATTTCACCATTGATGATTCTTGAAGAACTCCATCAGAACTTCTGTGGGAAAAGCTTCCAAACCCTTTTCTTTGAGGACACTCTTTTCATTTAATAGTTTCAAAACTTTCTCATATTTCTTTATAACATTAAGTCCCCAGTTGAATCTGCACATGGGGAAAAAATAAAAACAAATCTTTGAACGTAATCGATAAACAAAGCATTCATTTTGGAATGGATCAGATGAAAAATGGAAATGTAAAATTTACCCTTTTTCATTAATAGATTGAAAATTCACCATTTGTTTGATAACATCTTTATATGTTTGAAACTCCTCTACAACACTCTCTTGTCCATGAGTCAACAAGTGTTCTAATAATATCACACCATTATATGATTCTCTTTAGTTCTTTCCATCAAACTTCACCCATCTATAAATCAACCAAGATAAAATTCTTTAAAAATTCAAAATTTATATAATTCAAAATGGAATTTACACAAAGATCCATAAAGGGCAAAAAAGAAAACATGTTGTGGAGAATATCAAAAATTCTCCAATAATCACCAACTTCAAAAGCATCCTTTGAGATGATGTTCATAGTACGAGTATCCGGGGCCCATATATTTCAATTTGTGGCCTCTTCTGTCAATGTCAATCTTCAAACAAAACTCAAATAAAAAATACTCCTTAAACTTGAATTAAAGAAGCCTCATTTGAGAAAAAATAAAACTAAATTTGAGGAAAAAAATACTTACAATTGGGATTGTAACGTTGCAAGTCCATGGAGGTCGTTAGTGATTATGAAGTGGGAATGGAAAGGGACCGAGGGAGGATTGCGCATAAAGAGAGAAAGAGAATATTGCCGCATAGAGAGATAAAGAGAATGTGTAAAGAGAGAGAGGGAGAAGATGTGAGGGTAGGGGCAGTTTTGCGATTTAGAATTATTATAAAGAGGGTTAATGACTCTGTGATCGTTTTGATTTCAATCCAGAAATCCTAAGGTATAATTCGAAATGTACTATTTTTATTGCTAATTTCCAACCTATCTCAATGAATTATTGATAAAAACCTCATGTATGTAAGTAAGTTTATATATGCAATTAATAGTTCTTTTACTTAGTGATCTTCATTCAACGTACGATTCCCTCAATATGTATTGTAATTAAAAATATAAGATATATATTTGTATGTATTTAATTATTAACGATTCTCTTATATCTGTATTAGTTACTTTCCTAATAGGATTACTATTGTATAGTTTCCTTGTTTAATATATCTAGAATAGCTTGAGAATCACTCATTTTCTAGTATAAATATGTACCTCTTGTTATTAATAAAATTGAGTCATTTATATCTACTCTCTCAGGTATGAATTGACTTCGTCTAACCATCTTTTATTCTATTATTATATCAGAGCCATAATGGTCCTTCTCCGCCAAAACCTACGGCAAAAACCCTGAGCCGTCCCACCCTAAACACCACCACCCACTTATGCCTCTCCACCTCCAACACCACCATCGGCTCAACCCTCCTTGGTTGAACCCTTGATTCGCCACCCAACATCAAAACTCTACTCCTAAATCACCACCACCATCGACTCAACCCCTCAGCCAAAACCTCTCCTTCTCTGACCTTCTTCTCGTCCAAACAAAGACCACCACCTTGGCTCAACCCCTTGTCTAAAACTCCTCATTCTCCAAACTCCGTCTCAAAAACACAACCCTATTCTATTAAACCCTCCTCTTCAAAACCCCTTTTTTCCGCCACCATCAAAAGTCTCTCCTTCAACTCTTCACCCTCGGCACAACCCAAAGTTGAAAACCCTTCTCCACCCTCTATATATTTCAAATCCTAATTATACATCCGCCTTTACTCCATAACCACCCACCATCAAAACTCCATCCTCTTAAATCATACCACCCTCGGCATATGTCGAAACCCATCGACTAACACCATCCTTGGAATCTTATGACCTACACACCACTTGATCGACAACATGTTCAAACAAACTGCTCACCAACCTGTTGCACAACTTGTCCCGCCCCACCCTTAGCCTTCCTTGGTCTCAAAGTCGAAAACCCTAACACCACAACTTGCTTATACCATCCACCGTCAAAACTCCATCCTCTTAAATCATATCACCCTCAACACATGCCGAAACCCACCGACTAATACCACCTTTGGCATACTATGGCCTCCACACCACTTGATCGGCAACCTGTTCAAACAAAATGCTCACCAACCTGTTACACAACCTGCCCCGCCCCGCCCTTGGCCTTCTTTAATCTCAAATTCGAAAACCCTAACACCACAACTTGCTTCTGCCACCTGATGGATGTATTTTCACCCATCAAAAAAATATATCTTTAGACTTATTTGATACTCAACCTTGAGTGTTTTTATGGCTTTTTGAAGTATTCATATAGGGAATGAAAGGAGAAAGTCGCGGAACATGATTTTAAAGAATACAAAAAGGAACGATCGAGACCGAAGAGGAAAAGGAGGAAATAATAAAAATTCCAGAAGGACAAAGTTGAATATGACCAGAGAATTCATTAGCATTGGATAGTACTCGTCGAGAGCTTTCCAGCCATATATTCCTATATGGCACGTCTCAATCGGAGTCCGTACGAATAAGTTATGACCATCGAAAGTTTGCCGAGGAATGTACAAGTCGACGAAGCACAGGAGCGTCCGCCCCCCAAAAAAGAGAAACGCCCGCTCCCAAACTCCAGAAACTCAAAGGGTGTGATCTCTTCCCAAAATTGTCGCTAAAACCGTCGCAAAAGCCCATTTCCTGATAGTTTCAGCAGAATCTTTTTCATACTTGGTTTTTGACCATAGTTTGCTAATTTTTTACCCTACTCTCTTACCCTAATATACATAGACCTCTAGCCATATTTTTATAACTTTTACCTTCTCATAACATAATTCTAAGTTGTAAACAAGATATACAAACATTTATATCAAGAATTTCATTGAAGATTTATGCAAATTATTGAAGCTTTATTGATGTTCATTATGAACATTAGTGGCTGATTTTCTTGTTTTACAGAATGGAGGTAATGTATATCAATCATTTATGTCTTAGTTATTATTGTAATCAATCAAAGGTTGGGTTCCTCAAAAGTATTATTCATCTAAGTTTTCTAAACTACAATCACGTGTGACCCAAAGAGAAGGTTGAGAGTCGAGCACGTGAATTCGTGAACCTTATAGAAGATAGAAGATAGTGAACCTCGTATAAGTCAAGAGTTCATGTAGAAGCAGCGAAAGAGGGATCAGGCCACTATAGATTAGTGGCTCTAATACTATCGTAGAATTAGAACAGGGTGAGAAGTAGAGAGGCCCAAGGATGGGATATAACTGAACCGATAGTATACTATATTAGAGGTTCCAACTTAAAACCAATTGTTGATAAGGGGAGTAGCTCCTCAATTCTATATACCGGTCCATGCTTAATTCTTTAGAAGATGTATGATATTTGTCTAAAGAGAGAGAGAGAGAGAGAGAGAGAGAGAGAGAGCATGCGCTTGGGAGAGAGGGAGAGTTAGAAATCTAGGAGAGAGAGAGAGAGAGAGTATGCGCTTGGGAGAGAGGGAGAGTTAGAAATCTAGAGACTTTTTGATCATTTTGAAAATAGCAATTTCTTACTGGACTTTTGCATTATTGTTCGGGACAAATAAGAGAGGGAGAGAGAGAGAAAGTGATCAGAATGTAGTATTTTCTGTTACACACCACACATCTAATGACAAAGTTTGAAATTGCCAACGAGCCTTGGCTCTAGTTAGTGGTATAGACCTTGGGCTTCCTTCGAGACTTCAAGAGGTCCCGAGTTCGAATTTTCACTCCCCTATTGTAATTTGAAATGTTGTAATTTGAAAAAAAAAAAAAAATTGATATAACTCCGTACTCTCGTCTTGCTATGAATTTCGGCTTTTGAATACTAAAATATTGTTAGTCACATACCATATAAATCTCAGCAAAATTGCTATCTTTGTGCTACCATCGAAAGCCTTGGAGGATGAATGTGAAATCATAGCTAGATATCCGACTTTTTGGTATCGACTCGACGAGAGAAGCGTGATAATTGCAGGTACAATTGTTTATAGCTTCGTAGAGCAAACAGAAATATTCCGCAAATCACAATTCGAACTAATCTCTATTGAGATATTTTGTTTTACCCACTATTGTTATTATAACTGATTCGCTAATAGAAGACATATAAGACTGTCATAATAAACAAAAAAACCATACCACATTCTTAACAATATTTTCTCTTTTAAATAAGATTAACATGTTCAGTCAAAACAATTACAAAAAAACATGTAATCAATTATATAACAAAAGCCCTTGAACCTACAACAAATTTCCTCATCTGTTCTATAACTGTTCAAAACAAAGCATTACAAAGAAATATTGAACTTAAAAACTCAGATTATGCATCTATGAATCAGTAAGAATATTTGTTCTATAGCATTCATGGACAAAGTACCAGGCTGTATTTCTTCCATGAGGAAGAATGTAAGTGCTTTTGTATTCAGTCCTTCCGCGCCCAATCCAGTTAGAAGTGTTTACAACCGCAGAGGACTTAGCGTTGTTAATAAACAAGCTCTTGCCCCCCATATCCTCTCTTACCACCCATTCCATCTTCTCCAAGTCAAACTCGTGCTTTACAATTAATCTCCATGAAGGATGGCCCACCATGAAGAGCCCTTCATCTGAACTAACCAACTCCCGTTCTATAGATGGCATCCTCTGAGATCAAGTAGCTTCATACTTGACAAGCCGTCATTCAGCTTCATTTCCCCCATTCTTCCATCACTATTTAAGACGTATATTTTACCCTTAAAGAAAGCCAAGTCCACAATTTTCCAACTTCGATCTGGAATTGGAAGAAATACCCACTCGGAATCACCAGGTCCAGAATACAGTACATGATGATTACGATTATGTCCTCTACATAGTATTATAACTACGGGTTTGGATAACCAAGATGAATAGACGAGGATGGCACGGAAACGGGTATATTTGTAGGGTGTGTCTTCAGGTAAAGGTGGAAAATAAAGTTCATGCCTTGTAATGGGATTAACTAGATATAACTCTGAAGAAGCTTTTGTTAGGCGGCGGATAATTAGGTACCCGCACGAAACACCTACACAATGACCACCACGTGATGAAGTACCAAGATCCGTCTTGTACCTTCTTCCTTCATCAAATATGTTGGTGAAGGTACACACTTTATTTGATAAGGTCATAAGAAGAGGCTCTTTTCGTTCAAAGAAGGTTGACCGGTTTGTAAGAGCTTCTGATCTCCATGACTTGCAAACACTGCTGAATGCCAGGAAGTCAAAGAGCCCCAGCTTCATAATGATCACCATGAGGATGTCCTGTGGAAGATTTTCCCATGGGCGTGCATCTTTATTGCTGGGGTCCAACCTCCTTCTACGGCAGGACCGAAAGGGGTTTCTTCTGACATTGTTGCTTCTTGCCATTCGTCCTTTTAACACAAAAATAAAGGGGAAAATATTAGAAGGCAATACGATTAATAGAAAAGGTTATTGGTTCCCAATGGCTCAAAATATGTATGCTTGTTTGGGTCTCAAAATGAGTGGAAAGGAGAAAGGGGATTGAAAATATCATCAAACAATTAAAGAATCATATAAAAGAGCTTTCAAAATAGCACATTACCCTTCCTGAGGACATACTATGCTCAATGTACCTAAATGACTATCCCCTACTTGTTTGCAAAAGTTACCATGTGTCCCTAAATGACTACCCACTACTTTTATTATTATTATTATTTCCCTAAATGATTATCAATCTCAGGAAGTTAAAAACTTCAGCTTTAACAAATTTAACATTTCAATGTACACTTGGAACCCATCTATAAGGTGAATTGCTAGGGTACTTGTGTATATTTTCTACTAAAAACGGCTTACCTCTGGTCGGGTAGATTTATTTCCAATAACTTCTTTTAGATATATGAAGTAATGATTTGTGCGGATTTGAGTAAAAATAATTAAATTAGGGGGTTCTTGATAGATTGGTCCACAATTAGATAAAATATTTAGCCTTAAGCCACAAACAAGAACCTAGCAGCTTTAAGCCAATAAACTTTTTGGCCAAATCAATCCTACACATCACCTTGAAAAAAATCTATAAGATACAAGCTTGAGCATGCCAACCCCGGCTTGGCTCAGCTCGATTAAAGCCCAACTTGTGTATCAATCAAGAAAAATATATTTAAGAGATCCTAAATTTTATCACCAAAAAGAAGAATTATCGGTTTTATAAAAACAAATAATAAAAAAAAGAAATTCCCAATTAACTTGCCACACAAAATAAATGACAAAACCAGATCCCATTTATCAAAATATAATATCAATAAATCAAATCCTCAATTATTTAATCACCCAAAAAGAAAAAGAAATCAAATCCCCAATTTGCATATCTAAGCGCATAGATCTACAAATTAGAGATCTAATTTATTATCTATTTGGGTAATTAAATTATCTGGGGTCTGATTTGCTTTTAAAAAATTGGATCTCATTTTATCATTTCTTTACATAGATCGAGGCTTCATTAAATGAAAGCCCACATCTAATTCAATCATGGAAGTTCAAGTGAGATCGTGGAAGCCATCGCCTTCAAAACCAGGTCAGAGATGGTAAGGTATTGGAGAAAGACAGAGGGAATGACGGAGGAGAGAGAAAGAGATTGAGAGAGAGAGAGACCTGGAGTTCTCCGAAGTTGAAGATGACAAATGTGGGGCTCAATGGAGTTGAAGTTGTTGGCAAACCTGTAGGCTACTTGCGTTGGGACAACAGAAGTTGAGGAAGAGAATACGGCAAAGAACGACCCAAGAAAGAAGATTTATATAAGCGGAGAACAAAAAAGGCTGCCTTAGAAATGTAGCACACGAGTTTGATAGTGAAATCTCATTAATGCCCCTCCTGTGTTTTAAAGGAGAACTCTCTCAAATGTTCCATAAACTTGTCTTTTTATTCTCTAAATTGGGGGCTGGTTTGTAAGATAAGGTCAAACAGGTATGTTGGTGAAATTTTCATTAATCTAAATTTCATCATGATGTTAGATCTCAATATTGGGACACAACAGAGTAATATAAAGATTTGACGCATTTAAGCATGCTTTCTAATCAATACTCCCTCCATCACACTCGAATTAGGACGTTTTGCCATTTTGGGTCTCATTCGAAATAGGACAATCCCAAAAAATGGAAACGTTTTATTGATGGGGCACACTTGTCGTACTCACAACAACTATCCATTTATTATTATCTACCCCACTTTCTCTCTCCTACTTCACTTTTCATACTCGCAACACCTACTACACTAACACTTTTTCCTTAATCCCTGTGCCCGTTCACAAATCCTACTTAGAGTGGGACGGAGGGAGTATAGTGTATTAGTAGTGAACATTGGATACGGAAATGATGCAGCGGTATAGAATCTCTGAAAACTTTTGATGTCAAAATTGGAATATATAATGAAAAAAGTACTCCCTCTATACCAAATTGTATGTCCTTTTTTGTACCAAAATAAATGACCTTTCGAAACTTTAAATTCAAATAATTGTCCCTAAATCAATTGTATTTTCGATTTTTTTCATTGTTCATTATATTATGCAAAACTAAAATTTTGAAAGTGAATAGTATGAATGTTTATAAATTTTTTCTATTAAAAAATCAATCTCTTCAAAATGACCCTTAAGTCCCAAATGGACATTCATATTGGAACGGAGGGGGTACTAATTTTGAGAAGTGAGATGGATTATGATAGTTCGTTAAAGAGGCAAATATGGTAATAAGAAAGAAGCTCAGTAGAAGGAAGGAGCGAATAGGATTGAAGGGAGAAGGTGACATACCCAAATAAAAGAAATTGCACAATGAATGTGGAAAATGTTCTTGAATTGAGTCATAGCTAAAGAGGGAAGGTAGTATAATTAAGTTCACCTCAAGGCAAAACATTACAAACATGAACGGACGCCACACACAGACTGCCACCAATAGAGAAGGTTTTTGAGAAAGCTGATGAAAAAGGCAGAAGAAATAAAAGAAGGAATAGAAAGATAGAAGTGAAAGAAGAGCAACCTGTTTATGGATTGACGATAAAGGAAATCAGTAAGAAAGAAGTTGCTTCCTTATCTAATAAGTAGCACATTTAGAATGTTAATATCTACTATGATTAACTCAAAAATTAGTCCATAAATGAACATCCATAGTGAGGACCTGATGCATATCTAGCACTATATATATATATATATATATATATATATATATATATATATATATATATATATATATATATGTATATATATATATATATATATATATATATATATGTAACAGTAAGGCATCAAAGCAAACAGGTAACTATTGCACCAGTGTACAAATTGAGTTTATTGAATTTGGTTTGCAAACACGTAACACAAATTCTATAGCATTAACTACCATAACACCTCACTTATCTTTACCTTATTAGCTGGCCGGAGCTAACCTTGTGAATCTAAAGCTTACTGTCACAAGTTGACACAACTGACAAAGTTTGACATATCTGGATACTGAAGAAAATATTTTAAGAGATTGTATAAACAAATATATAAAGGCCTTATCCCAACAAAATGGCTCAAGAGAGATCAAAGGGCTATTAGATAGCCAAAATGAGCAGAAAAGACCAGTACTCACAACCCAAAAAAAACACTATCAAAAGGTCTTTAGAATTATTTTTGTTGCATAAAATAAGATTGTGGGGCAAAAAATTACCTTCCATTTCAATCTATTTGCACTCCAAAGAGCCTACAAACCACAGCCAGCCTATATATGCAAAGATACATAAATTCTTCTTACAGCCCTACAAACCACAGCCAGCCTACAATTTTCAAAACTCTACTGGAATGATACTGAGCAACACAGCTAAGACAAAGGTGTGCCAGGAAATTAAGCTGTCTACAACTGCAGGTACGATCAAAGGAACTATACACTACTACGCATTTACTATATTAAGGAAGTGCTAACGAAATAACATATGGCCTCGAGGTTTGTTGGACAACTATTGTCGTTATAACTACAGACCATCAAATATTTTAAGATATTGGACAATTTTAAATGAATTATTAGGACAGCCTTGGTTAGTAATGATATATAAACAATCAAAATATCAGTCGTGAAGAGACTTTTATCTCAGGAAATTCAGTAAGAGCTTGAGTAGAAAGGACAGCAAGTTGTGCAGAAACTTATGGCTGCATGCCAGTGAATCACAATGAAAGTGATCCAAATGATAAGAACAAATGTAATAAGGGTTAAGGAGTAATACATTAAATCGAACAGCAGAAGTCGCCAATGCCCAAGTTGAACCACTGGATTGTAAAGCCATTGTTTGTTGGTCAGTGATCTGAGTCACAGTAGGAAGTTTGCTGCTTGGATCCAGCATACCTATTAAAGCCGTAAAAGTAAATAATAATACTGCTAAGAAAAATCCAACATACTAACTCAGTCACAAAATTTATGACCAATTTTTTAAAATAAAATTGCTCTTGATAGTCTCAAGTTAACCAAAGCAAAAATGGGTAGCATGGAGATCTCAGTGTACAAAATGGGTCAAAAAGCAATACCAATATCAGACCATCATGCTCGCATCAAAATTATTGCATATTAAATACATTTTTCAATGAAAGATCTCAGCAAATCTATAACAAGACACTCAATACAACTACAACAAGGCACATAATCGTGCACCTATCAGCTTAGTTTCAATCCTAAAATGTTGACTAGTCAGATAGCAAAAAAACATGATCAAATCATTTTAGCATCACGCAATCCTGTGCATGGGCATACCATCACCGATAATAAATGCGATGGCAGCTTGATGAAAGAACCCAAAATGGGCATGATCAAACACAATGTTTGTTGACTTATTTGACTGCTTTATTACACAAATTCTATATTTTACATAGTAATTGACCAAAAATAACAAAACAACACATTCACAATCAAAAATCAGAAGAGTAATATGGAATCCCAAGCATTAAGCATGGTTGAAATGCAGCCAATAGAAATTATACATGGCATGACCTGGGTCCTAAAAGGGGAAAAATTGAGATGCAATTTTGGGAATAAACGAAACTGATCTCAACTGTAGCTTTCATAATATATCTTGCAAGGATGGCCATTTGAGACAGACATTAAACGCAAGCGAATTCCATTATATATCTGGTCAAACTTGGGATTTTGATATCAATTAATGAAATGAATGATCAGGACTCTTCAGGGACGGAGCAATACTATGGAAAAGGGGATCGTGTCACCCCCCTGAATTTTCAAAATGTGTACATAAGACCCCTTCAGTTTTAAATAATAGCAAATGATAGCCATTTTAGCCTCCCCCACCCACTGAGTTTTGGCCAATTTATAATGAAATCCCCTGAATTAGAAAAAGGTACTCCCTCCATCCCAAAATGATTATTATTTCTTGCTCAAGAATAAAAATAGACATTCAGTTTGGGAGCCAGGAAAGGAAGTATCATATTTTCAAAAAAAAAAAAAGTTTAATTGTGAAAAATAAAATTAAGGGGTTAAAAATTGTTAAATTAAATAATGTGTAAGAGGTGGATAAGAGAATCAAAGATTCCTTTTTCCTAATCAAATTTAACTTACTTGATTGACTTTCTTGATTAATAAAGTAATCTAATTTCTTATTCAAACTCCAAATATAGATTTCTTAATAAAATAATGAGAATACAAGTGTCAGAGTGTAGTTTTTATTTCACGGTAGGCTACTGCCCTTATTGCCACCCCTAGTGTAATTTCGATTGATACTGGCTCTCCCTTTCAACATTTTCTCATAGGAAGTTTGGGAGCAAGTTAAATTAACTTGATGTAACCGAATAATAGAACACCCCCCCCCCACTTTTTTATTTGAATGCGTTAAATGAGGATAACACAAGCATACGACCTTGTTTATGCTGTATTTCCTGGCTACGTCCCTGGGCCTCTTAGAATAAATGTTCCACAAGTAGATCAAAGAATTCAAGTCCATCCATGACAACATTAAACAAGACAAAGTTGCAAAATACTAGAGCATTCAATTAAGAAAAGAATCGAGGATCACTTCTAGTGAATCGATGAAATCTTATAACCAACTAGTAACATAAGTTATACTCCATCCCAAAAAAATGTCCTCTTTGACAAGGCATAATCATTATGAAGGATGCTTTACTTTTTTGTAACCTACTTGATATTGCATGCATTACAATTATTACTTAAGGAATGGTATAATAACGATCTTTTGGGGCAAACCAAAAAAGGGAAGTGAGACTTATAACAAGGAGGGAGTAGTAAAACCTTTCAAACTAGCATAGGAAAATGAAGAACAAAAGTAGAGTTCTCTTAATATAATATATATATATATATATATATATATATATATATATATATATATATATATATATATATATTGACAAGAAGACTTTCTAAAACATTTCACCATCATATTGGGAAACAAAAGATCAATAAATAAGCTTGTTAACTTATTTATTGATCTTTTGTGGGATTACAAACCAAAAACACAAACAACCCCTATGGGGCATGTGGAATTCAAAGAATTTGAACCATGTACCCTCCTCTATGGGGAAGCCTTAAGGGACACCCCGGATACCGCTAGAGCAGAAGTTCTATGGTTTGTGAACACAAAGTGAGGAAACTAATAGAACATCAAAGCTTAATCAACTATCTAAAATGATCCAAGAAAGTTTGACAACATTCATTAAAATTAGCCGAAATCTGAAACATGGTATGTGTGAAAATAACAAGTTACCAAATAAGGTTCAAAACATCAGTCTCTATAGATCAATAAATGAACTTTTAGCGTCAATGAGGAAATAATAGAACAACAAAATGATCCAAGAAAGCTGTCAACATTCATTAAAATTAACAAAATCCCGAAAGAAATCATAAGGTGTCAAATAAAGTTAACAAACAAATTTAAAAAAAAAAAAAAACAGTGAATCCTAATAAAAGAAGCAAAACAAAGATTGGATTTGGATCAAGATCAAGATCAAGATCAAGCGATACCTGAATTTTTGATTTTCACAGCTAGAACGCCAGGAGAGTGCTCCTCCATCTGCAAACCTTAAAGCATATAGAAATTCCACACTGATTGTTAGGTTAAACACCAAACAATCAATTTTAAAAATAAAAAAATTCTGATCAATAAAAACAAATACTAATTGATAACAATAACACACACATACCTTAAAGAAAATAGAGTAGAGCAGATTCACCGGATTGTGAAATGGTCGGAAATCTTAGAAAGAGGAAATAGACAGAGGCGGTGATAGAGACAGAAATGTTGTATATATAGCCGGGTGAGACAGTAGTAGCTAGGGCAGACAGAAATCACCGGCCCAATCTACCTACCGGGGGGTGTAAACTTCATCTTTTACTAAAAAACTAGGGCTGCACCGGCGGATAAAAAATTATTTCAAAGATAATCTATTTCTATATCTATATCTATATTCTATATCTATATAATAATAAGACCTTGGTAATTAAAAGGGGTTTGAGGGGGCATTTTAGTCTTTTCACGATGTGGCATATTTGCAATTAACAAGGACAAAAGGCGACGTGGCAGTCTCTGATTGGGAGAAATTTTTATTTTTTTAAAATCAATTTGGACACGTGTCGCTTACCTGGAGAGGGGCATTCCCGTCTTTTCATTGGCGCGTGGAGGACACGCGCCGACAAGGGCACGTCCGATGCTGATTTTCCTTTTTTTTTTCTTAAATTTTGACATGTGGCACCATTTGATTGGCTGGAAGGATTTCAAAAAAAAAAAATTATCCCATTTCTTTGACCTCAATTTTTATATATTAAATTAATTTTTTTTAAATTTTTTTTCACCAAAATTCATAATTTTTTCCCTCTTTAAAATGATACTTCTTTCATTTGATTTGGACAAAAAAAAATCCTCTTTTTTAAATATAAATTTATTAATTACCTTCACTAATTTTTTTCATTTCTTTTTAGTGAAATTTAATGAGGTGTCAAGTAATTTTTTTAATTATAAATGATTGTAAAAAAAAAAAAATCCTGTTTTTAAATTTTTTTTTTATTTTTTTTCACTAAAAATCATAATATTTTTTTTCTTTTTAAATAGCTACTTCTTTCATTTGATTTGGACAAAGAAAAAAAACTTCTTTTAAAAATATAAATTTGTTAATTATCCTTTCCTAATTTTTCAATTTATTTTTAGTGAAAATTAATTAAGTGTGAAGTAATTTTTTTAATTATAAATGATAATAAAAAAATTCATCTTTTTTAAATTAATATTGTTTTATTTTTTTACACCAAAATTCATAATTTTTTTCTCTTTAAATAGAGACTTATTTCATTTGATTTGGACAAAGAAAAAAAATCCTCTGATTTAAATATCAATTTGTTAATTATGCTTTACTAATTGTTCAATTTCTTTTTAGTGAAAATTAATTAAGTGTGTAATAAAATGTTTTAATAATAATAATAATAATAATAATAATAATAATAATAATAATTTTACTAAAAAAATATATAAATAAAATAAAAGTGATGAGGTATAGGATGATGAGTTGAAATAATTTTGAATATGTATAAAAAAAATCATTGTGTATTTATAAAGTATATGTGATTATTTAATATAATATTATATATATATATATATATATATATATATATATATATATATATATATATATATATATGGCGGAGTGTGATGAATGTATATATATATATATGGCGGAGTGTGATGAATGTGGGTTTGAGTTTCTATTTAATATAAGTGGCAGGCTGTGATTGTTCTACAAATGACGCATTCCGTTCACGCGTCGACAGTGGCGTGTACGCAGGAGGAATTTTTTTTTTCATTTCTGACATGTGTCAGCCGTTCATTTATTGGGTTTATTTTATTTTGATATATCAAACAATTTATTTAATTATTTAAAAAAAATCTTTGAAGCATAGTTCGATATCTATAATTTTCTGTAATAAATATTTTAAATTGTACGATAATATATTTTCCATTTTACTATATTTGTATTATTGTTTTAATCTTACGCTGTGAATATTTATAAAATTCAAGGTAGATATTTACCCAATGTTGATCTTATATTTTAAAAGTAACGCCCCGTGCATCGTGCGGGAGTAAGTGAGATGGGGTAATATAGTTATTGTGTTTATTTTAGTTCGATATATCAAACAATTTATTAATTTTTTTAAAAAAAAATATTTGAAACATAGTAAATAAAGTATTAATAAATTTGAAAAAGAATGATATTAAATTTTATTAGATAACTATACTATTCTTTTGGTATGAACAAATCTTTTGTTTTTATTAAAAAATTCTATTTATCAAAATGAAATTAAATATCACCTTTTTTTTAACTAGATTTATAATCTTCACCTTTTTTTACTAATTTCAATAACTTACTTCGTATGTGATAAACATGTTCGTGTGTTTTATTCACAGCTAGAACGCCAGGAGAGTGCTCCTCCAACGGCAAAACTTAAAGCATATTGAAATTCCCACAATGATTGTTAGGTTAAACACCAAACAATCAATTTTAAAAATAAAAAAATTCTGATCAATAACAAATAATTGATAACAACAACTCACACATACCTTAAAGAAAATAGAGCAGAGTCACCGGATTGTGAAATGGTTGGAAATCTTAGGGGGCGTTTGGTTGGTGTGAATTGGTCATTCCCCCATGGAATTGAAATGGTCAATTCCATTGACTATTTCCTTTGTTGTGTTTGGATTACATTTTTCTTGACAATGGAATGATGAATTTCATCAAATGAAGGAATTGACCATTCCTTCCATATATGGAAGGAATGGTCAATTCCTTAGGGAATGGAAATTTTTTTTTGACCAAAATACCCCCACCTACCCCCCCCCCACCAATCAAGCCCCCACCCCACCCCCAGCCCCCCCCCACCCCCCACCCCACCCCACAATTTTTTTTTTTTTTTGCATACCCCTGCCCTACCCCCAATCCACCCCCCACCCCCCCCCCACGATTTTTTTTTTGCATACCCACGCCCTACCCCCCCCAATCCAAAACCACCCCACCCCCCCCCCAATTTTTATTTTTTTTTTTGCATACCCCTGCCCTACCCCCCCCCCACCCACGATTTTTTTTTTAAATACCCCTACCTACCCCCTCCCCCAATCCAGCCCCTGCCCTACCCCCACCCCCTCCCCCAAAAAAAAAATTAAAGAAGGGTAAAATGGTCATTTTATCTGTTTTCATTCCATTCCTATAATTTGTATTTTCAAACCAAACATGATTTGTCAAGGAATTGAATGACAATTTCATTCCATTCCGTGCCAACCAAACGGAGGGTTTGACCAGTTTTTTTCCATTTCAATTCCTTCATGAATTTCATTCCATTGACCATTCCATTCCTTTCACTTTTTTTCCACCGAACCAAACGGCCCCTTAGAAAGAGGAAATAGACAGAGGCGGTGATAGAGACAGAAATGTTGTATATATAGCCGGGTGAGACAGTAGTAGCTAGGGCAGACAGAAATCACCGGCCCAATCTACCTACGCGGGGGTGAAAACTTCATCTTTATCTAAAAAAACTAGTGCTACACCCACCCGTGCGTAAAAAACTATTTCAAAAATAATTTAAAATAATAAAAGAAGTTGATTTTTATAAAGCACGTCACATATCCATCTCTTTTATTTTTCTCTTTTTTTTTTTTTATACCAAGTCACTTTCTTACAAATGTGAAATGACAAAATTGAACTATTATAATAAAAGTTAAAAATAATAGGAGAAATTGATCTCCATAGAGCACGCCATACATCTATCCCTTTTATTTTTACTCTTTTTCTTTATAGCAAGTCACTATCTTACAAATGTGAAATGACAAAATCGATCAAGTTTTCAATTCCAAAACTGACTGTGAGCGAAAAACAAAAATGGAAAGCTTTCTTGAGAAATTAAGGAGGTATGAAAAGTCTTGGTTAAGGAGCGTCATTTGGCAGTGATTAGGCGCCCTAGGTGTGACCTTGGCACCTTTGGCGTGAGCTAGGCGCGCCCAACGCCAAGAAAGCTGGCATTCACAAAGGAGCCAAAGGCCCCAAAATTTATACTATTTCATTTCCTAGCACTATGCTAAGGCCTCTCAATATATACTACTACATTTTCTAGCATTTCAATTCCTAGACGATGTGAGATTAATATCCCATTTGGTTTTCAAATGCCAAGGCTTCTCAATATATACTACTCCATTTCCTAGCATTTCAATTCTTAGACGATGTGGAATTAATGTCCAATTTGATTTTCAAATGCTAAGGTCTCTCAATATATACTACTCCATTTCCTAGCATTTCAATTCCTAGACGATGTGGGATTAATATCCCATTTGGTTTTCAAATGCTAAGGCCTCTCAATATATACTAAATGGAAAGCTTTCTTGAGAAATTAAGGAGTTATGAAAAGTCTTACTTAAGGAGCCATTTGGCGGTGATTAGGCGCCCTATGCGTGACTTAGGCGCGCCCAACACCAAGAAAGATGGTGTTCACTAAGGAGCCCCAAAATTTATACTATTCCATTTCCTATCACTTCAATTCCTAGACGACGTGAGATTAATATACCATTTGGTTTTCAAATGCTAAGGCCTCCCAATATATACTACTCCATTTTCTAGCATTTCAATTTCTAGACGATGTGGGATTAATATCTCATTTGGTTTTCATATGCTAAGGCCTCTCAATATATACCACTCTATTTTCTAGCATTTCAATTCCTAGACAATGTGGGATTAATATCCCATTTGTTTTTCAAATGCTTAGGCATCTTAATATATACTATTCCATTTCCTAGACGATGTAGGATTAATATCTCATTTGATTTTCAAATGCTAAGGTCTCTCAATAAATGAAATGGAATGCTTTCTTGAGAAATTAAGGAGTTATGAAAAGTCTTAGTTAAAGAGTCATTTGGCGGTGATTAGGCGGCCTAGGCGTGACCTAGGCGCGCCCAATACAAAGAAAGCTGGTTTTCACTAATGAGCCAAAGGCCCCAAAATTTATACTACTCAATTTTCTAGCATTTCAATTTCTAGACGATGTGGGATTAATTTCCCATTCGATTTTCAAATGCTAAGGTCTCTCAATATATACTACTTCATTTCCTAATATTTCAATTCCTAAACGATGTAGGATTAATATCCCATTTGGTTTTCAAATGCTAATACCACTTAATATATACTAAATGTAAAGTTTTCTTGAGAAATTAAGGAGCTATGAAAAGTCTTAGTTAAGGAGCCATTTGGCGGTGATTAGGCGCCCTAGGCGTGACCTAGGCGCGCCCAACACCAAGAAAACTGGTGTTCACTAAGGAGCCAAAGGCCCCAAAATTTATACATCAAGAAAGCTGGTGTTCACTAAGGAGCCAAAGGCCCCAAAATTTATACTACTCAATTTCCTAACATTTCAATTTCTAGACGAAGTGAAATTAATATCTCAATTGGTTTTCAAATGCTAAGGTCTCTCAATATATACTACCCAATTTCCTAGCATTTCAATTCCTAAACGATGTGGGATTAATATCCCTCAGATTTTTCAAATTTTATTTCGGGTTATTAAAGGGGATGTGTTTAGTAAATGAGTAATGAACCTAGTCTTTATTTATCTCAGTTCTAGTTTGAGCGAAAAAATGGGGGTTATGTTGAAGTGCTTTGCACTTCAGCCTTTATATAGGTATAGATGATATCTCGTTAAAAGATTTACTTTTTATAAAATTGTAATAAATATGGATTATATTTGTCGATTTCACTCTCTCTTTTCTTTCACATTTAAATTATGGGCTTCACTTGTCATATTAACTCACTTCTTCCATTTCACAACTCATTTTTCATTTATCACTTTTCTTAATTATCGTATCCCAAAATGATAAAACTTCTAGAGTGACTAATGAGTATATTGAATACTAGGAATTTTAAAAGGCCGGATAAATATCAAAATATGGAAATTTGAAAATTAGATTAGAAAAAATCTAAATCCATATATCATCATGTATAATTGTATATCTTTCATTTGTTATTGTCTACTATTTAAAATAAAAAAAAACTTTCAATTTTTTGTGATTAAACATTCATTTTAGAAAGGTAATAAAAGTTTTACGATAGAAAATATTGTGGAACTTTAATAATTATTATTCATGAACATAAATGCTTGTTTTAGTGACTATATTCTTATCTAAAAGTATAGATTTATCCCAAAATTGTACTTCTTCTATCCATATTAAATATCACATTTAATTTGTCAACGTTTTTTAAAAAAATATGTATTTTGCTTGTTCCTTGTGCAATAGTAAAATTGCATCAAGATGAAGGTTATTTCCTTGTTTAGAAATACGAAACTAATTTTTGAAAAAATAAATAGTAAAGTGTTGAAACGGAGTATTTTACAAAAGTATGTAGAGGTTTTGACCAATAAATCTTTTAGTCAAATGAACATTATCTTTAAGGACGAACATTTTTAAATCTCGTTAATAAGTCCTTTTACCATTCTACCCCCGTTACTCCATCTAATGCATGCATGCGCATTGGAACAACTAAGCGCATTTACGTTATCGTTTTCTTCTTCTCACCTCTCTTTCTCTCTCCTCTTTCTCTCTCTTCTTTTTCCCTCAAAATTTTAAAATCCAATATCTAAAAATCTAAAAATTGAAAAAAAAATACTGAAACCACCGTTTTAATCATATCATCAAGACAAATAAAACAAATACACTCATGATATTATTCAAATTTTAAAAAATAACATTTTCATTTTTCACTTGTAAAAAATGAGAAAATCATTTTTTATAGTTGTGCGATTTATGTGATTTCACAGTTGTATGATTACACAGTTGTGTGATTTCACAGTTGTGTCAATATTTTATTTTTCACTTGTAAAATTATTTCTCAATTGATTTCACAGTTTTTTTATTACACAGTTGTGTGATTGCAGTTGTGTCATTTTTAACTTGTAAAATCATTTTTCAATTAATTTAACAGTTGTGTGATTTCAAATTAGTATGAGGTTTTATGATTTAATAGTTGAGTCATTTTTCACTTGTAAACCATTTCTCAATTCACAGTTGTGTGATTTTACAGTTGTATAATCACACAGTTATGCAATTTCACAGTTGTGGCATTTTTCATTTTTTACTTGTAAAATCATTTTAAATTGATTTCACATTTGTATGATTACCCAGTTATGTGATTGATTGTTGAGTCATTTTCATTTTTCACTTGTAAATTCATTTTTTTCACAATCGATACTCAATTTTTTTAGATTGTAAATTTAAAAACCAAGACATTCATTTCTCATTTGTGCACTTTTTTATCATTTGTGATGTCATATGCCATTTAAACAGTTGTGAAATCAATTTTCCTGTTACGTTCTTTAAGGCTAAATATTTAGTTAATAAATGCATTGTCACATACCCATTAAACAATAAAAAATCTAATTTATCACTTATTTATCATTTATCACTTATTTCTTACTTGTGAACAATTGAAAATTTCATTTCTCAGTGGTTTAAAGTTAAATAAATGTGTTATCACATCTTATATGAGCAACTGGTAACTGAATTTCTCAATTTTTTGAAGTTAACATGAATGTTTTATAATACTTTTTTGCTTGTAAAACTGATAAATTAGTTTCTCAATTATTGACATTCCCCTTAAACAACAAAAAATCACAGATGTTTATAAGTTTTATATGCTCTATAACATTAGTATCTAAATTTACGTTCCCGCTTAGGCCCATAGGTGCTAGGCCCGGCTCTGCCAGCTATCATCCGCCTTGCGACTTTTTGAACCTTGCCCAATATAGGACACGAGATGTTTTCGAATAATTAATGGTTGATTCTCTTGGGTGGTCAGAAAAATGATTTCCTAACCACACAAAAGTTGATTCCCTTGTGTTGTTCCACTCATCATCTTCCTTAGAAGGTGCCATAATTTCCTTTCAATTTCCGTTGTTTGAATATGGGAATTCTTCAAATTCTTCTTTTCGAAATTCTCGTTCATCGGAAGTTGAGATCTTTCGTGTTGGTTTAATGGAAGCTTCATTTGAAAGCACGTCTTCGATATTTTCATGTTCAACGTACTCGGATTGAGATCTGTGGTATTTCACCATTGATGATTCTTGAAGAACTCTATCAAAACTTCTCGGGGAAAAGCTTCCAAACCCTGTATTTATTTACTTAGTTTCCTTGCCCTGACTCTCTTTTCTTTGAGAACACTCTTTTCATTTAATAGTTTCAAAACTTTCTCATATTTCTTTATGACATTAAGTCCCCAGTTGAATCTGCACATGGGGAAAAAATAAAAATCAAATCTTTGAACATAATCGATAAACAAAACATTCATTTTGGAACGGATCAGATGAAAAATGGAAATGTAAAATTTACCCTTTTTCATCAATAGATTGAAAATTCACCATTTGTTTGATAACATCTTTATATGTTTGAAACTCCTCTACAAAACAAGTGTTCTAATAATATCACACCATTGTATGATTCTCTTTAGTTCCTTCCATCAAACTTCACCAATCTATAAATCAACCAAGATAAGATTCTTTTAAAATTCAAAATTTGTATAATTCAAAATGGAATTTACACAAAGATCCATAAAGGGCAAAAAAAAATTGTGGTCCTTGTGGAGAATATCAACAATTCTCAAATAATCACCAACTTCAAAAGCAGCCTTTGAGATGATGTTTATAGTACGATTATCTGGGGCCCATATATTTCAATTTGTGGCCTCTTCTGTCAATCTTCAAACAAAGCCCAGATCAAAAATAATCCTTAAACTTGAATTAAAGAAGACTCATTTAAGAAAAAAAGAAAAACTAAATATGAGGAAAAAAAAGACTTACAATTGGGATTGTACCGTTGCAAGTCCACGGAGGTCGCCGGTGATGAAGAAGTGGGAATGGAAAGTGGATGAGGGAGGATTGCGCATAGAGAGAGAGAAAGAGAAGATTGTCAGATAGAGAGAGAAAGAGAATGAGTAAAGAGAGAGGGAGGGAGAAGATGTGAGGGTAGGGGCAATTTTTCCATTTAGAATTATTATAAAGACGGTATATGACTCTATGGTCGTTTTGATTTCAACCCAGGAATCTTAAGGTAGAATTCGAAATGTACTGTTTTTATTGGTAATTTTCAACCTATCTCAATGACTTATTGGTAAAAACCCCAAGTATATATATGCAATTAATAATTCTTTTACTTTGTGCTCTTCATTCAACGTACGATTCCCTCAATATGTATTGTAAGTGAAAATATAAGGAATATATTT